>OU898276.1:79949635-81149635 GCA_918026665.1 Diabrotica balteata
TACTCCTCTGTGGTCCCAATTGATGATCTTAAAGGCATACTCTAATGCAGTTATGAATAATTTCGGTGACAATGTATCTACTTGCCTTATCCGTCATTTCATTTTCATTGGTCGGGTCTTATCGTATATCCTAACAGTCATAGTTGCAATTTTGTAAATATTGTAATTAAGTTTACTATACCTATGGTCAATTCTGCTGTCATCCATTGCTTTAATAAGTCTGTCTATTTTTATCGTGTCGAACGCTTTATGAAAATTTATGAAAGTGAGAACAAGAAGTTTGTTGTACTCTATAGATTTTTTAATAAGCTTCTTTACTGTATGGAGGTGATCATTATTACCATAATTTAATCGGAATCTTGCCTGCTCTCTCTGTTGGTGGAAATCTAATTTTTTCTCCAATTTTGATGTCACTAACCTAGTGAAAAGCTTGCATATGTGGTTCAACAAGATAATAGATCTATAATTTTCTATGTCTTTTCTATGCGAAAGTATGGTTAATATGGTTATAGCATTGTTCGAATTGTTGAACACCTCTCTTTGCTGCAAACATAGACTTACCAGTTTCCTTAGTTGATTCAATAGCATATCTCCTCCATTTACGATAACTTCTATTATAATTTCATCCTCTCCTGGGGCTTTGTTATTTTTCTTTTTTTTTTTCTTAACGCTTGTCGAATCTCATCTACCTTTATTTCTGGCATTAGTTCGGAACCTTGATTCATGATCTTCTTTGAAGTGGCTGTTTGTATTCCTGTTTGATGTTCTCGTCTACTTCTATATAATTCCTCGTAAAACTCTTTGACGACCTGTATTAAATCATCTCTACGTGATAATATTTTATTTTGCTTGTTTTATAATTTATTAATTTTGCATTTCCCATTCGTTAACTTTCTACATAGAACTTGTGGGCTGTTATTTTCCTGTATAGTACGTTTACTATTATCGGTTTTTAATTTCCCTTAAATATCTCCTGATTGTCTTCAAAACTGTTTTATTCATTTCTCTTAGAGTGTGGCTATCTGCATTCTTATCGTTTCTAATTTGTTTTCTTTGATCTAGGAGCGTTTCAGATTATGGACTTATTTTACCATCTGATTTTCTTTTAGGACAGTACGTTCCGTGACTTTCTTGTAAGGCGTTTATGATACAATTATTCAAGTAATTAAGATTGTTCTCGGATGTTTCATGCAGTAGTAGCTTATTATTGATATGTGCCTGATATGGGTTAATATCTAATGAGGGTATCCAAATACCATGAGATTTATTTTAAATCATTATATTTCTTTCTCTTCTCTGTTGACTTGGACTTTCTCTCGAATTATTGTATGACCACTGCTTGTGGTGAATTTGTTGACTAATGTTACTTTAATTATTTGTTTTTTGTCACTTATGATGTAGTCGATACCTGCAAGAAAATTAAGACTTTTGAAATATGGCTTTATCGTCGAATCCTAAAGATATCATATACCGACCACAGGTTGGTCCGAGGTATATGGCCGAGTAATATTACAGAGAAAAGTAGAGGGAAAACAATGCTCAGGAAAACGTAAGATTTTCTGAGCACAGAAAAAAACCACACATTTTTTCAGCGCAACAGTTTGCAAAATACAGATTGCCTATTAGGCAATAAAAGAAGAAAATGTTCAAAGTCGAACTAATAAAAATAATAGCACTTAAACAAAATTTAACATTACTGGTCAGCATAGACTTTATTTGTCAGAGACTGTATGGACGGAAGTATTAAATTAGTATTAAGTTTGCCTTTGTACGAATACAATAAAGCATTCAATCTCTAGTCTGAAGAGGGTCAACCGACCCTAAACGGACACAAAGCATTCTTCTCCTATCGAAGCAATAAAACGGATGAACAGCAGGAAAGCTGTAGGGCCTGATAATATCGAAGCTGAATTTTTAAAACTCTTGGAGGAAGAAGGAATAATTTGGATCACGGCTGTCTTCAATAAAATATACAATAAAGGAATCATCTCTGATAAATGGCTAGAATCAGAATTCATAGCAATACCTAAAAAACAGGGGGCTAAAAAGTGCGAAGAATATCGAACAATCAGCCTAATGAGCCACATGTTGAAACTGTTTCTTAGAGTCATCCATGGAAGAATTTATAAGAAGTGCGAGGAACAAATATCGGACAGACAGTTCGGCTTCATTAACGCAGTGGGTACCAGAGAGGCACTTTTTGGAGTACAGGTACTGATTCAAAGATGCAGGGACGTTAACTGCGACGTATACGCGTGCTTGATCGACTACTAAAATGCATTTGACAGAGTTCAACATCAAAAGATAATAAACATTTTAAAAGAGGCAGACCTGGATGACAAAGACCTCAGAATAATTTCAGAACTCTACTGGAATCAGACCGCATACATGAAAATTCGGAGAAGAAACAGATCACATAAAAATACTACGTGAAGTTAGACAGGGATGTATCCTATCGCCGTTGATATTTAATATGTACTCAGAGAAAATTTTTAACGAGGCTCTTTACGGAATAGACGAAGGCATCCTTCTAAATGGTGAAAGAGTAAACAATGTTAGATATGCCGATGACACCATGGTGATAGCAGATAGTTTAGAGGGACTTAAGAGGCTAATGGACAGAATAAACGAGTACAGTCAACAGTACGGACTAAACATTAATAACATTAATAAGGAGAATATAAATGGGGCTCATATATACATTAATGGGACGCATATAGAGCAAGTAAAACAGTATTGTTACCTGGGAACTATTATTAACGAACAGTGGAGCAATATACAGGAAATAAAGTGCCGCATAGGAAAGGCAAGAACGGTCTTTAACAAAATGAGCGCAATCTTCAAAAGTCACAACATATCCCTCGATACAAAAATGAGACATTTGAGATGCTATGTTTTCTCTGTGTTGTTGTACGGGGCGGAGGCATGGACGCTTACAGACGCCACTATTAAACAATTTGAAGCATTTGAGATGTGGCTTTATAGAAGAATGCTGAGAATATCATGGATCACGAACAAGGAAGTTCTAGGAAAAATGAAGAAGGAACCAGAAATTGTGTTTACGATCAAACGCATAAAATTGCAATATCTGGGACACGTTATGAGAAATCAGCACCGTTACTTCCTGCTACAGTCTATATTGCAAGGTAAAGTCAAAGGTAAGCGAGGACCCGGTAGAAGGAGAATATCATGGCTGCAAAATTTAAGAACATGGTTTAATAAAACCTCAACGGAGCTGTTTCGAGCCGCAGCGAGCAACGTTATGATTGCCAATATGATTTCCAACATCTGAAACGGATAGGAACTAGAAGAAGAAGAAGAAGAACAGTGATGATAAATCTCCTGTAAAAAAGAGTAAGAAAACAATAACATCCCCAGCAAGCGGAGAGGGAGGAATATGGGGTTAAATATTTCGATGCTGATGTTAATACTCTAACCATATTCCTGTTACGGGTGATGGCATTTTATAGAATCTGGTACGATCTTGGTAAAACCACATGTCCTCCTAATCTACGTCATCCAATTTAAGCAGACATAAAGCTCTTATTATGTTGTGGTAAGCACTAGTAACAGTCACTGCTGACCAGCCCTATTTTTAAAGAATTATGGTCCAATGATGCCTTCAACTTAAAATCCGCACCAAACAGTAACATGTTGTGAACGAAATTTTAAGAAAGTCACATATGGGTTCTGAGAACCCCGAATGTGGAAATTTTGACCATTAAAATATCCATTAAGGTGATCAGCTTCATCAATTAGGATAACTTTGCTTTAAAAATCTGCACCTAGTTGTTGGTGTTCAATACTCCATTCAATAAACACTCTTTGCTCTGGATAGTGGATTTATTGGCTTAAGTTCTTATGTCAATAAAACTTTATAAGTCTGGAAAGAATAGCTTCAGCGTGTATGTTTGATATTTCTAGACTTTTACTAACACTCTCTAGCACTGTTTCGATATTGAAATTTAAGCTACTTCTTTTGGACAAACAGTATATCAGGTATCAGTAATTGGTCTAGTCTCCCTGAATTTGTTAATTATACTAACCTTAAACTATTAGCTGTCAAACTGTTTTATTTCTTTGTTGTCAACACTTTACTGCACAAATTGCGCTCAATTCAAATATTGCCTGAATTTTGAGTCAAACTTTATAATGTGATAAATTAGATTGAATAAAATTGGATATAAGCTAGTATCGAATTTAAAAATTAATAATTTACTTCTTTTTAATTATAAAAAATTCGATAAAAATGTAATGTACCTAATTAAATTTTTTTTCTAAACTGTGGCAACCCGTTCTATGCGGCACTTAAATAATTGTCATATTGATTCCTCAGCACAGTCAGCACTATATATTTTATACGTAAACTGAAATTTAATTCTGTTTTACTAGTATAATATTTTAGTGCATTTGTGTTTTTATTCAGAAAATTTAAAATAATTCTTGGCCGAGTATGAGCCATTTTCAATTGTTTAAAAGTTTACCACTACTGTGTTTATTTTTCATTCATTACAAAATTTATATGATTACATAAATATTCATCTTTATTAGCCATTGAAATCATCCAGTATTTTGCTACTGTTTGTATTTTGGTAACAATGTTTTCGATATATTGTTTGCTATTTCAAGCGTATTGAATGGAAGTGGTGAGTTAACATGGTAACTATGCGGACGGTATTTAAATCAGTGTTTACAGGTTCTGTTGAAACATTAATTTACAAGTGTTAAAAAATGAATATATTAATTACCGGACTCGATAGAAAATTTTTAAAAAAATTCGTTACATCTATGAAGATAACTAAAAACTATTTACTTCTCAATCTTTACAAAATAGTTATCCTTTTCTCACAAACCACTGTGCATCAATACTGTAACGTGGTCTAAAATGACATGCCTTAACCAAAACCTGTCACAAAATTTTGAAAATTTTTTTATAAACATTTATTTGAAGTGTATTAAGTTCCTTATTTTTGCTAATTTTCAATAAACAGATGTAAAATAACTATTTAAATGCTTATGACTAAAATGGAGCATTGGGATCAACATATTGGACGTCAATAATCCAATAAATGGAAACGACATGGTAATAAAGCAAAAAGTAAAAACCTAAATCGTAAAAAAGTTTCGAAACACAAAAATTGCCTGCTTAGTTGTAAAAGACATGTCGTGGAATGCAAATTTTAGATTCCTCATGTCTCTTTTAACATCTTTTATCAACGTCTGTTTGCCTTGCAATTTTTAGAAGGCTCAGATTATAAAGCAGAAATCTGAATTGTGTTTCGAAACTTTTTTACGATTGTTGTCATTAGATGTCGCTACTGCGTCCGTATTGAAGCCATGTTATTGTTGCTTCTTAAAAGGTAAAAAATATTGATTTTCACGTTGAGGACTCCTATGAATAGCTCTTCTGACGAGACCTATTAGGTCGAAATACGTATCAAGAGATACATAGGATTTGTTTGCGTGAAATCAAATATTTTCTGCCTTTCTTCATTTTATTCGGATTTACTCTGTGTGAGTACTAGAAACACAATTCGCTAAGGATTTCTGCTTAGTTGTAAAAGACATGTCGTGGAATGCAAATTTTAGATTCCTCATGTCTCTTTTAACATCTTTTATCAACGTCTGTTTGCCTTGCAATTTTTAGAAGGCTCAGATTATAAAGCAGAAATCTGAATTGTGTTTCGAAACTTTTTTACGATTGTTGTAATTAGATGTCGCTACTGCGTCCGTATTGAAGCCATGTTATTGTTGCTTCTTAAAAGGCAGAAAATATTGATATTCACGTTGAGGACTCCTATGAATAGCTCTTCTGACGAGACCTATTAGGTCGAAATACGTATCAAGAGATACATAGGATTTATTTGCGTGAAATCAAATATTTGCTGCCCTTCTTCATTTTATTCGGATTTACTCTGTGTGAGTACTAGAAACACAATTCGCTAAGGATTTCTGCTTAGTTGTAAAAGACATGTCGTGGAATGCAAATTGTAGATTTCCCATGTCTCTTTTAACATCTTTTATCAACGTCTGTTTGCCTTGCAATTTTTAGAAGGCTCAGATTATAAAGCAGAAATCTGAATTGTGTTTCGAAACTTTTTTACGATTGTTGTAATTAGATGTCGCTACTGCGTCCGTATTGAAGTCATGTTATTGTTGCTTATTAAAAGGCAGAAAATATTGATTTTTACGTTGAGGAAAATCCTATGAATAGCTGCTCTTCTGACGAGACCTGTTAGGTCGAAATACGTATCAAGAGATACATAGGATTTGTTTGCGTGAAATCAAATATTTGCTGCCTATCTTCATTTTCAAAACCTAAAGTTTTGCCTACTTGTTTAAAACCAAAATTCAAATTATTACCTAACTCTGTGCCTTTTACGATTTACAAAGCAAGCAGATGATGCATGAGCCGACATAGGGGATCTAAAATTACATTTTACATCGATTCGGTTACAATCGATTAAGCTTAGCATAAACTGGCTTCTAATACTCAAAAGACAAATAAATAATAGAAAAGACAGTTAAAATTTAATTTCACGTATAGTGCCATCTCCCACTTAGTATCGTTTTAAGTTCTTACTTTTTTTAATATTTCATCCATTATCAGGTTGACCAGTAGAGGACTCAATGAATCTCCCTGTCTTACCCCATGGCCAGCTTCAATAGGGTCGGTTAGTTCTTTTTCTACTTTTACTTATATTATGTTGTTTTGATACTTTCAATCATTTTGATTATTCCTACAGGTATCTCTCTTACGTATAGTAAGTGGATAACGTCTTTTAATTTGACCCAGTCAAATGCCTTTGTAAGTTTCCACAAAACATAGATATGTTGTATTCTAATGTCTCTTGCACTTGTCGTATTACAAATACAGCGTCGGTACATGATCTTTCCGACCTAAAAGACCTTATTTTTTTGCTAGTGTTATAATTTCGTTTAATTTATTTGTTATCACTTTGGTTGTTTAACTTTAGTGTTGTGTTTAATAAATTAATTCCTCTGTAATTTTCCGGGTCCAATTTGGCTCCCTTTTTAAAGAGAGGTATTAGGATGCTTAAGCCCCATTCTTAAGGAATTTTGTTTTGTTCTATTATTTTTTGGATTAGTTTTGATAGTTGTTTGGTTAGATCTGGTCCTCCGTACTTTAGGAGTTTATTCGGTATTCTGTCCTCTCCTGATACTTATCTATTTTTTAACCCTTCATTAGGCGCGCGACCTGCCCGAACGCCGATAGTCGAGGTAGGTCCAATGGACCTATGATTAACTATTTAATTACTAGCGGATTTTTTAAAATATGTTCCTTATTATTTTAATGTTACAACATAAATAAATGTATTTTATAAGCAAGTAAATAATTAAACAGATTTTGAATGTGTAATACTGCCCATATATGGAAAAAACAATACACATAGACATGTGTACTATATGTATTTACAGATTTAATATATATCTCATTAATATTTATTAAAACATTCCTAGCACATTTTTTTAACCCTCCGTTACTCGCGCCTATTTCAGGAACGTGTAAACTCGCGGGGTGTCTGCAGCACCCCATTATTTTATCTTACTTTTTGTTTAAAGTAATAAAATCCAAACTTTTTTTATATTTGAGGTATATAAGGTTAAAAGTTTGTCACAAAATAAAACTATTTATTTCAGCAAATATTGCAGTCTACATATGTAGTCTTTGAATTTTATAAACATAGATTTTAGAAATAAAATTGCACATAACTGAGCAAAATTAAAAAAAAAAAAAATAAATAAATAAAGTAAAAAAGGTGAAAGCAAAAATTTTTTATTATATAAAGAACAATAAAGAAACTTAGAATAAATTTACTGGCCTCGGTAGCGTGCATCACATATTGTGTTCATATGGCTTAGGCACATATTTTAATTGCAATTTTTGCAACCACTCTTACATTAAATTTCGTTTGATCGTGAACATATACTGCATTTTGCCTTTTTTATAGGCACATTATCATTGTTTGCTCCTGCATTACCTAGGACTCTTTTCAAAGAGTTTGGAATAGATTGTATTTGTGGCCTAGCTTCCATCTGTGGTTGTATCAGAGTAAATTCAATCTCTTCTAGAAACTTCGATCTGGGAATTTTTTTAGTAGGATTATTAGAGAAATAAACGATGTGGGAATTAATTGCAGCTGTATTTAACAAATGTTATGTCATGACATTATATGTCTGGCATTTTTTGTCTACACTATCAACCTCACTCTTGGTTTTATTATAAAATAATATTATGTCAGGCTTATTCACATTTGGAGAAACTTCAACTACAATATTGTCATTTATGTGCATAGTTGATAATAAAATTACATTTTTATTTTGCTTTGGGCAATATGAAACGAGAGGCATTGGTATTTTTTGATGGAATCCGAATATAGATTGCTCAGGAACCTTATTAATGACAAAGCATGGTGGTATCTCTTTTTTGTTTTTTCTGATTGTACCCACTAACGATAATTTATGAGACAGTAATGTTTTTGCTAATTGTATGCTGCTATGTATCAGTACCAGTTGTCTGTTGTGATGTTTCTTCCTGAATCGAAGAGTGTACGACACAAACGCTGCACAATATCAATGGGCTTATAGCTAACTTGGAAAGGACCATCTGGCTGCTTTCCAATTAAAGGTTCTAATTATAAAGTATAAAATGTCTTGTAATCACATATAGCGAAAAATTTAAAACTATATGGTGCCGGCTTGTTTGGTAGATACTGTCGAAAAGAGCATCTACCCCTAAAATTTAAAAGTTGTTCATCAATGGTGGCGAATTCGCTAAGCGAATAATTTGCGAGGCAAGTATTATTGAACTGATTATAAATACTTCTAATGGGAGCAAACTTGTCCAGCAATATTCTTTCTTCGCGGGTATTTCTATTGTCAAACCTTAGACATTTTATGAGAAAGTAAAAACGGTTGTAACTCATTGTTTTGTAAAACTTTTGAATTCCAAGCCTTGAAATATCCCACAAATCTTTAATATTCCTATGGCTGGATTTAAAAACGCCAGATAATATTAGTAATCCAACTAAAGCACGAACTTCTGTCTCATTGGTTTCTTTGCAGTCCCTCTTACGTTTGTAATTGGCCGAAAGTTTACTAATAAATATGTTGGTACTTTCTGTAACTTCTTTGATTATGTCTTCAGTTATAAACAAAAACATTCAATAACAGACTTACAGTATCTGGCAATATTTATTGTTCCTGGTCGATGGGAAATTAGATTATGACCTCTAGTTCTCACCTGCTCACGACTCTTCTCCTTTGACAATTTAGTGATTTTGTCTTTTCCAAGATAAAAACGATTTCCGTCTTCTTGTTCATCATCACTTGTCAAGTCCTCGTCACTAGAAGATTCATTCATAACTTCATGCTCACTATCTGGTTCAGAATCATTCCTATTTGGCTCAATTCTTCATCTGAAGGGTATTCTTCTTCTGACGGTATTTCCTCATCGCTCGTACATTCATCAAAAAGTTTGAGTAATCGCACTTGTTTGGCCTCATATTCGCCCATTTTTCCTAAAAAATAATATTGGAAACATTATATAGACAAAGTACATGTTCAGACTACCATATATGTGTAAAAAGAATAAATATACTTACCGGCAAAAAATAAATATCGATAAACAAAATGTAACTTAACTACTCGCGGGGTGTTTGCAGCACCCCAAGCACTTGCTTACGGTACAACGACTAACAGTACACTGATCAGATTCTTCCAAGTGGTAGAGACGACGAAAATATGCAGCTACACATTCGCTCGGCGACGATGATATTGCGTAGAAAATATTAACAGTTATATACGCATGGGGTGTTCACAACACCCCGCTTGAGTAACAGAGGGTTAATACTCAAACATAAAAATTTGCTACACCTTTCACAAGAATATTGAGTCTTGCATTGTTTCTTCGTTTCTTTGTAACAAGCTGCACCGTGTTTTCTATTACTTCGGTTTGAACTATTTGCTGCTCGATCCCTTTCATGTGTCTCTTCTTGTTCAGGTTTATAAGGTTCTAATAGAGTTTTCAGTTTAATCGGTAAACTTTGTATTGTTGATCTCCTCTGTAAATGTAGAGTTACTAAACTTTTTGTCAAATTTTTCAAAAAGATCCGCCTCGTAATATACTCTGCCTCATTACCAAAAGAAATAATCATGGAGTTAATTCCGGCTACATTTAATAAGCGGTAAAATATCACCATAGGCCATCTTCTCGTAGCTCGTGCTGTATCATAAGTGGCACATAATTTATCCACAACGTCCACGCCTGATTCTGTTTCATTGTAGAATTGTATTATCTCCGGTTTCTTATCGGTGTCAGACGATACCACTAGACTTGACGTATGATAACTAGACAACAATACAACTATCTTGTTTTTTATTTTTGATACATATGATACAAGTGTCTCGTGTTTAGTATAACCAAATAAGCTATCATATTCATTACGATTTTTAGGCAATGCAAAGTCTGCCGGAATTTCTCGTCGATTTTTCCTCACGGTTCCTACGAAGGACAATTTTTGTTTTTCCAGTTCTTTTACAAGTTTCAAACTCGTAAACCAATTATCGGCAGTAATATTCCTGCCTGTGCCGAAAATTGGTTCTGCCAACCTGCATAAATTGCATCTGCAGAATTACTCTGCCTGTAAGGTCCTTCCAGTTGTTGCCCGTAACAAATTTTCATATTAGAAGTATAAAAATAAAAAATATAAAAGTTTTACATCACATAAAAAAAATATCTTGATTCCTTACTTGCTCGGTTTGGATGGTATGTACTTTCTAAATCCGTAACGTCCTCGGAATCCTGTAGCAGCATTTCATCAATTGTTGTGTTTTGTCCTAGGCTATAATATGTCTTGCAATTTTCCAAAAAGTAGTTAGAAATATCCCTCACTGAAGCTAATTTATCTGTTGCTTCTCTTTGAGGCCGTGTGGTTTTTTCATCAAAACGGACAAATCTTATAACCTGACTTACCATTATAAAAGTTTTCGGTTTCGGCGCCCACCATGTCTTCTGTATCTACGTCGTCGATTTCATGATTGGTATCAGAATCCATCGAACTTGTCTCCAGATAATCCTCTGTTGACGATTCATCTGATTCGTCAAAATCTTCTTGGGGTAAAGTATTTGTGTCACATTCACCTTCTTCGAAAACAAGACGATTAAGCTCTTCTACGTCTGCCGGATTATCAAGTTTGTAAATACGATTACTCATTTTCTCAAAATTGTCGCCAAATTATGATAAAATACTTTTTACGTAATTGTCACAAAATAAGTAAAGTCGATTATTTACAAAACACACTATTCAGAGTCAGTAAAAGACAGTAAGCACTAGTATATATCTCTCATACGCCATAGCAGACGTACCAAATAGCACTGACGTGGTTGAGTGGGCTAGCTCCGGCGGACCTAGTCTGTGTACGGTCGAATTTGTTCACAAATTTCCGGAAAATCTCGGCGATTATTGGAATGTTACTTCGGCAGGTAAAAGAAGACTATTCATCATTAGATGTCATTTAGGCTCAATGATATATTATTTTAAATTACAGGCAAAAACTGGGGTCTAGGTCCACTGGACATATGCCCGACTAATGAAGGGTTAATTTCCTTAATGGTTTCTTTACCTCTTCCTCCTTAATATTAATTTCTTCGTTGGTGTTGGTGATTCATTATCGTCACCTTTACCAAATAGTGATCGGAAGTAGTCTACCCATATTTCTCTCTGAATGTGTTTCGTTTTTATTAGTTCGTTTGTCTCTTTATTTGTCCTCTGGTCATTCTAAATATTTCTTTTTGTGTTTCGTAAAAGTCGTGTTTCAGCTGTTTTAAGAAACTCTGCGTGTTCCTTTTTTATTTATCTAACCAAAGTATTCATTTAATTTCTTATTCGTTTATAGTGGTTGTATGCTTGTTGTGTTTGTTGTGTTCTGTATGGTAAAAAAGCTTTTTTCTTTTCTTTTCTTCACATTTTGTCTTCACTTCCTCCTTAAACAATGGTGTTTGCTTTTTTGATATATTAGCGTTTGTTACTTTCCTCTTTCAAAGTGATTCTGTTGCTGCGTTAGTTATGTTACTTTTGAGTTTTTCTGAGCTTTTATGGATGTTATCGTTTTCTAATATTTCATTCCCAGCGATTTTCTCTGATATTCGGTTCCTGTATAAGTATTCCATGGATTCTGTATTTAGTCCTTCGACTTTGATTTTTGTTTCTGTTGGCGCCGCTCTTTAGGGTGGAAAGTATTTTAGCATTATTCTTATTTTACGTAATACTAGACTGTGGTCACTACATACATTGTTTTTTTACGATTGGTAGGTTGCTAACTTTGCTAAATACCCTCGAAATCTTATCCGGGCTTGAGACTGGTTGTGGTAAACCCTAGAGCTACTCAATATATCCCGCAATCACCATAATACTCAAAATACGATGGTAATATTACCTTCCAATTCTCTTGGCATAAACGTTATTACTAAAGCATGCAACGAATATGGGCCAAAACAGCACTTTTTAAGACTAAATTCATAAGTATATAGGTAAAGAAAAAATAAATAAGACTTACTCACAATCAATTTAATTTAAATATCAGACGACCGGTTTCGCTTTCTACAATATGCAAAGCATCCTCAGGTCTCGATACAAAGTTAAACAAATGCCGAAATAATAAAAACCCATATTAGGGTGTTGTCTAATAATGATAAACAAAGTAGGTGTTGTAAATTACAATAATTATGCCAATATTACATGTCTGTGGTTTTATTTAAATGAGACAAGTTGAATAAAAAGTATAAAAGTTTTAAAAGTTTAAACAGACAAGGTAAGGCCCACAAATTGTTATAAAATAGTCTCTTCGATTGTAATAAATTAATAAATGAGCAAATAAATAAAATAAAATAAACATTACTTACATGCCGGTACTCTATTAATTGATGGATGGTAGAACATGGTTGAAACTACTATGTATTGTTGAATGGAGAACTCAATTCTATTATAGCAGTTGTTTAACAGTAAACGAGAAGTTCTTGAGGAGATAGATTTGATCCAATGAAGAAGAGATATGTGTGTGATTGTTTGTTAAATGAAAGTGATGTAATATACCATTGTGTTATTAAAAGCTATTTATACTTATTCGAGAGATATATTTTTGAAATGTGTGTTATTTATTGAGTAATTCTTTATAAAGGTGACAGTTTTATGACAATGAATAAGTTTAAATGTAAAAATTGTGTGGGTGTGCAATTATTTTCCAACTTGTAGTTATCAAATTACTTTGATAAAGTTCTATTGGCAATTAGTAAATTATTGGAAAGTCAAGTAAATAAAATATTAAAATACAAACAATTAAGGACAATTTAAACACACGAAAACAGAAAACACTTAGAAGGGACGAAACAAACATTGAATTTAAAAGGGGGGAAGGGCTTTAATGCACTACATCTCAGTCTTGGGCACAATGAGTTTTTTTATGTTTTATCTATTAGATTTTAGTGGTAAATTTGACAGATGTAGGTTAGCATGTGACAGTTCTTCTTCTGTTTCTCAATACTGTAAGTTAAGTTATCTAGTTTTATGAAAGCTTTTTCATAAAACTCACAAATCATCTAGATAGAGCCAATATTCTCACCTGTGTTGGCACTAATGTGTAAGTCAACTGAAACATAATTAAAGAAATACGGATACATAAGTATTGAACCATTGATAAACCCTAAGCTTCCTTGTCAACGTAAACAGAATTATTTTTTACCCTGTATTACATGAATTTATTTTATTTTATTTTTTGACAAAATAAAATAAAATAAATTCTACTAATTTACTCTTAATAGATGTATGTAGAAATTACCGTAACACATTTTTGTTTAAATGATCCGGTTTTGAGAAAAAAAAATTGTTCTTATTTGGGAACATTATGTATAAAAACTTTTATTAGAACCAATTATTGTCATACACATTAGATCGATGTATTGGCAGTACCAAACTATTCCAAATTGTGAAAGTTCTTAAAAATGTTACTACTTTTGAATGAAAGCATAAATGCATCTTATATTTCTCGCACTGGACCCTTAATTTTTCCTTACATCTTTTCCTGTTTACAGTCCAGTTTGGTCAGTGTGAAAACTGATCTGTTTGTACATATATATTGGTTCTACGTTCAATGTATCTTCTTTTGGATGGTTTTTTGGGTGTGAAACTTCTAGGCCGACCTTTTCTTTTTTGTAAAATACACTGCTAGTTGTTTATCTAGAATTGTTTTAAAATTCAGCAGTGGTATAATCTCTTATTTTTTTCCAACTCGGTTTTAAATTTGCCTGTCTAATACGAGCATTAACTATTGCTACATCCACCATATGATAGAAAATACGGTGATATCATTTTATGCTTTTGATTTTGATTAGATATAATCCCAATAAGGAATCTTGCAGATTCACACCGCCCATATGCCTGTTGTATTGTTGTACAATGTCTGGGTAATCAATTTTTTTCCCAGCTCTTTCGGTGCGAAGGAATCTTTCCGCTTTGACTGTTGGTTAAGTTCCACAATAATCTGACAGTACAGACACAATTTTGTTGTCACACCACTGGACTGTATGTATTGCAGTAGTCTCATAAGCACCAGAATGTTCCTGAATGCTTCCATGTAATTTTTTAATTTTTTTTTTTTCGCCAAACTTTATAATTCAGAATTCGATTTGCACGGATTGTTGCGATAGAATATATGCCTCATTTTGACAAATATGACACCAGTGGTATACTTGAAAAATAATTATCGTAAAATAGTTTGTGTTGTTTATTGGACGGTATTTCTATGCTTAATTATAGCACACAATATTACTAGCAGCTCTCAAATTAACTTAATTCGGTAATTCTGTGTAACCATCTGTTTCAGCCAAAATTTCAAAATTATATGAAAATGCTGAAATTTGTACCCTCTACATAAAATTTAAATAAATACCCTTTGATTTATTTAAATTTATAGGTAATAAGCGCTCTATTAAAAATATATATACATAAACACATCTAAATTATATATTTATGAATACCTTTGCCAATTTTTAGGCAAAAATTTTATTTTGATAAAAGGTATTTTACATCTTGCGCAAGGATACATGCTATTTTTATTTATTTTCTTTTTACTCCCCCAACTGCCCGATACAGGTAAGTTTGCTTGAAATTTAACCTAGTTTCTTTTCTCATGACATTCTAAAGAAAACAACAATTTTAAAGAAATAAGTTTCCTTAAATTCTCGACAAATGTATGCACAACTCTTGGGATACGTGAGTCATGCAGGTTAAAGTGAAAAACATACTGGAATCACTTTATTTTTCTTACTGTGATTGCTTTATTATTTTCTTTTTACTTTAAAATATTTTAGAATTTTATTATTATTTGTGTTTAAAAACACAGTTGGTTCTAATTTACTTCTACTTTTACAACTTTTTGTTTAATTACATGAATATTTTTTATTATTATTTTTTCTGTATAAACAGGAGTCAAACATTAACATCGAGCCATATACTAAATAAGTACATAATAATAAATAAGAAATAAAAGTAAATAAAATAAAAGTATAATAAGTAATAAAATACTGCTAACACTGCCTTCATATTCGTTTACAAATTACGGCAGTCACTGTAAGCCCTACTATTTTCTCGAATTATTGTAGTTAGTCCGCCCCCAGTCTATTTACAACGGGTAATGTTCCTCATGATTTTTTAAAAATTTCATTATCATATATATATCCTCAGGTTTTACTGTAATTTCAACCGGTCTACTAAAAAAATTTTTTCGAGAGGACAGCTGCTGTTGCTTTTCATTAATTCACATCGCAATCTGCTTCATTGCTATATTCGCCTGTGTTTTCAATCACTTTATCGTTGTATACATAGGTCACAAAATAGTTGGCGTAGCATACAAGTAGATTTCTATATCAAATATACCCAGCAATATCTGAAAAATCATCACTCAATAACAGTATATATGTTCTAAGATGGGTCCACTGTGAAATACACGTATTTAAACTAATGTGTTACATTTGATCAGTTTTCTTTAGAAAAAAAAAGAAAAAAATAGTTTTTTTTTCTCCAAAAACTTTGCTGAAAGCGTTCTCTACATAAAATATCATCAGAAAACAACAGCTAATGCTACGTCATTACTATTACATCAATATCTTTCTTTTCCTTTTCATCTAAACTGTATCTCAAATAGCCAAAGCTATACTATAGTACATTTCACGAACTTACGACTATTTTAGATTAGGCATGAAAGCTTTGACTTATCAATATTCATCAGCACTATCGTCGGTATCGTCCTTTGCATTGTAAATGATGACTGGCTTCGATGCGATTTTCACGTCTCCAACATTCTTCTATTACCTTTTTACATATTTACACATTTTTTCATTTCTCTTCTTTTTTTATTTCTTCATTTAGGATGCGGTAGCTAAACGTGTCTCTTCAGTTAATTCATCAGTATCGACTATGTTCTAGGGGATTTTTAAATAGATAGATAAAATCAGCTGATTTCTTTATGTCTTTAAATCTTGAAAACTTTATATACTTCATTAGAAACAATATTTAAGAATACTTTATGACTAATTGACAACACAACTATAGTGTATTTTTATGTATGAGAGAGTAATAAAACAATAAATTAGGTATGCAAATCCCTAAACTGTTGATACGGGTGACTCAATGAAAAACAGATATTTGTCAACATGTTTACAGAAGTATATAGGAAAACAATTTTAAATTGAGTATGACCACCAGGTATAAAGGTTGGAGCAGAATAGAATACAATAGTTGTAAGGGTTACTAATCCCTAAATAAGGTTGCCAGTGTCGGAGTGATGGAGGTTAACAGGTTCTAATAAATTTGCAAGAAATGTAAGATGTTTATTTTATTGGTTCTATATAACCAATAAAAGTTTAATAAGTACCTACCTATTTGCAAAATAAAGTTTAATTCTTTAGATAAAATAAAACGTTTTATTTTATCTGAAATAAGTGCATTCCACGAAGTAAATGTTTCAACAATCAAATATTTAATTCTTTAATTCCAGGAATCTACGACAGTAATTGACTAGATAATTACCGTCTAAACTTATTCCACAGAAAATGTGATAGTGGGTTTTTCCATTTTGTAGGAAGGTCCAAGTGGCGTATTCAAAATTCTTAACAGCTCACTAAAAGTAGGTACTTCAGTTGCAAGCTGCAGTTTATTGTGTATACTAGTGTTATGGAAAATTTGGAAGTGCCGTGTAAACGCCGAAAAATTGGTCCTTTAACAGTTAATGAAAAAAAATTAATATTTAGCACTTCGTCTCAGATATACCCATTTAGAAGCATTTCCAGCGTTTTTAATAAAAAAGACGATAGACTTTTCAGTCTATATGACTTCGGTGTTAGGTCTAATACTTTACCTACCTTAGGCAAGTATATGACTTTAACCTTTTGCCATATTTCCGGTACGGAATGTTAAACTGGCATTGAGGAGTTCGTATAGGTGTGATATCAATACCTATAATCCCATGTGCAACAGTATTGGATATATACCATTTGTCCCTGCAGACTTCTATGGCCGAAACTTATCCCTGCTCGATTTTTAACACGTGGTACTTGTCAGTTAAAACGACACAGACCAACTGGCTGAGGTGACAGGAATATTATTTAAGAAGACAGCTGAATGTGACTAGGTGTCGGTGTGTTCCGAAATTAATTGTTGTAATAATAACTAATATCTTATTAATGATCCTGTAGTTAAAATTAAATTTGTTTAAATGATAAAATTTATTGTCTAGATCAGCAAATCTCTATTATTGAAAAAAGAAATGAACTATGAAATTAATGGGATTAATGTTTAAGGTTGAATTTACATCATAAGTGATGAGAAAGTGATAAAGGTACAAAATGAAAGAAAGTGATGTGGTACTATACACATAAAAGTGTATAAAGTGTATAAAAATTAGTACGAACTGAAAGACTAAGTTGAAATCCAATGAAATGGAAGTAAAAATTATTTTTGATTGGGTAATGGTGGTTGCCTAGCAACGGTAAGAGACCTGTGTAACTTTCTGGGAGTTAAAATTTTTTTAAATTAGTAAAATGAATAGTCTATTGAAAGTTTTATGCGATATGATAACAGAATGACATTCTAAATATTATTGTATTGTAGTTTTGATAGTGTTAATATGAAATTCCCTTATTGTGAAGTATATTAAATGAATATATATGAAGCTGAGAATGAGTGAATGAAAAAATTAATATTGGGAAGAGGAAATGTAAAATGATTGATATATGTGAATATGTAACAGAGAAAAAATGAAATAATAGAGACTGTATGTTGAGTTAGCTGTTAGAGGATTAGATTGACTGCATATCTGAGTTGATTAAGTGAAATATGTATTATAAGTGGTAGTGAAGTCCACAGACTGAAAGTGTCGAAGGCATGTGTGGTGATAACAGATGAAGTTTGATTATAGTGATGGAGTTTAAGTTTGAAGTTAACAATTGAAGTTAATAATAAAGAATAATATTAAAAAAAGGTAAAAAGACAAGTAAGGAGACCCCAAGAATTAAGAGACATGAGGAGAGGAGATGTGAAGAAGTCAGAAGAACAGTATCAAAAGAGCTGGCAGATGGATGACAAGCTGGATGACAAAAAGAAAGAAACTGTCATGGGATAAGATGGTATAAGAGGAAGTAGTATGATAAATAGAAAGACAGAAAATCAGAGGGTGGAAAATTGTTTTCAGATAGTTTGGGAGTGTGAAATGGTAAAGATCTGTAAATTGGAGTAGAAGAAGAAGATCGATTAAAAGCAGAGTTTTGAAGTAATCTAGATTCTCTTTTGTGGATGAGTTTATCTATTGTAAAAGGATCATAACCATTGTTGACAGCTATTTGTTTTATAATGTTGAGTTATTTATTAAAGGAGTCAGTTGACATAGGTATTGAATATACTCTGTGGATGAAACTTCTGAAAGCAGGTAATTTATGTGCTAGTGGGTGATTGGAGGAAGAATGAATAACATGATCGGTTTGAGTAGGCTTGCGAAAGATACTAAAGTCAAATTGATTGTTGAGTCTGGTAATAGATAAATATAGAAAATTAATGGCTTGAGAAGATTCTAGTTTCATGGTAAATTTGATGTTTGGGTGGATTTGATTGATTTTAAGAAGTAGTTTTTGGGCTGAGTTATGATTACCTGATGTCAAGACTAAACAGTAATCAACATAACGGAACCAGTGTAAAATTTAAGTATTTTTGATGATGTGATTGGACTCTAAATGATCCATAAAGACATCAGCCAGGAAAGAGGATAAGCAACTGCCCATTGCTAAACCGTCAGGTTGTTTATAAAATTTGTTGTTGAATGGGAAGAAATCTTGGATGGAAATCAAATATTTTCCTAAGAATTCCTTGTAGGTTTCTGAAATTCTTTTTTATATAGTGTTATCTTATACCTCTAGAAATCCGTCTTGATTACTTTTGGTTTTGTTAAATAGGTTTTGGACTTCCGCTCTCATCTTCTTTAAGCCATTGTTTCACCAGACTGTATTACTGCCCGTTATTTTCCTTGTTTTCTCTAGACAGTTTTTCTGGTAAGCCGCCATAATAGCTTCGCTTACCGTTTCTGCCGCCGAATCTATAACCCCTGGGTCTTTAAACAATATCATACTTTTCCTGAGGAGTTTTTACTGAGGGACCTCCTATATCCTACCCAGTTTGTATCTCTAGGATTTCTGTATTTATTTTCCGATGGGAAAATATCAAGGTCAAATCGTATATGCCTGTGATCCGAACATGAGGGTTCATCAGACACAACCCAATTTGTTATTATATCACTTATTTTGGTTGAACAAAGTGTTAAATCCAACACTCCTTTGCGTGCCTTAGTGGCTTGTGTTCTGTATTGGGTGTAACCAAACCTTCAGATAAGATGACTTAAGAGAGTCAAAATAGAATCACTCCTTGCATTGATGTTTGTGTTGCCCCGGCATCATCATCACATCCTATAATGACCTGTAATATTTTTCCTAGCCTATATGCATATAGGCATATAGGCATATACATAGCCTATAAGCCATGTCGCTTATAATGCATGGTAGACACAGAGCCTTATCGCCTGGAAAGTAGGCATACCACCAGTTTGTTCTCTCCTACTTCATTGGTTATAGTTGGAAAAGCTGTAATATCATCGGTGCAGAGCACCAGGATTAGTGTACAATATATACTATTACTGTAAATTATACACGATCTTTGCCTTATAGCTTTGGGTGTGTATAAAACCTTACCTTGTTTATTTGATAGGCCAGCAATCTTCTTACCTATCCTCCAAGGCTCCTGCAGGGGTGCCAAATCAATGCTTTCTTTTTTCACTTTTCTAACTACCGTTGCCGATACGACTTTTGCATGTTAAATATTTACCAGCAGGAGCCTTATCATTCTTCCGTTGGTCCGACACACACTTGGATATTAGTCCTTATGAGTGTGTTAGTTTCACCCAAAAAAGGTTGTTCCTCTTTCCGAACCTCCATATGTAGGGAAGTTTCCTCTGTTACACTGGAACGAATTGCCACTAACTTTTCATTCCGTATTTTTGTCTTCCCTTTTTTGCGTCGGAACGTTAACCGTCCTACTCCAAAAAGAGTGACATTTTTAACTTGTGGAGGTCTTCTTGAGATTCAGAATATATCATGAAGGTCCATAACACCCCTTTGTCTAAAAATTTAGTACTCCAGACTGCCCATAGACGTTTCCTAAGCCCTAGGTTATTCATCCTTAGTCTATTAAGTATCATTTTGGACTCAAGGCGTTCCCCATGTTTGTCCTATACGAAGAGAGTACACACTCTTCTTGAGTCGGTTCATATTGTTTCCAACCTTTTCAGTTTAAACTGAAACTACTAATGTACCGAATTAAGTAACTAGTAGACGGATCCAGGACAACAAACTAATCCAAAAACTTCCTCAACATAGAAACATTATCTTTTGAAATGTATAACTTGTAAGTAAATAAAATAAAACTGAAGTCAAATGACAACATTCTTCTTATTTTATACTATCTTTCTTTTTATTTTATATTTCTTCAAAAAACACCAATAACTAATTATACTTAAATTAGAAAAATAGAAGAATTTTTGTTGTTTTGTTAAAAGAAAAATAAGAAACCAAAAAAAAACGAAGGTAAAAACTGAGAAGTAAACGAAAGTTATGAATCGATGTTGATATTAAACTTTTGTACAAAATTCCTTGCTATTTCCTTTGTGAGCAAGATACCCTTTAGAAGTTTAAACTAATTACAAACGAGTCATCTGATCGATGTCAAGAAAACGTACAACACTCCAATCAGAGTCTATTCGTTGTATAGGAATCTCGACAATTAAATTAAGACTGATACAATGAATGACAATAATGCTCTCAGATATAGCCACCGCTGCCGGGACTCGTTTTCCTCCATTCTTTTGTTAAGGTCAAATTGAATTCGAGGCATTTTATTAACAAAGAGATAACGCGTCGAAAGCTCTTCAAATGCCCCTCTTTATCCGTTTCAATTCGATATTATGTGCTAATGAGCGGAAAGCGTTTTGCTACTTGTCAAATTTGAGTTATTTAAATTCAGCTCAAAAATACATTAAAATATGTTTTTAAATGAGTTTTTTTATTTCATTTTTATAAAATTTAATAAAACCATTTCAAGTTAATATAATAATATACAATCTGTAATAACGGTAAGAGTTTGCTATTAATATTTTCGATAAAGCAGATTGTTTAAATGTTCGGTAGCTAAAGAAAAATGAAAAAAAAAAAACGTTTAAGCCCAGGTCTCTTTAATGAAAAATTTTTACCTTATATGTTTTTATAAGGTATGTATATGTGATCATTCTGACTTTACAGCCCTGCGTGAGTCCTAGCTTCATCAAGAATTTCTCTTTAGTCATCTCTATCCATTACTTTCTTCCACGAAGCACAAGTTCACATATTTCTCATCTCTTTATCAATGTCATAAAGGAACCTTATTCTGGATCTTTCTAGTCTTCCCTGAAAATTAAGTCTATCAAGGAGCGTCGTTTTTTTAGCTGGGTTCCATCCTAGGATCTTTACTTCTTTTACCCCGAACTTTCCCCTAAAACACCCCTCGCAAAAAGGCAAAAAAAAGTTGATTTAACAAGAATATGTACGCCATAGAAAAAAATGTTTCAAATAAAAAATATAGCTGATATAATTTTAAACAAAAATGTTTGTAAGCACTTTTTGTGTACTTGGTCACTAGGAGATCTTATACTGCTGATAGGTACATAAATGAGATTCTGCACAGTTAAGTTGTACGTTATGCATCATTTATTGAAAAAAATACTTTATATCGATGCACTGCAGTGCACGCTCTCGTGCTGTGTACGTTGTCAACGAATGTTTAACTAAAATTAATATAACACATAATATGTACATATTATGGTGCAGAGTCTGGATTTAAATCTCATCGAGCACGTTTTGGGACAGACTTGTTAGAAATATTTAAGGCTGGGTACCTGCTCCTCTCACCTTAGATCAACTCAACGTGGATCTTTTAGAGGAATTAGAACCAAGTTCACAGAATTAAGTCTTAACCTTAATTAACAGTGTGCCCATAAAAATAAATTCCTTTATACAGGCTCGTGAAGGTAATATGGAATGTTAATTGAATCGCGAAGTAACTTGGATAAGTCTCCTTGTTATTTTTACGTTGTTTCTGAAGATAATTATATAGGTTAGTTTTATTTAATTTTTTTTGTACTAATTTATAAGCTTGAATAGTTTGCTTTAAATAAATGGTTTTCGTACAAATTTTGTGTCTAAAACTTATCTTTAAGGCTGTTTTATCGGTACACCAAAACCTAGATACAGTGTTTCCTCTGTTATTTACCGACAACATATCTCGAAATTTGGACACGTTCTTCAAAATTATGTTGCCTTTAAACTGATAATTTTACTTTTTTAATTTTTTTTTAAAGTTCTTTTGAAATATCGGATTATACAGTTTAACGTTCTATTATAACCAAACTTTTTACGCCCATCACTTGAAAGAGTTTTTTTTCTGTAATCGTTGGTTTTTTTTACCTTTTTATGTCCAGTAATAATCGAGAAAAGCGTCTTCAGACTTTCAAGAAAATTGCTAAAAAATAATGAAATCTAATAGTGAAACGTGTTACTCATCATTGGCATTTAGTTTCACCGTTATCGGCTGTCAGTTTGATTTGAAATCAATTTCAAGCTATAACTGCGAAATTGTTTATTTGTTTGTGACGACAAATTGTATTTTTTTTGATAATAATATTTTTATGTTATTTTAAATTTATTAAAAATAAACACCATGATGTTTTTTGCAGTCACGTTTCACAAATTTATATTCAATACTATATTTAGCTAAGACATATACATTAAAAATGTGATAATTATTTTTAAAACATCTACGATAATCAAACAATAAAGGTATTCCCGACAAAAGTAATTTGAATGGAGAATAATGCATTTGTTGTCATTAAACCACCCGCCGGTCAGCACCACTGCGAAAACAGCTGTACCCGTCGTCGGCTGGCGTAAGCAGTGAGGAAAAGTAAGTGATACGCCCATTTCAAATCGCAGTGTGTTTTGACTGCTAAAACAGCCTTAACCTTTAACGACTATCGTTATTCTAAGCTAAGATGACCACTTTTAAAAACATCCCAGAGGCTTTACAGTCATACCAGTATGTAAACTTGGTTGCCTATATAATATGCTACATGTCTAATCTTAGAGTAGGGAATTTTACACGTCAATCTTCTACCTGTAAAATATCCCTACTCTAAGTGTCTAACCAAACCAGTTTGCAACCGATTTGATTGAATTACATTGACTGACTGGATAACATATATTCAGTCAAGCACACATTTGAAGCAGACGTTCCGTGTTGACAAAGCGACATATTCTAATTGTTTTCCTGTTTTTTCAATTATTATTAATTACAAATAATTACTGGTTAGTAATATGATTGAAGTCTGTTTTACACTAAGTACTGTTATTTGCATAAAAACTTTAATTTCTTTTGTAGATCACTGTCTTTTATGTCTAGCATAACGAAAGAGCACTTCCTATATGAATTCTGCCAATTTACAATATCAAAAGTGGAGGTTCAATTATTTGGAAAATATGTCCCAAAACGAGGTTAACGCCTTATTGGATGAAATTCTAAGTAACCAGAAATTAATTGTCTCTGATATTGAAAGCGTCTTGGGAGATGAATTGGATGTTGATGAATATCTTTGATATTGGAAATATGGACATCGTGTTTCAAGACCAAATTAACAATCAAGATAAAACAATCAACACTCGAAATAATTTAAAATCTGATTCAAATAGTAAAGACGACGTATCGCTAGAAGTACGGCTATCAAAGCAAGATCTATATTTTGGATCCAAAATGGTAGTTATATAACACAAACAAATTTATTGAAACTACGGTCCCAAACACCCCAAATGCTGCAGAGAATTCCAGAGATGTATTTTTGGATCTAATTCACCTAATTATATTTTAAACCAGTTTATATTACATTCAAAAACACGGAGGAGGAAATGGATTTACACCTACCGCACAAGACGAAGTCAAAACATTTCTTGAAGAAAATTTATTAATGGGTATAAAGGAAATACCCAGTTTTATCAGTTCGTCCATGTCACGTAACATATTGGCTTGATTACTAGGCTATTTACATCTGGTTGATAATACAGTGCAGCCAAAAAAAACTGATCCCGGATTTGAAAAACTTTACAAAGTGCAATCTTTACTGGCCAAACTCACGGAAATGTTTCTTGTATTTCTTGTAGCACTGAATGGAGATGAGTTTTAAGCGATTGATAAGTCTATGATACGATTCAGAGGTCAAAGCAGTATACGACAGTACATGTCCAATAAACCTATAAAACATGCCTACAAAGTATGGGTTAGAGCAGATTCAAGCGGATTTATGTACGAGTTCCAGATATATACCGGTAAAGAGGGAAATTCTACCAAACAAACTTTGGACAACAAAGTCGTACAGAATATAACAAGGGTCTTAGTAAATAAACACCACCGAGTGTTCTTTGACAACTAGTTCAACTTAATTTTGAGAGATCTTTACTGTCGCACGAAATTTACGCCAATGGAACCTTTCAAAAAATAGGATTTACCAGAGTGTAAAATTGGCTCTGAAAAATTGTTCCGAATAATACATACCATGTTTCAGAGAGACTTGGACACCGAACAACAACCTGAAGAATGGTCTACAGCCCATATTATCTCTATTTTCAAGAAATTGGATAGAAGAAAATGTGAAAATTCCAGAGGCTTAAGCATTTTACCATCTATATGAAGATTGATATGCTGGTATGTCCAAATTTGAATAACATTTACTTTCTGCAAACACTGTATTAAATATAACCTTGAAACGAATTGACACTAAATCACTACTGAGTTTTCAGCAAAACAAAAGGTTTAAAAACGTGTAGTCTAGTAATTAATACCAAAGCAAAGAAATCAAAAGACGGATGGATATAAAGAAATACACCTTAAATTACATTGAAGAAAAAAGATTAACGTAGTACTAACAATGCAGACGAACAGACCCAAACCGATGGATAGCAAAAATAACAAAGGGGGTCCCCTTAAGAAAACGCAATAGGAGCACACCAAGAAGATCTTTTAGAGATGAGGTAGATGAAGCCATAGAAAGAAGAGGATTGAAAGACGGAGAATGGAAGGACAAAGAAGAATGGAGAAAATGGTTGAGAGAAGGGAGACAGAGACAGCCTTAGGAACCTATTTCATATATATAAAACTGACAAATAAATAAATTAAGGAGATTCAGCTTACCTTATTTCAACAGATGGACTATCTGCCTTGAAGTGGATGGATCGCAGAAGTGTGATTATTTTAGCAAATCACCAAAATCCAGCAACAAACTAGATTGTAAGGAGAAGACAAAAATACGCTAGTTTGAATGAGGTTTCATGTCCACAAATTGTAATGCTCTACAACTCACATATGGGATATGTTGGCAAATTTGACATGCTAAAAAGTCTTTATGGGGTGAATCGTAAATCACACAACTAGTGGCATCAATTTTTTTTTTTTTTATTTTGTGGATACTTGCGTTGTAAACTCATTCATTCTAAATAAATTCAAATGACATATTCCCTTGGAACTGCCACATTCAAAGTCTTTTCATATGCCCGAAAGAAGTACTTCTTTGAGATGTGCCAACTGCAGCACGACAGCAAATGTTAGCAGAATACAGTAAAAATGTTCATCGTGCAATATCGGACTTTGTCTTAAATATGAAAAAAATTGTTTTTGCAACGTTCCACGCACAACAATAGGAAGAAGACGAAGAACAAAGTGCTACCTGGTTTTTATTTCTTATTTAGTTTTTTGTTACTCTATGTTTCTGCTGGTATCTTGAGAATACCACATCCTGCAGGATATAGTTCAAGATCAGCATTGTTTATTTTAACTAAATTTGTTTTAAGAATATATTAAATTAATAAATTTCAAGTATCAAATTAAATGAAACAAAATCTGTTCATGTCAATTTTACTAACAAAATAGAACAACATATCCCAGTTAGTATAAATATAAACCAAATACTTTATATGCAAATATGGCAAAATATTTGGGTATGACATTAGATTCCAAGCAACGTTGGAAAGCACATGTTAAGAAACCAAAAGAAGGAATTATAAATTAAGTTCAGAAAGATGTACTGGTTGATGGGAAAAAACTGACTTTGTCTACTTATAATAAATTGTTATTCTATGAGCAAGTCCTTAAACCAATATGGAAATATGGGATACAGCTATAGGGCTGTACAAAAGAAAGTAACATTCAAATTATACAACGATATCATAATAAATTATTAAGAAACATCGTTAACGCTCTATATGGTACTTCAGAAACTATCATCTTCGTCGAGACCTCCAAATGGATACGGTTATCCAGACAATAAGTAAGTTTGTCGAGAGTCATGAAGAAAGGTTCAAAGCAAACTCCTAGAGAACGCCAACTAGATAAGAAGACTTAAGAGAACCAAGCCGTTTGAGTTACTGATATAAGTGAGTGAAATTAAAAAAGCAGAGCAAAGTGCGGCTAAAATGTACACGTTAGCTAGTAGTACTTAAATGTATTAGAGCCTAAGGAATATTGTTGAATGTAACCTTAGATAATATTTTTGTAATATTTTGTATATAGAACTAACGTGCTAATTGATCATAGTAAATATCGGATAGCAATAATCATAAGGTTCCTGTTAGAGTTTTAGTAAATAAAAAAGAAAAAAACAAAAAAATATTTTACAAAAGTCCTGTTTTGTTTTTAATTGAATGAAAATTGGATTTTATAGGGTTAAACCTTGTATTAGAGTATGTCAATCGTCGATAAAAGTTATCATGATAAAAATATAATGTGTTACGACAATTTTATCAAAAATTTATGGGGTGCTCGTTTTTCGTACCGGTAAATGTATTATGTATATGATGGAAAAAAATAAACTGTATTTAAAATATAATTAAATACAACAATTTACTTATTTTTAGCCCAATATAAGAAGAATATGTATAAGAATATATATACCAATCACCCTTTGCGAATACGTCTAATTCTAAATTTTCATATAACTATTTCGTGCTTACATTTATGACGGCAAATTTATGTTCACGTTCAACAGTTAAAATTGTAAGTTCAGAAAGCAATAAAGTCACCAAATTGAATAAACTCCATACGTGAATTCCCCAAATCTCTAAAAGGTTTTTGAGTCCAGCAGTTTTTAGACACTTGCAACATTCGGCGAGATTTCAGAACTCACGTAGGCAAGAGAAAACTCACGCAGATTTTTGCATAATTGAGACAAATGAACGTTCCTCCATTCCACATTTCCTTCCCGTATAAATCACACATCGCGCAGACAAAAGATAACTTTTTTCTACACTAATGGAAATGTATTTCTCTGGCTCTTTTCTCCTTTTTTAACAAACAACCGTATAATAGCAGCGCGTATTTCTGATCTCAATGCTTACAGTAATATAATTGTCACAATAAAGTAAAATACACCAAACCATTAAATTTTTTTGTATGTATGTTTAGTTTGCAATTGTTCCGGTGAAGGTTTTAAAATTATTAATTGACAAAAGCCAAAAGATTATAACGAAAAATTGATATGCTTATTTACCTATATTAGATATAGCAGAGCGGCATTGCCAAGTTTCAATAAATTTACCTATTCTCGGTAATTTTGAAGGTCTGTAATTAAGTTCTAATGTAGAGCTTTATATATAGAGTCTGCACAGTTTAAATTAAATTAAAATATGCTGCACAATTTAAACGTTTAATATATTATTAAACGTATTACGTTATTTATCACGTCTACTGCTGGACATAGGCCTTTCTTATACTTCTCCATTATTTGCGATTTTGTGCTCTTTGTTGATTATTTTTTGTGATACGCCTAATGTCGTCAGCCCAACGTGTAGGTGGTCTCTCTCGACTACGTTTGTCTGCTCTTGGCCTCCAATGTGTAATTTTGCTCATCCGTAATAAATCATGCATTCTCGCTACATCGCCTGCCCATTTCCTTTTAAGTTCCGCTATTCGTTCCACAACATCAGCCTTACTCGTCCTCCTTCGCAAATCTTCGTTTCTTATTCGGTTCCGGAACGTCACTCCCTGCTTTCCAGTTACATTCGTCTCTGAGCCACTCTCAATTTCGAAGCCGTAGTCTTAGTTAGAGTCATAGTTTTCACCCCAAAGGTCATGACCAGTAATACGCATTGTTAAAATACTTTTCTTTTGAGGCTAATTGGTATGTTGGTCCTAAGTGTGTCTTGCAGTTTTCCAAAGGCTGCTTACGCTAAATTAATTAATCTTTGGATTTCACATGTTCGGTTATCCCTGCTAATTCTTATTTCGTCACCTAAATACCTATATTTCTCCACCAGTTCTTCTACTTTCTTTTGAATAGTTACATGGTTATTGAGAACCATATTTGTCATAAACTTAGCTTTGGTCAAGTTCATTCTGAGGCACACCTTCGAACATGCAAAGTCCAATTCATTTAACATATCTGCGGCTTCTTCTACATTATATGTGATAAGGAGAAGGTCATCTGCGAAACGGAGATGGTTAAGTTTTTCAATGTCTATTGTTACACCTCTGTGGTCGTAATTGACCATCTTAAAGGTATACTCTAATGCTGTTATGAATAATTTTGGTGAGAATATATCTCCTTGCCTTATCCCACATTTTATTTTTATTGGTCAAGTTTTATCGTATATCTTAACAATGATAGCGGTGTTTTTGTAAATATTGTAAATATACCTATGGCTAATCCTGCCTGTCATTCATTGCTTTTATAAGGCTGTCTATTTCGATTGTATCGAACGCTTTATCAAAATCTATCTCTATAAAAGATAGAGCAAGAGGTTTGTTGTATTCTATAGTTTTTTTTAATGAGTATCTTTACTATATGGAGTTGATTATTGGTACCATCATTTGATCGGAATCCTGCCTACTCTCTCGGTTGGTATAAATCTAATTTTTTCTCCAATCTTAATGTCACTAACCCAGTAATTAGCTTATATATGTGGTTCAACATGCTCGTAGGTTTATAATTTTCTAGATTTGTTCTATCTCCTTTTTTGTGCAAAATGATGGTTATAGCATTGTTCCATTTTTTGGCACCTCTCTTTTCTGCAAATATAGATTAAACAGTTTCCTTAATTGATTTAATAGCATATCTCCTTCATTTACTATAGCTTCTCTTACAATTCTATTCTTTCCTGGGGTTTTGTTATTTTTCATTTTTCTTAACGCTCTAATCTCATCTACCTTGATTTCTGGCATTAATTAGAAACCTTGATTCATGATATTCTTTGAAATGGCTGTTTGTATTCTTTTTTGATATTCTTGTCCACTTTCATGTAAGTAATTCCTTGTAAAACTCTTCGACGACCTGCATTAACCTGTCTCTACATGATATAATTTCATCTTGCTTGTTTCTTAATTTATGAATTTCGCATTTTCCAGTCGTTATCTTTCTACGTAGAACTTTTAAGCTGTTATTTTTCTATATAATAGGTTTAATATTATTGGTTTTAAAATTCCTTAAATCTCTCCCGGTTGTCTTCGAAACAGTTTTATTAATTTCTCTTAGAGTGTGGCTGTCTGCATTTTTGTCTCATTTAGCTTCTTTGATCTAGCAGCGTTTTAGTATATGGACTTATTTTACTATCTGATTTTCTTTTAGGACAGTGTACTCGGTGACTTTCTTGTAAGGTATTTATGATGCAATTATTTAAGTCATTAAGATCGTTCTCGGAGGTTTCATGCAGTAGTAGCTTATTATTGATATATGCATCATACTGGTTGGTATCTAATGGGGGTGTTCAGATACCATGAGATTTGTTTTTATATTTCTATATATTTTTAAATTTTTATTATATTTCTTTCTCTGTTTGTGTTGATTTGAACTTTCGCTCATATCATTCTGTGTTCAGTGCTTGTGGTGAACTTGTTGAGTACTGTTACATCTTTAATTATTTGTTTTGTGTCACTTATGATGTAGTCGAAATCGTTATCGTTGTTCTACCGTTTGGACGTCCAGGTTTATCTTGTGTGTATTTTTCTGTAAAAAAAGCTGTTCATGTTAAATGAATTATTCTGGTGTAGGAATCCCAGTAGCGGTTTTCCTCAATCATTTCTTCCTGGGGAACCAAATTTACCTAAGGATGTTTCTAGCTCTGCTTCTTTTACACCTATTTTTGTGTTTAAATCGCCCAATAAAATTGTAAATTGAGTACGAGAGTCATTAAGCTCAGTATGTATAAAATATTTCGATTTCTTCGTCTATATGGTCTGTTGTTGGAGCGTATACTTAAAAAATTTTGAGTCGATATCTGCTGTTCAACATCAGAATAGACCAGACCAGAATAGACAGAAGATATGCCACTCTAGATAATATACTTTGAAAGTTTTTTTTATCTTGTTTCGACAAAGTTACCGATACCTGCAACTGATTTAATTTCAGTTAGAGGTATCGGTATTATTATCGTATTTCATTATATTATAAAAAAAAGGAAGGAGCCGCCAAGAAAATTTTAATTGAACATTGGACCCCGAGTATCGAAACGTTGTATCGCTACTATTAGTATAAATTCGGCTTTGAATTCCTGGTAAATCACATTATCGTAAGAAAAATATGGCTACGTTAGTACCAAGTAAAATCATACATAAAACTTGAGTGCTTATTTGCTAAAGGTGACGATAATAAACCATTATTAACACTAGAGGTGATGGCAAACAAAAAAATAAATAATAATGAGAAAGATTTAAAGGAAAATAAAAACAAAAAATCAACAGCAGAGGACAGAATACCGAATGAATTCCTTAAGTAGGGAGGACCAGATCTGACTAAACATCTACTAAACCTGATCCAAAAAATAATTGAGAAAAAACAGAAGTCCTTAAAAATGGAGATCAAGCATCCTGATACCTTTTTTCATAAAGGGAGACAAGTCGGACATGGAAAATTACAGAGGAATAAATTTATTAAACACTATACTAAAACTAACAATCAAAGTGATAACAAATAAACTGAATGATACTTTAACACTATCAGAAAAACAACAAGTTTTTATGTCGGGAAGTCATGCAATGACGCTTTATTTGTAATGATTTAAGTGCAAAATAAATAATTAAAATACAACAAACATATCTATGTTTCGTGGAACTTAAAAAGGCATTTGATCAAGTCAAATTAAAGGGCGTTATCCAGTTATTGTATGCAAGGGACATGCCTTTAGGAATAATCAAAACGATTGAACATATCTACCAAAACAGCACAATAAAAATAAAAGTAAAAGAAGAACCAACTGTCCCTATTGAAGCTGGCCTTGAAATAAGACAAGAAGTTTCCCTGAGTCCTATATTTTTCAACCTGGGCCCTGATTCTAATTAAGATTTCGACTCAAAACATGTCGAAATTAATATGGCGACGTCGAAATGCGACTTTGCGATCCTAGTGGATTTTAGCTGAACTAACTAAAGGACGTCACTAATTTTCGATTTATCGAAATTAATTTCAACTTCAAAAAAGTGGTTGATATTTCATTTCGAGTCGAAATTAATATTAATGTGCCATGACTGGCTGGACTGAGAGAAGCACAAAGTGAGATTAGGTTCAGTTTAGGCGGTGTTGTTTTGTTTGATTGTTGCAAGGCAAACTGAGGCAAAAAGTATTAATATGGCTGCGTTTTATGAAAAATTGTATGTGATTTGGCACATAATTGGTCAAAATTTTGACACCTATAAAAATAGAACTGCAGTACCTGGGGGCCCAAGCCAGATGCTATTGATTATTTTTTAAAATACTGTGGTGCAAAAATTAAAGAAATAAAATGTCCCAATATTAAAACTAAATTGGAAACCACAATTTTTGAAAATATTTAACAGGCTGTAATGGAAGATAGAAATAATAAATAATTTGGTTGTAATAATTTATATGTTAGTTTTACAAATTGTGTGTTTGAATGGCATGCTCTTGAAATTCTACTCTCGTATTTGGAGATATAAAATAATCTTTAATCTCATCACGAATTTTTAGAGCGGTTATGTATTGTTTTTAGTAATACATCTCCTACTTTCAGTAGTTCCGATGCTATTTGATGCAATCCCTGTGATTTATTGTTTTTAAATTTGGCTACTGCTGTTCTAATCTTGGTTATTGTTATTGTTGGTGCCTGGTGAGCACTTTTCTCTGATGTCCGCTTGGTCTAATTGTATATCAAAGTTCTTCTCCAGCCGCCATTATGACATAAGTTTTACGTTTTTGCGCACAAATTGGCGCATTTCTTGTACAAGAAACTGCAGCGGACACAAATTCTTGTATCATTTCTTATATAAGAACTATACGCTTGTATGACACTATCCATTTTTTTTGTTATATCAGAAACGATATAAGAAATGATACAAGAAAATGCATATTGTCATACGGCCTTAAGAAGAATGTTACGGAATACTTAAAATCCTTTTTCACTAATCATCCTTGATGTTCAATTTAGGCAGCACTTCCGCCTTAATAAACAAGCTGCAAATTATTTGATAAGGATTTTAGAACCATATTTGGAGGAGGGTGTTTATGCCTCTAGGAGACCCAAAATGTTTAGAATAAGTATTACCAAGCTGCAGTAAATTTAAAAATATATTAGAATATAACCACTAAGTCAAAACGCACCATAATTTATTTTTGGTCCACAGACAATTTAGTGCCACCATCACCGACAGTATCTCCTTATATTTTCTTTCAATTCAAAATATAATAATTGAGAATGGCCACTAAAAATTTAACAACTCAAACAAGAAACAAAAGGCGTAACGTAAAAAAAACAAACGTTTAACAAGCGTGCAGCCAATAATCAAGACGGTTAATCCAAAATTTTGAACAGTGTCAAAATGATAAAGTAAATATCCCCACATTTAACTTAAATCGAAATGAATGAGAATCGCTAGCGATTGCGACTGTCGTGGGGTAGTCGCTTTTAAATTTCGACATCGAAATGAAATAGAATCAGGGAGCAGATTGGAAATGAAATAATACAAAAAGTAAGAACTAAAGAGCATACCAAATTTGAGAACAACATAAAATAATCTGCTATGCAGACGACGTAATACTACTCTCTTAAAGTAAAGATGATTTACAACGTTATAATCGCCAGAAAATTTAACATGTTAATTTCCCCAACAAAGACAAAATGCATGGTTTTAACAACAAAATTTGTAAGATATAAATTGGCGCTGGAAGATCAGATGATAGAACAAGATATGGGGTATACATAATATCTAGATATCACACTATCCAGCTACGAAAAGCTCAAAACATAAGTGAAAGATCAAGTGAATTGAGCAAACAGAGCCGCAGGCTGCCTAAACGAAAGAATAGTAAAAAATTAAAATATTAGGAAGGAAATGAAACAGGCAGTGGAATTCACAAAACAGGCATCAGACCAATAATGAAATACACGGCAGAAACACGAGACGCTTAGAAGATAAAAAATGATGTTAAAACAGCAGAGATAAAAACAGAAAAATTGATGGTAAAATATCATGGGATAGAGCTAGAAATACTGATATACGACGTAGATGCAATGTAGAGAACATCTCGAACTGGGTAAGAAATAGAAGAATAAAATGGAATGTTTATATAAGCCGAATGACAATAAATAAAGTAGTAAAGAAGGCTGTAGACATACGATCAGTAGGAAAACCACGAAAGCGATGAAACGAAGAACAACTTAAGGTCGTGGCATATTATCATGCATGTTACGTTTCCAATTCGTAGCGTTTATTTACGGAAAAATATAAAATTTAGATGATTTTAAATATAAACAATTTTTACTGTCAGAAACATATTGTATTAGACACCTTACGTATTCGTTCAGTAGGTATACTGGAAAACAATATTTTACCAATGCCGACCGCTACGGAACGAATCGAAATCTGTTGGTACGGATAATGTGAATTTGGAGTCCGTCGTTTTCCCCTCGTTATATTTAGATATTTGTTTGATTTTGATACAGAGTAGGGTAAATGATACAGTCATTGGCCAGGCTATAGTGATTAGCCATGTTACCATAAATTTATAAATATTAAGAATCTCTGCTGTTACTGAAATAAATCAAATCTACAGAATAATTTTGACAACGTCGCTTAATGTTCACCTAAAGTTTCGTGTGGCTACAATCACAATAAAGTGCTTGTAGCTAGCTCAGTTGTAGCCGAAGCAGACATAAGAAACTGGTTTACTAATGTAGAAGACTATTTAAAGGAAAAACAATTATTTGAGATTCTTGAAGATCCCAGCAGAATCTACAATGGAGACGAAACCTGTTTTTGGCTTTGCCCAAAGAACAAAAAAGCTCTTGCACCAAGAGGAGCGAAAAACGTTTATGAAATACAACATTATTCAAAAAACAATATCACAGTAATGTTTACATTTTCAGCTTCTGGTGTTGTGAGCCCACCTATGATTATCTATGCTTACAAAAGAATGCCAGCTGAAATTGTTAAATCTGTACCTGACACCTGGGAAATTGGATGCAGTGATAACGGTTGGATGAAAAATCAGCTGTTCTACGAATATATAGGAAACATTATTTATCCTTACTTAAGCAAAAATAACATCAAATTTCAAATAGCCTTGTTCGTCGATTGTCACAGCACACATTTAACATATGAAATAAGCGAATTATGCACATAGCTACTGATAATTGCTCTGTACCCTAACTCGACTCGAATCTTGCAACCTGCAAATGTGTCCGTATTTAAGGCCTTAAAAGAAGGATGGAAAAGTGCTGTATTAAAGTTTCGGTGAGAGCACCCTACTGAAATTGTAACAAAGGATAATTTTGCTGCAGTTTTAAAAACAGTAGTTGATAATATAAAACCAGAAAATATTAGAAATGGTTTTCGTGCATGTGGGCTTTTCCCTTGGAATGTATCTGCAATTAATTATTCCAAATGCACTGGCAAGACAAAAGAACAAGATAGAGACACGGAAGTCAGTAAAATTACATTCTTATTATTTAAAAAGATTGTTGGAGAGGAAAAAATGGAAAGGCTCAAAAACTTTGTCGAAAGTGATGCACATAATTTCGATTTTTTGACGTTGTATTATGTTTATAAAGAATTTTTGGAGGCAAGTTTATCCGTAAATACTGATTAACTGGAAGATATGGATAAAGGCGAAGATACAGAGCATCAAGAAGGAACGGACCAATTCCATGAGACGATCCAATCTGAAATATGTGAGCCAGAATTAACTCTTAAAATCAGAAATTTTCAGGATGAAAAAAATGAGGGTTTTTTAAGCATACTTCGGAAATTGTCCTAAATGAGCAAATGTTTGACATTGAAAATATTCCTATTCTAATAGAAGAAAATACTAGCTTCGACAACCAAATGCCTAGCACTTCATCTCTGGTCTCTGAACACGTCTTATTAAATAAGTCATCTTCATTATTCAGAGAATATGTTATTTGGCCGAAAACTCCTGAAAGGAAAGGAAAAAGAGAGACGAAGAAACTACTATTTGTTCTGACTTCCTCCGTTAGGAAAAAGGCAATTAAAAAAAATGGCTATAAAAAAGAACTAGAGATAAAAAAGAAGAAACGTAAGACTGAAAGGTTGAACCAAAAAGAACTAAAAGAACAAATGAATAAAAAAAAAGCAGCATCAAAAAGAAAGCCTAAACATAATTATACAGAAAAATCACTAAACAACACTAACCTTAAACTTGTTTTTAAAAATAATACAGATCAAGAAGCCGTAACAAGCAGAGCAGGTGATATAGAAAACAATGATCCCAATATGAAATATTATCCAAATATAAGTGTTAATAGCGGTGCAACCAAGGAAGTATCTAAAGTAGTACACGCAGACGATGGTGATGTTTTACTTAATGTAACGGAAACCTTGCCAAAAGGGACTTCCAAGATAGCCCTGAAAACATCCAAAGTTGTATTACTGTTGTGCCAGAAAAAACAAAAAGAAAACTGTTTAGTGACAACAGTCAAGAATCATTAACAGGAATATGGTTATTATTACACCATCTGTTCCTAATCCATTTAAGAACAAAACTATATACACTGGGCTGTGCTATACGTCTGTTAATAATATAACACGTAGTCAATATGGGGTAAAATGTTCAAATTGTTCCAGAACATACCATATAAAATGTATTTCCAAAAATAAGATGTTATCCTCCGAAATGGAGAACTTTTTGTGTAACGTTTGTTTTGACAAGATAACATTGTAATTGGTTTGTAATTGCTGGCATTTATTAAAAATTTTTGAAACCAAATTCGTCAATAAAATTATATATAATTTTTAAGGTTTTTTAGTTTTTTGACCAAAATTAAAATAACGCAGATAGGATACACAAATAAGAAAAATATGTAGGTACCTAGGATAACTTAACCTTTTATTGGTGGCCAATTATTATCTACTTATTATGCCAATCATTATCAAAATTACGCCAATCACTATAAAATCTGCTTTTGCAAGAATAAAACGTTTTTTATAAATATTAAACATTTTTAAACAATAAATGACATACGGAGTCATAAAGAGGATACTTTAGTCTAATATTTAGTGTACTATTTAAATATTATGGTTTTTAATACAAATTAATGCCTTACACATTTATCAAACTCCAATGCTTAAGTGGCCAATCACTGTAACCTTTACCCTATTTAAAAAAATTATTTTCGAGACTATTTTGTCATTTATGCATGTGTTTTTATTTCTTTGTGACAATTATATACGGATTGATAAACAATTAGGACCTTTGCACGGAAGTGTTACCTCTTCTTATTTTAAAAATACTATTTGGTTTGATATTTATAGTTTAATAGTAAGGTAAAGTCACCCAATACCGACCCATACAAAAATAGTACTTATTACCGATCCAAATGATTAATACGAAATATTAAGCTTTGTGGATGAAAGGAACGTTGTATTGTCACAATTTCAGTCAACTCTCCAAAATCACGTGAAGAATTTATTAGTGTCTAGCACAAAAGTACCCGAATTCCTACGAGAGATAATGAGGTATGACGCTTTCCACAGATGGAAGCACAAAAGACCAAAACAACAAATATTAGACTAACGCAAAACCAGAGGGAAAATAAAAAACCCCCCAATAGGGACAAAATATCACAGTGTGAGAGTGAGTGAGAAGAAAATCTAATCAAAACACACACACATAAAGAAGACAGTTCGTAGCTCAAATCACCCAGAATATCGCAAATCGCCTCATTCACAGTGGGCCCAGTTGCTCACACTAGGATGCAGTCTACATTGTGGTAATGTATAATATTTAAATATTTTCTTTATTATAGTGTAGACTATGTACTAATTATGACTTTTCTTTTCACAGGTGACCTACAAAAAAAAATCATAAAAAACACAAAAAACGGCTTCGGCCACCAAAAAAATTAAAAAACACTAACAAAAACCGGCTTCGGCCACCAAAAAAACTAACAAAAACCCCAAAACCCGGGCACGTAGGGCCCAACTTCCTTGAGCACCAAGTCGCCGAACTGAGCCGGGACTCAGAGCGGAGACTTGAGGCCCAAGTAAGCAATTTTAGTTCGCGGATAAGCTACATTAAGATAAACAGGAATAAAGCGGAGATGCGCTGTCCTGAGTTTTCACATACGGTTAGGAAACCATGTTGGGGTTCAATTACCCAGGACCTCCACATGAAGAGCACTTGGCTGATTGTTGTGCCTCTATAGCGAATTAGATTGCTATAGGGGGGAAAGGGATGGTCTAGAGCATTGGAGCACGGTGGGGTGAGTCCTGTTTTTAAACACGAATTAAAACACCTTGCTCCAATGAATTGTTACACCCGATCGTACTACCTGGGTGAACATGTCTCATAGGCTGGGTTCAATCAAATTGCTTGCTTGAGTACCCGAATTGATGTCATTTGAATTAGTTTATGGTCAGATTTCGTAGAGTGTAGGTTACGTGCGCTTGTGATTCATTAAAAGGGTAAGTACACAAATAAAGAAATTAAGCATAAAATCCAAGTAGATATTTTTATATATTTATTATAAAGCTTGAAGACATTTACAGACATGTTGTCTATAATATAATGTAGTAATTTTTCGAAGATTTGCAGTATTTAATGAAAAAATCGTAATAATATAATATGACGGTAATAGGTATAGATATTTCTAATACCGACTCAAAGTCGGTATTAGGTTTGAAAACCTTTATTTTAATAATTTATTATTTTGATTTGCCGTGTAGTTGTACCGTGATTGTTCATTTCTTAAGTACAGATACTATTAAGTCGAGTTTTTTTCAATTTCCGACCCATGATTTATATTCTGAGTAACCTAATATTCTAAAACTTTCTTTATCTGGAGAGAAAAACATGTTAATATTTTGTTAAGTCCAATACCCCTGAATAATGTAGTTAATATAGATATAACTTTTGATATATTTAATTACGGTAATTGGTAAAATCTTGAATTAACAAGAAGAAGGCGTTTCAGTCATTTGTCTCAAGTTTTACACAGTCGGTATTAGGATAAGTGCGACCATATTGAAATCAATTTACCGACCTATTGGGTCGATAATAGCAAATACCATAGCCTAATACCGATGCATTAAAAAAGCTGTTATGGCACCAAAAATACGTGTACAATATTCAAAAGAAATATTGTCTAGCGCCTTGGAAGCTATAAAAATGGGATGTCAGTTTATGAGGCATCTAAAAGATTCGGACTGCCAAAGACCACTTTACGAAGTAAACGTTCTGGAAGATTGAAAAATCCCAAGTGTCTAGTGCAACCTGTGCTTGCTGCTAATGAAGAAAAGTGTGTTGTGGTTTGGATTTTTTATTTGGCGAAACAAGGGTTCCCTGTCACAAAATCCCAATTAATACACACAGTAGCTAATTTGATTAAAAACTTGGACCGACAAAATCTATTTAAAGATGGTATTCCCGGAAATCACCGGTTACAAAAATTCATTGAAAAACATCCTGAAGTTAGTACAAGAGTGTCCCAAATTCTTACCGCAGGTAGGAGGAATGTCAGTGAGCAAAGTATGAGAGACACAGCTTTCTTTTTATGTCCCAAGGAGAAGCAAGTATTAGCAAAAAGAGTAACAAAGCTGGTGTATAATAGAATAGCTAAGTCGTTTAATAATAAGTCGTTTTAGTTTCCTAAAAGATTGGAACAATCGACAAACAAAAAAGTTACCAAAAGAATTACCTCTTCCTTTGCTACGTCTGACGAATTTATCGAGTATCAGAGAAGACTTGAAGTCGACCGTGAAAACAAAGAAAATGAGAAAGGAAAACGAAAATTCAAAAAGAAGACGAAATTAAAACTAGAAGCAACCCGAAACGCAACCGTAGCAACATCAACGGAGAAGTCTAGACAAAAGCATGCGACTGAGCCCGAGAAAAAGAAACCGAAACTAAATAGTTCACAAACCCCCAAACTAATAAAAAAAATTAAAAAAACATATACATAAAAGACGATTTTGTTGTTACAATATGAAGGACGACTTTCTTATCGATTGTTTGTGATACAAATATTAACGGAGCACAAAATGAAGTTATAGTAAAATCTATGGAGGCAACTGGACCAAATTGGAAATGGCCAGAGAAGGACGATATATTAACTTATGAAGTAAAGGAGATAATTTGAATTAATTATTGAACCCCCTAAATTAATAAATAAAAGAGGTATTTGTTCCGTACCGAAAATGAAGGAATTGACCAAAAATTTTAGCAAATCTTAAACTGTCTTAAACTTTATAATAGTATTTTGTTTAATTGTATTTTTTATAATCAAAATTTGAGAAGGTAATAGAAAAGTTTAGTTAGTTTAATTTAATATATTTAATTTGCTTTGCTTAATATAATAAACACTTTTTTGTAGTCAGGGGTGTTTTACTGAATATAGACGATGTTGATAACATCTGTTGTTATCTCACAATCGGTAATAGGCTATAAAAAATCGGTAATAGGTAAAAATATTACTATTAAGTCGGTATTAGGAAAATTTGCTCGATTTTGATTTAGTATTTTTTCTTAGCAATAAAAATTAAAATTTGGAAAAATAATTTAATTATTTGGAAACATAATATAGATATGTTCAGATAAATTCTACGAGATTTTTGTAACCATAAAAATATAAAAATAATCCAACGAAATATTTAACTTTCCTTAAGTGGTGCGGTAATAGGTGACTTTACCTTATAAGTTAAAATGGATTTCGGAAAATTAATTAAACTCGTAGGCGGTGAAAAAACTTTATATAAACACAATGATTAATGCTATTATGATGCAAATAAAAAAGAAACTATTAGGAAAATGTAGAGCACATCTTCACAAATCTTCATAAATCACACAAGAAGAAGATTTAAGTGCTGTTAAAGATTTTGCATAATCTCCCATAGTTTTTATGCCTTTAGTTTAGTCACTTATCGAAACGATCAAAATTTTATATTGTTATGACTGTTGTTGAGAAGTTTGTTTGTAGATGTAAACAGTTGTTTAAACATATCTGTTACCGTTCTCTGTACGCACTCTATTACTGCTTGCTCTAAAATTACTCATAGTAATTTTACCTGTTTGTTTGATTAAGAAAACAATTATTTAATACGTTTATTGTTAACAAAACCAAATATTGATTATCTCGACTAATCGAAATCGTGTATACTTGGGTGCACAGTTAACAAACAAGTATCAATATTTGTGCATATACTCGTACATAGGTACAGTATGCTGTTTCAGAATTAATGAGAATTAATATTAGCGAAGTTGTATATTCCCCATTGCAAATATTTTGCAACTTCCTGTTAGGTTAATAATCAAAAATATTAAATTTAATAGATTGGGAGTTAAAATTAATAATTTAATAAACGGTGTCTTTATGGCTTTGTTTGATTAGGTACAGAAATTATTGATACATTTTGTTTGAAAATAATGTTGTTCTGCAGAAGCTGCTGGCATGGTTTCTTGAAGTTGTTAGATAGTTTATATTTGTGGAGAGCCGTTTTCAGGTATTGGGAAATTTGGAATTTTTTTGTCACATAGAATCTGCAATAAAACGGTTTAGTAAATAGAAGTCTAATGCAAAAATATGGACTTATTTTTAAGAAAACTTATATTTTTTTTTCTTGAAACTAAAACACCGCCCATAGTTAAACTGTTACATGCTTAGTATAGATATATCGATTTTCTTGCAAAAATAAGATTTTAAATTAAATTTTTTAATCGTTAAAATATAAGTGGACTCACCTTTTCCAAATTAATAGACTTGATTTTTGTTTCGCTACGTTCGGCATCTCGTATTTTCAAAAAAAAAAAATTATTTTTTTTTATAAGCACAATATTCACAATCACAAGTTGCTTTGCCAACTGGTACAGAAAATTTAAAAACGAATTTGCTGTATAATACCTAGCTGCATGTTGGCCCTATTTTTCCAATAAATAATTTCCAGATGGGTTTTCCCAAACAATAAAACTTATAGATTTATTGTTTGCCACCCCCACTGGATAGCACTTAGAGTTTGATCCGGACAATGTGACAAGGCATATATCCAGGTATAAAGCCTCCACATTTCTGACTTTAAATTTTTTTGAATAGACTAATTAACCACATATCATCATCAGTTGGAGCTACAACCCTTCGTGAGCCTTGGCCTGCTTCAAAACATTCTTCCATCCTTCCCTATCGAGTGTCTGTCTTCTCCAGCCCCTCACTCAAATCTCTCTCAGATCTTCCTGTACATCGTCCAGATATCTGAGTTTAGGTCGTCCCCTTCTTCTTCTTTCGACTGGCCTGTATAGCATAGTTATTTTAGTGGGATCACTCTCATCCATCCGCCTAACGTGCCACCCACCTAAGGCGGTTTATTTTGATGGTCTGTTATGTTAAAAGTGCCTAAAAACGTTTTTTTCAAACTTAAAGTTGATGTTTTGCTAACTGCAAATTATATTCATATGTCCAGTTTCTTCTGGGCTCTTTTTACTTTACAACCGTTCTCTCTTGTCTGAAAACATATCTACATAAATACTCACTCTGTTTGTTATGATCAGTAATTTCCAAAAATTATTAAATTAATGGAATCTATTACTTTCAGATAATTTCGGTTTACATTTTCTGTTACATTTAGGGCCAATGGTTCGAATGCTAATCAAAACTTGATTGAAATTAAATATTTAATTAAAATCAAATACGTCACATTTTGGGGTTATGTTGACTGATTTATTTTTAATTTTATTGTTTTACGTTATAATTTAAAATAAACCATAACTAAACGCTTTCTGATGTTAATTTCATGTTTTTATTTACAGATCATTAATGATAATAAGCAATTTTTAATAATTTTGACAGCTGATGTGACGCATTTGATTGTAACTAAATATTTGATTACAATCAAGTTTTGATTAGCGTTCGAATAATCGGCCCATACCGTTACATCTAGGTCCTAATTGTCTTTATGTCTTCATTTTCCAAACACTGGAATCTTTTTGTCTGTCTCTTCCCAGATTTTTCTTTTTTGAGTATTGTATTGTATTTGTTTTGTTCTTAACAGACGTATTTAACGATGAATGTATATCTTTGGTGCATGTAGAAGTTTTTACTCTCATGCAATGTATCTCGAGTATCTTGAATATGTAAGATACTGTGGACATTTGGTACCTTATTCCTATTAGTAGAAGCCAGTTCAGTCATAAATGGTATTATTATTTTTGCTTGAATTTTTAAATTAGTATTTTGACGCGAGTTTTAAAGATTTAAGACATGCTCACTATGCTTAGCAGTTAATAATAAATAATTTACTTGTTGTCTGTCATCTTCTGGTTAGAAGAGTCTGGTAAATTGATGTAAATGTCATTTATAGTAATATTCCACTATCTTGCTTTCTTAAATCACAACTTACAATAAGTTGTTAAGACTTGCGCAATATTTTTTTTGAGTAAAACATTGTATACAAATGGGGTGTAGTTGACCGCTGGGGTGAATTTGACTGAAAAGGTTAAAAACATTTCCAACATGCGTATTTTTTTGTAAAAAATGTAAATGTATATACCAAAAACACGGCCTCGATATTGACCGCCGAGGTCAAGATGTCCATCAGGTCAAAACATGCAGGAGCTTGCTTCGTACCTAGATTTGCCAGTAGATTAAAAAATAAGTGCTAATGCTGCATCGAAAAAATACAAAATTTCAAAGGATACGTTAATGAACAGAATACATTAGTGATGAATTAAACAACATGGGGGTCCAACTGTTTTTACCATAGTTGAAGAAGATGATTTTGTAGATGCAGTGATTACTTGTGCGAATTAGGGATTCCCATTAAATACATTGGATTTTCGACAGACCTACACCGTCTCGGTAAAAACTCACTCTTTAAAAATAATTTTTCTGATTACGATTGGGCTAAGGTGTTTCTAGAGAGACATTAACAAACTTTAACTGCTGTAACATTAACACATTTTTTTTGAGAAATTAAGCAAAACACTTGAAGGTGTCGACGCTTCTGTAATATTTAATTTCGACATAAGTAATTTAAGTGATGATCCGGTGACAAAGAAACTAATTTATCAAAGAGGTGTCAAATATTCAGACAATATAATAAATTATACTAAAAGTGCTGTGACATTTATGTTATATGTTTTAGCAACTGGAGATATAGTACCGCTTATGTAATTAATAGAGCTACAAATTTGTGGGATTATTGGCGCCAAGAAGGTCCTAGGGGTACCTCATGTTGTTAAAATAAATGCTGCAGTAAAGGTACTCGTTATAATAGATCCAATCATGGATGATTTGATGCAAGTTGTTTTACCGATTGGTTTAAGACCATATTTTTGCCACATGCTCGTTTAATTGAATAAAATAAGGTCATAATAGAAAATAATCTTTCGAGTCATTTTAAAAAAGAAGTGTTCAATATTTGTAAAGATAATAACATTGCTTTAATTTGTCTTTCACTAAATACAACGCATCTTTTCCAACCCCCCGACGTTAACTTCTTTAGCCCAATGAAGAATTATTGAAAACAATACAATTTTCTTGCACTTTCTCGAGTGCAAGAAAGCCAATCCAATATCATTGTCTATTAAGAAAGGTTTGTTTCCAAGATTATTAAAAAATTTTTTTAAGAAAATGGCGCGTTAACGCCAGAAAGGAGTTTGTTTGTCCTTTATCTAAAAATAAACTTTTAGCAAAAATTCCTAGTGAGCATAAAACCTCTCATCTAAACAGTACTAATGTATCAGAGATACTATTAGATTATTTGAAAGAACAGAGAAATAAAAAAAAACATGAGCCTAATAAAACCAAAGAAACTGAATGATTTACCTGGAAGATCAGTTGCGTATCTAGACACTCCAGAGAAACAAATTAACAACAACTACATGCCTTCTACAAGCAAAACTCAAATTGTAAAAAAAAGTTTTTGAAGAAAGCGATGAGGTAAGTTCCGGAACAGAGAGCGTGAGTGAAAATTTTGACCAAGAAGACCATGAAGACCATGAAGACCATAAAGTTGCAGACATTCAAAGTAATATTGCTAAAGAAACAGAATACTTTTACATTAATGCTATAGACGCAAATTTATGGTCTTTAAATGGTCTATAACTTTATATTATGTATATAAGATAGGATAAAAGTGATTAGACCAAAATACAGGTTATCGTTTATAGATGTAGAGTTATTCGTCAGGTGTCGATACGTATATATATATATATATATATATATATATATATATATATATATATATATATATATATATATATTGAGAAGCCAAATATGTAGATATGGCGCAGGAGCACAATTCGTCAAACCCGTTATTTTTGGATAACCACTTCAGTTGGGAACTAAGCAGAGATATTCGCTGGCCGTTCTGTATAGAAGTTTGTATCTACCTGAGTCCCTGCCGAAGCAAGGTTGTTATTTTTACTAATTAGTCAATCTCGTATTATTGTCGTCGTATTTTGCTTAAGTAGTTTTATAGACAATGTTGAACATAAATGTTTTTCCTTACGCAGTTGGAGGCAGTGTAGTAAGATTGTGTAGGCTATAATTAAAAGTAATTAAGTTTTTAAATTTTTTCTGATCTAGTATTTATTCAACCAAGAACCTTATCCGAACTCCGTGTACCGCCTTAAAATCTGCATAGATATTCTATTGTCGCTACGGTGAAGTCAAATGCTTAATATAAACTCAAGCATTTAAAAGCTATTCTGATTGTTTGGCTAATAATTATTCAACCGCAAACATTATTCCAACTACTCGTATCCACTTAATACCTGCACGACAGGTACACAATATCAACATAATAATGAGATTCTAAATCGGAAAACTAAGTATTATCGATAACGTTAGTATTATTGGCACAGGACACTAGTTAACAATTTTATTATGATAATATGTCCATTTATAGTCATAATAGACGATACATTAATTTCACTCATGCTGTGTTTCAACATTTCAACATCTGATTATATTTAATAACATAATATAGCAAATACTGTCTACAACCCGAATAATACATCAAAAGTAAACTGACAAATTATTGTTAAATGTAAATAGCATAGATAATGCAGTGGATCATCAATCTAAATGATAAACTAGTTAATTACAAGATTACACTACTTATATGAAGTGTATTATTTAGCAAGTATCCTATTATTAAGCTATTATTAAGAACTAATAAAAAAAAATTAAAAAAAATCACAAACAAAAAAAGAAAAATCAAAACAACTCAATTATTTAATTTATTTTTAACTTACGTTTAGTACTAACTCGAACTCTGATTGTTGTTCTGTGAATACAAATTACAAAACAGTCTGGTTAATTGGCTATGCCAAGGCCATTAAAAAAAAAAAAAAAAAAAACTAAGAAGAAGAGATACAGTTGTTACTCAAAGAGAATGGGATGATATTTGAAAATGAGTGCGTTATTGAACTACTTAGTTTGAAACTTTTGAAGCGAAGCCTATACTGGCGGTATTTCCCTTTTTTTTTTCCTAAAGTAAAATGTAGATTCGAACGTCACGAAACTTGCGCTACGAGAAGGCGTCGTCACCGGTTCGTTTCTAGTTATCATCTATTTACTCTAAGCACGTTTTAATTTAAAAATTGCATGAAAAATAACTACCCAAAAATTGACATAAAATGAGAAGTAAAAAATTAAAAGATTATATCTGATTTAAAGATTCGATTCATGAAGATTGTCAAAATTTAATAAAAGTCATAAATTTCATCCGATTCATAATAACAATAAACCATCTGTTCAAATGTTTACAATAATTTTTGTTTCAAAATAATTTCATATAAATACAATTCTTATTTTTAAACATAATATTTAGTTTAAATATTAATTGAATTTACTATTAAATGGTATTTATTTATATTTTTTTTATTTAAATTTGGTCTGAATTTTTGGTCTGAACCTGAATTTAACAGGTTCGTAAACAACGTAGCATCTATACTTTTTTAATACGTTTACAGTTGGCGTTAGGAGCAAATGAAATGAATAATGAATTTGTTTAAAATATTAAAAATTATTGAATATTTAAACTACTTTATTTATTTTTATATAATATTTAAGTTTTAAAAATAAAGAAAATATAGTACCTATAAAGCTCCGCGCTAGACTACAATACCGCCTACTGTTCTACATATTTAACCTAGACATGCCCAACGTTCTACATATAGAACGCCTGAAGCTAGTCCGATCCTGTCTTCTTGTCCAATAACTAAATGCTGACTACAGGTAATCGATCTCGAATAAAAAAAAACATGAGCCTAATAAAACCAAAGAAACTGAATGATTTACCTGGAAGATCAGTTGCGTATCTAGACACTCCAGAGAAACAAATTAACAACAACTACATGCCTTCTACAAGCAAAATTCAATTTGTAAAAAAAAATCGACTCGATGTAATAAAATATAAAACGTCTGTTAGTTAAAATAGAGTTAAAATTATACACCATAATATTTGTGATATTTTGTAAATTTGAAAATGGCCGAGTATGGTGTTTCGTTCGCAAGGTTTATTTTTAAAACTATATAAATTATATTTTGGGATGTGCATTTTAACGTAAAAAGAAGTATATTCAGTAATATAGGATCAACAGTAATGTACAAATATGTTATGATACATTTTTAAACTTCTTTTCCACAGCGTCCTACATGTAGGACGTTGGACACATAACAGTACTACATACATAACTTTATTTTTGCGTAAATTACATGCTTTTATACAAAATATATCAATAATTTAGCATATATAACGTATATTTACACTTCCATTGGTTTTTCTCTAACTGATGTACTGGCTATGCCAAAGGACGGGAAAGATATTATAGAGAACGTTAAGTCATTAACTATATACTGCTTACCAATAAGCTACCTGCTAAACAGCTTAGAGTGCCTGCTGAAATAAAATTTCATAAATATAATATAAGGAAAAACATTTTCTCTAATACAAAAGATGATAAAGATGGCCCATCAGTGGAAGAATATGAAACGCCATGAAAGAGAACAAAAAACAATGAGGAGAAAAAATATTTATAAATGGGAAACCGAAGATTTGGTGTATGATGGCTCTGCAAACCCCTTTAGATATGTTTTCTTTATTTCTGGATGACAAAATATTGGATCTAATAGTTGCCGAATCAAATCGACATGCAGGGAAACAAAACCATTTCCTGAAAATAGAAAAACGTAGGATAAAAGCATTCATTGTAGTGTTATTACTCAGTGCATATATGCTAGTTTCGAAGCGAAGAATGTTCTGGAAAAACGAAAGAAACAGTTAAAATGTACTGGTTTCTAAAGCTTCTAAAGGTCAAAGAATAAATTTGAATATATTTGATCTCACTTTCACCTACTGATAACGTCACTTTAAATACATCCGACAAATGTGCTAAAATTAGGCTATTGTTTGATCACCTCAATGCTGCCTTTTTGAAATTTGGTAAATATGAGGAAATATAAGGACGTCTGAGGTGGGTAGGCCATGTAATGCAGATAAAGCGACCCAGCTAGAAAAACGCTTCTCGATAGACCTATTGGTCAAAGAAGAAGAGGAAGACCCAGAACAAGATTCCTAGATAACATAGACCAAGATATGAGAAATATAGAAATACTTGCTTGGCGGAGGAAGGCAATGGATAGAGACGACTGGAAGAGAATTCTTGGGGAGGCTAGGACTCACACAGGGTTGTAAAACCAAAATTATGATGATGAGGAAATGCAATGTATTGACGAAGCCATGGTACCAATAAACCAATTCCCTATGGCTACAAACTTTGAGTAGGAGCAAGTAGACTAGGCTACGTAAATTGGATGGAACCTTACCAAGCTGCTACCACAAATAATAACGAAAAGTATATTGATTATAGAGTAGGGCCATCTATTGTATTGAAGTATGCCGACGTTTTAAGAACTAGGTGGCCTAATAAACGGATGCACCTATTTTTTGATAATTTCTTTTAAACGTTATCTTTGTTAGAAAAGGATATCATAGAAAACTTTCAATGCTACTGACAAAATACGTAAAAATCGCATACCTAATGGGCCACTAACAAACCCAAAAGAAATGAAAAAACAATCTCGAAGCTTTGTCGATTTCAAACAAACAGAAAACCAGATTGTCGTGATGTGGCATGACAACGGCATTGTCACCCTGTGCTTAAATGCAGTAGAGGTAAACCCCCTGCATAGGGTGAAAAGATTTTTACGAAAAGAACGGACAAATACTCAGATAAGTTATAGCTTTTTAGATTATTATTACAAACGCATTTAGCTTTTATTTTCAACAACATGCTTAGTTTCATGACATGTTACAATACATATTTTAGGTGTCGCAGCCACATCTGGTAAAGTTGTACAATGGAAACATGTGAGGAGTAGACAGATTTGACCAAAATTTGAGCCTTTATAAAATTTCACTGAGAGACAAGAAATAGTATTTTCCGCTAGTGGCACACTATCTTGATGTAGCTCTGCAAAATGCTTGGCAGTTGCATAGACAAAGAGGTGGGGACCTAGATCAGTTAACATTCCAAAAACCAGTAGTCACTGCGCTATTATTACAAAATAAAAAAAGTTAAACACATTCGAAAGGTCATAACTCATCCACCAAGAGTTTAGACATTAGGTTTGATCATAGGGATCATTTGGTAATTCCTTAAAATAAGCAAACACGCTGTGCACATTGCCATGAAAAAACAACCACCAGAGGTTTAAAATGCAACAAAGGACTCCATTTCAAATGTTTTTTTGGTATACCATACAAAAAATGTATAGTTAATGTAGATACCCTTAAGTGTCCATCGTCCTACATATAGGACGCCCAAAATTTGGTATATTTATCAAAAAAATAAATTTTATTGTCGTCTAATATATTTTAGTTTACCCTTAATTAAACCATTATAAGAAAAAAAAAATATTAAAATCACAAGTACACATAATGGGCATATCTGGGTTAAATATAACTTGTTATTTTTAAAGATCTTATTTAGTTTATATAATGATGAAATTTACTACTTATTTTTATAATACCACGTAAAGATTACATCATATAAATATAATTTCATACAAATACATTAAAACAGGTTGACTGCCACAAAAAATGTGTAAAAAGTTCATGGTGCCAAGTTGAAAAAAGTGCATCTGGCAACCAACTAAAATACTTCCATTACTAATATTTCAACAAAATAATTTATTAGTCCTAATTTTTGAAAAAATATGTCAGCGGTCGAATACGTCCGCCGGGGCCCGGGCGTAGGCATCGAGCAAAAAGACAAAACAGGGAATCTAATCCTTATGAAAAGGAGACCACAAAAGTGGCCTCTGATGGCGGACATATCCGGAAATGCGAATGCGCCAAACATTAAATTTTCCGACACCTATCAACAGTAGCTATATAATATTTTTCAGAATGTGTCTTAGACGAGAAAGTTTTAATTAATTATTAACGATAATAGTCTAAAATGCGACACAATTGTTAAAAAGCTTCAATATAAATAAGATTTCATGTGACATTTGGGACAAACAATAACATAACCCAACTAAATTTGATGTCAAACAAGGAAAGAGACTCTCTTTCCTTGTTTAATGTGGCCTCTAAAGATCGCACTTCCTGTCTAACAATATGTTTTCCCCCAGTACCTTTACAATCCCTCTTTTGTCTTTTTGCTTGATGGGCGTAGGCGACATACTTATTTCCGTGGTACCAAGCGGTCGGTCGGGCAGTCATGATGAGACTTGTCCAGTATTATTCTGCTGAGTGGTTGTTTTTAAGCAATATTTTATCAGTAGAGGTTTGAATTTATTGAAATAAAATGGAAATCGGCGGTAAAATGATGGTACCTATGGTTTTGGAAAGCAATGAACTTTTCAGCAATAACGTTCAGGTAAGATATAGTTTTCATATGTTTAAATCATATGTTATATGGGCGTATTGAACATATGGACGCCCACCAGGGCATATATTCTGTATTGATGAGTCTGTTATTCCTTTCCAAGGTCGGCTTGTAATGAAGCAGTACATACAGCAAGAGCCGCATAAGTATAGAGTTAAGCTTTTTAAGCTTTGTACTGACAATGGCTACACGTGGAATATAAGAATTTATGCAGGTAAGTAGATTCATAAACGTAACACTTTTGCACCAACAAATGTAGTGATTAAACTATTAGAACGCCTATTTGAATTCAGGACGTACGATAGTAGCTGATAACTATTATACAAGCCTAGAGTTAGTAAATATTTTACTTGATAAGGAAACTCACTATATTTAGGCGCTAAGAGCAAATCGTCGTGCAAACCCAAAAGAAGTAATAAATGAAAAATTGAAATAAGCGGAAACGTTTGGGTTGGAAAACGAGAGAGGAATCTGAGTTTTGAAGTGGAAGGATAAAAGTCTTGTTACTATCTAGTAAACACACTTCTGCAAGTCTAGCAATTCATCGATGAAGTGGTGTTGTTCATAAACCTTAGACTGTAATGGAATACAGAAGCAAAGTCCTCAATTGACCACTCAGAAAGTCACTGAAATGATACAGAAAGCTTGCTGTGAAAGCGTAAATTTTTACATTATTTACAACCAACTAGCCAATAAAAATATGAAAATAACTGAATTTAGAGTGTATGTAATTAAGTCGCTCTTAACTTATAAAGACAAGATTGAGTCACATAATGATACCGAAAGGAAACAACAATAAATAAGGAGATCGACGTAAGCTCATACTTTGGTGGAAAGAGAAGGACCATATGATAAAATGAAAAAATACAGTATGGGTTGCTATAAAGAGAAGATTTTCTCTCCACTCTCCACACTCCAAATAACCGTTAATTTTTAATTTTTGTTATGTTCTTATTTAACTTTTGTATACCTTTTAATTAGTACTAGATATTTTTTACAGTTTTATATTTTTTACTTTACTTGAAATAAAAATCTGTCAAAATTTCGATATCATTTCAGCTTCTCCGATTCAGCCAAAATGAAAGCTGATGTGTATATGCGACGACTGTACAGTGTGTAAAAGCCAAATGGAATAAATTCATTATTTAGGTTACTGGACATGTTTATAAAAAATCCCGAAACACGTCAAATTTAAATTATAACATTCTTTAACGTGAAAATGCAACCCCTACCTTCAACCCCTTTAGAATGATAGGTACAACCCCCAATTTTTAAAATAGGAATTATAGACTTGTTATATATCGTTTGAAAGGTCTTTTCATTCTCCATTCAAAAATATTGTCGCTTTCAAGTTTATTAAAATTAATTAAGATAAAATAAATTAAAATCGTATGGTTACCGAAATTTGCTAAAATATACTCAAAACTTATTTCCGTGGCAAAAGAATTTCCGTGGCAACGTTATTTTAACACGCATTAGTAAAATGTTTTATTTAAGTTTTCATTATTTTCAAATTTCTTAATTTGCCGCCTATATCCCAATGAACAATAAGTAAAATAGAGAAGCAGTTTCGCGAGTTTGGTCATGTAAGGCAGATAAAAAAAGCAGCTGCCAATGCACTGAGTGATGAACTCAAATTAGATGTGTTGCTTGAGTTTCAAGAAAATCCACATACATCGAGTAGACAGGCACCCACAACATTCAATGCTAGCCATACATCGATAGTAAACATATTAAAAGAAAATAAATTGCATCCCTATAAGATGATACCTACTCAGGAGCTCATGGAAGAAGATTTTGATAGGAGAACTTTTTTTGTGAGCAAATAAGGGACATGTTGGATAACAATATTATCCAATTAGAAGACGTTATGCTTTCTGATGAGTGTATTTTTTCACTTAACGGTCATGCTAATCGGCAAAATTGCCGCTTCTGGGACACAGAAAATCCTCACAGGATTAGAGAAGAACACACTCAATACCCTCAAAACGTTAATGTTTGGGCAGGGATTGTAGGAAACAATATCATTGGCCCCTTTTTCATTGAGGGCAACTTGAATGGCAAAAATTATGTGGCACTACTTCAAAATGATGTCATTCCAACGTTGGCAAATTTATATCCTGATCCAGGAAACCCTCAAGTTCCAGCGAATACGATATGGTTTCAGCAGAATGGAGCACCACCACATTGCCAACTTAATGTCCGGCAGTATGTCGATACAATATTTCCCAATCGGTGGATAGGAAGGCGAGGATCAATTGAATGGCCAGCGCGATCACCTGATCTTACATTATTAGATTTCTTTTTATAGGGATATGTGAAGAGCCATGTGTACAAAACTAAACCTTCTGATTTAAATGACTTAAAAGAACGAATAACGCTTGCGATTAGGTCGATCACGCCTGTTATGTTAAATATTGTTAGAAGACAGTTTTATTTGAGAGTAGGATGTTGCCAAGACATTCGCAGTAACCATTTTGAACATCTACTTCAATAATATTCATAGTTCTTTTTCGTGTTCTACATTTTATTACGTTTTGCATTACATTTTAATTTTTGATTGTATTGTAGCAAATTTTGGTAACCACGTTACTTTAATTTATTTTATCTTAATTAATATTAATAAACTTGAAAGCGACAACATTTTTAAATGGAGAATGAAAAGACCTTTCAAACGATATATCAAAAGCCTATACTTTCTATTTTAAAAATTGGGGGTTGTACCTGTCATTTTAAGGGGTTGAAGGTAGGGATTTCATTTTTACGTTAAAGAATCTCAGGTTATAATTTAAATTTGACGTGTTTCGGGATTTTTTTTTAAATATGTAGAGTAACCTAAATACAATTTATTCCATTTAACTTTTACACACTGTATGTCACGGCGGTCGAATACTGCAATAACTCCACTTCTCTACATAACCTCTAGCAAAATAGAAACTATATCATAGAACGTATCAAATCGGTCGTATACGACCGCCGTGGCATGAAGTATTTATTGAACTGTCGGTCGTATACGACCGCCTGGCAGTTAATCTGTTAATAGGACATTTTAAAAATTTTCATATTTATACAGTCACAGCGGGGTGTCCATTTATGTAACAACATGTCAAAACGACCATAATTTGTTATTTTAATTTTTGAAATGTTTTATAATTTTGTTTAAATTTTAAAATTTAAACAATTTTAAAATTTAAACTTCATAATACAGGGTTAGATCCCCCTAAAGGAGAGGCTCAGGACGACGAAGAACATTCTGGCTCCAAAATCTCCGAGAATGGTATCAAGAGACCACCGCTAATTTATTTAGAGCCCCCTTAAACAAAGACATTAATGCCAGTATAATCGTCAACGTTCGATAATCGGACACGGTATTGAAAGAAGAAGAACATCTAATAATTGCATATATTAAGTTAAGGTTAAAAATACTATCTATCGCTTTCGCTGGGTAATACTTCGAAGGAAATTTAACAATCGATAATATTATGAAATGCTATTTGGAATTTAAATAGTACCAGCCCTGAAAAACAAGTTTGGAGCAAGTAATAATGAGTTTTGGTTTTAGCAAGACGAAGCTCCAGCTCATTTTCGTGTAACCGTCCAGTATTATTTAGATCAGACATTGTCTGGACAATAGATTTGTAGATTATTCTTTTTCATCTACCATGTCTTTTCAGTACGTTGGTTAGCATCATAGATATCTTAATTTTATTCACTGCCACCCTAAATAGCATGCTTGTATCAATACCATACCAATCTCGAAAATTCTTTAACCATGTGGTTCTTCTTCGTAGGACGCAATTCGTAGATTATACGATATTAAATGGACTTATTGTTCACCCGATTTGAATTTCAAAGATTGTTTTTATTGGGGATACTTAAAAAGTAGAATTTATAAAACTAAACTAGTAAGTGTTGCAGAGACAAGGAATCATATATATTAATTTCTAGAGAGACATGCAGATAATTATGTGATCGACGCATTCTACCATCGTTTACGATACTATTAAATTACCAACGAAGGAGTACAGTTTAAACTCCCAATTAAGTAGACAATAATTTAGCAACATAGTTGACTTTTAATTATTATGTTCAAACATGTTAATTTCGCCAAAAAAGACAAAATGGACGGTTACAACAAATTTACTAAATGTAAATTGGCGCTGGAAGGTCCGATTATAGAACAAGTGATGGAGTTTAAATATCTAAGCATCAAATTATCTAGCTACGGAAAGCTCGAAAATGAAGTGGAAGATCAAGTAAATAGAGCAAAGAGAGCCGCAGACTGTCTGAATGTAACAATATGGAAAAATAAAAATATCGGGAAAATATGAAGGGCAAAATTTACAAAACATATTATTAGACCAATAATGACAAAAATAATGACAGAGAGGACAAACAGGATATTACAAACAGCAGAGATGAAAACACGTAAAAAAATTGATGGTAAGACACTATGAAATAGACCTAGAAGTACAGATATACGACGTAGATTCAAGGCGGAGAATACCAACAACTGAGTAGGAAATATAAGAGTGAAATGGAATGTTCATATAAGCCAAATGACAACAATAGATTAGAAAAGACGACAAGAGACGGTTCCCCAATGGGAAGACGATCAGTATGAAGACCATGAAAATAATGAAACCACAACTTACTGGAGGCGCATCATAAACAGTCATCAAGGTTATATATACATAAAAAGAAGAAAAAGAAAAGATTTAATTTAAAGCCTAAGACGACTAGGCGTTTCTAGCCTTTTCTTTTATATTTTTAAGATATTTCTGACTACATAAAATCAAAAATCCTATATACGGTTAAGTCGGCATTTCAGTGCAAATTATCTCAAGTACTCACAATAAAGGTACAACTTAATAGGGTGTTTTATATAGATTTATGTGTTGTAAGTAGATAATAATATCAGAAAATTGGTTAATCTGGCAACGTTTCCAATATCAAATGTAAAATCTTTATATTGCACAAATAGAGATATCCCTATCTATCTATATAAGGATTTTTACAGCTGTCGCCGCATTCCTACTTTCAGCCAATGTCTCCAGTCCTTTCTGTTCTGCCATTCTCCATCTCTAAGGCCTCGTCTTTTCATGGCCTCGTCCACTTCATCCTACTATGATCTTCGGGGTCTACCTCTTTTCTTCCTTCCTATTGGGCTCTAATCCGAAATCTTTACTATCCGCCTTGTATGATCTATTGTTCTCACATGTCCATACCAAATTAAACGTTTTTATTTGATGTAGCTGAGTATGTCTTGTTGTACTACCATAGATTAAATAAAGATTATCTTCTCATTTCTGGTGCGATCTATTTTTGTCACTCTGTAGCTTCTTCTCATGAACTCCAGTTCAGTTGCTGTGATTTTGGACCTGTTTTGCTTATATATGCAGATATATCCCTGTTTGTTGTATAATTCGAACTATCCATTTAAGAGATAATTGTGCGTTTAGAGACTTCTGATCCATTCGTTATATAAATTATTAAGAAATTGAGAAAGGATGTTATTAATTAATTTTACTTATTATCTTTTTTGTAATCGTTTATAATCTTTTACGAAAACAATTTCAGAACTTTTTGTATTTGTAGTAATTACTTTAAAGGCTTTAGTTAAGGATTTTTGAATTAAAAATTCAGACGATTTATCGACCTTTGATCAAAGTGTGCACTTCCCGGAGCACATCATTTTAGACATTGCTGCTCTTGTTATCGTATAATAGGATTTCCTGGCGGTCGCTCACACAAAGATTTAATTAAAAATAAACTAATCGAAACTTATCTAAGCTGAAATGCTAACGTAAAATATCTATAATAATTAACCTTTCGATACATTAATATGTATATATATATATATATATATATATATATATATATATATATATATATATATATATCTATATTGGCTTCTTCAGGGCTGAAAGAGAATAAATTATAGTTAGCTACCATATATTATCTATTAAAAAACATTTGATCTTACTCTAACTTAGAATTATTGAGTTGGGATGTTAAAAAACTTAGATAGTAACAACAGAGTGGTGTTTTTTGTTACTATGTGCAAAAAAAGTTTTGTAACGTTGGAAATCTATGGTAGGTTTGAACTTAAAACGCAAAGGTTGGTTTACCTAAGGTTAATCGAAAAACCCAATCGACATGAGGTTCTGTTCAGAATCAGAACGCATGTGCCGACAATTCAAGTAGTATATATATGATATTATATATATGTATATATATATATATATATATATATATATATATATATATATATATTGTTATGTTATTACTTTTTTTACTTAATTAACTAACTTAATTGTTAGATAATAAAGGAATATTTTTAGTCTTCTTGAAGACAAAACCAATTTAAAGCCAATTTCAATGAATATCTTTAAAACAACAACTTTATCAGATGAACAACATGGATTCAGATCCGGAAGACCCTGCGTAGACGCCGTATTTGTATTAAGACAAATAACAGAAAAGGCCATCGAGTACAATAAACCAGCATATGTATGTTTTATAAACCTGACAAAGGCTTTGGATCGCATCCAAGTCACAGACGTCTTGCACCTACTGTATAAAAAAAACAGATTAATCAATATTATACAAACCACCGAAAACATCTACCTCCAAAATCGAATACAGGCAAAGATAAATGGAAAACTAACACAGTGTATACCAGTACAAAGCGGAGTCAGACAGGGTAACTCGTTGAGCCCACATCTCTTTAATATTAGAATGGATGAAATAATACAAGCAGTACGTAAAGGTCATGGCTAGAGAATGGGGAACAAAGAAATCCAAATATTATGTTATGCAGACGACGCCGCATTAATCGCCGAGACAGAAGACAAACTCCAAAGATTAACACATATTTTTAATACAACAGCTAAAAAATACAATATGACAATATCAGCAGACAAAACCAAATGTATGACAACATCTAAATACCCACTAAGGTGTAAAATCGAAATTGAAATAAAGCAGGAAGCAAGGTTTAGATATTTGGAAATAGATATAACTAGTTACGGAGATGTTGAAGAAGAAGTACGACAACAAAGCTTAAAAGCAAGTAAAGCGGCGGGTTCTCTTAATGACACAATCTGGAAAAACAAACATCTAAGACAAGACACAAAAACTAGAATGTATAAATCAGCAATTAGACCTATATTAACATACACGGCACAGACAAGACCTCACACATCTAAAACGAGACGACTGCTAGAAACAACAGAGATGAAAATAAGAAGAACATAAGCAGAGCATGCAATGTAGATGACATAAATGAATGGGTGACAAAACGAAAACAGGAGTGGAACGAACATATCAGTAGAATAGCAAAGGATGGAATAGCACGAGTTAAGTCACAAAATGGACGAAGAAGTATTGGCAGACCAAGAAAAAGATGGTGCGACAATTTATGAGGCTAATATCGAAGAAGGAGCAGGCTTTAAAGCCTTAATACTAGAAGGAGGAAGAAGAAGAATCTTTAAAACTTTATCTTTCTGATTTTTCGATATTTACTTTATTGCAAAACAACACATTTTACAAATGAAGTCTACTCTTGAGTTAAAATGGTAACGACAAGTTGTCAACAAAATTCATTCACAGTTACAAAATTTTCAATTCTGAACAGAAAATCACTGACTTTTTATTCGTAGATTATATTTGGACCATACCCAGAATCGTTCACGCTCCACAGCAATGTGATCTGCCACTATTCGCCTCCGCTTTCTTCTTTTCGTATCTGCAATCCTCCTGCAGCGACTCTGCGAAACAGCTGACTCAATTCTCTAACAATTAACACTTGATATTTAATTCCCCAAACACTCAGCTACTTCTCAATGACACAAACTATTTCCTACGTATTCCAGAAACTGCTCACTTTAGAACAAAGGATATCTTTTCATCGACTTGTAATCTTTTCTCTCAATTCTGCTAACTTCCTTTCACAATGCCGGTATCAAAACTGATCAAATGACAACTGCCCACTCTCTGTCATACATTGACTATAAATTCTCCAATTAAAAAAAAAAACTGTCCAATTAAAAACTGTTTAAAATGATTAGGAAAAAACCCCATTACTTTTTTTTTGCTTTAAAATAAAAAAAAAAATTAGCTTTAAAACTGGCTTTCCCTTTGGTTAAAAATACATAATTTATTCCTATCACAAAAGGTTAATGACAATATCTTAATCCCAGGTCATATGCAAACAATGAAAATATTATAATGAGTATGGGCTTTCTAATTCTACATAAAAAAAATTACCTGCGAGTGTTTAAAAATCAGTTATGGACAAGCAAAACTTTCTGTTAATCTAATCTTATCTTAATCTAATACATAAATTTTGTTTACCAGGATGTCTTGAAAATTTATTTAAATGGTCTATGTATTAATTTTTATTTTTCTCTTTGGCTGAGAAGAAGCAGTATGACAGTATATATTGCTATAATGTTTTGTTTGTGTATGAGCGATGAATAATTTAAAATAACATATAGAGGGTTTTTATCGCGGTTCTCAAAGAATTAGTTTGTAAGTACTTATTGTTTGTTCTTTGCTTTTTACTTATAATCTTATTTTTTTTTTTTAATAAAATTCTCCAATTACCATATAGATATTATAATTTTAATGTACTTTCAAATATACTTTCAAATACTATTAAACACTGTATACGATCTGCTTGTACTATTTACTGATCAACTAACTTCTTAATAAATTCCCTGTCAGGGATAATATACACTCAGGGACAAAATTAGGGAATATTTTTAAATTACCATAAATATGTTCAATATGATGAATTCACGTTACCAAAATACTTTTCTCTTAAAAGAAAACTTGTGATACTTAAGTGATTCATTATCATTAATTTCCATTACATTAAACAAAATTAATTTTGGATTAATTGAAATTTTTGGAATGTGAATAAAAAATAGCTGGAAATTAAATACTACTTACGACGTCATAGTTTAATGTTTTGTTTAAAAGAACAACAAAATTCAAAGTATTCCGTCCTTGAGGGTTGACTACTGCTTGTAACTGTAGAGGAATATTGAATTGACAATAAAAACAACAAAATCAGTCCATAAATTTTTATAAATTTTAAAAATTAAGATTTGAAAATTATCAGACTTAAAAAAAAACGTGACTTCTCCATATTTCATAATCCTACCCATACTGACACGACTATATACAAGTTATCACCTCATCCCACACAACATGAACTGGCAACCTATCATAGTATGTTACATCTGTGAATAGAAATTTCGATGTCAAAATACAACTTTTATTCCTTTCAAGCCCTGAAATTAGTATTTCCATCACCAGAGAAAAAAGTATACACAGCAGTATATCTAATCGAGCAGTACCTTCTGCTCGATTACATATACAAACAAAATATCAACTAAAATAGCCAAACCATAAAAAAGAAAGCAATAGACCAACTTTCAGAACAAATAAAAACTTAGGCAAATATAATAAAAACAACAAGAGCCAAAATAAAAAGCCCTTTACAGTGGTGTATACAAACTTAAATGTGGCGACCGCCCAAAAACTTACATCGGTCAAGCTTTTAGAAATTTTAATAAACGAATAGCAGAATATAAAAGTGCTTTGAATAAAAGAAAAACATGTTCTATATACGCACTTCACTTTCTAGATCATAATTATTCTTTTAATGACTTTAATGTTAGAATCTGAATTCAGAATGACCATCTTGAGACCAACAGTTCTAACCTCCTTAACCTATTTCGTTAAAGACTATAAAGTGTAAACGCTTGCCAAAAATAGATCACTTGTGAAAGACGATAGCCGAAACAGCTATAGTGATAATATTTTATAATAGATTTTGTGCAGTGTTAAAAACAAAGTTTTCGGTGTTTTATTGATACATAAAATGAATTTCCATCAAGTAACGGTCGAATCCATCAATTATTTAATACCCTTACATAGTCATTCTTAATTTCAGACCACGATTGTCTAAAATTCGCTGTTCTTTGCCATGTTGTACCTAATTGTTTCCTTATGTCATAGTCCCATCTTAAATCTAAACGTCTTCTTGGTCTCTTGACGCCTCTAGGATAGTACAGCGTAATTCTAGTGGACCACGTATTGTCAGTTCTTCTCGCTAAATGTCCCGCCTACCTTGGTTTTCTGTCTGATCCATTCTATTTTTTTTTATCTGTCTTTGTTATGCCTAGCATGCATCGCTCCATTGGCCTTTAAGTGACTTTCGAAGTTTCGATATTATCCATTTATTTAGTTTCCAAGTTTCTCAGCTGTATTTCATGATTGATAGTATACACTGATCGAATGCTTTTTTCTACGGATGGATTGGCATCTTAGATTTGAATATAACTGCATTTCTACATAAAAATCTCATTGTATCCAAGACTGAAATGTAGTGCATAAAAGTCCTTCCCCCTTTTAAATTTAATGTTTGTTTCGTCCCTTTTAAGTGTTTTCTGTTTTAGTGTGTTTTAAATTGTCCTTAATTGTTTTAATTCTAATATTTTATTTACTTGACTTTGCAATAATCTACTATTTTGCCAATACAACTTTATCAAAGAGATTTGATAACTACAAGATGAAAAATAATTGCACACCCACATAATATGTACATCTAAACTTATTCATTGTCATAAAACTGTCACCTTCATAAAACAATTACTCAATAAATAACACACATTTCATAAATATATCTCTGGAATAAGTATAAATAACTTTTAATAATACAATGGTATATTACATCACTTTCATTTAACAAACAATCACACACATATCTCTGCTTCATTGGATCAAATCTATCTCCTCAAGAACTTCCCGTTTACTGTCATACAACTATAATAGCAGAATTGAGTTCTCCATTCAACAATACATAGTAGTTTCAACCATGTTCTACCATCTATCAATTAATAGAGTACCGGCATGTAAGTAATGTTTATTTATTTGCTCATTTATTAATTTATCACAATCTAATAGACTATTTTCTAACAATTTGTGGGCCTTACCCTGTCTGTTTAAACTTTTAAAACTTTTTATACCTTTTTATTCAACTTACTCTTTTTGAAATAAAAACTACAGACATGTAATATTGGCATAATTATTGTAATTTCCAACATCTACTTTGTTTATCTTTATTATACAACACCCTAATATGGGTTTTTATTATTTCAGCATTTGTTTAACTTTGTATCGAGACCTGAAGATGCTTTGCATATTGTAGAAAGCGAAACCGGTCGTCTGAAAGTTAAATTAAATTGATTGTGAGTAAGTCTTATTTATTATTTCTTTACCTATTTGAAATGGACTCACACAAGCAACAGATTCATGATTTCAGAAAATATAATTGACGCTTTAACGGATGAATGCTTCCAATCCCTGCTAGATGCTAAACAAAATTTTAAAAACAACGTTGTACAGCATCAACTTTTAATAATTAAATCATATTTTAGTTTATTTTAATAAATTAGTACTCTAGTATCTAGTTCTAGTTGAATAATTAAAGTTGTCTTGGGTAGAAAGCATAATAAAAGATTTAATAAAAGAAATTAGATTGGGTTGCCAACAAGTTAAAAGTAATAATGAAAAGATATTTTGCAAAAATTTAAAACCATAATTCAAAATCACAATGGTTTTTAGAAATATACTCAGGTATCTGACGTTCTTGTTAGTAATTTTTGCCAAGAAATATATTTTTATAAAATCCACAAGGAAAACAATTCCTGTAGCTGGCTGTATACCACGTATCACAAAAAAAGAGGTTAGTCTATGTAAGTGGGTATATTTATTTAAAAACCCTTACAAGGGCTACATAAAAAAACAAACGTTTTCGGACTAAACAGTCCATCATCAGGTTTAAAATCGCCTAAAATATGTATAAACCATTTAGTTAAAACAAACGTGGTTATGAAATTTTAACTATGGTTAAAAAAGCAAAATGGCTATACTTACTAGGTTAAAATGCCTGAGCCACCAAAAGTACATGGGTAAAAACCCTTTAAATTACATATAGTTGTAAAAGATTATACATCTTGTTGTTAAAAAACTGTGATGTTCATTCACTTCGTGACTTCAGGTAACATACATTGCAAAAAATTGAGTTCCAGAGCCGGGGAGAAAACCTCTACGCACGGAGAACAGCTGGAAACTGATTTACAATATACCTATGAAAGGTGTCAAAAACAAAATGTCAATGTAACATAGAACTATATTAGTTATACCTAGTATTACTACAGCCAAAAGATTCAAAAATTATTTTTGATGATTTTAAAAAATAATAACAGCAATATAGGTGTTGGGATTTAAAATTTGGGTTATAATCGATGTGAAATCACCAATGATGTTAAAGTCATGTTTAAGATGATGACCTGTGTATTAGGCAACCTATGTTGCTTTTTATCGTATGGAATATGGTCTAAAAGTGTATTTTATGTTAGATTAGCTTATATATATGAAAATTATCCTTTTATGTTTATCACATCTAGGACAGGTAAAAATTTTAATAGTAAATATTTGAAGCTAATATAAGACCTTGTATTTAAATGACTATTTAAGACTGGTAGTTTGGTGAGAAATTAATTAAAACAAGTTTGGTAAATTGAAAATCTACAGGCTGAAGAAATCAGAGTTATAACCTATGTGATTAATTTAAAATTGAAGAGGCTGAGCTCCTCAGAGACTTGATGAGAAATAGTAGAGGAAATGACTGAAGAAGGAGGGGATGGTTAAAGGAGAAAAGGAATTAATAAACAATTAGAGATAATAGGGGTCCTTTATGCTTACAGCATCTAGCGCTCTAAACAAAATGTATTTTAGTAGTAATAAATTCGGTTTGTAAAAATCTAAAATTTGATGTTATAAGTGTACTACTTAGTTGTTGACCAAAAGAAGGTGAGCAATGTTGGATAAGGATTTTTATTAGGGGGAAAATATATGAATTTTGAAAAAAATAGTTAGGTGATGTTTGAATGATTACTGACTTTAAAACTATTGAGTGCATGTTAGATATATGAGTTGACCAAGAAATATTGAAAGAAAAGAAAGGACAGGAATGTGATGTAGATGTGAAGGGTGAAGAAAATGATAAAATATTATGGTATGATAGGTGTGGGTGGTTATAAAGTTAACACTAGGGTCGAAAAGTGATGAGGGGAAGGAGTGGCAGAAGTTTAGAGACTGGTTGTTTGAAGAAGCACAAATAATATGAATTTTGATAAAATGTCAGATAATGTTTGAGAGAATAAATAGTTAAAAATATTGAGTAAATGTTTGATAAATGAGTTGACCAAGAAATAATGAAAGAGGAAAGAATGGGTAGGAATGTGATGTAGATGTGAAAAGTGGAGAGAATGTTGAAATATTTTGTTATGATAGATATGGATGGTTCTGAAGTTAACAATGGGGTCGAAATTTTTTTTTTAAGTGAAGGTGTGGCAATATTGTAGAGGAAGATTGTTTAAAGAAACACAAATATTGTATTGGATTATAGGTGTTGAAGTTTGTATAGGATAGACGGGCAAAGAAAGTAAGGCAATATTGTGAAGCGTGGACTATGAGAAGAGTTGTCGATGTAAGGGTTGACAGTCCCGGTTGAACGATACATGACGATTAACGCAATTGGGGCTACTTTGCTTTTCTTTGACTATTTCCAGGTCTTCATATAGATCTAATTTTAGAAAAATTTTTTGAGGGATAGGGAAAAACCGCCAATAAACAATTACATAACCTCACAAATCATATGTCGATAAAGACCAATTACACCAAATGTGATTCTTATTCCGAGTCTGTGTTCTGTGTTTTAGTCTAAAACATGGCGATCGCGTGCTGAAAATCTTCAAAGGCGGTATCTGAGAGTGGGCATTCTGATTGTTTCGTATTCTGTGACATTACAATGACTTACTTAGTTTTTAAATTTATTTATTTTGTTTTCTTATTATTGAAATAAATATTAGTTTAAATACCATTAGGTATTAACCATATTTTTACATTAGCCGTATGAAGATGATTTCCTAAAAAATGCATATTTTCTAAAAGAAATGAATATTTAATACAAACTTTACGATAAATTAGAACATATATTTTTTACTTTTCACTTTTTTTGGCTAATATGAGCCTAAATTTTGTTAGGTGGAAATAACTTATTCTTATGTAATAATATAACAAAATTATTTTCATTTAATTAATAACTAATACAAAATATACATCAAAATAATAAAACGTACAACGCTATATGCGGCGTACGGTGTTGGTTAGTGAACCTTACAGAATTGTGTAAACAAAAATGATATTGAATATAACAACTCTGTATACCCATTTTAATTAAAATATGAGATAATGTTTGCCATATACTGTTTTCCTTTTTAATAATGTACTTTGAATTCTGTTTGAAGTTTGACCAAACAGTGTAGAAACCACTTATGGAATAAAATTGTTTGTATCCTTATTATAGAAAATAATGAAAAACTCTAAGACACGTTAACTTTTAAATTTAAATGTGCGCTTTTTAAACATAAATTTAAATGTACAGGTTTATCTACGCAAGTCTGGCATAGTACATAATTCTTGTTTTTAATTAACTACCCTGTATATTTTATATTTTTAAAAGATTCTTAACAACCTAATTGCAACGAACTATATTATGTAGGGTCTATAATGAATAATACAAGGTGAAATTTTGAAATTAATAATTTTTAACGTGTTATGGTATTATTTTAAATTAGCTAAATACAGAGAATATACTACTTCTGCTGTAAGTGTCAGTATATTGGGGAAAATTTCTGTTTAGTAACCGTTCTGTTTAGTAACCATTTTTTGTCGTGAATAGGTAAAAACTGTCTAGATAGTCTGCTAATTAAACTAAATCGGTAAATAATGCGGATTGCTATCAATCAATAGCACGAGATAAGTTACTAAATGGACAAAAAAGTATTGGCAGACTAAAAAAAAGATTGTGCGACAATTTAAACAACAATTTAGGAGGCTAATATTGAAGAAGAAACAGACTATAAAGCCTACATCCGTTTCGGTCAAGCTTTTTTTTTATTGCAATGAAAAATATTTTGTTAATAATTCCTACCCAATTATGGTATTCTTAACGTCTTTTGGTAAGAATATTATAATTTTTTTTTATTAAAATAAGTCCCGTTTTTGATGTCGTCAATTGACGACATTGTGACTAACTGGTTACAAACTAATGAGTCTGACATATAATTCTACAGCTATACGTTAGGATAAAAATACATTTATTTATTTAAAAAAAACATGATTTGATGATTATAATATATTAAACAAAATTTAGGTTTATGAAATTGTAAAAAATAATTTTAATTTTTTGTCAAACATAGATGTACTTTACATTTTTGACAAACAAAACTGGAACTGCCTTTACATTCTGGGAGTTTACATCTTCAGATTTCGTTTCTGCATGCAATGGAAAATGCGCTATCCTGTCAACCTTTACATCACCAATAGGCCGGTTTTCCTAATTATTTTTATTGTTCAATGGTTCTGATTTAGTTCCATTTGACGGGCGCTCTATTTTTCTAGCTCCTATGCGACATGAAATTAAAGCTTCTCCAATATAGGCCAAAAAAATGACCTAAATCTAGTTTTTGAGATGGTAGAAAAGAGGCGTAAATCTCTTTATTTGACTAATAATAACCGCGAAAATATTTATTACTCAAGTCATTGAGTCACGATGTCGTCAAATGACGACATATAATTTCAAAAAAATAATTTGACATATTATGGAAATTTTGAAGTGTACTTACTATTTAATTTTATTATTTGCACCTAGAAGCTTCCAATATTTGAAAAGAACAGAATTTATCTCAGTTTTACAAGGGTAAAAAAATATAATAATTTTAGTAGCATCGATAGATTTCATAAAAAGTTGTGAATGTAAACAGAGAAACCTGTGCCTTTTTAAATAGCTGGTCCGAGTAAACATTAAACAATGTTGGCGACAAAATGCAACCTTGTCTGACTTCTCGTTGAATGGGTATTACACCGGTGTAGTTATCTCCAATTTTTACGATAGCAGTTTGATTCCAGTACAAATTTTTAATGACACGAATATCTTTGTCATCTATTCCGATATTTTTCAGTATTTGCATTAATTTTACATGCTCTACTTTATCGAATGCCTTTTCGAAGTCCACGAAACATGCAAATAAATCTTTTCTTTGGTCACGGCATTTTTGTAATAGGATGTTTAGCACAAAGATGCCTCCCTGGTTGCCATAGCATTTCTAAAATCCAATTGGGTATCTTCAAGATCTTCTTCGCATTTGCGTCTAATTCTGTTGTGAAGTATTCTAAGGAAAATTTTAAGAGTGTGGCTCATTAGGCTAATAAATCGATATTCTGAGCATTTTCTCGCATTGTGCTTTTTAGGTATTGCGATACAGATGGATTTGAGCCAATCTGCGGGAATCACTGTGGTATTATATATTGAATTAAAAAGTCTTTCTACTACTTTTATGTTACCATTCTCTATTAGTTTCAGCAACTCAGTTCGTGTATCATTTGGACAACTCTGATATATAAAGCTGCCATTCTTTTCTTCTTTCTTGCTCATTTACAATAATTTTGTTATTAGTGTCAACAAGTACAGAGGGAACTCCTTTTTTAAATATATTACTATGTAATATTTACTTAAACAAGTTAAAATTCTTGTGTCGTCAATTGACGACACTGTGACTGAAAGGGCTAGAAATAAGAAGAAGAGGAAGAAGTTATCAATCAGTTGTTGGTGTATTGAAATTTTACATTAAAATAATAAATTCCTAATTAAAAGCTTAATTTTTTGCGGAAACAAAAATCAAGTATTTAACTGAGACCCACCAAATTAAGATTTTAATGATGATCGATTACAGGGATATTTGTAGAAGTCAAGTTGAAGTATCAAACTTATTTAATCAGAGGTATCTTCAATTGCCTAATATTTCACAAGGTACTGTGTCTAAAATTTATGCACAATTCAGAGACCTTGGACATGTCAAACCGTTAAAAAAAGCCGAACTTCATTGAAGATGAGGTAAAAGTGTCGTAGAGAATCCAACGTCAAGTTTACGTCAAATTGCATGTCAAAATAATGTGAATCATAAAAATGTCCTAAAGTGTCTCCATGAAGAAAAAATTCATCCGTATAAATTGACTTTGGTGCAGGAGCTAACAGAAGACGATTCAGATCGTAGAATGAATTTCCGCGAAAGAATGGTGGATAAAATTAACACAAATGAAATAGATCTTGGCACAATTTTTTTTTCTGATGAATCAACATTTACATTGAACGGAGTGGTAAATGAAACAACTGTAGATATTCATATGCAGAACTTCAATAAGTGGATTGGACAAAGTGGTACTATTGAGTAACCAGCTAGGTCCCCAGATCTCACGCCTTTGGATTTTTTTCTGTGGAGTTATCTCAAGAACAAAGTATATGCAATACAACCAACTAGCATTAAAAAACCTTAAAGTAAGGATAACTACAGAAATACGTAATATTTCAACTCAAACTTTAAACAAAGGTCGGGACGAGTTTTATAAAAGACTGTCTTATTGCCAACAACAAGGTGGAGAATATTTTAAGCATTTATTTTAACGTTATCCAATCAACTACCTAGTCTATTCTATGAATTAAATTGTCCTGAATACCACTATACTTAGTTTCAAAATTTCGCCTAGTATTATTTATAATAGACCCTATACGATATAGTTCGTTGAGATGAGGTTATTAAGGGGCTTTTAAAAACATAAAAATATACAAGGTGTTTAATTTAAAATACAGATTATTGAGTATGCCAGACTTGCGTAGATTACTCTGTACATTCAAATTTATGTGTATAAATCGCACATTTAAATTTAAAAGTTAAGGTATCTCAACGTTTTTTATTATTTTTAAAATAAGGATACAAACAATTTTATTCCATAACTAGTTTCCACATTGTATATAAATTTCATTGAAATGTCTAGGGCTTATCAAATTTACAAACCAAACATCATATAGGAACTATTAATTTCAAAAATATATAATATAGGTACACATGTTAACATCTTGACAATTCCTGCTCGTTATCTCCCTATAGTTAATTCCGAAACGTGTTTAGCTGTTATCTCACTATGATAAATGGCAGTTTTTGTTACCAACATCGCACAATAAAAGAATAATAATTTGTGCTCATGTAGTGTAGTTTTTATATTACTCCATTGCACTATATATTTAAAATTACACGAAGGCGTCCAAAAGAACATGAATTATTCTGTTGGAATTATTTAAAGTTTTTAGGTAAATAGCGATAATAATATTTGGCTTATATAGTAAGAACTTTTACTCAAGTGAATAAATGGCGAATGTTTTTTGAAATTATCAATCCTGTTATGTATAAGAGACATCGTTTCTAGTTCATAATTGACAAATAGACATAAACATGTCTACTAGAAATGCAAACTACTAGACTTACAAAGTCCCTAGAAATGCTTAGGGCTAATTTTCAGAAATAAACCTTTCGTTGATAACATGTTTATTTAGAGAATAACATTGCGGTGATTCTAATAATTATACATACAAACAACCAAACGTATATAGAATCACTATTTTTAACCTCGAAAACTAAAATATGCCTCATATGAGGTTAACGGATGTGCAAAGGAGAAAGATTTTTGGTCTTGTGGAGTAAGAAATATCTCAAAGAGACATAGCTGCGTATGTCGCAGCATACGATTGTTGCAAATTCCTTATTTATAAACGATAAAGGATAATTATTTTTTAACAAAACAGATGTTAACAAATGTTTTTCCTCCAAAAACAAATTTTCTTTATAACATGTAATTTAGTTAAACTATCAAAATTTTTACTACATATTATACAATCATTGGCAAGTAAAAATGACACATTTATAAAAAATACACAACATTTTTTTAATAAATTATCAAATATTGAATTTAAGTCGCTGATTTGGCAAAATAAATTTTGTCTTCCTCGTCGGCTGGGCACCACCAAGCTCATGTTTGTTGCACATGGTCTCGATTCTCAGGTTCCGTGTTAGGGTCTCTATGTGATTTGTCATAAGGTCCTATACCTAAGCCATAGTGTAAAAGGTCTGATGCGCTTTTTATACTTATTCATTTTAGTTTTAGTGAAAGTATCGGTATTTAGTCGAACGTTTACAAAAAATTTAAAGCAATGACTGAAGGAGTGTTTTTTAAACCTTAACTATGTGCATTTCTAAGTCTATAGTGCTCGACACACCTTGTTTACTTAAACGCTAAAAAGTGTGCGTGAGATGAGGTGTTATTCCTAGGTATATATTGTCATCACATACCCCGTGTATATTAAACTAAAGGTTTCTTTCGGGGTTTTTTTTTCACCGCATTGTGAAGCAGATCTTTCATAATATTCAAAACAAATCATAACCACCAATGGAAAATAAAGAAGAGCTCACACCTAAAGGAGCTCAGGTGTTTTAAACGACAAAACGGTTAGCTTTGGGAGGTGGGTCTATAGAAAAATAAATGGCACCCGCTAGTGCTTTGTCGAGGAATGAGGAAAACTCGACATTTGACCTATGAGAAGGTCAGTTTAAGACGGATAAAAAATAGGCTAAACCTCTAAAATAACCAGTATGCATACATAGTCAAAAAAAACAAACTTTCTTTCTATCTCTCCATTTTTACCAAATTTGCCTTCTTATTAGCAACAGAAGAAAGGAAGATTATACGAGAGCATTAAACAAATAATAACTACAAATTAACAAATCTTATTACTCAAAAGTTGAACCAGATAATCGTATTATAAAGAGTTAACAAATTAGATAAGTAAACATAAATACAATAAACAGATAGCAAAGAGGGAAAAATACAAATTTGGTTAAATCAAGTATTAAGTAAATTAGGTGTAATTACTTTCTAACTGGGTAAAACTGCAAAATGAATTCAAATAGTTAAATTGCTAGTTAAACATACTTTTTCTCATCTAAAGTATAATCTATAAAAATAATGACCACTTTTGATCTACTTGATTGAAAGTTTAGGTTTTAGGAAAACTAGTATTCTTGGAAATTATTTTGTAGATCTAGACTTTTTTTTTCAACTTTATTTGCTTATAGAGAGTATGTTTTTAGAAATATGTGAACAAAACCTTGTACACATAAACACAGGACTGCTTACTTTCAAAATAATATAATTATAATTTTTTTTTTCATTTTTAAGTAAAAAATTTATATTTTTAATAAGTAGCAGACATGGTGCCCTTTACCACTGAGCATGTCATTCAATAGTAGGGATGGTTAATATTAATAAAAAGGCACTATGTTTTGTGACAATGTATTAAATACTGTATTTATTAGCCTAACATACAGCTAGAACAATAATTATAATGGATGAATAATATGAAAAGGATAGGCTTATTGTCTATTAGATATCAGGATTTTCATCGTCTTCATCACTTGGGTAGTCTCCTGCCGAGTTTGAACACTTCAAAGTTTTGTAAAATGTATGACATACGGTTGGAACAAATGGCAATAAGGACATAACATCGTCATACTTTTGTTTGCTAATGGGATGCAATTGATTTGTTAACACATTAAGGTCCTCAGGCCATGGTAATATGCTTCTTCTTCGGGATTGTACCAAGTCCATGCATTTAAAATCTTGATTAAAAGATGTTTTGAAAAATAACTGTCTTTGATTTTCTTTTCTAACTTGTAAATGAACACATTGTGAGATAAGAACAGGTGCCTTTTCACAGTCTACTTTTCTGGAAACAAAAGGGGCATCCCTTCCAACAAACAGATCATCAAATTTCTTAAAATCCTTCAATTCCATGTTGTACACAGAATACTTGTCTGATGTGCTGCGAACCAGCTGTTGCCAATCCCAGGGGGTAAGTATGCTCATGTTTGCTGCCTTTTTTCTTTTTTTCTCGATCAGCGCATAAATGCTGTTCGCTTCCATATGTGTATGGCCTTGTAATAAAAATTTTTGATTAATTTCCTCGATCTAAGGGTATTTGTGGATAATCCAAAAAAAGCACATTATGACAGATTTATTTTTGTTTTGGCCGTAGCAGTTGTTGGTCTATAGTGTTATTTTCTCGATATCTGATTGAGCGATATTATTATCAGCCCATTTTTATGACGATTAGTCTTATCTTTTGAAGCCTTACTGTCTGCTTTTTTCAGGTCATACCTGTTTTTGGATTCGGCAAGATGGTTGTTATACTCGAACTGAATGTTTTTATCTGTTGGATTTAAGTCCGGTTTTAGTTGGGCAGAAAACGCGTCGCAAGTATCACATGTGTCAACTTAGGGAGCCTTAAATGACAAATTGAAACATTTATTAAAGACGTCCCGATAATACCAATTTTTAGCAGCATACTTTTCATCAATATTGTTGTCTTTGCAGTGATCCAAATACAGTTCGTACATCTTTTCAATGCAAAACAAACGAAGTTTATTTGGGTTTTTGTTTCTATATTTTCTTCTTTGTTCCATGATTTCCAGTATTTCTTGAGTCATCCAAGGTTTTCGACTTTCTGTTTTCTTTTTTAGAGTTTCTTTTTGTGTTTTTATAAGAGAATCTTTGATTTTGCTACACATGTTTCAAATTCTCAGTGATTTTCATTTCTGATGTTAATTTCTTCATTTCTTGATTGATACAAGTTGAGCCTCGTTTTGAGTAACCGAGTATTCACCTTAGAACTTTTGGATTTTATTATCTTTTTTACCCTCAGTTTTATTTTTGAGACAATGAAGTTATGGTCTGAGGGGACATCTACTCCAGGAAAAGTCTTAACGCTTACAATGGAATTGCTGATTTCTTATGCAATTTTGTTCATTATCCTGTGGTAACTTTCAGGTATACAGTCTACGGGGTGGTAATCGAAACCATGTGTTCATAATCTCCAGGTTTTCTTTTTTACCAAACGAGCCAATCTGTCACTTCTAGCATTCCTTATTCCCAAACCATAAGCACCTATTATATTGTCGACTCAGCCTTTTCCTATCTTTGCATTTAAATTACCCATTATTATAGTAATTTCTTCCTGTCTTGTGTATTGTAGAAGTTGTTTAAGTTGTTCATAAATATTTTCTATTTCAACGTCTGATGCAGTTGGAGCATACACTTGTACTACATTAATGTTCATTGGCTTAGCCTGTATTTGTAATAATGGCATTCTATCCGAAAAGACAACAAAATTTACAACGGCTGCTTGGATTCTCCTAGATATAATTACTCCAACTCCATTTAGATGATCTCGTGTGTCATTTCCGGAGTAGTATATCGTTTTATCCATGACCAATGTTTTACCGGAACCAGGCCAGCACATTTCGCTTATGCCTAATATTTCTAGATTTAGTCTGTTCATTTCCTACATCGTATTGTGCGTCTTTCCATGTTCGAACAAACCTCTTACATTCCATGTCCCGGAATTTAAAAAAGATTTGTTCTCTATATAGTAAGTTGCCACATTCGGGTGGCTCCTCCTCGCGGAGATTCTTAGCACCCCTCGACCATTAAATCTCCGTCGCGGACTAGGAGTCAACTAGGGGTTGTGTAACAAAATTTCTTTTATTTCTTCACTTTAGGAAGCTACTGTAACCAATAGTAGCTGGATCACTTGGACAAGGTCCCTGATGTTATAAGATCGGTAAAGTTGTGTGAAGAAGTTGGAAACTAAATTAAAATAAAAGTTAAAACTGAATGCAGTTCGGCTAGCTGGGTATGCTTGAGACTGGCCAGTTGATACTCAAGGTAGGGTTAGGCCTATTTGCATGCCCTTAGAAAACAGTAAGGAATAGAAAGGATGAATATTATCTAAGATAATATAAGAAAAACCAAAACGAACTAAGAGTAAGTACTCAAAAACCGGAATAGAGGAAAAAAATGATTTGGGCGCCAGGGAAGATGTTGACTGGACTCTTAGTCTAACAAACACTTCACCTAGTGACTTTATTGCTGTGGTTAAATATGTTTTCTATTACTAAATATAACCTTATAAAAAAAAGAAAAAAAAATAGGTGGTTTAATAAAACAGAGTATTACTGATAACCCAATTTAATAACTATAAAATAGAAACTTATAAACCCCGTAATGTACAAATTAACTTAATACTCTATATAAAAAATCCCCTTAACAAAGTTCTATATACCTAATCTAATTTTGAATACCCTTATAATATACAATATTTTTACATACAATAGTTTACTAGGAAAGTATCAACTTATTTTGTTAAGTTTTATTTATTAATTAACGCCAAATCTGATGACAACCAATGTTTCTATATATTTGAACAACTATAACCCCTCCCTATATTTATTACAATGTATCAGTTTGACAAGTTCTACGTTGATTTAGATCAGATCACCTGTAGATATATCCAAATTGGTCTATCCAGAAAGGAACAGATCCAATATGAATTGGTGATATTACCAGTAGGGTTGTAGAAATACAAAATGGACCTTTGTGCACAAATGACCTTACAAAATTGTATTAAAATCCACCCCTACCCTGTTATAACTAATACATATGTATATATATTTAAAATATTTGATGACAAAACATGAGCAAATGATATTGAGAAAAAAAATTAAATGTTATATAAATAATGATATGAAAATATTAATTAAGGAAATTGACTAAAATGGTTATTAAGGTTTTTTTTGTTCGTTCACTGATTAAAGTTTACACAAAATTTAAGGTAAATTATTTTAAAAAAAATAGTCTGACACAATTAAAAAAAAACCTGACTACTTCCCAACGGAGAAGATTCTTCTTCCGGACGCCTTACGTCACTGGGACTCGTAAAGGTGAAAGCTATATAAGCACACTCTCCTAGTAGTTAAACTAAACAGCTATTCCAGTAATCGGGAAAAACCAAAAACTTCAACCAAACTATCTGGACTTCATTATCTCAAATTCAAAATAATCTTGAATTGACTTTATATTCGTTTTTACTCCAGCGACTAAAAATAAAATCAAAGAAAGCTCTCATTAACTTTATTCTGAGTTGATAAACAAAAAGGCGGTTAGGACAAGAAAAACTAGCCCGAATAATGATAATTAGTGAAGGTTTGTACACTTTTTGTGACCTTGGAAAATTAATTGAAAACTATGGATTTATAAAAATAATGTTGGGATTTAACTATGAAGATTTCAAAGAGAAATTAAAATTTAACATATCTTAACGAATATATTATAGGCCAAGAGTAATGGAGGATCTCCTTACATTACCGAATTGCTTGGATATTGATGAGAACGTGTACTTAGGAGAATTTCTAACAGAAAGAATTTTGAACGTGATTTACTGATATAATTAGGGTAAAATTATTGTATAAATGATATTAATATGAAATTAAGAATGGTTTAAAAAAAATGATTTAGTTTAATTAAAATGAAACTCACCCAACGCAACACTATTTCACTATTTAAACTAAAATCTTCTTATCCCAAAAATTGTAATATTAAAACAAAAAACGCCTTCTGTAACTTAAATAGTGGATCTCTGAATAAATTAAAATGTTGTCCTGTTAACTTAAAAACCACGTGCGTTGGTCGCTGGAATTAATCAATCCTCTGTCCCGATCAAAGGCTGGATATAAAGTGAGTTCTTATACTTTAAAAATCGTTCGCTTCCGTCGGCTCCAAGGTAAACGGAAGCGGTAGGTAAGCAGTTTGACCAAACTGATAAACAATTGATAATACCATTATGTATAGTTGGTTGCATACCTTACAGGCAGAATTAAGTTGTTTTAGAGTTTTCAGTAACGATAAAGTACTCTTATCGTTACATTCCCCCTTTACTTGGAGAAAAAAAAATTGACCTAAGAACAATTTTTTTTTCCTTTGTGTAACTATAGACACTCAAAATAAATCAATAACTAATCACACACTGTGGGATCCATCACAGGCATGAACAAAATAGCCAATAATATAGTGTGTCTAGGACACCCCACTAGCTAACATATTAACTACACAGAATCTTCCATCCGTGACTGATCTTCTAAAACAAAAATTGTGTTCAAGTTGATTAAGTAGATTTAAATAAAAACCCCAAATTATAGTCAACAAGAACAATAGACCAATAATATATGTGAATACCAACTTACTAATATAACCAAATATACCAAATAACTTCCACACATTTGCATTCAACTCGACCGATTATACTTAACCGCAGATTATGAGTCATGCAAGAGGGGTAGTTTTAATATATAATATACTAAATATGACATAAGCACGTATGTCCACACGTTATAATAGGTCTATTGAAACCTTATAATGAATAATTAATAAAAGTACAAATCTTCAAAATAATTGACGAATTGGATGAACGATACAAATTGATCCAACCATGGACAACAGATTTATTTTAGAGCATATCCAAGGTGAAACAATCAGTAGATTTCGTAACCTATTCGCAATAAACCAAAATATAGACCGTAATATAAAACCAAAATAGATATAAGAGTTACTGAGAAAAATTAATTGTAGCAAGCCTTTTATCCTAACTTGATCCGACAATGGACAACAGATTTATATTGGCATATCCAATGTGAAACAATAAGGCAAATTCATTTTCCATCACTACAACCTAATAATTAATATACTAAATAAATGCTAAATATTTGGTACCATGAAACTGAACCATTGGAACGGAATAACAGACTAAGTGTCTGTAGCATAAGTGAAGTTTCAACTGATTCCATTTATAACTAGATAGGTATAATAATGGATACTTGGTCAGTATACAACATAATCAAGAATCTACTAACGACTCAACCTGACTAGGCCGAACATCCGGAAAAATCCCAAATCATCTTCCTAGGACTCCCTTTCGTGTCATTGAAGGTTACCAAATTCCAGACCACATTGTTTTCCTATCAAGTTTCACAACCTACGATTGATTACCACCCAGATTAAGCTCATCATCCGTTATGCATCGGATTCAAGGTAAGATCTACACAAGAATGACAAACTTATTGGAGTAAGGTATTCCAACACAAGTATTAGTAATATATGAACGAATAGATGAACAGTTGAGTTTCACATATACGAGTTATCCAATAGGAAGACAGTATACCAAATTAAAGAATTGACATAACAAAATGGAGTTAACTTATTCTGGAATTCTCTAACTATAGCTGTAGCTACAACAGATTTATAAGAATAGCCAGAAAAAAAAACAACCAAATATTTCGACATCATCACTAATACAATACCTCAAGACATCATAAATAGATAACTCTTATAACTATTCAACCAAAGAAGTACTAGAGAACAAGAAAGTCAATTTCTTAAGAAACTGCAGATTAGGGTATGTTCACTAGTTATTTGTATCTATATAACAGAACCTTGATCCTGACTCCTAATTACATATAAAAACAAAATGAGTGCCCAGGAAAGTTGATGCTAAAACAAAACATTCAATTGTTGAATACAAAAGATATATTCTAAGGCTGAGATCTAGGAGGTTACCATCTGCATCAGCACAACTAGATAATAAAGCTAAAAAAGGTAGACAATAAATGTCTAATCGAAGTGAGAATAAAATTAAGTCTTTGTTTCCACCGAATAATATTTCTGAAATGTAATACTAGAATAATTTAGTGCATCCGTCAATGAGGATGATTAAATATTCTATCATAAAGATTCAGCATTTAACTTAATTAAGCTCTGACCTATAACCAGGCAATTGTGAGCGATGAAATCTGCTTCCTATCAGGTGCACACTATTGATAGTAACACAAGTTTCGAACCCACGTATTTGCATAGCCATGCGAGGCAAACCAACTTCATAAGAAATGTCAGATACAAAAATAACAAAATGTAACATAATGATTCATCATAAATTTTATCTCAACTAACTTCATTGACTTTTTAACGAGTTAAGTATACCTTAGGAATCACAATGTATACTAAAATTGTATTTTCTAAAACTAATGACGCGATAACTTCTTTAGACCAAATAGTAACTAATGTATCAAAGAATATTACTAAGTATTTTAATAATTTTCCTGTAGGAACTACTAAAAACAATCTCAGGATCAAAGAAACCAAATCTAAACATATACATGTATTTATGTATACCAATATACAGCAATGACACATATAAACATAACAAGGTACGAAGGGTTGACAGTTCTATACCAGTTTGATTTACCAAAAAAAAAATTTGCTGTACCTACTTCAATATTATAACTAATAACAACAAAGCTGAATTTAATATAGAAAGCTAAAACTATTATATAATAGATAAACCATATTATCTATCCGGTGACTAAAATCAAAATCCAATCATTTACCTTTTCATTACCAATTCAAGTATTACAAAATTTAGAATGTTCTCGGACGCGACTAGTTCACGTTCGAGACGCATCGCCACGCCCCTTATTTTTCCCGTTGGCCCCTCCCTGACCTGGAAATCCCTAATCGCTACTTTTGAAAGTATAAAAATAGGCGATTTTCAGGTCAATCAAGTCAGTCCTTCACGGGCTCTCCGAGAGCTTAGTGCTCTCGGTTCGCTGCCTTTCTTGTTTTTAGCTTTCCTATACTCTGTGGCTGAGTATTTTATTCTACTACAATTTGGTGTTTTATTTCAACTTAATATTGTTCATGTAAGAAATAACTTGCCTTTTTCAAGGCAAGTCACCAAAGAAGACTGCATCCTGATGTTTATTTCGACTTATAAGTCATGTAAGAAATAGCTCGTCTTTTTCAAGACGAGCTCATCAGAAGAAAACCTTTTACGAATCCATACCCCGCAAATGGATTCAAGTAGAGGGGCTTTCGTCGACATTTCCGAAGCCCTCTACAGAGCACACGGTGGTACAGAAGGTGGTAAGACCACTTCCATTTACCCCGAGGTGACATGGCGCCCAACAACGTGGATTATTCCGATCCCACGACCCAGCTCAACTCGCAGCAGAATGCAGCACACCATTGACATGTCTACTTAAAACATCGTTTGTTGTTTTCACATAGGGAACAGAAATGTTCTCACTTACAAGAGTCTTAACATGTAGAATGTAGAAAATGGGGCGGCCAATAGAGCCTGATACACCGCGACCTTTGCAGATCTATTGTGTTCCCCCTTATTTTAAAGCACGTCATCTAGCTTGGTCCTCTTAATGAGACTCAACAGCCTTGATAGTGACCTTTTCATGTAGCCTGGTGCTTCCGGTTTTTCCTCTCCGAGTTCTAGAAACCGAATTCGTGCGAGACCTTCGCAATGGCACAGAACGTGTAGAGCGGTTTCCTCTTCTTCCAGACAGAAACGACAGGTGTCCTCTTCTGTCAGGCCTATGAGACTCAAGTGTCTATTGAGTCTACAGTGCCCAGTGAGCAGACCCACTATCATTCTGACAGGCCTGCGTCTGTGCGAAAGTAAGTCTGCTGTAAATTTAGCCGAATGTTCTTTGATGAACTGTTTGGCCTGCCTCTGTCCTGGTGAGTTGTTCCACCACTCAAGAGACTTCTGTTGCACCCATTTGTGTACGGCTGCCCTTTTTATCGTATTTGCGATTCCAAAGAAGGGTTCCGGACCAACCAGTGGCGTAGATGCGCCTTCTCGGGCCAATTCATCGGCCTTCTCGTTGCCACGATGGCCCTTATGTCCCGGCACCCAGGCAAGTGTCAACCTGTTTCGACTTCCTACCTGAGAGAGGACATCCAAACAGTTCCATACCAGCCATGAATTGACCTGTACCGAACTGAGAGCCTTTAGAGCCGCTTGACTATCCGAATAGATAACGATGGAGTCGTTATCTACATTTCGGCCGATTAGTTCCATAGCGCACCTGTGTATCGCAGCTAATTCGGCTTGAAATACGGTCGCGTATGTTCCTAGACATACCCGGACTTCCGTCCTTGGTTTTATGCCATATATTCCAGCCCCCGTACCTGTATCCGTTTTGGAGCCGTCCGTATACCATATTGAGTTTAGAGTTTTAACATAGTTTTATATGAATAGTATCATCTATATAATAAAAATCGATGCGATTTTGTATTTTTTACAAAACAATGTGTATTGAAGATATTTGAACTCTTTCTTTTCCGTTGCAGTGGATAATATATACGATTATTATTGATTTAAAAATGAATAATAAAATCTGACGGATATGTATAATAACGAACTAATTACTTTATTATAATAAAAAGTTAATAATAAGTATCACAATAAAAAGCTTTACTTAATTACAAAAAAGGTATCACGGTTAGTTTTAATTGATATAGCTGCACACTTTGTACATTATCTGCTCGAGTTAATAAAGTGGTTATGCAGGGTCATATACATTAACAAGATAATATTAACTTTAGTAATTAAAATGACCTGCATGAATGAGTCGTTTTAATAATTAAAATTGTACGGATGAAAACTGAAATATTATTAAAAGTTTAGTTGAAAAAGTTACGTCATCTGCTGTGCTTTAATTGGAGTGAAGAGATCAAAAAACGGGTTCCTGTTTTTACAGCCAGAATTTTTTAATGTATACTATTTAATATATTGGTATTATAATATATATATATATATATATATATATATATATATATATATATATATTTATATATATTTATAACACTTTATTGTGTTGGAATATCGGGTATGCGGTCTGTTATTATTTAAAAAAACTCTTTTTTCTTTTAATCCTCTATATTTCGCTGATTTTTTGTCAGCTTTATAGGAGACAACTAAAATATGAATAAAAGTTGTATAAAAATCAGTTTAGAAGCGGAGTCAAACCCAGAAAACAAATGAAATCATATATATATACATATACATATATATATATACATATATATATATATAAGTTATAGAGCGACGCCTATGGATTTATTCGTGCCATGGACTTAAGACTGCTGACATGGTTAAAGCATTGAACTCTAGAGTGCTGACGCTATATTTGCATAATATTGTGAATTGTATAATTGCAATTGTATATGTGTTATTTTAATTAATATTTTATTCAGTTTAGAATCTGATTTTATTGTAATTAGTCGTTTAGCTCTTAATAAATTCTTTTTTTAAAAAGGACTTTTGGCATTCCCAAATTTGAGTGGCGCAGTCAGTAGCTAGGTCAAACGGGTTTAGCGAATATAAATTCGGTTCGTTTCAACGATTTATTGACCTTAATCGGAAGTGTTATATTCCTGTGGGTGGATTGAGTAGCCCTTTATAACAGGAATCGTGTTAAGTGGACTTTTCGAGTGAATATCGAAGATACCTGCCTAGTCAACCTTCTGAGTGAACCAGCTTACATGGAGTGGACAATTATTCCCTGGTAAGTGCTTATGTCGTATAGAGAGCCTAAAATTCTAATAAATTCTGATTCATCAGACTCAGATTCTGACTCAAAACTCCCTATTAAATATAATCTTTGTTCTAATTCATCCTTAATAAATAATCGTACTTTTAATTTAAATTCTTACTCAAAAAATAAAATAAAAATGGCAATCCCACAATTAAAAAAGGAATATCTTGATATGATTCCAGATTTCCACGGAGAAAATACATTACTTCCTAGATTCGTGGAAATCTGTGAAAAATTGATTAATAAATTTTATAATACAGTTGATTCAGATGATTTTCAGAATGAGTACTTAATGTCTAGCATATTAGCAAAAGTAAAAGGTGAAGCTGCTATTAACATTTCAGCATGTGTAGTTAGGACCTGGCAAGATCTTAAAGATGCCTTGCTAAATACATACGCTGATAAAAGAGATATTTATACCCTTAGTATAGAAATGTCAGAATTAAAGCAAAATAATGAAACTCCCTTTGAATTCTTCAATAAAGTCCAACATCTTTTGAATTTACAAATATCTTTAATTACTACACGTTCTAATGACCAAGAATTATTAATTTTATCAAACTATTTTAGAAATTTAGCCCTACGAGTATTATTACGTGGTCTAAAAGAACCACTTGGCACCTTCATGCGAACTAAAAACCCTAAAGATTTAAATTCTGCCCTAAGTATTTTAACTAACGATTTTCAAATTTATTTAAACGAAAATAATTCTTCACAATCTAGGCAAACAAAGCCAAATTTTCTAAATAATCGTAATCCAAGACCAAATCTTAACTTTCAACAACAATTTCCTCAATCGAACAGATCCTTTAGATTCAACGAATCTCGACAAAGAACTCCAGCCCCACCTATAACAAACTCCACACAATTTCAACAAACAACAAGACAACCATCAGCATCAACCTCTTTTTCAAATAATAACAGAGGAACTAATACTTTTACAAATAACAGAAGTAGTAACGTCTTTAAATCAAATCCAAATCAAAGATTTCAAGCCCCAACTCCAATGAGTACCACTAGTCAAAATACTTTCAGACCAACAAATTTTGGAAATCAAAGACGCTTCAATAACACATTTTCAAGTCAACCACAAAATATCATAGCTGAAGAGCTACATAATATTGGCGATACCGAGGAAGTTGAATTAACAAATGAGAATCATTTTTTAGAGAACAAAGCCTTGGAAAATCCATAATTACTCAAGTTGAACTTTTAAATCTAATAAATAACGAAAGTGAATTGCCGTACATTGTATTTCCTGAGCATAATCTTAAAGTATTAATAGACACTGGGAGCACAAAATCGTTTGTAACCCCAGAAGTCGCTGAAAAATATTTTAAAAATTCAATTTTTCGTAAACCCTTTCAAATTTCAACAGCACTTGGAGCAAAACAGGAAAATTACTGTACCGAAATTCCCTTATCAAAAATTTTTAATACTAAAAATAAATTAAATTTAAGTTATTGCGTTTTTAAATTCCATGACTATTTTCACTGCTTATTAGGCCTCGATAATTTAAAAAAATTAAATGCACAAATTGATTTGGCCAATAACGTTTTAATTACCTCGCATAGTAAGATAAAATTAAATTATTATAAAGCCGGGAATAGTGGCAACACGAATTGTATAGTAGTGCCGCCACGAACCGAGCAAGTTATCAGTTTAAATGTTAAAAATATAAAAAATGGCGATGTAATTATACCATATACACAAATCGGTAAATTAGAAATTCCGGAGTGCCTTACGACGGTAGAAAACAATAAGGCTATTTGCACCATTTTGAATTCTTCTGAATCTTATTTTAAATTGGATGTAACTTCCCCAATCATGGTGGAAAAGTTCGCTGAATACGAACAAATTTCAAATCCAAATTTTAATCCCATATATGCTGAAGAATTTAAATTCGATATTTCGAAAGTTCGAACAGATCATATGAATTTTGAGGAAAGAAATTCAATATTAAAGTTAATAAAAGAATATTCCGATATCTTCCATGTCGAAGGAAACCAATTAACTTTTACTAATAAAATTAAACATACAATAAAAACAACAAACGATATACCAGTATATTCAAAATCCTATAGATACCCGGAAATTTATAGGAAGGAAGTGCAAAATCAAATCCAGAATCTGCTGGATCAAGATATTATTAGACCTTCGGATTCCCCTTGGTCTTCTCCTATATGGGTGGTCCCAAAAAAAATGGACGCCTCCAAAAAACCCAAGTTTAGAGTCGTAATAGATTATCGACGTCTTAATGCTATCACACTTGGTGATAGATACCCTTTACCTAACATTAGTGACCTACTGGATAAACTTGGACGGTGTCAATACTTTACGACACTCGACCTCGCTTCAGGGTTCCATCAAATCGAGATGGATGAAAGCGACATTCAAAAAACTGCATTTAATACAGAAAATGGTCACTACGAATTTTTGCGAATGCCTTTCGGACTCCGTAACGCCCCAGCAACATTCCAACGGGTTATGGATAATATCCTGAGAGGTATACAAAATGAAAAATGTTTGGTTTATCTAGACGATATAATTATATTTAGTACAAGTCTTCAGGAGCATCTTGTTAATTTAAAAGAAGTGTTTCAAAGATTAAGAGAATCAAATTTCAAGATTCAAATAGATAAATCTGAGTTTTTAAAGAAAGAAGTAGCATATTTAGGTCACATCGTAACGCCAGAAGGGGTTAAGCCGAACCCAGACAAAATTAAAGCTATTAAAAATTTTCCAATACCCAAAAATACTAAGCAATTAAAAGGATTTTTAGGACTTTTAGGTTATTACAGGAAATTTATCAAAGATTTTTCTAAACTTACTAAACCACTAACTACTCGCCTAAAGAAAAATGCTGAAATTAATGTAAGCGATTCAGATTATATCCAATGTTTTGAAACTTGTAAACAACTTCTCATAAATGAACCCATATTACAGTATCCCGACTTCTCCCGTCCTTTCAATCTCACTACAGATGCTAGTAATTTTGCGTTAGGAGCCGTACTTAGTCAAGGAAAGATTGGATCCGACTTGCCAATTGCTTATGCAAGCAGAACTTTGAACAACTCTGAAATCAATTACTCAACAATCGAGAAAGAATTACTGGCAATAGTATGGGCTGTCAAATATTTTCGCCCGTATTTATTTGGACGACGCTTTACTATTATTACCGATCATAAACCACTACAGTGGTTATTTTCATTGAAAGATCCCAACTCCAAACTAGTAAGATGGCGGTTGAAGCTAGAAGAATATGATTATGAAATAATTTATAAAAAAGGATCTTTAAATACAAATTGTGATACATTATCCAGAATAGAACTAAACGTCAATGAAACAAAAAATTTGGAAACCACAAAAAATATTTTTGAATATATGGAAACACTTAATGAACAAGCTCAACAAGATCTTAATAACGAACCAGATACAGAATCGCTGATTGTTGAAATTGATGAAGATAATAGACAAGAAGAAAACCCTGATGACGGTGAGACGATACACACCAATGTAGAAAATCCTACCCCCGGAATTCCTATTTCCGAAAACCCTGTAAACACGGGAATTAACCAAATTTTTATCTCTGAAGTGAATTTTAATCCTGCTAGTCCCACCATAATCAAATTATTTGATAAAAGACAAAGAATTCTTGTCCAGTTCTCAAAAAACAATTTTGAGCGTGATGTTATTGATTTTATTAAAGAATATACCATACCCAAAATAAAATATCACCTTTATTTTGAAGACCCACTATACGAGAAATTTAGCGTTGTTGTCCAAAAATATTTTAAAAATTCTCAAATATCATTTATTAATTGCACTAAGAAACTTATCGATGTTCCTATAAACGAAATTAAAGAAATAATTAGAAATTATCATGAAGGCAAGGAAAATCATAGAGGTTTAGATGAAACGGATAACCGAATTAAATCATTATATTATTGGCCCAATCAACGAGCTTCTATACAAACTTATATTAATGAATGCGAAATATGCCAATTAACAAAATATGATAGGAATCCAATAAAGCCAATATTTAGCATTACTCCTACAGCAATTAAGCCATTTCAGATTTTACATTTAGATTCCATAACACTTGAAAATACCAAATTTCTAACGATAGTCGATTCCTTTTCTAAATATGCCCAACTTTATAAACTTAATTCTGCTCAAGGTATCGAAGTAGCAAACGCTTTGATTAGATTCTTTACTCACCATAGTATCCCAGAACAAATCATTTCAGACAATGGTACAGAACTAAAAAATTCAGTCATTAAAGATTTATTAGCATTACATAAGGTAAAAATCCACTTTATCTCCTCCCAGCATCCAGAATCAAATGGTATAGCTGAAAGATTTCATTCAACTATTATTGAACATATCAGGTTACTAAACAACCAAAATGAGTATAAATCCGACCCAATAGAACAAAAAGTAAACTATGCATTATTAGCTTACAACAGTACTATCCACACCGTAACTAAAATGAAACCCCATGAACTAGTCACGGGACATTTAGACACCAACTCCCCATTTAACATTGACCTAGAGCAACAATTAATTAATAATTATATTTCTAATCATAAGGATAAAATGAAATTACTATATTCTAATATTAACGAAAAACTTCAAGAAAATAAAACAAAAGTTATAAATAAAGCAAATGAAACACGCGAGGAATTACCAACAGAAATTCCTACCGAAGTATTTGTGCGAAACAGACAAATAAAAGGAAAAACTAAAAATAAATATCAAAAAGAAAATATTAAATCCATTAATAAATTTAAGAAAACAGCAAAACTTATTAAGCGACATAAAAATACTACCGAAAACATTCACCTTTCAAATGTAAAACGACCTAAAAGGAAAACTTATATTTTTCCAGGTTCGTCACGATCGGACATACCACAGCCGAAATAAAGGATATCACCCACAACCTAGGCATTCTACCTATAAAATTAGGAACCGCAAAACTCCAAAAATCTAGTCATACATTTGTACATTTTTATAATTTAAAACCACTTGTAACTGAATATGACAACCTGAACAAGCAATTTGAGTATCTTAAAAATAACATTTCTAACAGCGAATTCTTTAAATCAGAGACGTACAACTATGTTAATATTATTCAATATATCAAAAATAGCATACAAGAAAAATTTAGCGGTCTAAATATTCATATTAATTTAACAAGAAGGAAAAGAGGCTTGATTAATGGCTTTGGTTCAATAGTAAAAGCAATCACAGGAAATTTAGACGCCGAAGATGGCGAGAAAATAAATTTAATACTAGAACATTTGAAAACTAATCAACAAAAATTAGAACATCAGATACTTAATCAATATTCCCTCAGTCAACAAATCATAGATAACTTCAATAAAACCATTCAAGATATTCAAACAAATGAAATAATTCTTAAAACAAAGATTTTTGAGATAAAAGATATTGTCGATTTTCAAACCAAAATTGAGAACGTTATTTATCTAAAAGACATGTTCAATGAACTCATTATCACATATAATTCTATACTTGATGTAATGGAGACTGTAGAAAATTCTATTACTTTTTGTAAGCTCAAAACCTTACACCCTAGTATTATTAAATCTAGTGACCTATTTCGAGAATTACAAAGAATCTCTTTATTTTACAAAACACAATTACCATTTGAATTAAAACACGAAAATATTTTAGATTTTGAATCCATTCTGGAAATCACCTGTAAAATAGAGGAAAACCAAATTCAATATTTTCTGACAATTCCTATCGATTTTGAGAGCATCTTTGATCTTTATTATTTATTACCTATACCCACACAAATTGAGTCAGAATTTGCAATAATAATACCTAATACAAGATATTTGTTAAAAAATAAAAATACAATAATACCTCTCAACGACATCTGCACCCACGGTAAAATTTTCCAATGTCCAAGCCGTCTACAAAATAACCAAGAACACCTATGCGAAAAGGAAATAATCTTACGAGAAAACTCCAGTAATTGTCAATATATATTAAGGCAGACATCCAAGGCAATCACATCGAAATCATACCAGAGATGAACCAGTTTTTAGCAATATTTCCTATGGAGGAAAAATTAACTTTTAAATGCTCTGAAGGAACTCAAATTCAAACACTGACAGGCATCTTTCTAATCGAAAATACACAGTGTACAATCCTTTTCAGAAACCAAGAATTATTGTTCCAAGATCGAACCTTTGGACAACCAATTTTAATCACCGAGCCAAAATTAAAATTCAAAGAATTAAGCATTTCACCTATGAAAATAACTTTGAAGAATTTAAAATTTGAAAAAAATCCCACAAACAGAATCACACCCATCATGGAAGAAAGAGAAAATTACCACATTCCCAGCATATGGACCATTATATTATATCTTGCAATCATTCTAATAATCATCTACATTACCTATAAGAAACTAACGATAAAAAAGAGAAAAGAAACCAAAAGAAAGGAAGACATAAGAATGTCAAACATACAGGACCCAGACGATTCCAATTCAAAAATTCACCTCTCAGAAGGAGCCTCGATTTAGGGGAAGAGGAGTTATAGAGCGACGCCTATGGATTTATTCGTGCCATGGACTTAAGACTGCTGACATGGTTAAAGCATTGAACTCTAGAGTGCTGACGCTATATTTGCATAATATTGTGAATTGTATAATTGCAATTGTATATGTGTTATTTTAATTAATATTTTATTCAGTTTAGAATCTGATTTTATTGTAATTAGTCGTTTAGCTCTTAATAAATTCTTTTTTTAAAAAGGACTTTTGGCATTCCCAAATTTGAGTTATATATATATAACTCAAATTTGGGAATGCCAAAAGTCCTTTTTTAAAAAAGAATTTATTAAGAGCTAAACGACTAATTACAATAAAATCAGATTCTAAACTGAATAAAATATTAATTAAAATAACACATATACAATTGCAATTATACAATTCACAATATTATGCAAATATAGCGTCAGCACTCTAGAGTTCAATGCTTTAACCATGTCAGCAGTCTTAAGTCCATGGCACGAATGAATCCATAGGCGTCGCTCTATAACTCCTCTTCCCCTAAATCGAGGCTCCTTCTGGGAGGTGAATTTTTGAATTGGAATCGTCTGGGTCCTGTATGTTTGACATTCTTATGTCTTCCTTTCTTTTGGTTTCTTTTCTCTTTTTTATCGTTATTTTCTTATAGGTAATGTAGATGATTATTAGAATGATTGCAAGATATAATATAATGGTCCATATGCTGGGAATGTGGTAATTTTCTCTTTCTTCCATGATGGGTGTAATTCTGTTTGTGGGATTTTTTTTCAAATTTTAAATTTTTCAAAGTTATTTTCATAGTTGAAATGCTTAATTCTTTGAATTTTAATTTTGGCTCGGTGATTAAAATTGGTTGTCCAAAGGTTCGATCTTGGAACAACAATTCTTGGTTTCTGAAAAGGATTGTACACTGTGTATTTTCGATCAGAAAGATGCCTGTCAGTGTTTGAATTTGAGTTCCTTCAGAGCATTTAAAAGTTAATTTTTCCTCCATAGGAAATATTGCTAAAAACTGGTTCATCTCTGGTATGATTTCGATGTGATTGCCTTGGATGTCTGCCTTAATATATTGACAATTACTGGAGTTTTCTCGTAAGATTATTTCCTTTTCGCATAGGTGTTCTTGGTTATTTTGTAGACGGCTTGGACATTGGAAAATTTTACCGTGAGTGCAGATGTCGTTGAGAGGTATTATTGTATTTTTATTTTTTAACAGATATCTTGTATTAGGTATTATTATTGCAAATTCTGACTCAATTTGTGTGGGTATAGGTAATAAATAATAAAGATCAAAAATGTTCTCAAAATCGATAGGAATTGTCAGAAAATATTGAATTTGGTTTTCTTCTATTTTACAGGTGATTTCCAGAATGGATTCAAAATCTAAAATATTTTCGTGTTTTAATTCAAATGGTAATTGTGTTTTGTAAAATAAAGAGATTCTTTGTAATTCTCGAAATAGGTCACTAGATTTAATAATACTAGGGTGTAAGGTTTTGAGCTTACAAAAAGTAATAGAATTTTCTACAGTCTCCATTACATCAAGTATAGAATTATATGTGATAATGAGTTCATTGAACATGTCTTTTAGATAAATAACGTTCTCAATTTTGGTTTGAAAATCGACAATATCTTTTATCTCAAAAATCTTTGTATTAAGAATTATTTCATTTGTTTGAATACCTTGAATGGTTTTATTGAAGTTATCTATGATTTGTTGACTGAGGGAATATTGATTAAGTATCTGATGTTCTAATTTTTGTTGATTAGTTTTCAAATGTTCTAGTATTAAATTTATTTTCTCGCCATCTTCGGCGTCTAAATTTCCTGTGATTGCTTTTACTATTGAACCAAAGCCATTAATCAAGCCTCTTTTCCTTCTTGTTAAATTAATATGAATATTTAGACCGCTAAATTTTCTTGTATGCTATTTTTGATATATTGAATAATATTAACATAGTTGTACGTCTCTGATTTAAAGAATTCGCTGTTAGAAATGTTATTTTTAAGATACTCAAATTGCTTGTTCAGGTTGTCATATTCAGTTACAAGTGGTTTTAAATTATAAAAATGTACAAATGTATGACTAGATTTTTGGAGTTTTGTGGTTCCTAATTTTATAGGTAGAATGCCTAGGTTGTGGGTGATATCCTTTATTTCGGCTGTTGTATGTCCGATCGTGACGAACCTGGAAAAATATAAGTTTTCCTTTTAGGTCGTTTTACATTTGAAAGGTGAATGTTTTCGGTAGTATTTTTATGTCGCTTAATAAGTTTTGCTGTTTTCTTAAATTTATTAATGGATTGAATATTTTCTTTTTGATATTTATTTTTAGTTTTTCCTTTTATTTGTCTGTTTCGCACAAATACTTCGGTAGGAATTTCTGTTGGTAATTCCTCGCGTGTTTCATTTGCTTTATTTATAACTTTTGTTTTATTTTCTTGAAGTTTTTCGTTAATATTAGAATATAGTAATTTCATTTTATCCTTATGATTAGAAATATAATTATTAATTAATTGTTGCTCTAGGTCAATGTTAAATGGGGAGTTGGTGTCTAAATGTCCCGTGACTAGTTCATGGGGTTTCATTTTAGTTACGGTGTGGATAGTACTATTGTAAGCTAATAATGCGTAGTTTACTTTTTGTTCTATTGGGTCGGATTTATACTCATTTTGATTGTTTAGTAACCTGATATGTTCAATAATAGTTGAATGAAATCTTTCAGCTATACCATTTGATTCTGGATGCTGGGAGGAGATAAAGTGGATTTTTACCTTATGTAATGCTAATAAATCTTTAATGACTGAATTTTTTAGTTCTGTACCATTGTCTGAAATGATTTGTTCTGGGATACTATGGTGAGTAAAGAATCTAATCAAAGCGTTTGCTACTTCGATACCTTGAGCAGAATTAAGTTTATAAAGTTGGGCATATTTAGAAAAGGAATCGACTATCGTTAGAAATTTGGTATTTTCAAGTGTTATGGAATCTAAATGTAAAATCTGAAATGGCTTAATTGCTGTAGGAGTAATGCTAAATATTGGCTTTATTGGATTCCTATCATATTTTGTTAATTGGCATATTTCGCATTCATTAATATAAGTTTGTATAGAAGCTCGTTGATTGGGCCAATAATATAATGATTTAATTCGGTTATCCGTTTCATCTAAACCTCTATGATTTTCCTTGCCTTCATGATAATTTCTAATTATTTCTTTAATTTCGTTTATAGGAACATCGATAAGTTTCTTAGTGCAATTAATAAATGATATTTGAGAATTTTTAAAATATTTTTGGACAACAACGCTAAATTTCTCGTATAGTGGGTCTTCAAAATAAAGGTGATATTTTATTTTGGGTATGGTATATTCTTTAATAAAATCAATAACATCACGCTCAAAATTGTTTTTTGAGAACTGGACAAGAATTCTTTGTCTTTTATCAAATAATTTGATTATGGTGGGACTAGCAGGATTAAAATTCACTTCAGAGATAAAAATTTGGTTAATTCCCGTGTTTACAGGGTTTTCGGAAATAGGAATTCCGGGGGTAGGATTTTCTACATTGGTGTGTATCGTCTCACCGTCATCAGGGTTTTCTTCTTGTCTATTATCTTCATCAATTTCAACAATCAGCGATTCTGTATCTGGTTCGTTATTAAGATCTTGTTGAGCTTGTTCATTAAGTGTTTCCATATATTCAAAAATATTTTTTGTGTTTTCCAAATTTTTTGTTTCATTGACGTTTAGTTCTATTCTGGATAATGTATCACAATTTGTATTTAAAGATCCTTTTTTATAAATTATTTCATAATCATATTCTTCTAGCTTCAACCGCCATCTTACTAGTTTGGAGTTGGGATCTTTCAATGAAAATAACCACTGTAGTGGTTTATGATCAGTAATAATAGTAAAACGTCGTCCAAATAAATACGGGCGAAAATATTTGACAGCCCATACTATTGCCAGTAATTCTTTCTCAATTGTTGAGTAATTGATTTCTGAGTTGTTCAAAGTTCTGCTTGCATAAGCAATTGGCAAGTCGGATCCAATCTTTCCTTGACTAAGTACGGCTCCTAGCGCAAAATTACTAGCATCTGTAGTGAGATTGAAAGGACGGGAGAAGTCAGGATACTGTAATATGGGTTCATTTATGAGAAGTTGTTTACAAGTTTCAAAACATTGGATATAATCTGAATCGCTTACATTGATTTCAGCATTTTTCTTTAGGCGAGTAGTTAGTGGTTTAGTAAGTTTAGAAAAATCTTTGATAAATTTCCTGTAATAACCTAAAAGTCCTAAAAATCCTTTTAATTGCTTAGTATTTTTGGGTATTGGAAAATTTTTAATAGCTTTAATTTTGTCTGGGTTCGGCTTAACCCCTTCTGGCGTTACGATGTGACCTAAATATGCTACTTCTTTCTTTAAAAACTCAGATTTATCTATTTGAATTTTGAAATTTGATTCTCTTAATCTTTGAAACACTTCTTTTAAATTAACAAGATGCTCCTGAAGACTTGTACTAAATATAATTATATCGTCAAGATAAACCAAACATTTTTCATTTTGTATACCTCTCAGGATATTATCCATAACCCGTTGGAATGTTGCTGGGGCGTTACGGAGTCCGAAAGGCATTCGCAAAAATTCGTAGTGACCATTTTCTGTATTAAATGCAGTTTTTTGAATGTCGCTTTCATCCATCTCGATTTGATGGAACCCTGAAGCGAGGTCGAGTGTCGTAAAGTATTGACACCGTCCAAGTTTATCCAGTAGGTCACTAATGTTAGGTAAAGGGTATCTATCGCCAAGTGTGATAGCATTAAGACGTCGATAATCTATTACGACTCTAAATTTGGGTTTTTTGGAGGCGTCCATTTTTTTTGGGACCACCCATATAGGAGAAGACCAAGGGGAATCCGAAGGTCTAATAATATCTTGATCCAGCAGATTCTGGATTTGATTTTGCACTTCCTTCCTATAAATTTCCGGGTATCTATAGGATTTTGAATATACTGGTATATCGTTTGTTGTTTTTATTGTATGTTTAATTTTATTAGTAAAAGTTAATTGGTTTCCTTCGACATGGAAGATATCGGAATATTCTTTTATTAACTTTAATATTGAATTTCTTTCCTCAAAATTCATATGATCTGTTCGAACTTTCGAAATATCGAATTTAAATTCTTCAGCATATATGGAATTAAAATTTGGATTTGAAATTTGTTCGTATTCAGCGAACTTTTCCACCATGATTGGGGAAGTTACATCCAATTTAAAATAAGATTCAGAAGAATTCAAAATGGTGCAAATAGCCTTATTGTTTTCTACCGTCGTAAGGCACTCCGGAATTTCTAATTTACCGATTTGTGTATATGGTATAATTACATCGCCATTTTTTATATTTTTAACATTTAAACTGATAACTTGCTCGGTTCGTGGCGGCACTACTATACAATTCGTGTTGCCACTATTCCCGGCTTTATAATAATTTAATTTTATCTTACTATGCGAGGTAATTAAAACGTTATTGGCCAAATCAATTTTTGCATTTAATTTTTTTAAATTATCGAGGCCTAATAAGCAGTGAAAATAGTCATGGAATTTAAAAACGCAATAACTTAAATTTAATTTATTTTTAGTATTAAAAATTTTTGATAAGGGAATTTCGGTACAGTAATTTTCCTGTTTTGCTCCAAGTGCTGTTGAAATTTGAAAGGGTTTACGAAAAATTGAATTTTTAAAATATTTTTCAGCGACTTCTGGGGTTACAAACGATTTTGTGCTCCCAGTGTCTATTAGTACTTTAAGATTATGCTCAGGAAATACAATGTACGGCAATTCACTTTCGTTATTTATTAGATTTAAAAGTTCAACTTGAGTAATTATGGATTTTCCAAGGCTTTGTTCTCTAAAAAATGATTCTCATTTGTTAATTCAACTTCCTCGGTATCGCCAATATTATGTAGCTCTTCAGCTATGATATTTTGTGGTTGACTTGAAAATGTGTTATTGAAGCGTCTTTGATTTCCAAAATTTGTTGGTCTGAAAGTATTTTGACTAGTGGTACTCATTGGAGTTGGGGCTTGAAATCTTTGATTTGGATTTGATTTAAAGACGTTACTACTTCTGTTATTTGTAAAAGTATTAGTTCCTCTGTTATTATTTGAAAAAGAGGTTGATGCTGATGGTTGTCTTGTTGTTTGTTGAAATTGTGTGGAGTTTGTTATAGGTGGGGCTGGAGTTCTTTGTCGAGATTCGTTGAATCTAAAGGATCTGTTCGATTGAGGAAATTGTTGTTGAAAGTTAAGATTTGGTCTTGGATTACGATTATTTAGAAAATTTGGCTTTGTTTGCCTAGATTGTGAAGAATTATTTTCGTTTAAATAAATTTGAAAATGATTAGTTAAAATACTTAGGGCAGAATTTAAATCTTTAGGGTTTTTAGTTCGCATGAAGGTGCCAAGTGGTTCTTTTAGACCACGTAATAATACTCGTAGGGCTAAATTTCGAAAATAGTTTGATAAAATTAATAATTCTTGGTCATTAGAACGTGTAGTAATTAAAGATATTTGTAAATTCAAAAGATGTTGGACTTTATTGAAGAATTCAAAGGGAGTTTCATTATTTTGCTTTAATTCTGACATTTCTATACTAAGGGTATAAATATCTCTTTTATCAGCGTATGTATTTAGCAAGGCATCTTTAAGATCTTGCCAGGTCCTAACTACACATGCTGAAATGTTAATAGCAGCTTCACCTTTTACTTTTGCTAATATGCTAGACATTAAGTACTCATTCTGAAAATCATCTGAATCAACTGTATTATAAAATTTATTAATCAATTTTTCACAGATTTCCACGAATCTAGGAAGTAATGTATTTTCTCCGTGGAAATCTGGAATCATATCAAGATATTCCTTTTTTAATTGTGGGATTGCCATTTTTATTTTATTTTTTGAGTAAGAATTTAAATTAAAAGTACGATTATTTATTAAGGATGAATTAGAACAAAGATTATATTTAATAGGGAGTTTTGAGTCAGAATCTGAGTCTGATGAATCAGAATTTATTAGAATTTTAGGCTCTCTATACGACATAAGCACTTACCAGAGAAGAATTGTCCACTCCATGTAAGCTGGTTCACTCAGAAGGTTGACTAGGCAGGTATCTTCGATATTCACTCGAAAAGTCCACTTAACACGATTCCTGTTATAAAGGGCTACTCAATCCACCCACAGGAATATAACACTTCCGATTAAGGTCAATAAATCGTTGAAACGAACCGAATTTATATTCGCTAAACCCGTTTGACCTAGCTACTGACTGCGCCACTCAAATTTGGGAATGCCAAAAGTCCTTTTTTAAAAAAGAATTTATTAAGAGCTAAACGACTAATTACAATAAAATCAGATTCTAAACTGAATAAAATATTAATTAAAATAACACATATACAATTGCAATTATACAATTCACAATATTATGCAAATATAGCGTCAGCACTCTAGAGTTCAATGCTTTAACCATGTCAGCAGTCTTAAGTCCATGGCACGAATGAATCCATAGGCGTCGCTCTATAACTCCTCTTCCCTAAATCGAGGCTCCTTCTGGGAGGTGAATTTTTGAATTGGAATCGTCTGGGTCCTGTATGTTTGACATTCTTATGTCTTCCTTTCTTTTGGTTTCTTTTCTCTTTTTTATCGTTATTTTCTTATAGGTAATGTAGATGATTATTAGAATGATTGCAAGATATAATATAATGGTCCATATGCTGGGAATGTGGTAATTTTCTCTTTCTTCCATGATGGGTGTAATTCTGTTTGTGGGATTTTTTTTCAAATTTTAAATTTTTCAAAGTTATTTTCATAGTTGAAATGCTTAATTCTTTGAATTTTAATTTTGGCTCGGTGATTAAAATTGGTTGTCCAAAGGTTCGATCTTGGAACAACAATTCTTGGTTTCTGAAAAGGATTGTACACTGTGTATTTTCGATCAGAAAGATGCCTGTCAGTGTTTGAATTTGAGTTCCTTCAGAGCATTTAAAAGTTAATTTTTCCTCCATAGGAAATATTGCTAAAAACTGGTTCATCTCTGGTATGATTTCGATGTGATTGCCTTGGATGTCTGCCTTAATATATTGACAATTACTGGAGTTTTCTCGTAAGATTATTTCCTTTTCGCATAGGTGTTCTTGGTTATTTTGTAGACGGCTTGGACATTGGAAAATTTTACCGTGAGTGCAGATGTCGTTGAGAGGTATTATTGTATTTTTATTTTTTAACAGATATCTTGTATTAGGTATTATTATTGCAAATTCTGACTCAATTTGTGTGGGTATAGGTAATAAATAATAAAGATCAAAAATGTTCTCAAAATCGATAGGAATTGTCAGAAAATATTGAATTTGGTTTTCTTCTATTTTACAGGTGATTTCCAGAATGGATTCAAAATCTAAAATATTTTCGTGTTTTAATTCAAATGGTAATTGTGTTTTGTAAAATAAAGAGATTCTTTGTAATTCTCGAAATAGGTCACTAGATTTAATAATACTAGGGTGTAAGGTTTTGAGCTTACAAAAAGTAATAGAATTTTCTACAGTCTCCATTACATCAAGTATAGAATTATATGTGATAATGAGTTCATTGAACATGTCTTTTAGATAAATAACGTTCTCAATTTTGGTTTGAAAATCGACAATATCTTTTATCTCAAAAATCTTTGTATTAAGAATTATTTCATTTGTTTGAATACCTTGAATGGTTTTATTGAAGTTATCTATGATTTGTTGACTGAGGGAATATTGATTAAGTATCTGATGTTCTAATTTTTGTTGATTAGTTTTCAAATGTTCTAGTATTAAATTTATTTTCTCGCCATCTTCGGCGTCTAAATTTCCTGTGATTGCTTTTACTATTGAACCAAAGCCATTAATCAAGCCTCTTTTCCTTCTTGTTAAATTAATATGAATATTTAGACCGCTAAATTTTCTTGTATGCTATTTTTGATATATTGAATAATATTAACATAGTTGTACGTCTCTGATTTAAAGAATTCGCTGTTAGAAATGTTATTTTTAAGATACTCAAATTGCTTGTTCAGGTTGTCATATTCAGTTACAAGTGGTTTTAAATTATAAAAATGTACAAATGTATGACTAGATTTTTGGAGTTTTGTGGTTCCTAATTTTATAGGTAGAATGCCTAGGTTGTGGGTGATATCCTTTATTTCGGCTGTTGTATGTCCGATCGTGACGAACCTGGAAAAATATAAGTTTTCCTTTTAGGTCGTTTTACATTTGAAAGGTGAATGTTTTCGGTAGTATTTTTATGTCGCTTAATAAGTTTTGCTGTTTTCTTAAATTTATTAATGGATTGAATATTTTCTTTTTGATATTTATTTTTAGTTTTTCCTTTTATTTGTCTGTTTCGCACAAATACTTCGGTAGGAATTTCTGTTGGTAATTCCTCGCGTGTTTCATTTGCTTTATTTATAACTTTTGTTTTATTTTCTTGAAGTTTTTCGTTAATATTAGAATATAGTAATTTCATTTTATCCTTATGATTAGAAATATAATTATTAATTAATTGTTGCTCTAGGTCAATGTTAAATGGGGAGTTGGTGTCTAAATGTCCCGTGACTAGTTCATGGGGTTTCATTTTAGTTACGGTGTGGATAGTACTATTGTAAGCTAATAATGCGTAGTTTACTTTTTGTTCTATTGGGTCGGATTTATACTCATTTTGATTGTTTAGTAACCTGATATGTTCAATAATAGTTGAATGAAATCTTTCAGCTATACCATTTGATTCTGGATGCTGGGAGGAGATAAAGTGGATTTTTACCTTATGTAATGCTAATAAATCTTTAATGACTGAATTTTTTAGTTCTGTACCATTGTCTGAAATGATTTGTTCTGGGATACTATGGTGAGTAAAGAATCTAATCAAAGCGTTTGCTACTTCGATACCTTGAGCAGAATTAAGTTTATAAAGTTGGGCATATTTAGAAAAGGAATCGACTATCGTTAGAAATTTGGTATTTTCAAGTGTTATGGAATCTAAATGTAAAATCTGAAATGGCTTAATTGCTGTAGGAGTAATGCTAAATATTGGCTTTATTGGATTCCTATCATATTTTGTTAATTGGCATATTTCGCATTCATTAATATAAGTTTGTATAGAAGCTCGTTGATTGGGCCAATAATATAATGATTTAATTCGGTTATCCGTTTCATCTAAACCTCTATGATTTTCCTTGCCTTCATGATAATTTCTAATTATTTCTTTAATTTCGTTTATAGGAACATCGATAAGTTTCTTAGTGCAATTAATAAATGATATTTGAGAATTTTTAAAATATTTTTGGACAACAACGCTAAATTTCTCGTATAGTGGGTCTTCAAAATAAAGGTGATATTTTATTTTGGGTATGGTATATTCTTTAATAAAATCAATAACATCACGCTCAAAATTGTTTTTTGAGAACTGGACAAGAATTCTTTGTCTTTTATCAAATAATTTGATTATGGTGGGACTAGCAGGATTAAAATTCACTTCAGAGATAAAAATTTGGTTAATTCCCGTGTTTACAGGGTTTTCGGAAATAGGAATTCCGGGGGTAGGATTTTCTACATTGGTGTGTATCGTCTCACCGTCATCAGGGTTTTCTTCTTGTCTATTATCTTCATCAATTTCAACAATCAGCGATTCTGTATCTGGTTCGTTATTAAGATCTTGTTGAGCTTGTTCATTAAGTGTTTCCATATATTCAAAAATATTTTTTGTGTTTTCCAAATTTTTTGTTTCATTGACGTTTAGTTCTATTCTGGATAATGTATCACAATTTGTATTTAAAGATCCTTTTTTATAAATGATTTCATAATCATATTCTTCTAGTTTCAACCGCCATCTTACTAGTTTGGAGTTGGGATCTTTCAATGAAAATAACCACTGTAGTGGTTTATGATCAGTAATAATAGTAAAACGTCGTCCAAATAAATACGGGCGAAAATATTTGACAGCCCATACTATTGCCAGTAATTCTTTCTCAATTGTTGAGTAATTGATTTCTGAGTTGTTCAAAGTTCTGCTTGCATAAGCAATTGGCAAGTCGGATCCAATCTTTCCTTGACTAAGTACGGCTCCTAGCGCAAAATTACTAGCATCTGTAGTGAGATTGAAAGGACGGGAGAAGTCAGGATACTGTAATATGGGTTCATTTATGAGAAGTTGTTTACAAGTTTCAAAACATTGGATATAATCTGAATCGCTTACATTGATTTCAGCATTTTTCTTTAGGCGAGTAGTTAGTGGTTTAGTAAGTTTAGAAAAATCTTTGATAAATTTCCTGTAATAACCTAAAAGTCCTAAAAATCCTTTTAATTGCTTAGTATTTTTGGGTATTGGAAAATTTTTAATAGCTTTAATTTTGTCTGGGTTCGGCTTAACCCCTTCTGGCGTTACGATGTGACCTAAATATGCTACTTCTTTCTTTAAAAACTCAGATTTATCTATTTGAATTTTGAAATTTGATTCTCTTAATCTTTGAAACACTTCTTTTAAATTAACAAGATGCTCCTGAAGACTTGTACTAAATATAATTATATCGTCAAGATAAACCAAACATTTTTCATTTTGTATACCTCTCAGGATATTATCCATAACCCGTTGGAATGTTGCTGGGGCGTTACGGAGTCCGAAAGGCATTCGCAAAAATTCGTAGTGACCATTTTCTGTATTAAATGCAGTTTTTTGAATGTCGCTTTCATCCATCTCGATTTGATGGAACCCTGAAGCGAGGTCGAGTGTCGTAAAGTATTGACACCGTCCAAGTTTATCCAGTAGGTCACTAATGTTAGGTAAAGGGTATCTATCGCCAAGTGTGATAGCATTAAGACGTCGATAATCTATTACGACTCTAAATTTGGGTTTTTTGGAGGCGTCCATTTTTTTTGGGACCACCCATATAGGAGAAGACCAAGGGGAATCCGAAGGTCTAATAATATCTTGATCCAGCAGATTCTGGATTTGATTTTGCACTTCCTTCCTATAAATTTCCGGGTATCTATAGGATTTTGAATATACTGGTATATCGTTTGTTGTTTTTATTGTATGTTTAATTTTATTAGTAAAAGTTAATTGGTTTCCTTCGACATGGAAGATATCGGAATATTCTTTTATTAACTTTAATATTGAATTTCTTTCCTCAAAATTCATATGATCTGTTCGAACTTTCGAAATATCGAATTTAAATTCTTCAGCATATATGGAATTAAAATTTGGATTTGAAATTTGTTCGTATTCAGCGAACTTTTCCACCATGATTGGGGAAGTTACATCCAATTTAAAATAAGATTCAGAAGAATTCAAAATGGTGCAAATAGCCTTATTGTTTTCTACCGTCGTAAGGCACTCCGGAATTTCTAATTTACCGATTTGTGTATATGGTATAATTACATCGCCATTTTTTATATTTTTAACATTTAAACTGATAACTTGCTCGGTTCGTGGCGGCACTACTATACAATTCGTGTTGCCACTATTCCCGGCTTTATAATAATTTAATTTTATCTTACTATGCGAGGTAATTAAAACGTTATTGGCCAAATCAATTTTTGCATTTAATTTTTTTAAATTATCGAGGCCTAATAAGCAGTGAAAATAGTCATGGAATTTAAAAACGCAATAACTTAAATTTAATTTATTTTTAGTATTAAAAATTTTTGATAAGGGAATTTCGGTACAGTAATTTTCCTGTTTTGCTCCAAGTGCTGTTGAAATTTGAAAGGGTTTACGAAAAATTGAATTTTTAAAATATTTTTCAGCGACTTCTGGGGTTACAAACGATTTTGTGCTCCCAGTGTCTATTAGTACTTTAAGATTATGCTCAGGAAATACAATGTACGGCAATTCACTTTCGTTATTTATTAGATTTAAAAGTTCAACTTGAGTAATTATGGATTTTCCAAGGCTTTGTTCTCTAAAAAATGATTCTCATTTGTTAATTCAACTTCCTCGGTATCGCCAATATTATGTAGCTCTTCAGCTATGATATTTTGTGGTTGACTTGAAAATGTGTTATTGAAGCGTCTTTGATTTCCAAAATTTGTTGGTCTGAAAGTATTTTGACTAGTGGTACTCATTGGAGTTGGGGCTTGAAATCTTTGATTTGGATTTGATTTAAAGACGTTACTACTTCTGTTATTTGTAAAAGTATTAGTTCCTCTGTTATTATTTGAAAAAGAGGTTGATGCTGATGGTTGTCTTGTTGTTTGTTGAAATTGTGTGGAGTTTGTTATAGGTGGGGCTGGAGTTCTTTGTCGAGATTCGTTGAATCTAAAGGATCTGTTCGATTGAGGAAATTGTTGTTGAAAGTTAAGATTTGGTCTTGGATTACGATTATTTAGAAAATTTGGCTTTGTTTGCCTAGATTGTGAAGAATTATTTTCGTTTAAATAAATTTGAAAATGATTAGTTAAAATACTTAGGGCAGAATTTAAATCTTTAGGGTTTTTAGTTCGCATGAAGGTGCCAAGTGGTTCTTTTAGACCACGTAATAATACTCGTAGGGCTAAATTTCGAAAATAGTTTGATAAAATTAATAATTCTTGGTCATTAGAACGTGTAGTAATTAAAGATATTTGTAAATTCAAAAGATGTTGGACTTTATTGAAGAATTCAAAGGGAGTTTCATTATTTTGCTTTAATTCTGACATTTCTATACTAAGGGTATAAATATCTCTTTTATCAGCGTATGTATTTAGCAAGGCATCTTTAAGATCTTGCCAGGTCCTAACTACACATGCTGAAATGTTAATAGCAGCTTCACCTTTTACTTTTGCTAATATGCTAGACATTAAGTACTCATTCTGAAAATCATCTGAATCAACTGTATTATAAAATTTATTAATCAATTTTTCACAGATTTCCACGAATCTAGGAAGTAATGTATTTTCTCCGTGGAAATCTGGAATCATATCAAGATATTCCTTTTTTAATTGTGGGATTGCCATTTTTATTTTATTTTTTGAGTAAGAATTTAAATTAAAAGTACGATTATTTATTAAGGATGAATTAGAACAAAGATTATATTTAATAGGGAGTTTTGAGTCAGAATCTGAGTCTGATGAATCAGAATTTATTAGAATTTTAGGCTCTCTATACGACATAAGCACTTACCAGAGAAGAATTGTCCACTCCATGTAAGCTGGTTCACTCAGAAGGTTGACTAGGCAGGTATCTTCGATATTCACTCGAAAAGTCCACTTAACACGATTCCTGTTATAAAGGGCTACTCAATCCACCCACAGGAATATAACACTTCCGATTAAGGTCAATAAATCGTTGAAACGAACCGAATTTATATTCGCTAAACCCGTTTGACCTAGCTACTGACTGCGCCACTCAAATTTGGGAATGCCAAAAGTCCTTTTTTAAAAAAGAATTTATTAAGAGCTAAACGACTAATTACAATAAAATCAGATTCTAAACTGAATAAAATATTAATTAAAATAACACATATACAATTGCAATTATACAATTCACAATATTATGCAAATATAGCGTCAGCACTCTAGAGTTCAATGCTTTAACCATGTCAGCAGTCTTAAGTCCATGGCACGAATGAATCCATAGGCGTCGCTCTATAACTCCTCTTCCCCTAAATCGAGGCTCCTTCTGGGAGGTGAATTTTTGAATTGGAATCGTCTGGGTCCTGTATGTTTGACATTCTTATGTCTTCCTTTCTTTTGGTTTCTTTTCTCTTTTTTATCGTTATTTTCTTATAGGTAATGTAGATGATTATTAGAATGATTGCAAGATATAATATAATGGTCCATATGCTGGGAATGTGGTAATTTTCTCTTTCTTCCATGATGGGTGTAATTCTGTTTGTGGGATTTTTTTTCAAATTTTAAATTTTTCAAAGTTATTTTCATAGTTGAAATGCTTAATTCTTTGAATTTTAATTTTGGCTCGGTGATTAAAATTGGTTGTCCAAAGGTTCGATCTTGGAACAACAATTCTTGGTTTCTGAAAAGGATTGTACACTGTGTATTTTCGATCAGAAAGATGCCTGTCAGTGTTTGAATTTGAGTTCCTTCAGAGCATTTAAAAGTTAATTTTTCCTCCATAGGAAATATTGCTAAAAACTGGTTCATCTCTGGTATGATTTCGATGTGATTGCCTTGGATGTCTGCCTTAATATATTGACAATTACTGGAGTTTTCTCGTAAGATTATTTCCTTTTCGCATAGGTGTTCTTGGTTATTTTGTAGACGGCTTGGACATTGGAAAATTTTACCGTGAGTGCAGATGTCGTTGAGAGGTATTATTGTATTTTTATTTTTTAACAGATATCTTGTATTAGGTATTATTATTGCAAATTCTGACTCAATTTGTGTGGGTATAGGTAATAAATAATAAAGATCAAAAATGTTCTCAAAATCGATAGGAATTGTCAGAAAATATTGAATTTGGTTTTCTTCTATTTTACAGGTGATTTCCAGAATGGATTCAAAATCTAAAATATTTTCGTGTTTTAATTCAAATGGTAATTGTGTTTTGTAAAATAAAGAGATTCTTTGTAATTCTCGAAATAGGTCACTAGATTTAATAATACTAGGGTGTAAGGTTTTGAGCTTACAAAAAGTAATAGAATTTTCTACAGTCTCCATTACATCAAGTATAGAATTATATGTGATAATGAGTTCATTGAACATGTCTTTTAGATAAATAACGTTCTCAATTTTGGTTTGAAAATCGACAATATCTTTTATCTCAAAAATCTTTGTATTAAGAATTATTTCATTTGTTTGAATACCTTGAATGGTTTTATTGAAGTTATCTATGATTTGTTGACTGAGGGAATATTGATTAAGTATCTGATGTTCTAATTTTTGTTGATTAGTTTTCAAATGTTCTAGTATTAAATTTATTTTCTCGCCATCTTCGGCGTCTAAATTTCCTGTGATTGCTTTTACTATTGAACCAAAGCCATTAATCAAGCCTCTTTTCCTTCTTGTTAAATTAATATGAATATTTAGACCGCTAAATTTTCTTGTATGCTATTTTTGATATATTGAATAATATTAACATAGTTGTACGTCTCTGATTTAAAGAATTCGCTGTTAGAAATGTTATTTTTAAGATACTCAAATTGCTTGTTCAGGTTGTCATATTCAGTTACAAGTGGTTTTAAATTATAAAAATGTACAAATGTATGACTAGATTTTTGGAGTTTTGTGGTTCCTAATTTTATAGGTAGAATGCCTAGGTTGTGGGTGATATCCTTTATTTCGGCTGTTGTATGTCCGATCGTGACGAACCTGGAAAAATATAAGTTTTCCTTTTAGGTCGTTTTACATTTGAAAGGTGAATGTTTTCGGTAGTATTTTTATGTCGCTTAATAAGTTTTGCTGTTTTCTTAAATTTATTAATGGATTGAATATTTTCTTTTTGATATTTATTTTTAGTTTTTCCTTTTATTTGTCTGTTTCGCACAAATACTTCGGTAGGAATTTCTGTTGGTAATTCCTCGCGTGTTTCATTTGCTTTATTTATAACTTTTGTTTTATTTTCTTGAAGTTTTTCGTTAATATTAGAATATAGTAATTTCATTTTATCCTTATGATTAGAAATATAATTATTAATTAATTGTTGCTCTAGGTCAATGTTAAATGGGGAGTTGGTGTCTAAATGTCCCGTGACTAGTTCATGGGGTTTCATTTTAGTTACGGTGTGGATAGTACTATTGTAAGCTAATAATGCGTAGTTTACTTTTTGTTCTATTGGGTCGGATTTATACTCATTTTGATTGTTTAGTAACCTGATATGTTCAATAATAGTTGAATGAAATCTTTCAGCTATACCATTTGATTCTGGATGCTGGGAGGAGATAAAGTGGATTTTTACCTTATGTAATGCTAATAAATCTTTAATGACTGAATTTTTTAGTTCTGTACCATTGTCTGAAATGATTTGTTCTGGGATACTATGGTGAGTAAAGAATCTAATCAAAGCGTTTGCTACTTCGATACCTTGAGCAGAATTAAGTTTATAAAGTTGGGCATATTTAGAAAAGGAATCGACTATCGTTAGAAATTTGGTATTTTCAAGTGTTATGGAATCTAAATGTAAAATCTGAAATGGCTTAATTGCTGTAGGAGTAATGCTAAATATTGGCTTTATTGGATTCCTATCATATTTTGTTAATTGGCATATTTCGCATTCATTAATATAAGTTTGTATAGAAGCTCGTTGATTGGGCCAATAATATAATGATTTAATTCGGTTATCCGTTTCATCTAAACCTCTATGATTTTCCTTGCCTTCATGATAATTTCTAATTATTTCTTTAATTTCGTTTATAGGAACATCGATAAGTTTCTTAGTGCAATTAATAAATGATATTTGAGAATTTTTAAAATATTTTTGGACAACAACGCTAAATTTCTCGTATAGTGGGTCTTCAAAATAAAGGTGATATTTTATTTTGGGTATGGTATATTCTTTAATAAAATCAATAACATCACGCTCAAAATTGTTTTTTGAGAACTGGACAAGAATTCTTTGTCTTTTATCAAATAATTTGATTATGGTGGGACTAGCAGGATTAAAATTCACTTCAGAGATAAAAATTTGGTTAATTCCCGTGTTTACAGGGTTTTCGGAAATAGGAATTCCGGGGGTAGGATTTTCTACATTGGTGTGTATCGTCTCACCGTCATCAGGGTTTTCTTCTTGTCTATTATCTTCATCAATTTCAACAATCAGCGATTCTGTATCTGGTTCGTTATTAAGATCTTGTTGAGCTTGTTCATTAAGTGTTTCCATATATTCAAAAATATTTTTTGTGTTTTCCAAATTTTTTGTTTCATTGACGTTTAGTTCTATTCTGGATAATGTATCACAATTTGTATTTAAAGATCCTTTTTTATAAATTATTTCATAATCATATTCTTCTAGCTTCAACCGCCATCTTACTAGTTTGGAGTTGGGATCTTTCAATGAAAATAACCACTGTAGTGGTTTATGATCAGTAATAATAGTAAAACGTCGTCCAAATAAATACGGGCGAAAATATTTGACAGCCCATACTATTGCCAGTAATTCTTTCTCAATTGTTGAGTAATTGATTTCTGAGTTGTTCAAAGTTCTGCTTGCATAAGCAATTGGCAAGTCGGATCCAATCTTTCCTTGACTAAGTACGGCTCCTAGCGCAAAATTACTAGCATCTGTAGTGAGATTGAAAGGACGGGAGAAGTCAGGATACTGTAATATGGGTTCATTTATGAGAAGTTGTTTACAAGTTTCAAAACATTGGATATAATCTGAATCGCTTACATTGATTTCAGCATTTTTCTTTAGGCGAGTAGTTAGTGGTTTAGTAAGTTTAGAAAAATCTTTGATAAATTTCCTGTAATAACCTAAAAGTCCTAAAAATCCTTTTAATTGCTTAGTATTTTTGGGTATTGGAAAATTTTTAATAGCTTTAATTTTGTCTGGGTTCGGCTTAACCCCTTCTGGCGTTACGATGTGACCTAAATATGCTACTTCTTTCTTTAAAAACTCAGATTTATCTATTTGAATTTTGAAATTTGATTCTCTTAATCTTTGAAACACTTCTTTTAAATTAACAAGATGCTCCTGAAGACTTGTACTAAATATAATTATATCGTCAAGATAAACCAAACATTTTTCATTTTGTATACCTCTCAGGATATTATCCATAACCCGTTGGAATGTTGCTGGGGCGTTACGGAGTCCGAAAGGCATTCGCAAAAATTCGTAGTGACCATTTTCTGTATTAAATGCAGTTTTTTGAATGTCGCTTTCATCCATCTCGATTTGATGGAACCCTGAAGCGAGGTCGAGTGTCGTAAAGTATTGACACCGTCCAAGTTTATCCAGTAGGTCACTAATGTTAGGTAAAGGGTATCTATCGCCAAGTGTGATAGCATTAAGACGTCGATAATCTATTACGACTCTAAATTTGGGTTTTTTGGAGGCGTCCATTTTTTTTGGGACCACCCATATAGGAGAAGACCAAGGGGAATCCGAAGGTCTAATAATATCTTGATCCAGCAGATTCTGGATTTGATTTTGCACTTCCTTCCTATAAATTTCCGGGTATCTATAGGATTTTGAATATACTGGTATATCGTTTGTTGTTTTTATTGTATGTTTAATTTTATTAGTAAAAGTTAATTGGTTTCCTTCGACATGGAAGATATCGGAATATTCTTTTATTAACTTTAATATTGAATTTCTTTCCTCAAAATTCATATGATCTGTTCGAACTTTCGAAATATCGAATTTAAATTCTTCAGCATATATGGAATTAAAATTTGGATTTGAAATTTGTTCGTATTCAGCGAACTTTTCCACCATGATTGGGGAAGTTACATCCAATTTAAAATAAGATTCAGAAGAATTCAAAATGGTGCAAATAGCCTTATTGTTTTCTACCGTCGTAAGGCACTCCGGAATTTCTAATTTACCGATTTGTGTATATGGTATAATTACATCGCCATTTTTTATATTTTTAACATTTAAACTGATAACTTGCTCGGTTCGTGGCGGCACTACTATACAATTCGTGTTGCCACTATTCCCGGCTTTATAATAATTTAATTTTATCTTACTATGCGAGGTAATTAAAACGTTATTGGCCAAATCAATTTTTGCATTTAATTTTTTTAAATTATCGAGGCCTAATAAGCAGTGAAAATAGTCATGGAATTTAAAAACGCAATAACTTAAATTTAATTTATTTTTAGTATTAAAAATTTTTGATAAGGGAATTTCGGTACAGTAATTTTCCTGTTTTGCTCCAAGTGCTGTTGAAATTTGAAAGGGTTTACGAAAAATTGAATTTTTAAAATATTTTTCAGCGACTTCTGGGGTTACAAACGATTTTGTGCTCCCAGTGTCTATTAGTACTTTAAGATTATGCTCAGGAAATACAATGTACGGCAATTCACTTTCGTTATTTATTAGATTTAAAAGTTCAACTTGAGTAATTATGGATTTTCCAAGGCTTTGTTCTCTAAAAAATGATTCTCATTTGTTAATTCAACTTCCTCGGTATCGCCAATATTATGTAGCTCTTCAGCTATGATATTTTGTGGTTGACTTGAAAATGTGTTATTGAAGCGTCTTTGATTTCCAAAATTTGTTGGTCTGAAAGTATTTTGACTAGTGGTACTCATTGGAGTTGGGGCTTGAAATCTTTGATTTGGATTTGATTTAAAGACGTTACTACTTCTGTTATTTGTAAAAGTATTAGTTCCTCTGTTATTATTTGAAAAAGAGGTTGATGCTGATGGTTGTCTTGTTGTTTGTTGAAATTGTGTGGAGTTTGTTATAGGTGGGGCTGGAGTTCTTTGTCGAGATTCGTTGAATCTAAAGGATCTGTTCGATTGAGGAAATTGTTGTTGAAAGTTAAGATTTGGTCTTGGATTACGATTATTTAGAAAATTTGGCTTTGTTTGCCTAGATTGTGAAGAATTATTTTCGTTTAAATAAATTTGAAAATGATTAGTTAAAATACTTAGGGCAGAATTTAAATCTTTAGGGTTTTTAGTTCGCATGAAGGTGCCAAGTGGTTCTTTTAGACCACGTAATAATACTCGTAGGGCTAAATTTCGAAAATAGTTTGATAAAATTAATAATTCTTGGTCATTAGAACGTGTAGTAATTAAAGATATTTGTAAATTCAAAAGATGTTGGACTTTATTGAAGAATTCAAAGGGAGTTTCATTATTTTGCTTTAATTCTGACATTTCTATACTAAGGGTATAAATATCTCTTTTATCAGCGTATGTATTTAGCAAGGCATCTTTAAGATCTTGCCAGGTCCTAACTACACATGCTGAAATGTTAATAGCAGCTTCACCTTTTACTTTTGCTAATATGCTAGACATTAAGTACTCATTCTGAAAATCATCTGAATCAACTGTATTATAAAATTTATTAATCAATTTTTCACAGATTTCCACGAATCTAGGAAGTAATGTATTTTCTCCGTGGAAATCTGGAATCATATCAAGATATTCCTTTTTTAATTGTGGGATTGCCATTTTTATTTTATTTTTTGAGTAAGAATTTAAATTAAAAGTACGATTATTTATTAAGGATGAATTAGAACAAAGATTATATTTAATAGGGAGTTTTGAGTCAGAATCTGAGTCTGATGAATCAGAATTTATTAGAATTTTAGGCTCTCTATACGACATAAGCACTTACCAGAGAAGAATTGTCCACTCCATGTAAGCTGGTTCACTCAGAAGGTTGACTAGGCAGGTATCTTCGATATTCACTCGAAAAGTCCACTTAACACGATTCCTGTTATAAAGGGCTACTCAATCCACCCACAGGAATATAACACTTCCGATTAAGGTCAATAAATCGTTGAAACGAACCGAATTTATATTCGCTAAACCCGTTTGACCTAGCTACTGACTGCGCCACTCAAATTTGGGAATGCCAAAAGTCCTTTTTTAAAAAAGAATTTATTAAGAGCTAAACGACTAATTACAATAAAATCAGATTCTAAACTGAATAAAATATTAATTAAAATAACACATATACAATTGCAATTATACAATTCACAATATTATGCAAATATAGCGTCAGCACTCTAGAGTTCAATGCTTTAACCATGTCAGCAGTCTTAAGTCCATGGCACGAATGAATCCATAGGCGTCGCTCTATAACTTATATATATATATATATATATATATATATATATATATATATATATATATATATATATATATATACAGAGCCACTGCTTGATTTGAACCAACAGTGAAGCGAATGAGAATCAGCTGCCTGACCCGCTTGGCTATCTGACCGACTGAATAAAAGATAAAGTTAATGAATGGAGAAAATCATAATAAATTAAAATAAAATAATTAATACAAGAAACACAACAAACATGTATATTTTCTGTATGTAATGTAATTTTACTGTTCTGTATTATTAAATTTGATTTTAAGTTGTTGCTTAAAAAATTACTTTATGGGTTTAGATGGTTTCTAGTGTTGATACGGCAGATTGTCAAATTTTAAATTACATATATACCTTTTATAAAGGATTTTAAATAAAGTCTTAATTAATATTAATTTTGTTAAATTATAATGATGTTTTTTAATATATTTTATGCAGCTAGTAGTTCGATTAAATGTAGGTGGAAAATAATAGTAATGTTTTTATTATAATAATTATAAAGCAGAATCAAGCTCGTTATAGACCATACTAAACAAGTCTTTCTTTGATTTAATCAGCTGATTACCTGCATTATCACGATAACTGCGCGTTGAATAGGAATTATGCACTTCCCTTTATTACATTATAACGACGAGAATTTCATCATTCAATTTCTATTATATCAGTTTCTATCAAACAATGCTTTGAACTATACCCCATTGGAATGCTACCCACATGTTGTTTTCCAAATCATTAAAGGATTTATTGTAAGTGGCATTTAAAAAAAGTATGAAAATACAATATATGTATATATATATATATATATATATATATATATATATATATATATATATATAGATATATATATATATATATATATATATATATATATATATATATATATATATATATATATATATATATGTATATATATATATATATGTGTATATATATATATATATTTATATATACATATATGTATATATATATATATATATATATATATATATATATATATATATATATATATATTGCTAAAATATAATACATTTTTCAGGCCACCCCTAAAAGTCAGGCCAGACGCCGTGAAAAGAATGTGTATTACGTGTTGCGTTTTGTTATATTGACGTTTCTAATATTTGAAAATATTTAAATCAACTATATTATATTTATCTATGATTTAAATGGCCAAAATTTTGTGATTTATTGTTTAAAAGAAAAATTAAGTTGATTAAAAAATGTACTCAGTTAAGGAGAAAAGAGCAATAATAAAAATGTTTTATTTATGTTTTATTATAACATTTGTTATAGTTTTATGTTTAGAAATTATCATATATTATTATTAGGAATAAAGATTACAGTAACAGTATATTGTAATTCATTGAATTGTTGTATAACTTAACTTAACATGGTATTAAATTTTAGTGTATTAGAATTTACGTTAATAAAGATCCGGTAGTGACAGAAAAAGGTTCGCGCTATTGCCTGAATACAACATTATGCGATTTTTCGTCAACTAAGTACATTTCATTATATTGATCGATTTGTACACAATATAATTTATTGTTCACAAAGTAATATTGTTCAGTAGTAGTAGAATTTAGTAAAATTCATTGTTTATAATTTACTCATAAAATAAAAAAAAATTGACAATTCAAATTGTCATCAATATCTATCAACATCTCACATCAATATGATAAAACACATACGTTATAATATATTCTTATATTACATGTGGCCTAACTTTTAAAGGTGGTCTGAAAAATCTATTATATTTTTGCAAAATTTTGAAGCACATTTGATTCGTAGAACGGTTTTAACATTTGTTTTTAATTCAAAATTTAGTCCTCTACAAATAGTTTTTTATGACTTTTGATCTAAAATAATTAGGGAAGCAGCAATTCAACAATTTAAAATTTCCCATTGAGTTTCTTATTGCCCGTTTGACGATTCACCACCCGGTATATATATATATATATATATATATATATATATATATATATATATATATATATATATATATATATATATATATATATATCGAAAAAGTTGTATTTTATTAATTTAATTTTTTTTTTAATAAATGTAATTTTTAAAATATGTGGTTCGTTGTTTAATTTAATGTATACCTCAGCTAGCTCAATTATGTGTTCTAAGCAATCTGTCACTGTGTGACGTCGACTCTGTAGTCTCCTGGTAGAGTTCAAAAAGAAATTAAACCAAAATTTACTTTAGACTTTTGATAAATTAACCCAAATGAAGCAAGTTATTTATTAATATTGAACAAATTTAATATAAACAATAACATTCGTCTGCAACTTGGGTTGCCTTTAAAAATTTACAAAAATAGGAATCGTGTAAATCTTAACGTGGTTTAGTGACGTGACAATAAAAATTTATTACAAAATGTGGAGACTCTCTACAAGTACCTAAAAACTAAATAAATATTGCAACTTTATAAAGTGTTTAAATGGACTATAAAGAAAATGAAACTGAACACTTTATTCCGCTGACATTAAACTTGAATTCAAATATAATCAAAATTTCAAATGATCCCTTAAATTATTATCCCACCTCACTTTAAAACAGTTCTGACTTCTTTAAAGAAAACTAGCTACTCGCAAAATAATCGGTGAAACTGGAATATCAATCCTGTCTTCGGAAGTTAAGGTACGTACTATTCTATTTTTAATTTAATGATCATTAATATTTTCAATTTTTAAGGCCTATCGCAATTATGTTAATTCATGAATTTTAATTTTCTCAATTTAAATGACATTTCCATACTCCAATATAATTTATAAGTCAAATTGTTTCTCTTACTCTCTGGAACAAATTCTGGATATCTCTGCTGTGGAAAAACTAAATTCTAATTAGACGAGTTAAAAGACACTCTCGACCTATTCCACAGTTTCAGGGCTCTCCTCGTCCAAAAATCCAAAAAAAAAACAATTATCATCCGTTGCTAACAGCAAACAACGTTCTTTTTTCTTTTCGTCTTCTATTTTATTAAACCATAAAACTGTCCTGTTCTGATACATTTATCAATCCACATTAATTTCTCATAATCACTTTAATTACATCTAATTTGGGAGTTTATAAAAAAATGTTCAGATATAAAACTTATTCTATTACAATACTAATACAATTTATTCTTTTCATCTCCACATCATTGTAATTTCTTATTTAACAAAACCCCTATTAATTTTGCTCCCACAGACTTGCTTGACAGTTTATTTTCTGACGTTTATTAAAATTTCTGTTTAAATATTTTTTTAAGAGTTCTTCTTTTTTGTTCTTTTTAAGGTTTAGACGATTCACCTGTACACTGGGCAACTATACTATTCAGAAATTATTAACACTATACCAGGTAAGTCAAAATTAATTTATTTAACAATTTACTAATCTTTTTCTCTCTTTATACAGAATTACGCTTCTGTATATATATATATATATATATATATATATATATATATATATATATATATATATATAAATATATATATATATATATATATATATATAAATATATATATATATATATATATATATATATATATATGCGAAAGTACGTTCCTGTTTCAATCTGAAAACTATAAATTTAAAAATATTTAGTGTACAATCATTAACCTCATTATTAAATTCTAAAAAATTTTGTTTTTGTTGTTTTTTGGTGAATTGGATGACGCATTACAAATTAATAATGCAACATGTAGAGAGGGGCCAGAGGGGGTCACAATTTGACTCATTGAAATCGACACGCACCGATATAACGCGTTCGGTTACCATCGTACGCATCAATTTCCGTAGCAACCCACTAAGGGCCGGTTCTATAATGCTAGTATATACTGAGAATAAAGTTATACTTGGAATAACTTCATTAATGGTGTTCTACAAACAAAGAATAAACTAGGAATAAGATAATCGGAGTATATCTGTAGAATAACTTTATCCCTCCAAAGTTCAGCAGATATACTGAGTATAAAGTTATACTGCATTTCTATTGGTCGGTCAGGGGTTGTCAAATCTGTAATATGTTAACCTCACTTTGTTTGTTTTTATATATAAAATAAAATTTTTGATATTACACAAACATTTTAGATTGTAAATCCAAAGGAAATTTTATTAGGCAATCCAAAGGAAAAAGAAAGCATTTATTATTTCAATTCTAAAATTTTAGGATATGTATGTAATGTAATAACGTCTACACATATGACTAGTATACCTAGTATAGGTATAATCTTACCAAGGCAATATATTTTTTAATGTTTTGATAACAGAGACTGTAATTCTAGAATCTGTATTATATAAACATTTCTTTAACTAAAATTATTTATTTTTAATCAAATATTTATACTTTTTTAAAATGTGGAGTATACCTATATAGATATATTTACATAATTTTGGTTATTATATTATAACACTAATCTCAGTTGATGATAACAAAAAATTTAAGAAGGAAATTTTACATCCGTTTTTATCCATTTTATATTAATTTTGGAAAGTATAATAATATAAACGTAGATAAAATACCAGATAAAGCCAATCAATTATTCAATTCCTTTCAATTGTAAACAAATTTTACAGTTATGACAAATGCCAAATGTCGCTGTCAATAACAATTTGAACTAATTTTGAAGACATCAGATCTACTATTTCGTTTTACCTTAGTGTTCTGTGGTTATACCCAGAATAACTATTCCGCTGTCGATTTCACAATGTAGAACGCTCGAAAGGTTATACTTGGAATAAACTCAAGTATAAGTTATACTCAGAATAACTATTCTCCAATTTATACCTGGAATGTAGAACCGGCCCTTAGTGTACACCTACATTGGAACCGTATTTCTCCCGATCAGATATCTGGCGACGTCGGCCGACGTCGGATTAAAAACAAACTCAAGGTATTAAATTAGAGTGCCTATAATGGTTCGTCATGGAAGCAGTATAGGCACTATGATTTAATACCTTGAGTTTGTTTTCAATCCAACGTCGGCCGACGTCGCCCGATATCGGATCGAGAGAAATACGGTTCCAATGTAGGTGTACACTAATACATCAGTCACTTAAGTTCGCAACTTCATGACAAATGGATACCATATCCATCAACGCAACTCAAGCAGTAGCATTATTAAGGGAAGGCCTGAGCCAGAGGGCCGTGGCAAATCGACTAAATTTAAGCCAATCTGCTGTATCCTGAGTGTATCGTCCGTACCAAGATACTGTTTATTTTATCCGTCGACAAGAAGGAGGCCGTAAACGAATAACAACAGAGAGAGATGATCGATTTCTTGTATGAAAATCCTTAAGAAATCCAAAAATGACAAAAATGGCATCTAAGGGTACCAAGCTAACTGCAGCTCAGAAGCAAAGGCGATTAGAATTTGCTCGTGAACATCTGGATTAGGATGACTATCAATGGAGTCAGGTATTATTCTCCGATGAAAGTAGGATCTGCCTACATGGCAACGACAAGAGGCGTCGAGGTTATGGAAGTTTAGGAGAGCGATTTGCTTAATTTCGTTTACGAGATAGTATGTCATGAAGGCGATTCTTGTATATTTTGGGCAATCAGTTCTATGAATTGGAAAACCGAATTGATTTTCGAGCAAGGTGGAGGACATGGAGGAGATTTAACGGCAGATCGTAACATGAGAGATATTTTGAAGAAACATGTGGTTTCATACGCGAGATTTATGGGTACTGCCTTTATTTTAATGCACGATAATGTACGATGCCATATCGCACGAGTCACCACCACCTATCTATCTGAGGTCGGTATACGTACAATAAATTGGCCTGCGTTAAGCCCGGACATAAATCCAGTAGAGCATGTTTGGGATGAGCTTAAACGAAGTGTCCGGGACAGAAATCATACACCAAGGGGCATAATAGAATTGAGAGCTGCGCTTAATGATTAAGGGGAAGCAATGCCTGAAGAATTTATTAAAAAGTCATCCGATCCATGCGTAATCGATTGGAAAGTGTAATTGGGAGTAATGGTGGTAATACCAAATACTGAATAATTAAGAAATTCAGGTTGTAATTGACGATTTCTCTGTTCATAACGTTTTTCTTGCGTTAATTCCAATGATGAATATTTAGGAAACTCTGTTTGTATTGCATATTGTTTTTATAATGCGTCTTCTAAATAATACAATAGCAGTTTTTGTCAGTTCAATAATAAAGTTATTGTTAGCACATTACATTTTATTATTTTCATACTTATATATATATATATATATATATATATATATATATATATATATATATATATATATATTAATACTTTTATAATTCCTGGATTTGTTGATCTGTTAAATAAAAACACCTAATTATTGCTTTACCGTTTTGTCTATTTGCTATTCGCAATGGCAAATAAGCAGCAAAAAGTCAGTTCTATTTATTTCTAAATAAAGTTTATAAACAATACTGGCATATATTTATGTATAGATTTAAACTCCTAAATGTGTCAAGTAAAAAAATAGCAAAGTTCTCTATAATCAAGTGGTCTATCATCAAAAATTTAGTTTAGGCTGTAGAAAGTGTTGGATGTGGCTGGACTTTAGATTATTAACTAACTATGTGACCTATGAAGCTATTGGACATTTAAAAAATTATTTGGAGACCTTGTGTAAACACAAAATATATAAACCTATTAACGCACTTTTTGCAAATGGGTAGTGTATTTTTTTATTATTAATATAATTTTCTTTTATTATAACTAATAAATTAACAATAGGAATAAAAATGTATTCTATAAGTTAATATTGTTCTGAAGCTATTTTCTTGTGGCATTGTAAATTAATTACTATTAAACTGGGAATAAGTCACAATTAAAGATAAAAATACGTTTATTGACGTTTCAATTTCCACTTCGGAAATCGTTCTCAAAATACAAACAGTAAATTAAACAAATTTTGTTTTTTTTGTTACATAGTGAAAAATTCTTCTAATAATTTAATTTTATCTGACTCATTTATATTGACAATTCAGACATACATTATGCATTTTAAAGTAGACGACTTTAAAATGATATTGCCAATATTGTTGAGTTGCGCTCCTGGAACGACTTTACTTATAAGATAGTTAATTCGATTACATGAAATCAACTTTAACTTTAGAATATCCGTCAGAAAAAAATCATAGCATATAATTCATCTTTAAAAAGACAAACACATGACATGATTACAGTAAAATTCTCCTGTTAGTGATTCCATAGTAAATTATGAGGGAAAAACCTGGAAAAAAAACCTCATAATACTATCCCGACATTGTAAGTATTTGTTCGTGAATTTAGTTTACCTTCAACAAACATCAAAATTCTGATTTTATATGTTACGTTATTTAAAAAACATAAATGATGTATCCTCTATATGTTACTGACTTACTAATACTGGTATTTTCTTATTAATAACTTCCTCTTTCAATATTGGTAACCAGATCCTACTACATTCTGCCGAGGAATTTGCGACACAATTAGCCTCATTTAGCATAATTAGAGCCGCTTCTTTGATTTTTCTTTTTTTACCATCCGTTTCTTTTAGGACTACATTTGAATTATTCCATTGAACCCATTAATGTTCATTATCCCATGCGTGTTTACAGATTTGAGATCTATCAAATTCTCTATTTTTATTATAAGATTGATGTTCACTTATTCTAATATTTAATGGCCTTGATGATTCGCCTAAATAAAACTGATCGCATTCACAAGGTATTTTATAAATGCAATTATTTGTCCTTCCTTGTTCATTGTTAGGTTTGGTTTTGGACAAAATAGATCTCAACGTGTTTGTTGTTTTGAATGTTGTTGAAATGTTGAATTTATTTCCTATCCTTTTAAGTTTTTCTGATAGTCCTTTTATGTATGGTATTGTTATTTTCCTCATATTATTCCTTGTGTATGCTGTAGGATCTCGTTCTAAGTTGTTCTGTTCTATTCGATCGATTGTTGAAAATTCCTTATTTATAAACGATAAAGGATAATCATTTTTTAATAAAACAGATGTTAACAAATGTTTCTCCTCTAAGAACGAATTTTCGTTAGAACAAGTAATTTTGGCTCTATCGTATAAGGATTTAATTATTCCCTTTTTTACATTAATATTGTGATTTGATTTAAAATTTAAATATCTATTGGTGTGTGTTAATTATTGTAAATAAATTCACGAACAAATACTTACAATGTCGGGATAGTATTATGAGGTTTTTTTCCTGGTTTTTCCCTCATAATTTACTATGGAATCACTAACAGGAGAATTTTACTGTCATCATGTCATGTGTTTGTCTTTTTAAAGACGAATTACATGCTATGATTTTTTTCTGACGGATATTCTCAAGTTAAAGTTGATTTCATGTAATCGAATGAACTATCTTATAAGTAAAGTCGTTCCAGGAGCGCAACTCAACAATATTGGCAATATCATTTTAAAGTCGTCTACTTTAAAATGCATAATGTATGTCCAAATTGTCAACATAAATAAGTCAGATAAAATTAAATTATTAGAAGAATTTTTCACTATGTAACAAAAAACAAAATTTGTTTAATTTACTGTTTGTATTTTGAGAACGATTTCCGAAGTGGAAATTGAAACGTCAATAAACGTATTTTTATCTTTAATTGTGACTTATTCCCAGTTTAATAGTAATTAATCTATAAGTTAATGTAATGAATTTAGGCAGTGTCTGTTTATTCTGTCATGATGTGGTCTTCTCCAGTGAAAGAATCACTTTTCCACGTTACTGGTCTGTTGGTCAACGTCGCTTTAGTCTTGTGATGACTTGATGTTTACGTATTGCTGAACTGGATGGACTGGTTTGTGTGTGTTTACTTTTTAAATGTATTGTCACTTCTTTCGCTGGATTTCTTCTTTTAATGTTGAGATGTTGAGATCCTCATAGATTCTTTGGTTTGTTATATTCCAGAGTACACCAACAATTGCTCTTAAATTTTTTTATTGACATCTTTTCATTTTACCAATATTGGATTTACTACTACAGCTCTATGCCATATGTCCATATAAGTTTAATAACTAAAAAAATATATTTCAAAAATTAAAACGTAAATTGAAACGACAATAAACTTATTTTAACCTTTGATTGTGGCGTCTTTCCATTAAAATAGTAATGACTTTAAAATATCACAAAAAAATAGCTTAAGAACAATATTTCCTATTGTATCTTAAACATTATAGTTTTTAAATATCAAACATATAACTCAAAGTTGATCAAACTACATTTAAAGGATTTTTACCTATATATTTAGTGGCTTCAAACATGTACATTCAGATAGCACTGATAATGAAATAGTTATTCTGAAAACATTCTGTGATGTAGCCCGATAGGGTTTTTATGAAAACACCCTTTGTATAGGAAATTTTTACCATTAAATTTTTTGAGGTACATGGTATACAGTCAACTACAGAAATTCAATTTCCTTGTAGGGTTTAAAAACTATTTATTTTATTTATATTTATATTTTAATAGATGTCGTTTTGTCTTAGTTGAATTTATTTCTTTTTTTGCTGATGTGTTTCTTTTAACACAGGATATGTATTAATTTAACGGTATAGACAGTTAAAATATAAACAAAAACTAAAAACGTGAATAAAAATGTAGTCTTCCTCTATATTCCAAGAAATCTTTAAACATGTTGCCAGAAATAAACAGCTGGAAAATAATACACTTGGGTTTAAAATTTTTGCATCTTTCTAATTTCGATAATTTTGTCGATATTTTTTTATCCAAGAAACTAATACCATTTGTCATAAAATCGGTTTAAATTTTTTTAAAAATTGGATTTAGTATTTTTCTCAAAATGAGTCTCAAAGGAGATTACAAAGCGACACAGACTTCCGTATCCAGAAAGGCCTTAGCTTTAGCTTTGTATATACAACAAAAACACTCTAAGTGAAGAATGGTACGCAAGGGATTTCAAATTAGGGAGAATGCCTCTAGAGGTGATGCAGACGCAGTGACGGTATGCAGGGGATTTCCGAATTTAATTACTTATGGTTGGAAATTATTAAATTGTATAATTAAATTGGAAAAAATAGTCTACACGTAAATTACTAAACATAATTATTTAAATAAAATAGATGGTTTAAGTTTGATTTCGTTAGCTTACTTCGTTACCACCATTTGCTGATATGCATATTTCTGCCTCTTGGCTTCATGAGACCGAACTCACTATTTACTCTAGTATGGAGTATTAGAAGATTGTTTGTACAAAGGAATTTCTGTCTAGACAGATTGGCATGACATATATACAATTATAAATTACCATGCCAGTGCATTTGTCGTCTGCTTGCTTTGCAACGTTTAGAAAATCCAGATTTAGGCTGAATCCTGAATTCTATTTCCGACTTATAATTTCAACATTATTTAAATCAATATCTTTAAAATATGTCAGATACTATAAAATAAATTTTTACTATTATAAAACAATAACTCAATAAACTACGGAATTAAGCAATAAAAATTCAGTTGGTAACTAATAAAAAATGAAACAACAAAATCATATTTATTCAAAATAAAACAAAATAATGTTTAGTTTTCAAAAACAACCCTGCCCAAAGCTTTAGAATAAACAAATTTAAAACTGATACTTATGGCTTTGATGGGTTGCTTGTGGAGACACAATATCTCCAAAATTATTTAAAGCTGCCCTAGAAGGTAATAAGTCAACAGACTGGGAAAATAAGGAAATTCGTATTAACGGAAGATACTTAAACCATCTTAGATACGCAGATGATGTAGTAATAATAGCCGACACGTGGAATGCACTGAATACGATGATTGAATAGCTACACACAGAATCCCTAAAAAAAGGACATCTAATGCGGTGACAAAAATACACACATCTACAAAATAGAATACAATAAAAGACATAATTATTCTTGACTGTAATATGACTAACATCTTATCTTTGCCAATGCCATTAACTTGGAAAACATGGAAAAAAATCAAGACAGTAGAAAAATGGCCGGATGAGAAATGTGGATAAATGGTTTAGCTAAATTTTAAAATAACTGTTTCGAGCTCTTAATAAAATAAAGAAACCATCAATATCATCATCATTCAATCTTCGCTTATCCACTGCTGGACATAGATCTCCCTCATACTTTTCCATCTATTCCGATCTTGTGCCTCTTGGATCCCATTGCTATGACAATGTTGTCATAGGAATTGGATGCAACGATCTAAAACATAGTTCACATCGATACTCCATACCGAGCGGACGTTAAATGGTTCTCTGTTATCAACATTCGACCGGTTTTCTCGATTTGAACAGATAAATGTGAAGTGATTAAAAAGCAATCAATTAGTAATAGACTTAAAAATAATAAACTCATCAAATTAAATTTAAAAACAATACAGTAATTTATTTATAATGTTTCCAACGGGAAATGGACCAGGATTCGACAACTACATAGTTAGCCAACAAATACAAAATGTAAACAGCCAGCCATTACCAATCCAGTATCCATCAAACCAAATGAATTGTTACCCACAAATGCAGATTCCAAACAACACACAGGGTCAATCACAAATCAACAATATACAGGGTTATCCACAAATCTCATCACAAATACCAGGTATGTACAATATGCAAATAAATCAACCAACCACTAATTCTTCGACGAATATGATATTTCCGCCCAATCAAGAACAATATATAAATCAACAAAACGCGGCACACAACAGCAATATAAATAACAGAAATAGCCAGCAATACTACAGAATGTCATCAACAAGCGATGACGAACCAGAAAGTGCAAATGTGTCAACAAATAACTCATGGCAAGTAGTTAAAACTACAAAACGCAGAAAAATCAGATCAAATGTAGAAACAGACAAAGAAGATGATACCATTACACTATCGAACAAATATAATACCCTAACGGATACCCAAGAAAATGAAACCAATCAAAATGAAACAGCGCCAAGAATACCTAAACCACCACCAATATTTGTTTACGATGTAAGCGACTTCCCAGAAATGAGGAAAAAATTTACAGAAATAGCTGAAGCTGAACAATACGAAACCAGAACTATGGCAAATAATACAGTCAAAATAATTTGTAGCGATCCAGAAATATACAGAAAATTCTCCAGATATATGAGAGAGAACAACATTATTCATCACACATATCAACCAAAGGAAGAAAGGGCCTATAGAGTCGTAATTAAATACCTTCACTATTCACATGCAACAGAAGACATCAAAGAAGAACTGACAAAACTGGGTCACAAGGTAAGAAACATCATTAATGCTAAACATAGGATTACAAAAGAGCCGATAAATATGTTCTTTGTTGACCTTGAACCATCAGACAATAACCAAGATATTTATAAAATTCAGAAACTACAACACTGCAATATACAAATTGAACCACCTATAAAAAACAAAAATATCATCCAATGTATGAGATGTCAATTATATGGCCATTCAAAAACATATTGCAATAGACCATATGTCTGTGTGAAATGTGGAGGACAGCACAGTACAAGCAGTTGTAAAAAGAACAAGAACACACCAGCTACATGTGCTTTATGTGGAGGAGATCACCCAGCTAACTATAAAGGATGCGAATATTATCGTAATTTAAATAGAAATAAAAATATAGCACAAACTACATATAATCATCACCAAAATATGTCGCAAGCACGTAACAGAAACTTTATACCCAACACAGTAAGACCAAATGTAAGCTATGCTAATGCAGCGGGTAATAGACAACCTCCTGCTGCTCCTTCAGATAACCAAGATTCAAACACCATTCTTATGAAGTTTTTAGAAGAATTCAAAGCCATGTTTAATCAAATCTTGCAACAAAACAGCATGGTAATAAACATGCTAAGTAAACTCATATGCAAATAAAATTCTTTCTACGAATAGCAGAATGGAACGCCAATGGCCTGCTGAATCATAATGACGAGGTGATAATATTTCTACAACAAAATTTTATAGATGTATTATTAATAAGTGAGACACATTTTACAGACAAATCGTATTTTAAAATACCTCAATATCTAACGTACCATACTAACCATCCAGACAAGACAGCCCATGGAGGTACAGCAATTTTGATCAAACAATCAATTAAACATTTCATGATGGAAAGTTATATAACAGACTGTATCCAAGCTACAGTAATTAAAGTGTGCTCATTACCTTACAAAATAACAATAGCAGCAGTGTATTGCCCTCCAAAGCACAATATTAAAAAAACCGATTTCGCATCCTTCTTCAATACTCTAGGTCCAAAATTTATCGCAGCTGGTGACTTCAATAGTAAACACACGTACTGGGGATCAAGATTAATAACAACAAAGGGGAGAGAGCTTTATAGCTTAATGCAAGAAAATAAATACTCATATTTATCAACAGGAACACCAACGTACTGGCCAACGGACCCCAAAAAAAGACCAGACCTCTTAGATTTTTGCATCATAAAAGGAATATCTAACACCTTTATGGACATAGTTCCAAGTTATGATCTATCTTCAGATCATTCACCAATTATTGCAACAATTAGCACCTGCGTTATTAACAAACAACCTACTCCAAAACTGCATGGACCTAGAACAGATTGGAACGTTTACCGAAAAATACTGGATGAAAACATTAAACTAAATGTAAGACTAAGAAGCCCTTCAGAAATAGAAGCAGCTACAAACAACTTTATGACATTATTACAAAACGCTGCAAAAGAAGCGACACCGAACGATGCAGATAAAAATAAAATCGAGAATAGAATAAATATTCCACTAGAAATTAAAAAGCTCATTGCTGAAAAAAGAAGAGCAAGAGCCAAATGGCAACAAAGTCGGAACCCAGCGGATAAAACGTTTTACAATCGCTTAGCCAATAAATTAAAAACACAACTAAAAATTGCAAGAGAAGAGTCAGTCAAAAAATATGTAACACAACTTAATAGATACGACCATTCAATATGGAAACCAATCAAATCATCCTTAAAACCTCAAGCAATATCGCCACCAGTAAGAAAAACCACAAACACACAGAACCAATGGGCAAGAAGCGATAAAGAAAAATCCGAATTATTTGCTGAACATTTAGCAACAGTATTCCAACCACACAACAATGAAGAAGATCAAGAAATTATTAATTATTTAAACTCAGAACAACCGTCAGTAAATCCAATAAAATTAACAACACCCAAAGAACTTAAAGAAGAAATCTTAAAACTAAATATCAAAAAGTCACCAGGAATTGACCTAATAACTCCAAAAATGCTAAAGGAATTACCAAAAAAGGGTATAGTGATCCTTACATATATATTTAACGCAATATTAAGATGTAATTATTGGCCTAACAATCTAAAAATTGCAGAAATACTTTTATTTCCAAAACCAGGAAAGGATCCAAGTGAAGTCTCATCCTATCGACCTATCAGTCTGTTATCAACAATCTCCAAATTACTAGAAAAACTTTTAATAAAAAGAATAGATCCAGGCCTTACAGGCGCAGACTGGATACCAAATTTTCAGTTTGGATTTCGACGAGAACACTCAACTATCCAGCAATGCCACCGAATAACCCATAAAATCAATTCCGCATTAGAAGAAAAGGAATATTGCCCAATGGTATCACTAGATGTACGTCAAGCTTTTGATAAGGTTTGGCATAAAGGACTTCTTTATAAAATTAAACAAATATTACCACCCTTCTTTCGAATACTTACATCATACTTGGAAAACCGACAGTTTAGAACAAAAGTAAATGGAGAAATATCTAAAATGCATCCCATTAAGGCGGGAATTCCACAGGGCAGTGTCCTGGGACCTTTATTATATATATTATATACTTCTGATCTACCAACTTCGCATAACGTAACAATTGGCACATTTGCAGATGACACAGTAGCACTTACCAGTCACAAACACATTAACATAGCTACACAACAACTCCAAGATTATTTGTATGAGCTTGAAAACTGGCTAAAACAATGGAAAATAAAAATTAATGAAAACAAGTCAACCCACGTAACTTTCACTTTACGACGAGAAACACCACCACCAATATATATCAACAATGAGGAAATACCCAGGACTAAAACAACCAAATACCTAGGGCTACACCTGGACCAAACCCTGTGTTGGAAAGAACGCATCACCAAAAAAAGAAAACAAATACAACTAAGACAAAAAGAAATCAATTGGTTAATTGGAAAAAACTCCAAACTGTCAATAAATAATAAAATTCTAATTTATAAAACAGTTATTAAACCAATATGGACATATGGCATAGAGCTGTGGGGCTGTAGTAGTAAATCTAATATTGCTATTATGGAAAGATGTCAATCAAAAATCTTAAGAGCAATTGTTGATGCACCCTGGTACGTAACCAACCAACGAATCTATGAGGATCTCAATATCTCAACAGTGAAAGAAGTATACCAGCAAAAGAAATTACAATACATTCAAAAAGTGAACACACACTCCAACCCATTAATCTCCGCAATACCTCAACATCAAGTTATCCGAAGACTAAAGCGACGTTGGCCAACAGACCAGTAACATGGACCCGTGATTCTCTCACTGGAGGGGACCACATCACGCCAGAACCAAGGGACAGGACTTAAACTCATCACATTAACTTATAGAATATATTGTTTTATTCTGATTGTTAATTTATTAGTTATAATAAAAAAAAAAAAAAAACGATCTAAAACGTTGTCATAGGAATTGTCAAAATAAGGAAATAGTCACTCTTCTTATTCTTCTTCTTCTTCTTTTTATATAGACATGACTGTCTGTTTTTCAATGTGCCTCAATAAATTGTCGGTCCATCGTTCTCGTGATCTTCCTACTGATCGGCTTCCTATTAGGGAACCGTATTGCCGTCTTTACTACTCTATTTTTTCTCATTCGGCTTATATGAACGTTTCACTTTACTCTTCTATTTCTTACCCAGTTCTTTATGTTCTTGCATCTAAGTCGTATATCTGTACTTTCATCTAAGTCGTATATCTGTACTTATAGCTCTGTCCCATAGTACCTTATGATCAATATTTTTAAGTGTTTTCATCTCTGCTGTTTCTAATATCCTTTTTGTCGTCTCTGTATCAGGTCTTGTATTATCACGTACTTAAGTTACTATACTATAATAATAGATAATTTAAGTTTAACTAACCTTTCAGTGGATGTAGCTTAGTATGGTGATCGATGGGAATCAAGGACGATCAATTCTATATCCAATTAGAAGCATTCGAATTTGTCCGGTCTTTGTCTTCTTTTAATAGATACATTTATCGTCTGTATCTTCATGATACTTGTAGTTTATAATATCATGTGTGTATTATAGCAGTGTTGATGTTCAAACTGCAAGCTTGTAATTTCTGAAACCGATGCAGTGGATCGTGTGCGTCTAGAGAAGTAATAGCATTTTGTGACTTATAAGTAATTGTTCTATAATCTATAAAACAAGTAGTACTGGTTTATACTTTGAATTTAATAGTCAAATATATACAAATAACAGTGCAGGACTTATAATCCTCAATCCTCGAAGCCCATTGCTATCAGATATTTTTATGGATCATCTAGAGACAAAGATCTCAAAACATTCCGTATTTAAACAGTTTTTATATAAGTGGAGATACGTAGACGACATACTGGTATGTTTCACAGAAACTAACAGGCAACTCGATCAATTTTTATCGTATATTAATTTACTTAATAGTCATGTTGAACTTACAATAGAAACAGAACAAAATCAATCCATAATTTTTTTAGATTTAAAAATTATCAGACTTAAAAACAAACTTGAACTCTCCATATTTTATAAACCTACCCGTACTGACACGACTATACACAATTCATCATCCCATCCAACAAAACATAAACTGGCAGCCTATCATAGTATGTTACATAGATTAACAAAAATTCCGATGTCAAAATACAACTTTGGGACAGAACTAAATATCATCAAGCAAATAGCAGTAAATAACGGATACAACGAACAAACACTTAATAAAATGTTAAATCAAAAACTACACAAGAAAGCTCTGAAATTAGTATTTCCACCGCCAGAGAAAAAAACCCAGTATCTTCTGCTCGATTACATATACAGGCAAAATATCAACAAAATACCCAAACACATAAAAAAGAAAGGAATAACAGCAGCTTTTCGAACAAATAACAACCTTGGCAAATATATCAAAAACAACAAGAGCCAAAATAAAAAACACTTACACAGTGGCGAATACAAACTTAAATGTGGCAACTGCCCAAAAACTTTCATCGGTCAAACTGGTAGAAACTTTAATAAATGAATAGCAGAACATAAAAGGGCTTTTAATAATAGAAAAAGAGATTCTACATACGCACTTCACCTTCTAGATCACAATCATTCTTTTAATGACAAATCTAAAATACTTCACATTCAAAATAAAGACCTTAAGCTATCCTTGTTAGAATCTATAGAAATCAACAAATTAAAAAACACAGATATAAGTCTGAATGATCAACTTGAGATAAACAGTTCTCCCCTCCTCAACCTATTTCATTAGAGACTATAAAGTATAAACGCATGCCAAAAATAGATCACTTGAGAAAGGCAATTAGCCGAAACAGCTGTAGTGATAAGAGGTTAAACTAAATTTTGTGGAAGTTTGAAAACAAAGTTTTCAGTGTTTTATTGTTACATAAAATGAATTTTCATCAAGTTACGGTCGAATCCATCAAGTAGTACAAAAATTGTGGACTATTGTTTGTGCTACGTAAATAAACATTTTAAATAAACAAAATATGTACATAATAATAATCAATCTTAACAAACTACAAACAAATAGATTATTCAATTTAAATTTAAACTAAAAACAAAATGTTAAGCTCTTCTGATAGTCTCACTAAACATGCTCATTTTTTATGCAATATTGTTGAACTTGATTATATATACCACCCTAACTAGGACCGAATTAATATTCATTAATCTCTGCATTATGGTATAAAGCCATTTTCTTTGTATAATACAGCAAAAAGTCCCCTTACATTGATTCTGTCTACGCCACAGAGCCAACATAAGTGAAGCCGGAGAACAACAGTAAACGAAGCGTAGTGCATGGTGCAAGATTTGTCCTTTACTTTCAAGTTTCCATGAAAATTGGAATTTAACTTGTCAGACGTATACAATGGAAATCTAGCAGTAAAACGTTTGTAAACTATACGTAAAGGATACGGAGTTGCCGTAAAAGAAAAATTTTTGAACTGAATTATTTGCTTCGACTATGCAGGCTAAAACATTTTTCTTTTTCTAATTGACAAAATTCAGGATGATACCTCAGACGCACAGTGAAGCATTAATAATAGTCGACAGATAGTGCTTATAGTAATACAAAGTACAAAAGAGCTAATATTGAACTGGTGAAGAAGAGTTAGCTAATGAAACAAGGTGGATAACCATGTGGATACTTATAATAAAAAGCATCAAATGGATACTTGTCACAAAAGACAACAAAAGAAAAACATAAAACATCTTAAAAAAAACCTTAAAAATGCTATCAGTTTTAATAATCTTCTCATTGATGCCATAACGGACGAGTTCTATGGAATTTCGGAGAACACATAAAGCCGTCCGTCTCGACTAGGTAAGTGGACGTTAATTCATGTTAGGGGCACATGTGCAACTAAAAGCCTAAAAGCGTAAGACCAGACCCAAGCCAAAAGGTCACAAAAACATTTATTTATCTATAAATTTTTATCCTGGGTCATACCACTATCCGACCCTGCCCTTTAATAACGTATTGTCTCTTAGGGTCTTTCCAAGTGTTACTAAAATTTGTCGAGACATTGGGCTCACTCAAGATGTGCAGCTCTCCCGGACGCATCTAAACATTCCGTATATGTATTCGGCACCTAGGACTTTTCTATTGGTTCTTTGCGGCACGCGGCAATGTGTCAACCAATAGGCGGCGAGGTGCCAGACACGTATACGGAATGTTACTCTGGTGCCAAATTCATATACGGAATGTTAAAAATATTCATAAACCAAAATAGACAACTTTTTATTAAAATGAGTTAAAAGGAAACTGATTCTAAAATATTTGTTAATGTGTGATTAAGGAAAATTAAAAGAATGCAATAAGAAATAAAACAAAATATATTTAAATAAATTAAAAAAAATTTCAAATGTTTAAAATGTAATATTTATGCGTAATTCAACGCCCTTCGCCGTGTTTAGTTGCATGCGTTTGTTGGTTTGCTGCGATATTGGACGAAAGATTGTGACTCCTTTTTAATCTTTTTTTAGGAGGTTCATCTTTAGGTGGTCTTCCAAATGGTAATATTTTTGATCCTCTAGTAACTCCCAACTTTCTTCAACTGATTGAAGTAGGTTGCACTCTTATATTGCCTTGTGTCCAAATCGCCTTGCCGAGGAACTTCCTGCCGTGTTTAAAAAACTTTCCCAAACCGTTTTTGTTTGAATATGGGATAATCTTTCGTGCAGCAATTTTAAAGTTGATGAATCAGTTCCAAATGTAACATTTTTATCTTGTAGCATATTAATAAAATCTGTAAACGAAAATGCTTGTTGTTCATCTGTTTCATTTTTGTTTAATATAATATCTTCTCTAACAATATTTTCATCCATATTATCAATGCTTTTATTAATATAAGGTTCTGTAATACATTTATTGGATCCTGAAAGTCCGCTATAAAATGAAAAAGGTTGAACTTTTTCGCCAAAAGCTAATTTAGCTACGTCGTATCGATCTTAAGGGGTAGTAGCTGGAACTTTGCAAAAAGATATATTAAAAAAATGTGCAATCGCAGCTTGATGCTTGCAAAAGGCACCCAATCTTCCAATTTCGCAACTGCAAAATCCTGTTGCTATATCGACTTCGGAAAGCACACTATTATTTTGCTCACTAGGAACTTTGTATAAATTTTTAAAAAATTTACTTATACATTTCTGTTGTAAATATTTAATTTCTCCCAAAAAAAGATTAAAACGGAGTCACAATCTTTCGTCCAATATCGCAGCAAATCAAACAAATGCAACTAAACATGGCGAAGGGCGTTGAATTACGCATAAATATTACATTTTAAACATTTGAAATTTTTTTTAATTTATTTAAATATATTTTGTTTTATTTCTTATTGCATTCTTTTAATTTTCCTTAATCACACATTCACAAATATTTTAGAGTCAGTTTCCTTTTAACTCATTTTAAAAAAAAAGTTGTCTATTTTGGTTTATGAATATTTTTAACATTCCGTATATGAATTTGGCACCAGAATAACATTCCGTATACGTGTCTGGCACCTCGCCGCCTATTGGTTGAAACATTGCCGCGTGCCGCAAAGAACCAATAGAAAAGTCCTAGGTGCCGAATACATATACGGAATGTTTAGATGCCTCTCGGACTGGACTAGATACCACCTATGGCGGTGAAGGATCAGTACGAGCGGAGACTGCGTGGCTTCTTGAACATATGAATGCACTACTGAGAACACAGATTTTTCTTGGGCCTTGGAGGATATCGAGCTTAGTGCTGCTCTCCAAACCTCGGGAAAGTATCGCCCCCAGTATCGTTTTTTTCCGTGCATCGGTAAGCTGTATGTAATGATGCTGCGAGGACGCATTGACTATATGATTAATAGGTCAGGTAGGTTATCTTCAAGGCAATTTGGTTTTTGCAAAGGAAAAGGAACAGTGAAACGCAGTAAAACGAAGTAATGAATACAATGTGAAGCAAAAATGTATTTATTGTAACAAAAAATATTTTGGTCCAATGTAACAAATTACAATAGCTCGCCAATGTAACAAAAAACAAATTAACTAGAAAAGGTTGTCTTCTTTCACCTCTAAGGGACAACTATAAAATGTACCTTGATGCACCAAAGAAACTGCTAATACTTACAAAGGAAGAGATTAGATTAGTGTGATAAACATAGGAAAATGTAAAATATAATTTGAAATAGAACAAAATTGAAGGCTGACTAGCGGACTGTGCCGGAGAGTGACTACTTACTTGATATTCAAAAGAGGATTCGGTCAATTTGCATGCCCTACAGAGATAGTTAAATAAGAAAATAGATGACAAAGTATTAAAAACAAACATATATGAATAGATGTAAATGTAAGTGATAAAATATAAAAGTTGCTCTAAGATGTGAGTCGGCGCTAGGAAAGTATTCACATATACCTTCCAAGGTATCTTGTAATGCTGTATACCCTTTTTGCTGAAATGAAAAAAAAAACAGGTAGTAATAAAAATATTTAGTCTTCACAACAAATTTAATACCTAACCAAATATATACAGTATATGCTAATGTTTTAATCTATCCACACTTATGTAAACTTAACCTACTTAGGTATATACTTAACCCTCTACTGCATGAATTATTGCAAACATGAAATAAAAAATATTTTTATGTATTGTGATTTTTATTAAGATATATAAAAGGCATTTAAAATAACTGTTTAGGCCTATATATAGAAGTTTTTTTGCAAACCCATATATGGTTTCATATGCAATAACTACAAACTGGTAGATTTTTTAAAAATCCATATGTGGTTTCACATGCATTATAAGAACATATTTTACATATTTTAATAAAAAGTTAACATACAAAAATACGTTAGTTATGAAATTGTGATAGACAATTCCTTTTTTCATTATAACATAAAAATACTTTACACTTTTTACATTTGGTGTAAGTTTTTTTTGTACATATTTGACACTGTTGGCGATATTTTTGCCATTCTGGCATATGTCCAATGTCCGTACGCACAGAATTTAACGGTATCTCTTGATGTCTTATAGGAGTTTTTCTTGTTCTTTTTGTTGGTGTTGGGTTTGTTCAATTGGTTAAGACAGGTGGAGTTCCTTGACGACTAGACGTTGGAGTTCCTTGATGACTAGATGTTGGAGTCCCAGTTTATCCTACTGGACGACCTCTCTTTCTTGGTAGTGACTTCCAAAATTTACATAAATGTTCAGAAACGGCTTGTTTAAAGTCAAATAATGGCATATAGCAATTTTGTTCATTTTTTCTACGCCAGAGTATCCATGCGTTTACAACACATAGATTCAACATATAAAAAAAAATTCGTTTATACCATTTTCTTGATCTTAGATGGATTCTGTAAAGCCCCAGCATCGAGTCTAATAAGTTCACTCCTCCCATCAGCTGATTATAAACTTCAACAGCTTGAGGGCATGGAATCTCCTTGTACGTTTTTTCTTTTCGGAAGTATCTACGTTTTGTGGTTCTAGGTTCACTACCAACGTAAGTTGATAACATATTTACTGGCTTATTATCGAACCAACAAGGGAAACTTTTTCTACAATGAAACCACGTTCTTTTTTCTTTAGTTCTTTTCCGGATGGGATTCCTGAATTTGAAACACAGTTTAATCGAACCGTACCTAAAGGTAACCATCCATTTTTTGTAAGATAAATCTGTAATTTTGGACTATTACACCAGTTATCGAAAAATATTTTATGATTAACGTTCTTCGGCACTGTCTTTGTCAGTCTAGTGACAACATTTCCACTGACTCCTAAATCAGGCACTCCATTTGGAAAAGTATTGCTTTGTTCACCAGCAAAAATATCAAAGTCATAACTAAAACCTGATACACCACTAAGTACTTGATTTTTGTATCCCCACTTGTGAGGTTTTGCTGGATTATATTGTGAGTAAATTATAAAGAAATGAAAGTGTTTCTTTATAATTTCCCATCTATTGCAGGTCATAGATTCAAATACTTATGGTTGACCTAGAGTTGCATTCCAGTAAAGTCTCGATGATGGTAATTTCACCAATGACATAAATATTACAGTTCCTATGAATTGCTCCATTTCGTTTTCGGTAATATTGGCAGGTTTGTTTATGTTATCCTGCAGAGCTTTTATGTTTGATTGTTCAACAATCATGGATATTAATTCTTTTGGAAACAAAAACAAGAAGAAATCTGCAGCAGTTTCTAACTCAAGGATACATTTTGGTAGATCTACAACGCCTTTAAATGCATAATCACTTTTATTAAAATGCTTCAAATGACCTGACTCCCATAAAATTTTTTCAGGTTTCTTTTTTTTGTTGACAATTCTATTTATACCAGAGCATGTTGGTATATTTTCATCCAAATTCCTTTGTTCATTGTTGTCACTATCATCAGACTGGGACTGACGACATCGAGAAATATATTCACTATCGGAATCTGAATCTAATTCGTCTTCACTTAGTTCTCCATTCAAAGGAATATACTTATTATCTGAATCTAATCCTACATCGTCTTCACTTAGTTCTCCATCACCAGGAATACAGTTAACGTATTCAGACGAGCCATAAAACTTCCCAGGATCCATTCTGAAAACAAAAATCAAATGATAATTTTTCTAAAAACGGTATAACTAAAATAACATTGAATGCATTCGAAACCATCTATGGATTTTACGGATTTATACCAATTTAGACGGAATGCATACGAAACCATATATGGTTTGATAATAAATGACATCATAAAGGTAGATAATTATGTAAAATTCGATGTATAAAAATATTTATATAATACAAAATAATACTTACTTTCTCCATAAAATTTTTTCCAACAAATAAATTCACTATTTCGATAAAAAATATTGTTTCAAACTGGTGTCATACATAAGATACCGTTCACTCACTACACGTGTATAAATGAATTAGGTTATAACGATCTTTCTTTGACTGTTAGACAACCAAACATACAAATGTATGGTAAAATAAGTACTAGCTATGATGTAGTCAGAATTTTCGATGGGTGGTGGATATTATGCATACTACAACACTTTGAAATTTTGAAACCTTAAATGGTTTCGTATGCGGTAAAGGGTTAAAAAGAATTCCCTGATTAGACACAATTCATCCCTAATTATATATAAATTTAAATTTACTAAAACGTAAGACTTAGTATTATTTAAGGAATTTACAAATATTAAACCCTTAACTGGAGAGACCCTATTTTAATACACCTAGAGAGACATGTTGTCTGACACACTACACTGTGGGAGATTAGATAAGAACTAAACATACAAATTTTTTTAATATATTTAATAAAACTCTCAAAGCTGTTTGTATTTGCAATTGAACACAGTAAAGAAATTTAAAATGTTGTCAAAGATTAAAAAAATAACTACGACTTTCTAACAGTTAATCATTTAGAGTTTGTGACAGTCACATTTTTTACTTTTCATTACAGTGAAAAAATAAATATACACCAAGTAAGTTCTTTTATATGACAGGCACTAAAATATACTGGATTGCGTACAAATTAACTTACGAAATTATTTTGATGTTAAAAAAAATGTCCAGCAACTGTAAAATTTACATACAATTGCTACAAATTGGTTTCGTACACTAAAGAGACACAGGTTTTCTACATCGGTCACAAAGGTATTTTGTGATACAGTTCTTCTTGCGAGGGAACAAATAACATATTTTTTGCTTCTCTAGTACTAATCGCTTGTTATCATCTACTTGGTTATTCTCAGGAATTCCAAGAATACTCACTATACTAACATGAATTAGCCGGGGTAAATGAAAATTACCTATTCTTCGCTTCATATGATCTACTAATTGTTTTGCTAATATTTTAGCAAAAGTAGAGTTTTCTTGAATTTTAGAATTATTTTTGTAACTTTGGTGCAGTATGTATGCATTTGCAATAACAATATCTATTATACGAAAGAAAAGAGCAAGAATCCATTTGCGAGTTCTTCGACTACACGAACTTTTAGCACATTTCTCGTCCATGCAGTCTACATCTCCATTGTTGCCATTATAATATAAAATTATCTCTGGTTTTTCTATTAACGACTCATTTCAAGCTCTATAATGCATTGATGATATTAAAATTATCTAGTTTTTTCTAGCCACATAACCGATCTTCTACACTCTTCTCTAAATCCATAAATACTAGAACCAGGTTCTCTGGTTTTATTGGCCAAAAATGACAGAGGTATTTGACGTTTGTTCTTTTTTAAAGCTCCTACATACGTAAAATGATTTTTCTGCAGACACATCTATTATCATTATTGACGAAAACCAGTTATCCGCAGTTATGTTTCTGTTGCTGCCAATTAAATGTTTAGTTAACCGCAAGACTGATTGTGTTGGTTTAAACTATTTTTTTTTTCTTTCGGTAAAAGTCTCAAGCCGTCCGAGTCTTTGCCACAGTATATATAGTCGTTATAGAAATAACTGGTTTTTAAATCATTAAGAGTCATTATTTTGATGCCATACTTATATGGCTTATTAGGCATATACATTTTAAAACGGCACCTTCCACTAAAACTGACAAGCATTTCATCAACAGTTGCCGATTAACCTAGACCATATATGCGTTTTAACAATTTTCCATAAAAGAATTGAATATATAAGAAACTACTGCTACTGGATCATGTTTTTTTTTCTCGGTCATCTGGATTATCAAAACTAAGAGCTGATAAAATGACTGCAAAACGCTTGTGTATACGAGGAGTACTATGAAAGCTTTCATCTCCGTTATGTGAATATCCTTGAGATCATGTTGATTTGGATCATTATACTTTTTTTTTCATTAAATTTAATTTATGATTGGTTTACTGAATAACACATAATAACATATTTTCGTCAAACAGCAACTGCCATACCTTTAGAGAATTAGCTTCCTCTCCAAAACTTCGTGCTTTTGATTTTAGGACGAGAATTTTTGTAACTGAGTTATGTTTCCTTGTACACTTCCCGTCATATAAAACTGGTACACTTTTTTTTCCCAATGTAAACCTGTGTTCAGAAATCAATTCGTTGTTGCCATTACAGATAACGGAATTGCACTAAATCTAAATAAAAAATAACGTTCAAAAATGTAGAAAATTGTTAGATAGGTATTATTTTTATCATTACCAAAAAAAAAACTGAATCTAAGAAATTAAATAAGCAGAGATAGGGTTGAGTTATTATCCAAAATGTTTGAAGGATCTTTAAACCTAGGGTATTGGCACAGGGACCACTGGAATGAATCTACTGTAATTTTCGACTGTAACTCGAACTGTATTCTGTGTCAATAAGTTTTGTAACAGGCAAACTACCAAGATTAATTTATTATTTATTACAAGAACGATAAAAAATGTGAAAAACTAATATTATACTTTATCCTACGTATTATATACCAGAAAATATTCGGTGCGAAAAAACGCTTTTCAAAACGTAACAGTTACAATACCATCTCTCATTGTAATGTTTTATTATAATAATTTAAAGTTTGTCTAGATTGATTATCTGTCATTATTTTTGAATTAAAATATTTTCATAAATTGTTATAAAACACAAATCAATGTATGGGTACTTAATTGAGTTGATGGAAAATTACAAAATTAATATGAGAATTTTTATGATGCATGTTTAAACAAATTTAATGTGACTGACTGATAGAGAATGCTCGATAATGTTTTAGTTTTTAGTATACTCAAAACTGGTGGTCTGTCACACAGCCTTACTTTTAGCTGATTTTATATAATATTTTCGTTGAACTGGCAACGGTGCCCTAGAAATCAGAATGACACATTTGACAAGATCAACGTACACAACTTAAAAAACACGATTTTTGATTATAAGAGTTGTACCAGTTTTTTATGACGGGAACGGCACGAGATACTGATCAAACTTCAGATTTACACTGAGCCATCTGGCTATCAGATTCCAAATAAACATCATCTTATAATTCGTCATAATTCGTCAAACCACTTCAAAGCTGTATCTTCAAAATCAGCATCGGTAAAACTGATTTTTTTTATGGACTGGCCGTGATTGTAACACATACGCGACATTTTCAATGAAACAAATTGTAACCTGAACCGAGACGTGCCGTCTAACAGACTAACTAAAACTGATTTTCGGTTATGTTATAACTTTTTCAAATATGCGTATTTCTTTACCGAAGTCGGGTCACTTAGTTATTTAAGTCACGAGTTATTTGTACAGGGTGTTAAAAATTCTTTATGCTGTAGTCCGTCAGAGGGCACGTCTCCAGTTAAGGGGAAATATCATTAAGACAATTTACTAATTCTATCTAAAAAGGTAATTTACTCGCCTACTAGAAATGTAATTCTGTACTTCGGCTTTCAATTAAAAGCACTAATAAAGTTAAATGGCCACTCTATCCTGAAATGAATAGCTGCCAAAGGTTTATGAAAATACCAATAACGAACTCTCTGATTAAATGGATACACATAAAACCGTACAATAGAGTTAATATGAAGGATTTAAAACCTTAAATATTGTTCAGTGTTATTTTAAATAATGACAGGTCTTCATTATTATATGAAATCTTCTTCTTCTTCTTCATGTGAAAATCCACTAATGAATGTTAGCGATCACATTTTCCATTAATTCTCTATTTCTTGCAATATCTATCAGAGATTGTATGTCGTTAATCCCTGTCCATTGCGTTATGTTTCGGAGCCAGGCCATTTTCTTGCATCCCATTCCTCTCTTGCCTTCAATTTTACCCTCGATTATAAGTTGGAGAAAGTGGTATTTTTCATTTCGCATGATGTGACTTAGATACGCCGTTTTCCTTTTCTTGATGGTTTCCAAAAGTTGGCGTTCTTGGTTTATTCTTTTAAGGACATCTATATTTGTGATTTTCGCTGTCCATGGTAGTTTAGTGATACATTTTTTTATTATATGAAATAGTATGATTTAAAGTTAAAAAACCATTATAAAAAATTATTAAATTTGTGTTCCACAGTGTTCCACCCGCTAAACAAGGGAGGTCTTTCGGCTTATTTCGTGAAGTTGTCCGGAAATATTCTGACAAAGATCTTAACCTATGAAGAAACAGCTAAGAATAACGAGAAGCAACCCTGGGGATCAGGTGTACAATCCGCCTAGGGAATAACTTAAGTTCTTAAAATCCTTAAACCCAAAAACAAAACAACGAATTCTTTCCCTTGACTTCTGATTAAACTCAACGAGTAGGCGGCTCAGAGTGGCTATAAACCAAACTGAATACACAAAAAACGAAACAAAACTTTTCCCATTTTTTAATTTTCTCAAAAAAACAAAATTTTACACTCTAAGAACAAATTCTAGCGCATCTCTGGCCGCCTACTAATGTCAATACAACTTTTCTTTCACGAGTAAAACAAGAGTCACTAGTGTCTCTAGTCGGGTAAGCATGTCTGCCAAAACTGAAGCTTTGAGTCACTGCTTAATACCAACTTAGAAATTAAAAGTTATTAAGAGGTATGAAAGGAATATGGATTTAAAACATTTCTTTAAAAGTGATCAAAGGATTATTGAAGTGACGGACTCGTTACAATTGGAGGAGAGAGAATGTCCTGGTTACCTGAAAAGTGTGGTGGCAGAGTATCTGTCCGAGAAAAGGATTATGGGCATGATCGTCGACGTCAAAGATTGAAATTTTGTATTGCATATTAAAGTCTTTAGATTCCCTTTCAATGTCTGTTTTTTAAACTGTTCTAAAAAGTTGAATTAATCACTCATAGCTTTTAAGTTATTCGTAAACCAATTTAATTAATTAGTTTAATTGACTCTTACCTTATACCTCTTTTTATGAAAGATTACAGATAAGCTTTGTAAGAACATTTTTTTAAAAATATGTTAAATATACCCCTCTGTGTAATTGACCTGAAAGTATTTTTTTTCTAATACTTATTTACTTGGTGCAATGAAAAACCAACCTGTTATGGTAAATGAAATCCAGTTCACTTACTATATCTATCTCGCACTGTATCTCAGAATCCATAAAAGATGGAGAAACACTGACCCAAATGCTAAATTTTGCATCACCCAGTACATAAATTTAATACTAATAAAACTTATAAACTAGTATTTTCAACTATTATTCCTGTATACGACAATGGCTTCCGGAATTAGAATAACCGAACTAAAGCCACCAACAATACCGTCGGGAAATATTTAAATTACGTATGGATGAGAAGGTAAAATTTTGTACTTAATACATATTCATTTTAGTTGAGAACCCGTGTAATTTAAACGCAATAATACCAGAGATCATTTATTTTCTAAGGGTTATAAAATTTTAGTTTAGGTTTAAATTCACAATTAGAGGGTTTTGTTTAGAATAGCGCTGCCGAATTTCGGGTTGTATGAATAATGTTAACGGTTTAATTACTTTATTATAATGTTAAATCAAGCGGAATGGTTTCGAAAGCAATTATTACTTTACACTTATTGTTAGTGTTTACCAATTTGTATTTTACACTAGTATATACAATTAATTTTACAATTAACCCCCTCTGTGGCTCAGTGGTAAGAGCGCCTACCTTTGAACCTAAAGGTCGTGAGTTCGAATCTCACCTGGGTGGAAATTTTCGTTTATTAAAAATTATTAAATGAAAATAATTTCTATCCTTGTGTGATCGGTACTCACCGGAGGGACCGCAGACGTTCGGATACAATTATCAACACATTTACTCTACAGTCTGTCCCAAACCCTTTTTTCAGTGCGTCACTAATTTTGACGTCATATAGGATTTTAAGAATGTCGAGAATTATTGCATGACATTTTAGTTAAATCTGACAGTTGCAGGATCGTAATCGGCTAAACGTGAAAAGGTTATTTTTTTTAATGCATAGCAGTTTGTCATAATTCTATTCTATTCTGTTCTATTTTATACATTCCATGGAAAGTACTTAATTAGCTTAGATTTGTTTATGGATTTATTATTATTTATTACAAACACTAGGGAATTGGAAGGTTTGTTTATTTAAAATAACGCTTCCTCCTAGTATCTTTTAAGAGTTGACTGCAAGGTAAAAAAATTTACTGACAATTGCAAGGCATCAAAGTAAACATTCCTGTGATAAAATAATATCGATTTAAATCAGTCATATTTGGATAAGGAATTTTCTGGTAAGTTTGTGTGGCAGCCAATAGTTTAATTTTGTGAAGAGTTGTCATTAAATAGTGGAAATAGTTTAAATAGTGAAGCAGTTGATTTTTGAGTTATTCTACCAGATTTGGTGTGCAAATGAAAGAAGGTTATAAAGTTTAGTTAAAAAAACAATATAAATAGTTTAAATAGGGAAGCAGTTGATTTTTGAGTTAATCTACCAGTTCCGATATCCAGATGAAATCGTGTTAATGGAGTTTAGTTAAAAACCAAGATACCGAATGTAAGTTTACCTTCTTTTTTATGAATAACAAAAATGAATATTATATTTCAAACAATCTATAATCCCATTCAGAATCTGATTCTTGAAAATCAATGATTACACTAGATATGTGGCTGGTATCAATTATATCCTACATTTTAAGAAAATGTCGTGGTTCTAAAAAGAACCGTTTTAATACATATAAATATCCATAAAGGTATTAGTTTAAGATATTTCCTCAATATCATTCCGGAATTCACAATCTGATTCGCGAACGACAGAAACTGAAATAAAGATAACTCAGCCTCTTTTTCTAATTGAAACTAATTTAATAATTTTAATATTAGTCTTTTTTCATTCTCGGTATATCTCGGAATATTTAAAATATTTTTATGACAATAAATACAAAATTTAATTTTCACTGTAGTTAAAATGTCCGAAAATATTAACCTGGAATGGCAATTATCATTTTATCAGTTGACATTGTGAAAGTACTGTCACTGACATTATCAAGATCATCTGTGTCAAATTATAATTTATATGCATAATTGATTGGATATCTATTTAGCGCATTCTAAACTCCAACCAATTATACGTTCGTAAGTAGAATTCGCTTTAATATGCGAATACCCGTAACCGATACCTAATTTTCTAAGTTCTATGTATAATAATCAGCGACTCACGTTTTTTTCTGTCACTTCTAGCTTAATGCGTTAGAGAGAATTCGGACAACTATGACGCACTGAAAGAAGGGTTTGGGACGGACCGTACACACACACACACACACACACACACACACACACACACACACACACACACACACACTACGCACCTGACTGTAAAAATTCACTGTACCATGCCAATGACCATTGGTTGTCGACGCATTAAACTCAATAAAAAAAAATTACAATTAACCCATTTTTAGGCCGAAACTTTTATTGTCTTATATTGATGAGATATTTTAATTGTAAGGCTTATTAAGGTTGACAGAAATAAAGTATGGAAGAAATTTTGGAAAAAATTAAATATACTTTTCAAAAAAAGGATGTCCTTTTAAAAGCCCTATGGCAAAATCACTGATTGTGAATAAAAAATAAATCAAACTACCAAAATTTTAACCCCCTCTGTGGCTCTCAGTGGTAAGAGCGCCTACCTTTAAACCTAAAGGTCGTGAGTTCGAATCTCATCTGGGTGGAGAAGTTTTCGTTTATTAAAAATTAACGAATGAAAATAATTTCTATCCTTGTGCGATCGGTACTCACCGGAGGGACCGCAGACGTTCGGATACAATTAGCGTCTCTCATAAAAGACAATGACGTCGACTTTGCTAAGTATCAAGACAATTACTCTACACACACATACACACACACACACACACACACACACACCTACACACACACACACACACACACACACACACACACACACACACACACACACACACACACACACACACACAGACACACACACACTACACTAGGTACCTGACTGTACCATGCCAATGATCTTAGTTGTCGAGGCATTAACTCAATAATAAAAAAAAACAAAGTTTTTTATTTTATTTATTTCAACAAATTAAGATAAAAAAATCTTAAATGTAGTTTGTATGATATCTATAAATACATTGTTTTGGATGTAGTGCTACATTACATTTATTGCAGCAAAAATTACATTTTTTGTGACAAGCAGCACTACAGTTTGAGTGTCTACAATAAGGTGGTCCATCCGATCGTATCTTAAGTGACGATGCAAATTGGCTGAAGGTTTGCTGGGTCCTCTTTTTGTTGTCTTTTTAAAAGATTCAAGAATACCTACTGTAATTATGCGACAATGCTGTAAATGGTCCATTTTACCACCACTAATTTTATGGCGTTGCCAGGCATTTTGTTCTGCTAGATCCACTATGTGGCTTATTATGGGAAAATAACATTTCATGTCACGGATGGCTACTCTGTAGTAGCTGATATTTTCATCTGCCCTATCGACGCCACCCATGTTTTCAATATACTGTTTTATAATATTAGGTTCATCAACAAGCACCTTCTTTTTTTCTTTTTGAGAATACCGTTGTACTTGCTTTGTTGGATATATCTGATTGTGATTGGATATTATGGAAACAACGTTATTGTCATTTCATTTGCAAACTATTATTTCACTTTCCTCTGCAGTGCAGTAGTCAAAGGAACCCCTTTCTTTTCCTAGGCGATTTTCTCTTATTGTACCTGTTCCTTTACATCCCCTTGATGTAAGTTCTTCCAAAAGGAGCAGCGTGGTAAAATAGTTGTCAAAATATATATCATAGGGTAATTTGGAAGCCTTTACTTCTAGGGCATCAACAAATTGTAAGACAACATTAGGTCCGAAACCAAGAAGTTTATATTTATCTTGAATAGTGGATGAAGATCCCTGATATGGATCAAATTACTCCACATAACCTAGCCTAGTAGTCCTCATCCAAAACTTATATCCCCATCTGATAGGTTTATCACGTATAAACTGCTTGGATCCATGTTTTCCATAATACGGAACCATTGACTCATCCAAGCTGTGGTATTCTTCTTGTGGTGCTAAATCGAGAAATTTTTGATTCATTATATCAATCAGTGGTCGAATCTTTAAAAATTTGTCATGTGTATCTAATGTTGCATTGTCACAGCAATGAATATTCTGTACGATAAATCTGAAACGGTTTCGAGACATTGCATTAGCCACAAGGTCGTGAGCAGAATCAGAGGATTTTTCCCAGGACATATCTCGTCTAGGAACACTCATATATACACAATATAATAAAATCCCAATAAAACATTTAATTTCAATGTAAATTGGCGTACATATTTAAAAATTTAATAAGCATCTGTATAATTGTATCATCAAAAAATACGAAAAAAGTCTCTACCGGGAAAATGATCCTTTTTATACCTTCTATTATACTCCATCTTGAAATCTTGCTATGTATATCTCTCTTGGTCCATCGATAGTTTTTGCGACGTTTGCTCTTCTGTTCTTTCACATTTACTGTAGGAACTACTTGTTTTTTAGACTTTGACGTATTCTTTTAAGAGGGCGACAAAGGGATGTTGTCTTTATTTTGTCCAATACCTAAAAAAATATTCGTACTTAGTATAACGAAAAACGCCACCGTTCTTTATAAAGAACACCAAACTTTGATGACCAATATACAAAAATAGTAATAGCTTTTGTATTATATAACTCCTTACATATAATATTAAAGGCATTTTAAATACATACATAAAATATCTTTGAAAATACGAGATATAAACAATATATATTACTCACCTTCTATCAGTCATGTTTGGAAACTATAAACAGTCTTTCAGGTAACCTCAAAAATTCTGCAGTAAACACCAGATTCATAAAACAATTGTTAATTTTTTTTTGGCACGCCATCTTTTAATAACTAGCAAAATAATTAAGTTACAGGCATCTTTGTAGCGAGGTCTTTTAAAAAGACGGTGGCCTTAAATGGTTTAACATTTTACTTTACACCAACAATAAATTTACGAACAAATTCATGAAGTCGCTTCAAGGTCAATTTCGACATGTGTAAAGCACAATTTGACATCCAATTTTGCCGTGAATAAATTCATTAATAAATTTGTGAAGAAATTGACGAAATGAAACATGTGCTATGTTTCTCATTTAATGGACGTGCATTCAGTGTCACCATCCTGTGTAGATTTGGCGCGAACTAGGGATAATAATAATTTTGTTTGTGGTTTAAGAATTAAAAAGAATAGTTACTTATAGAGAAGAGGTAAGTTTATTATCCTATAATAAAAGACAGAGAATAAGATTATGTATTTTTTTAGGAGAACATATAACTTCGAGGCAGGAAACTCTAGTTTTTTTTTAATTGTTTACTTTTCCCCTATATATCTTTTTATTCAAATATCATTTATTTTGCTTTAAAAATATATAGTAAATATTTGTTAATAAAAGATTATAAACATCTTCTAACTTTTTCTTCACTCTTATCTTTTACTTGGTCTCTAGTCATTACAATAATTTAATTAAATGTTTTTATTATCTTATCATTTTATTAACGTTTTCCAAGAGATATGGGTGTTATTTATTAAGGATTTCTGAAACAGGAAAGGATAGTTTTCTTTGAATTGACAAGTGCATTAAGAATATAATATAGTAAATATTTGTTAATAGAAGATTACAAAAGTCTTCTACCTTTTTTTACTCTTCTTTTTTACTTAGTTTAGTTTTTAGATTTAAGTGAATATTTTTATCATCTTGAGTTTTAAAGTGGATTAATCAACATTTTCCAAGAGATATGGGTGTTGATTAAAGAAGATTTTTAAAACAGGGAAAGGATGGTTTTCTTTGAATTGTATTAGACTTTGAAAAGTATTATAAGATTTTAAAATGAAAGGTAGACACTTCATCTATTTTTTTGTATTGATTATTTTATATAATTGATAATATTTTAAATTCATATTCATATCAAGTCCCTTAAAACAATTCACCAAGACATCCTGAAATTTGTATAATGATTTCAAGGTGTGTAACAGAATGTGTATGGAACAGAAAAATTCCCAGTTTAGCCAATGGAAGTGACTGTACAGTTGAAATGAGTCAATTGAAAAATCAAAGTGAATACAATTTTAAAGATTAATTGCTAAATGAAGACATTATTGAACTTCTTTAAGTTGAAGATGTTTGAGAGACTCATAAAATACTTTTGTGTTAAGGGAAAACCTCAGGAGGATAATTAATATACCTATAATTTATAACTTTTTCTTTGCATAATTTAATTTTTAAATCTAATAAATCTATTTCTTTTCAGTGCCTGTGTTCTGCCAGTTACATTTCTTTGACATGTTTCTGTTATGCTCTTTTCTTTTTTTTTCTACATAAAGACGTTGGCCTGCTACTAGTTTTTTTTTCTTCGAATAGGCTCATTACCATCGATATATAGTATATCGCTGCTAAGTACTTTATTATTTATAGTTTCCTTCCTTAATTACCTATTTTTTTAATGCAGGATTCCATATTATCATATGGATAAAATCTGTAAATATGATTTTTTATTTAGAATAAAATCATAGTTGTTTGTATATAACGAATATTAAAATTAACTTTTATTCCTGTTATTATGATTCTTCATTTACCATTTATTTTAATTTATTTTTTTCTTTTTAAATCAATATTATTGTTTTTTGTAGTGCTACCATAAGAAATAAAGATGTGCTGTATGTCACTTATTCTAATTAATATTATAACAATGTTTCTAAAAATTATTGTTATTGTTGTTAAAATGTAGTTTCTTTACAATTTTATTATACTTAAAGATTTCGTTTATTATACTTAAAGAGGAAAGCTTTAGTTTATTATACTGAGTACCATATGTTTTTCAAACATAAATGACTTTCAAAAATAACAGAGCATTCTTTCAGTCTAGCGTAATAATAGTACATTGTTTACCGGGTAGGAAAAGCTTAACATTCCTGGACGACTGTGAAGATTGCTAAGTCGAGGCGCAAGCCGAGACTTAGCAACACAGAGTCCAGGAATGTGGCTTTTCCTACGAGGTAAACATACTATTTTTCCGCAAATCGTTTAAAATTCGACAGATATTGATTGATTTAAAAAAAACGCGATAATTTTATTCCCAAATAAATGGTGCTTTGAAATTCCTAATAAAATTACTTGGGTTACTATGGAAACGTATTGAGGTTGAATTGTCAAACTTGACGCTTATAGATTTAATTGATGGTGTTCTCGAAAGTAAAATGATAAGTGATGATGAAATTTCCATTCCTGGGACTCCTCCAGAGCTGGTTGAGGCAGTGAATACTGCTTCATTAGAATTATTGCCAAAGAAATCAAGAGAAAAGTACGAAAATGCATACAAACGTTTTATGGATTATCGCATGAGCAAAAATACGAGTTCTTTCTCAAAAAATGTTGTAATGGCATACTTCTTAGACCTTTGTTTAAAGATGAAATCTTCAACATTATGGGCCAATTATTCAATGCTGAAGTCAACCCTTGCACCCAAACACAATGTAGATATATCTACATACTCAAAACTTCCTTCTTTATTGAAACGGCAAGCTCAAGGTTATAGGGCAAAGAAATCTAAGATTTTAACGAAGGAAGAAATTGAAAAATTTATCCAGGAAGCTCCAGATAAAGAAAATTTAATGATTAAGGTAATTTACAAGGTTTTAATTTCTATTTAGATTATAGCTTTATTTATTTTTTAGGTGGCTCTAATATTTGGTATTTCTGGGGCCTTTAGAATGGATGAGTTAGTCCGAATGACTGTACACGATATAGAAGACTTAGAATCTAAGCTTTTAATCAGCATACCTGATTCGAAAACCAACAAACCAAGATCATTTGTAATTAATCAGATCTACTTGAATGTTTATCGAAAGTATGTTTTGTTAAGACCAGAAAATATGAACAGTGACGGATTTTTCTTTAAATATCAAAGCGGAAAGGGTTATAGACAAGTGGTAGGAATTCATCAATTTAGAGAAATGCCCAAAATAATTGCTACTTATTTAAACTTGGTAAATCCGACAGAATATACTGGTCACTGCTTTCGTCGGTCTTCTGCAACAATATTGGTTGACTCTGGTACCGACATAACAAGTTTAAAGGAGTATGGCGGATGGAAGTCATCAAACGTTGCTGAAGGATATATCGAAGAATCGCTTAACATTAAGGTTGAGGTGGCAAATAAAATTTTCACAGTACAAAATATTCAACAAAATGACACTTTCACCCTGCATGTCGTCCAAAATGTTTCTCATAGTTCTAAGAGTGTTCCTCCAATGTTCAATAATTGTACTAACTGTCAAATTACTGTAAATATAACAACTTAATCTTAAAAATGTATTCAGCAATGACTTGATGTTTTCAAAATATAAATTAATTCCTTATAAGCAATGTGTTTTCTATCATTTATGTAGAACACTAACAACTGTACGGAAATATCATTTCCTTACAGTAAGGAAGTCCTGACTTTTTCTTCAAGAAATTTTGATAGGAATGTCAAAATTTCCTGGCGATTTGCGGAAAAGGGTATTTTTTTGATTTTTTGCATCAGTATCTGACAGTAGATTATTTATACATAAATCCACCACATCAGACAGAAGTTAAAGTGTCAGATACAGTGACAGCAATAGGTGAAGTCGGTTGAAGCGTCTAAAACACAAACATCAGCTAGAATGGATTTGGCTTCCATAGTTTAAAAAAAGAAAGACCTCACCAATTACATGGCAATCAGTCAAATCATAAAAACTATGTATCAATATTTAAGAATTTAAAGAAGAAACTGCACAAAACTTAACAAATGAGAAACAAAATGTACTTTTGTTTCATATCGACAAAAGAAACATAATTTTTCTGCACTATAATATTTAAATTTTGCATCCAAATTTTCTTTAGATAAATTAATTGAATATTCCTGAAAAAAAAAATTGTACATTTCTAAGTTACTAGAAACTTATGCTTTAAATTTCTGAAGAATTGTTAAAATTCATCTTTTTTACCCTTACCCAAGAAAAATAATTCTAAATCTTGCGATGAATACCGATTAAATTAGCCTTGTGAGCCACACTTTTAAAAAACTACTTAAAGTTATTCAACAGCTTATATGTAAAACATGTGAAGAACAAATAGACAAAACACAGTTTGGATTTAGAGGTGGAATGAGAACAAGGAAGGGCGAACACTTTGCACAATGACGGTATTATAACAAAAATAAAGGATTAATCAAAAATTAATACTACAATAAAATAGTGGTCGTAAGGGTGGAAGATAGTGTGACAAATCAAGTGAAAATTTAGAGAGAAGTCAGACAGGAATGTGTGCTGTCACCATAATTATTTAATGTGTACTCCTAACTAATATTTTAGAAGGTACTATAGAATATAGAAGATTTGCAAATGTTTATAGAAATCATTAACAGGGAAAATAAAAAGATGGGACTAACATTGCATATAGACAAAACCAAACACATGGTGATCTCAAAAAGCTCTGTTGACAACATACATATTATGACGTACTTCTTCTTCATTTTCTTTCTCTTTATAAGCAATTCTGCTTGTTTATTGGCGGATTAATACCTCTATGGAAGGTTGTCACTTCATATTTTAAACGGTGGTCCGATAACACTTACATTGCACGTTACATTTTCTCTGCCGTTTCCAGTAGCCTTTGCGTTGTGGCTGTTGGGTAATGTTTTTGAGGCATATGTCATTATTGGTCTTACACTGGCTTTACAAATTCGTGACTTTATCTCAGCGTTATTGTGTCTGTTTCGCCAAATAGTGTTACTAGGACATCCTGCCAGTCTATCTGCTTTTTGTACTGGATTTCTCACATTTTCTAAGTCTCCATAGCTAGACAGTGTCATTCGCATGTATTTTAATTCCATTACTTGTTCAATATTAACTTTATCAATATCTATTTAACATCTGGTTGGTTCTTTGCTGACTACTATTATTTAAGTTTTCTGAGATGATATTGTCATAATAAATTCTTTTGCCCTTTTGTTAAATCTGTGGACAAGTCTTTGTAGACTACTTTATCTTGTGCTATCAATATGGCGTCATCTGCGTAACAGAGTATTTTTATTTCTTTGTTCTCCATTCTGTATCCCCTTTCTTTGCTAACGCTTTTAACGATTTCGTCCATCATCAAATTAAAGAGCATGGGGCTCTATGAATCCCCTTGTTTTATTTCTCTGCCTATTTCTAATGGTTTTGTAAGTTTTCCATCTATTCTGACTTCCATTTTGTTATTTTGGTAGGCGCTTTCTAAGGTTTTTATAATATTTAGATGATCTTCTCTATTATACAGAAGATGGATTACATCTTTGAGTCCTACTCTGTCGAACGCAGGTCAATCACACACAGAAATGTTGGCCAATTATACTCTAATAATTTCTAAGTAATTTGATTTATAACGAATAATGCATCTGCACACGATTTTCTACTACAAAAACTAAATTTTAGTTGTAAGTTCTAAATACTACGTATTTAACAACTTTGGTTGTAGTTTTCTTGCTATTTTTTGTCTCCTTTTTTGAATAGTGGAATTAGTTTGCTTGTCCTCCATTCTTCCGGTATTTTATTGTGTTTTATAACTTTGTTAATTAAGTATAAATAGCTTAAAGCAATCATAAGCTCAAGATGACGAGGAATAGGTTAGAATTAAAAATCTCAAAAAAGATGTGTAAAATACAAGTTAAAAAAAATAAGAAATTGAGTATGGTTATCAGGTTGAGGTTTGTCGATTTGTCGTTTGTTATGTATGGTCACAAATGCTTTATGAGGTAAAAGCTTGGACACCGTAAAGAGAGTGAAAGCCCAATCAGTAAAAAAAAATTGAGCGGTTCGAAATAAGTCTATATAGGCGTATTCTAAAAATTCTGCTAAAAAAAACTGCAAAAGTCTTAAACGAAGAAATTTTAAGACAAGTTGGACATGGCAGAAAGTTTATGAACACAATTAAATAAGAAAAACTCTATATTTATTTCTACAAGTATATTCCACCAAGAATTTCACTTAACAACAACTCTAGAAGCAGTTGCCGTTACTGCTTGGTGTCCAAATAAAATCGTAATTTGCAACATATATATTCCTCCCTATTACACCCTAACAGCTCCCAAAATTACAAACCTTACAAACCAACTTCCTGAACCATTTATCTTAGTTGGAGATTTTAATGCACATAGAGGCAAAATGATTGAAAATATCATAATCAATTCCAACCTTAATTTTCTAAACACTGAAAGCAGCACACACTTTCATATCCAAATAAGTACTCTCTCTTCCATTGATTTAAGCATATGTAATCCAGAATTATCTACTCATTTTACATGGAAAACACTGGAAAGTCTCTATGGCAGTAACCATTTTCCCATTTTAATTTCTAACAATAATAACTCACAAAGACAAAGCAAAACTAAGTGGAAAATTGCTTACGCTGACTGGGATCTATTTAATTTACTTGTCAAGGAACAAACAAATAAAATCTCATTTATGAATTGTGCTGATGAAGGTCTTAACATGTTGATTAACTGTATTGTAAGTTCCGCCGAAAATGCATCGGTAAATACCACTTTGATCCGTCCAAAAAATATGTTCCGTGGTGGAATGAATCGTGTAAACTAGCTGTTAAAGATTGTTAAAAAGCATTAAACCGATATCGTAAAACTAGAAACCAAGCGGATCTAATAAATTTTAGAAAACTAAGAGCTAAATCTAAGCGAATTGTAAAAAAAAGCAAAAAGAACTCATGGAACAAATACATCAGTAGCATAACTTCCGATACACCTTCTAGTCAAATATGGACTAAAATAAAATAGATGAAAGGTAGATACACAACATACAAAATCCCAGCCCTAATAGAAGATAACAATGCCATAACTGATGACCAGCAGATTGTAAACACACTTGCCAAGTACTATTTGAATAAAACTAAACATGATAACAACTGTACTGGACCAACAAACATAACAAATAAATGTGTTGTACATAAGAATCCAAATTCCAATGATCATCCTGTTAATCTCCCACTAACAATCGATGAATTAGTCGAAACTGTTAATTCCCTAAAGAACAGTGCTGCAGGGCCGGATGACATTCCATCGATATTTCTAAAACATATACATGAAGATACCCGATTAAAGTCACTAGAATTCTACAAAAACATATGGCTTCTTCTTCTTCTTCTTCAAGTTCCACTCCTATCGGAGATTGAAAATCATTCTGGCAATTATAATTTTATTGGTTACTCGCCTGAATAGTTTAATTGAACTGCATCCAAACCATTCACGGAGATTGCGTAGCCACGAGATTTTACGTCTTCCTACGCTTCTTCTACCTTTGATTTTACCCTGCATTATATTCCTTAGTAGTTCGTACTTTTTACCTCTCATGATGTACCCCAAGTATTCCAATTTCTTGATTTTTATGGAATTTAAAACTTGTTTTCCTAGTTTTTCGAGAACTTGTTCATTTGTTTTGCGATCCATCCATGATATTTTCAAAATACGTCGGTAACAACACATTTCGAATGCTTCTAGGTTTTTAATGTTGGATTTTTTAAGTGTCCAAGCTTCAACTTCATACAAAAGGGTAAAGAAAATATAACATCGAAGCATTCTTATCCGGAGCGATATATTGACATCGCGATTACAAAAAAGTTTTCTCATTCTATTAAAAGTTGACAATGCGGCATCTTATATGGCTAGGTAACCAATTTCCATCACTTTGGCGACAAGCTATAACGATTCCACCCAAGAAAAATGACACTTCTGACAATACAACTATGTCATTTATACCCATCTCATTAACTTGCACACTTTGCAAACTCCTGGAAAAAATTGCTAACAAACGCTTACTCTGGTATCTTGAAAAACATATTACTATCAATACCGCTCAATCTCAATTTCGTCCAAGTCGTTGCACGATGGATAATCTTATCACTCTTCAATCCAAAATCATAGAAGCATTCTCTAATAGAAACAACCTTATAACTGTTTCACTAGATATAGAAAGTGCTTTCGACACAGCATCAAAGCCGGCAATTCTAGAAAAACTTAAAGAGTCTAATTTATCTGGAAACATATATATATATATATATATATATATATATATATATATATATATATATATATATTTGTTAAGAATTTTTTAACTAACAGAAGTTTCAAAGTCTCTGCAAATGGTAAAATGTCTCCATCATATATCCTGGAGACAGGAGTACCTCAAGGATCAGTCCTCAGCACAACCTTATTTTTACTGCTTCTTAACGACCTTAGTTCCTTAGTACAACCCCCTGCCAAACATAATATATGCGGATGATCTAGTTATTTACTGTTCGGGTAAAGTAACAAGCTCCCCTAGCACTCTTTTGCAAAATACGATGGATAGCATCTCTCACTGGTCGAACAAAATTGGTTTCAGCTTCTCGCATACAAAGTCTAAAGTGATTAGCTTTAGCAAAAAATATAAACAAACTCTTCCACTAATAAAATTAGCATCCACTGCAAATAGTTGCAAATCACAAATTTTTAGGGGTAATTTTCGACAAAAAATTAACATGTAAGAGACATATAGAAAAAACTAAAGCCAGTGCCTTAAAAAAATATAAATATCTTAAAATCACTAGCCAATCGACAATGGGGAGCCAAAGAAGAAGTCCTATTAAGTTTATACAGAGCCCTAATAAGATCTACGGATCTATATTATATATGTCTGCCCCTAAAACTTATTTAAAATCACTAGATACAACTCAAAACACTTCATTAAGAATATGTCTTGGAGCCTTCAGATCTGGCCCTACAGAAAGCATATATGTCGAATTGTGTGAACCCCCTCTATATATTAGAAGACAACGTCTATTAAACTCCTATTTTGCTAAGGTTTCTGCAAACCCTAATAATATATCTTTCCAACTTATTAAAAATTTTCAATTAACAGGAGCACATAGTAGAGCTACTGCCAATTCATAACTACAGTTTCTACTGCCACTCTTAGAAAATATTGACCTTAATCTCACGACCCTCATTATTCAGCCCAATACTTCACCTTGGCTAAAAATATTACCTGACTTTAACGTAAATTTGTGCAGATATGGCAAGAAAATGGAAACCCCCACGATACTCATAAAACAAACTTTTAACGACGTAATTAATAGAGGCAAGTTTGATAACATAATATTCACAGATGCATCTAAAGACGAAGAAAGTGTCGGATGTGCTGTTACTTCCACAAATAACATACTAGCAATGTATAGACTACCCAAGATGACCAGTATATTCACAGCAGAACTCTACGCTATACTTAAAGCTTCAGAGGTTCCAATGCAGGGTACCAAAAACTTAGCAATCTGCACAAATTTATTATCATCCATAAATTCGATTAAAAAAATTTACACATTAAATCCTTTAGTTAATGAGATCCACGAAAGATGTACAGCACTTGCTAAATCAAACACTTCGGTTTCGATGATATAGAATCCTTTACAAGTTGGTATTAAAGGAAATGAAAATGCTGACCACGCAGCAAATGAGGCACGTCGCTCTGACCTTACAGATGAAAAAGTCCAAATGTTTCAAGACATAATAATTAAAATTAAAAAGTTATCTATCTCAATGTGGCAAAATCAATTGAACAGGTCCACTACCCAACTAAAGTCTATCCAACCAAACAGTTTAGGACCTAGAGTTGTTACAATGGAAAGAAAATCGAAGACCATCATTAGAAGGCTCAGAATTGGGCACACCCGGCTAACCCACGGATATCTGATGGTTCCCGAAGAACCTCCAAACTGCCAATATTGCAACTCCCGTTTAAGTATACACCATATACTTGTGGAATGTAACCAGTACGCAGCAGCACGGATCAAACATGGTATCCACGGAAGTTTATGTGACATTTTAAAATCTAAAAACAATATGTGTAATGTGATAGATTCCTTAAAAACTGTAAATTATATCACCTGTTGTAATTGTATCATCTATCTATATTTCCATTTTTTAATCATCCGCTAGTTTGTTTTTTATTTTTTTTTTTGATATCATTTGTATTGAAATTTATTGAATCAATGTAACTTTATTGTTATTCTGTAATACAGTTCCTCGTGTCAATGGCCGCAGCAGCCGAGACATGTAATTTGAAATAAAAATTAATTAATTTTTCTGTCTTTATTTGATTAAAATATTTGGTTAATTTTTAGTTTTGAAATATACTGTACTGCATCATATTGCTTTGTTACGCCTGTGTTGCTATGTATTCCTGCTAGAATTTTACCGTTTATAATGTGTAATCAGGGCTTTATAAGTAATAGCGAAACTTAATGATTTATTATAATTTAAACATCTAAATAATGTTGTTTTCTGCACGCTTAATGGAATAAAGTGAATTACGTTGTAGCAAGAAACACGGAAATTTAAACTGTTTGCATGCAGTGGCATAGTTATTTTATTTACTGAACTTCAGTGGTAATAAATAGGAGCTTTTCAGGTTTTACGACTAGTTTATGCCAGTGAATGTTAAAAGTAACAGATAAAAATTACACTTTTTAAGTATGTACTATATTTTATGTGGTACAGCATGCTCTATTAGATAATGTTTCTCATTTTCGTAGTGTTGCGTCCTTTATTAAGATGTATTATCAACAACCATTTTTTAAATGCGACTTACAATGAAAAAAATCATGTGTTGTTATAATGATAAAGCATTGATTTTCGAGAGAAAAAAAATATACAAAACAAAAATCAATCGTAAATCAAGACATAACATACAGAGATTTAAGTTAAATTGTGGCATTTTGTACTGACTTGTTTCCATTTGTTAAAGCCTTACCTTAAATTTTCACATCTTCTTGATTTCTTAACGCCTCTTAGATACCACAATGCAATTCTAGTAAACCATCTATTGTCCGTTCTTCTCGCTAAATGTTCCGCCCACTGTTATTTTAAAGATTTGATTTCGTAGATTACATTACTGATCTCGGTTTTCTATCTGATCATTAACTGATTCTATTCTTTTTCGATCATCCTTCGTTATATCCAGCATGCATTGCTTTATTTATATATTCCTTTAATGTCTAAGTTTCGCAGTCGGTTGTCGTGATTGGTTGTATATATCAGTTTTATTTTTCTGTTGATATCATAAAGTAAGAAGCCTGATTTATGTATTGTTGTCCCAGGTATATCTACTCGTCTACTGTCTTAAGTGCAGTGTTGTTTATTATTACGTCTTGACATCCACTAGCTTGTTGTATGTGGTTTTTGTTTTTGTCAAGTTCATTTTTAGTCCAACTTTAGACCAACAACGATGTCGTCTGCAAATCTTAGGTAACTGAGGTATTCTCCATGAAAGGGTAGGGTTTTGTTCTGCCAGTTCATTTTGCTGCATATATTTTCAAGAGTTGTAGTGAAGAGCTTTGAGGATATTGCGTCTTCTTGTTGGACGTCTCTGGTTTTAGTTTTCTGTTGGTTTCATGGAGTAAGAAGCCCGATTTATGTATTGTTGTCCCAGGTATATCTACTCGTCTACTGTCTCATGTGCAGTGTTGTTTATTATTACGTCTTGACATACACTATCTTGTTGGATGTGGTTTTTGTTTTTGTCAAGTTTATTTTTAGGTCATTTTTAGACCAACAATGATGTCGTCTGCAAATATTAGATAGCTTTTGCTTCTCTGTATGTATTTGCTTTAGTCTCTTTGTACAGTTTGTCAATGTCTTGGTTGGTTAAAGCTTCTCTTAATGGTTCGGGATATATAGAATCGGAAGCCTTCTTGAAATCTAAAAAATAATGCTAGCGGTATTTCATATCCTCCTTGGTTTCTAAAGATTGGTTTTGTTTTTCATCCTTAAATAGCTTTTGGATGTAATTAGTGCAGTAACACATTTTTTTCTTTATCAGTAATAATATCTTCTTCATCATTTTTAAGAATATTCATTCTTGTGCTTTTTCTTTAACCTGTCATTTCTTTGATTATTTTTGTGTAAATTATAGCTACAATCAGATCTTCGATTTCTTTGAATCTGTCAGAGAGCCACGAGAGGTACCTTTTTGCTTTTGCCTCTTGAATTTTGTTTGTGATGTTTTTCGGATTTTTTTTGTCTTTATTTACGTTCTATGCTTTATCGTTTCATTGTTATAATTTCAAGTATGTCAACTGTCATCCAAAGTTTTGTTTTTCAAAAAAGTAGTTTGAGGGTTTTATTTCCAACTGACACAAGGGCATGTTGTTCATATTTTTGGTCAATAGTTAGAGATTATTCATTATCTTCTTTGACTTTCCTTAATTTTTGTTTTCTTTTAAATTTTGTTTCCACATACGACTGTGTTGTCTTGTTTGAGTTGCCTTGTTTACATGATTTTCTTGGAGATAGGGTGTTTTATATTTTTCAGTTTCACTCTTATCGATAAAACAATTCGATTGTGATTGTGATCCGGCTCGAAGGACCAATGGAAATATTCGAACTTAATTATGAAGTTCAAATCGTTTTATAATGTCCCTGTGTCTGCTTCTTGTCGATCGACGATCGACGATAAATATTATAAAAGGTTGAAGATATGGAGTAAAGGTGAAGGTTTTATTTACAGCTACTAGTAATTTCACAATATGATGTTCGTTATGTAACTGCTTATAATAGACAGTACGCACATGAGCTCAAATCCCCAATTTCTAATATCACAAATAATTCATACCTCAGCACAGAGGTTATTGCTTCTATCATACCGTGCCAACAACTTTGAACTATTAGCTTACATTAAAATTTAATCTAGGCCGTAATTGCGACACTTAGGAAGTTCAATTAGAAAATATATTATTCAGCAATTTATTTAGTTGTAGGTAAATGATCTAATTATTAAAATATTATACGATATGGTTTTACAATGGCTCACTTATAAACGGTGAAACTATAAAAGATTAAGAAGTTAAGAATAATGTGAGATTACAAATTAAGGAATTAATTTGTGATTGAACAAAGGATATGTCCGCTACTGGATAAGTTTTGGATATTATCATAATTTTTATGTCTTTTGTTGACCTTAATATAATCTATTTGATTTCTGACTATTTTATTGTTATTGTGAGCTAGTGACATCCATGTATAGAATTTACGTTTAGAAAGTTTAAGCGAAGGAAGTACTATCTAAGGCTGGAAAATATGGTTCAAAATCTGACTCTATACATTACGATTTTTTTTATAAGTGATCAAATATGAATGATATTTTTTCTGTTATCAGAAAATGATTAGGCAGTAGCTTTGTCAAAAAAGGTATATTTTATATACACAAGCTGCACAAGCTAAATCTTATTTTAATCGATAGAATATGAAGCTAATATGCTGTTTAAAAGCTTACCGAAAGTGTTCCATAACAATTTTCAAAAAATATATAGGTAATTGTTTTTCGGTTTGAAACCATTGAGTAGAGTACATTGGGATTCCAAGAGGAATATGTTACTCCAAAAGTTATTCCTGTAATTTTTCGTAAAATACGTATAATATAAGATCCCACTGCAGAATCAGTACGTTAATAAAGTAGCTACCCAAACTCTCATTTTTTGAACACATTGAATATTTTGATTTTATATCGCAAAAGTCAAATTAAAAAATCCATAAACAAATTAATATACCGTGGCGTTTCGAGATATATGGACTTGAAGAACCTCCGAACTTTCGTTCTAAAAATATTGATTGTTTTTTACATGCTAAATTTTTTTATAATCGACAGAATATAATGATGCTTCAACATTATAGTAAAAAAATTACCAAAAGTTTATTACAGGAACTTGTTTATATATAACAATTTTTAATCATTTTGTATTATAACATTTAAACAAATATATTCTACATTATTAAATCATATTCAGCATTTTTAGCTTTTAATCGTAATAGAACTTTAAAATATTAAATTATAATATTTTTCTATAAGTTATAAAGAGCAGATTCCTGTGGTAAACTTTGGTCAAACTTAACTTTTTAAAAAAGTTTAAATAGTTTTAAACAAGAAATGTAACAGAGAATTTTGAACAAAAATATTTATTAGCACTTTTTATGTGGAATAAACCATTCACTCAGAAACCGTTTGAAGGTTCCAACAATGGAAATTCCACAGCGACCGATCAGTGGAAGTGATAAATTTTATTGATGTCATGCGAAACGAAAATATGGCAAAAACCGCGCAACGTTTATTTCATTAATACTTTTATAGAAACAAACTGACTTTATTTGTAGCTAAATACAAAAAATGCATACGATAACGGCACTCTTGACCATGAAAACGCATTTTAACTGTTGTCTATAAGACAGTCTGAGCAAAAGGTATCGAATTTTTACAATGGAGTTAATACAAATGGTAATTAAAAAAATTAACAGATTTGTGTCAAAAATTATCTCAGCTACATATCCTGTTTACATTTCTCAGAAACATTTCGAGTATTCATTTGACTCTCGACCTGTAAACATCGATACGAATTAGGCAAAAGTTTATAGTGGTGATTCAAAACGGGTCTCGGCCTCGTTTTTACCGTCATTATCGTATATCAAGTGAATATACTATTTATAAACTTTTAAAAATTAAAATATACAGTTTTAACAATTAAAATGAGTACTCCACCAGATTTATCGGTGAGTGTTTCTTTTTATACTGCTACTGTTAATGGTTAACCTATAAATATGCAATATCAGCAACAGCAAATTCAACCAGAATGCCCAAATTCCTTTTTCCACAAAATTTACAACCAAATTCAGCAAAATTTTTAAACAACCCACCAACAATAATATATTATGTTCTTAACCAAGTACTACCACACTCTTCCTCAAACTGTCAATACATTCCTAAAATAAATCCCACATTATCTACACTTTAAAATGAAGCTTCTGATTATATTGAGATGACACATACAGTACAAAGTGAAGAATCTTCAGTGGAAATCAGCGACATTAAGTCATCGGTCATCCACGAATGGCAAACTATACAACGTAGTAACAAAAAAGGTAAAATTAATCTTCCTACACCAACATAAAACGAAGATACGGTGGTAACCAGCAATAAATTTCAGATTCTTCAAAATGAAAACGAAAACGACAACAATACCAGTACAGAAAATAAAAACAAAACTCCAGCAACCTCTAAACCCCCACCAATTTTTATATATGGTGTTACTGAATACAATAAAATGGTTAATAACCTATCGGAAGTAACAAAAGCAGAGTCATACTATTGTACTCAACCACGATCTTCCGACATTGCGGCAATGTACAGCCCTCCAAGGTATAATATCACTACAGCAAAAGATAAAGACTTCTTTAAACATCTATCAAACAAATAATAAATTGAAGGTAACTTGGATGCCAAGCACACGGACTAGGGGTCGAGACTATATACAACAAAGGATAAAAATCTCAAAAAATCCATAGCTAACACAAACAGCTCTTACTTATCTACAGGGCAATCCACCTACTGGCCATCAAATCCAAAATCATAGATCTACTCGACTGCTTTATCCTCCATAGCATGGCCTTAAATTATTTTGACATACAAGCATCCTGGGATGTGTCTACCGACCATACTCCAATAATGGTCACACTATCTACGCAAATTCCAAAACGTACAAATATCCCTAAGTTGACAACATCAAATACCAACTGGAATGTATTCGAGTCATACATAAATAAAAATTTAATTTTAACTATAAGATTAAAGCAACCAGATGATATCGACAATGCTGTGCTTCTTCTCACCCAAACTATACATGCAGCCGCTAATATAGCTACACCCCTCAGAATGACAAAGAACCAAGTGACACCAACATATCGGTATATATAAAACGTCTTGTTGCCCAAAAAATAAGAGCCAGGCGCACATGAAAAAGAAGTCGCAATCCTGTAGATAAAAATAAATACAATAGATTAACACGACAACTTAAAACTGCTCTACACAGAATCAGAAAAGCAAAGAAATCATTCAAAAGGCCTACACAGCACATACCAACTCTAAGGAAAGCTGATGGAAGCTGGGAAAATCTGAACAAGGAAAGGCATCAATCTTTGCTGCACATATCTCACACGTTTTTGGTGCACCTGAAATTAATAACAATAATAAGAAAAAACAAGTTAAAAACTTCTTAGGCACTTTATGCCCACTGATGTTACCAATCAAATCCTTTATTCCTAATAATGTGAAAAAACAAATTTCTAGATGCAATAACTACAAAGCACTAGGCTTGAACATAATCACTAAGCTAATAATAAAAAAAATCTACTAACAATGATATATAACAGTATCATAAAATTAGCCAACTACCTGAATAATTGGAAGTTTGCACAAATAATTATGATTAGAAAACTAAATAAACCACCGAATATTACTACTTCATATAGAACAATCAGCTTACTTCCAATATTGTCAAAAATCTTAGAAAGACTTCTGCTCCAAAGAATCTCAGAAGACATCGAAATTAATTTAGTAACTTCAACACAGCAGTTTGGTTTTTGCAAAGCCCATTCAACTCTAAAATAATGTCATAGGATTGTTAAAAACATTTATATATGCTTTAAACAGAAAAAAATTTGCACTGCTGCCTTCCTGGATATAGAACAAGCCTTCGACTGTGTTTGGCATGACAACTTCCTACATAAAATTAAGTCATACTTTTTTACCCCTTACTATCTACTCTAACAATTATACCTCATAGAACATAACTTTCAAATCAAATTCCTTACAGAATCCTCTCAATACTATTTTATAAAATCTAGTGTCCCTCAAGGAAGTGTCCTGGGTCCCCTCCTGTACCTCATATACACTGTTGATATCCCAACAACAAATACGACCACACTAGACATTTTTTCAGATGACACTGCCATAATATCCATCGATTATGTCCCCTAAGTAGCATCAGGAAACCATTAAATACACCTGAACCTACTACAAGACTGGAAAAATAGATGGAAAATCAAAGTTACTTATATTAAGTCTAATCAAATTATATTTAACAACACGACCATCATAAATGTCCTAAAATCAGACCAAAAAACATATTACTAGTAGTAAAACAGAAGTCAAATACCTGGGAATGACACTTGATCAAAAGCTCACTTGAAAGCACACATCTTGGCAAAAAATCCAAATCAACATGAAAAAACGTCAAATGAATTTGCTAGTAGTCCGAAAATCACAATTATCTACAGATAATGAAACGTTAGTAACAAAACACTGCATTATGACTCCGGTATGTCGTTCGTTAAAGGCGAAATCAGCAGACTAAAAAGAAATTATTTAGAACATCCGCCTACCCACCCCAACTAGGAAGCAAGAAAACCACACATCCAACCAGCAGTCTTCTTCTTCAGATGCAAATCCACTAATGGATGTTAGCAATCACATTTTCCATTAATTCTCTATTTCTTGCAATATGTATCAGAGATTGTATGTCGTTAATCCCTGTCCATTGCCTTATGTTTCGGAGCCGGGACATTTTCGTGCGTCCCAGCAGTCGTCAGACTAAAATTAAAGAGACAGAGGCCAATAGACTATATTCGCTAATTTCAATTTTAATTTTCATTTTAATTTAAGTTTGAAATTAAATTCCTACATTAATTTAATTTGTTAGTGTTAGTATTAAGAGTGTTATCAGTGGATAATTTCTCCTCCCATGTATTTGCAATATTCACATTTACTAACAGCTTGTAATAGCAGATTGTAAATTTGCAAATTTAATAAAAAAAAGTAACATTTTTTTGAAACATTTTTTTCGACGGCGCACAGATTTTTGGTAAATTATTGTTTTCCGTTTTTTAACCTATACGAATAGGAATACGAGAATACGAGAAAGCCCGGGGATAGAAGTGCCAAAATTTTTTACATCTTTTTAGGAGTTTCAAAATAAGTATTTTTTATGTCATAATGCTTTTAATAATATTACTTTAAAATTGTACCCATCACACTAATTAATAATAATTGTAGTAATGCAATTGCATTAACTAGTGGAATTGTTTGGAAAATTTATAACAAATAATTCGGTTACCTGTCACTATTTACCATTTTTAAATTATGTAAATCTAATAATAGCACCCTAGCCTTTTACACTCTCATTTTAAAGATTAACTTTTACTATAACTTGTTATGTGAATAAAGTTCGAGCGATTTTGATCAGAATTCGATTACTATCTAGTACATAAAACTCAATCCTTTCTACAAAGCCCATAACAGGCTTCGATTCTCAATAAACTACCCACGCCCGCAAAATTCTATTCTATCAGAAACTCCACCAGGGTTCAATGGAAGAGTCGTATATCACTAAATACAGCAAAAACTAAATTGGGTGGCGTAATTTTGAGGGCCAGTTTTTGACATATTTTACGTTTTATAGGCAACAGAGAACGCGAAAGTTAAAGAGGAGAGATTTTCGTTTATCCCAAACATATAATGGATACCATCGATATATGGGGTTTAAACAAAAGCTGTTCCGAGCAAACATTTTCACAGCTTTGTGTTATTTAATAGAAGGATTTATAAAAATAGTAACTGTATTAATCTTTATCTTTAACTGTTTTTTTTATCAAGGTAATTTATTGGTAAGTCTTAAATTTTATGTAAGAAAACAATATCCACACTTTAGATTTTTTAACAAACCGCGTATATAACTAGCAAAATTTTATATATAATGATTATATTTTAGGTTTAGAACATGCATAACTTTTTATGAAGAATAATTTTTAACTTTTTTCATGTTTCATTTTTCAAACTCTTAAAAATAATACAATAATATTATAATAATAGCATAATAATTGGATATTCACTAAAATGAAGAGAGTGTTCTGCGGAAGAGATTTGAGCCTTGAAATGAAACTTCGCCTGATGAGATGTTACGTACTTTCTGTGCTGTTTTACGGAATGGAGTCATGGACGTTAAAAAAGATTGATATCAAAAAATTAGAGGCATTTGAACTGTGGATGTATCGCAGAATCCTGAGAATATCATGGACCGAGAGAGTCACAAATGTCGAGGTCTTGAGAAGAATGAACAAAGAAAAGGAAGTCATATTTACAATCAAAAAACGAAAACTGCAATACTTGGGCCACATTACAAGAGGCGAAAGATATGAACTGCTTCGAATAATTATGCAAGGGAAAATAGCAGGAAAAAGGTCCATAGGAAGAAGACGAAACTCCTGGCTAAAGAATCTACGGGAATGGTATAGTTGTAGCAACAACGAATTGTTTCGGTCAGCAGTTTCGAAAATACGTATAGCCCTGATGATCGCCAACCTTCGGAACGAAGATGGCACTTGAAGAAGAAGAAGAATTGGATAAATATTTGTTTAATTTGTATAAAGCATTAAACACCTACGCATGTTCCGCGAATTAAGGGTTGTCACTCCCGAAGGTACTTTTTAAAAAGGCCCTTTTAAAGGTACAACTAACAGAGTAACAGCACTTTATTTACAACTAACTTTGAAATAAAAATGAACAGTATTTTATATAAAATTAATTGATGACGACCTGTCTGCAATATGTGTCGAAACTGCTGATCGGCTGGAGTATTGAACTGCAATACCGCTGACAACTGGGGTTATTGTATCGTAATTTCTCCATCCCCTGAGGAAGTTTTGTGAGGGATGAACAAAACTCTGTGTACTGTTTCTGAGGACTCTTGGCTTTGGTCAGGGATGTCTTCTGTTGTGGTTGTATTCTGCTCATGTTTTTCTTTTTTCAGTTCGTGTAGCTTGAGAAAACCAAAAATTAAAAGGATTGCTACCAGGATATATAGCGGTGGTGTCCATATGTAGCTGTGGTCTATTTGTGTTGGGAGAATGGATTGGAACCTTTCTTCTTCCTGTGATAACTTGTGTAGTTCGTCTAAAGGAATTCTGTCCAGTTTTAGGGGTTTGACTATTGAATGGTTCTTTGGAATAGTGGTGGTCTTGACTTTAGGTAATGTAAGTAGTTCTTCTTTAATTGTTGTTTTGGAATTCGTGTAAATTTCATTATTGGTTCGTAGTTCACATCCTGGTGGTAACTCAATTAGATAGGTCCCTTCGAGTACTTCTATTTCGGTGGTGGTGCAACGGGTAGATACTTTCGTAGCCTTTGGAAAAACAGCAATGTAATGTGCATCTGATACTTTTTGGATGATCGTTGTAGTGACAGTGACAGGAACACTTTGGCATTGGGCAGCATCATTGATTAACTGGAGAATTTCGATGATGCAGTCATTAGTCTGGTCATTCTCTTGTGGAAATTTCTCAGGACAGATGAATGATTTGGATACGATTCTTTTGCATGGTAGATCCATATATTGAAAAAGGTCTGAGTTGTGGACTAGGTATGGACCAGGTGGAATGATTATTGTGTGATTATTAGTTGGGAGTGAGTATAAATGGAAGTATGTAAACGACTTGGAATGAAGGATAGGAAAATGTAAAATGAAAACAAGGGTGTGGTTCGTGTAATAACCATCAATGTCTATAATTTCATAGTATTTGGTTAAGTCTTCTTCTTGAATATAGGGAATCTGTGATGCAGGGTGGTGCTCAAGCATCTTTTGCACGGTCCATTTTATTTCTTCAGGTTTGATAAGACTGCTGTGTAAAGTTTTGATTCTTGCAAATGTAATTGTTGTTTGTAGATCATCCAGTATTTGTATAATTGTTTGTAAATTTAGATTTATCTGGTCAAGAATGTTTCGAACTTGCATATAATCATTGAAATCGAAAACGAATTGGTTCATCTCTAAGCAAATTTTGTTTGTCTCTTCAGCTATGATTTCTTGGTTGTGTGTAAGTAGTGAAATTGTTTGGTTAAAATTTGTCATTATTCTTTTATTGAGACTGAGTTGGCTATTGATGTTGGTAATAATATTCTTTTGGTTATTTTCAAGTGATTTGATGGCGGCGTTGTATCTTTCAGCATCTTCTAGATCTAGATTACCAGAAATAGATTTTATTACGCTTCCCAATCCGTTTATAAGTCCTCTTTTGCTTCTGGATATTGGATATATTGTGTCTAGTTTTTCTTTTGCTGTTTGGAGAAGGTACTGTACAGTTTTATCAAAGTTTTGTAGGCTGTCAAAATATGGTTGACTAAGTCCATTTTCTATTGCTCTGTTGGTAGTGATATTATATTGAGATTCTATGGATTTAATCTCTTCTGCGATGGGATCTAGATGAAAATAGTGGATGAAGTCATGAGTGCTGGTCTGTATTCTCGCTTGTCCAAGTTTAACTGGGAGGATTCCTGGATTGTCCTTCAGGTTTTGAATTTGAACTTGTTGGGCTGCTACTAAGGTACATCTGTAAAGTAGTTTTAGCGTTAGTCTTTGGCTGGTGTTTGATGTTCTTTTTGTGTGTCGACGTATCTTGAGTGTCTATTGTTACGGGATTGTTATTTTTCACAATGCGGGAAGAAAATCACGGAAGAAGTTTGTTTCTTTTTACTGTTTTTCTCGTGTAAACTTTTGTGCTAGGTTTGTAAGTTATTAGTGTTTGTCTTTTTTCATTTATTTTCTCGATATTTTTCTGTTTGGTTTCTTGTAGCTTTTTATTTATTTCACTGTAGATTTCTTTTGTCTTTAATCTGTGGCTTTGTGTATAGTTATTTATTAGGGTTCTGTTAATATCGATGTCGAACGGGTCTTGAGGATCGATATGGCCATTGAGAATTTCGATTGGCTTTTGTTTAGTTGATGAATGAATGGAATTGTTGTATCCTAAAATAGCATATAGCATATGTTCTTTAATACTCAGAGTCTTTCTTTTTTCTCTAAGTATTCGTAGGTGTTCCAAAATTGTAGAGTGAAAACGTTCTATCATTCCGTTTGATTGTGGATTATCTGGTGTTGTGTAGTGAATCGAAATTTTGTGTGTATCGACAAATTCCTGAACAAGGCCGTTCTTGAATTCGGTTCCGCTATCTGCGATTATCATGTGTGGCAGTCCATGGTGGGTTATAAACAGCATGAAGGCATTAAGGACATTTACTGCGTTGGATCCTTCTATAGGATATGCTTGGCCATATTTCGAAAATGCATCAATGATTGTAAGGAATTTTTGTCCGTTAGCTTGGAATGTGTCCATATGAATTATTTCTAATGGTTTCGTTGGAGTCGGTGTTACCATAAATTTTGGCTTAATTGGATTTCTGGCATACTTGTTAGTGTTGCCGAGAGGGGGCATTTGGGCCTGTGGGACCCATCGCCGGCTCTTCGGACTTCTTCCTGTCCCCGGAATTTGATCGGGTGTTGACCATCTTTGCTTGTCGCTGGTAAAACGTGTTATTACTGCTACTGGTATAAAATAACAGTTACCGTGACAAGTATCTGTTATAGGTAACAGTTCCAAGGAACAGTTACAAAATAGCAGATCAAAATAGAAAACAGAACAGGTAAAAAAATAATCTAAGTATTCCTTGACTTACGGAAGGAATAACTTGGTAAAACAAGTAAACCAAATGGTATAAAAATTATAATGCAAGAGAAATGTTCCTAAGTGTTTCTTGACTTACGGAAGAAACAACTTAGGACAGAAATATAGAAAAATGAAATATGTAAATATGAAACAATGTATGGAAATATTTGTAAGTGTTTCTTAGAACAGAAAACAATTAAGAGAATCAAATATAGTAAAATAAGAATACAAATATTTGTAAGTGTTTCTTGACTTACGGAAGAAACAACTCAGCATGAAATGGTAAAATAAAAGAGACAAATATATTAAGAAAATATCTTAGATAAATATCGGAAATAATAATGCAATAATGATTATGAAAATATTTCTAAGTGTTCTTTTGACTTACCGGAAAAGAATGACTTAAGCACACAATAAAATTAACAAGTCAAATATCAGAGAAATATTTCTAAGAGTTCTTTGACTTACCGAAAAGAACTACTTAGACACAAAGTACAAAATCAAATTTATAAAATAGAAAAAAGTAAGGTAAATATTTCCAAGTGTTCTTAACTTACGGAAGAACAACTTAGATACAAAATACAAGAAAAATAAACAATCAAAATAATCAAATAAAATATCAAATAATCAGTATATGAACAAATATAAGTCAAAGTAATATTCTAACCTGAAAAGGTCTGAATATACAATAATAAAATATAAATGGTTATCAGAAAATAAGAAATAAAACAATAGCTTAGTCGGAACAATAATAGCACCGACTAGGTCTACAGAAGAAGAGGCAAGCTCGACTGACCGATGAGAGAAATTCCATCTGCTTTTATATAAAACAAATCCTTTGTTTTACGTAGCAAAAGTGGAATTTCCCTGCATCGAGTCAATTAGAAATTCGGATTTGCCCACACTTGGAATTTCCAAGTATTTCTCCGAATTTCTAAATGCGTCCGGCACGGCGGTCAGCTTCTGCCTGACACGCCTCCGGAGACATCCCCCCTCCTCTGAAAGACCTAACGGTGCTAAAAGAAAATTTATTGATAAATCAAAATCAAAATACATACAATAGGAAATCCTTAACCTAAGAAAAAAAAAATACAATACAAATACAATTCAAACTTAAGATATATCATACTTAAAATTATAGTGGTCCAGGCGATCCAGATGGTCCAGGTGGTCTAGGTGGGTCGTCTGCTTCCGTCAGGGCTACTTTATTCACCCTGAGGAGGTCCTACGACGTCGTGAAGATATAAGGCTACTCAATTCACCTTGATATCTCCACGTGTCGTAATGGGACCTTATCCTTGGTCGTCTTTGGTGGTCGGCTTCGCTGTGGTTCCTTCATCCCGTCCGTCCGGAGGGGTCAGGGTCCTATGGTCAGCATCGTCGACCATCGTGAACTCTTGGAGGAGATTCTCTTCAATCTCGCTCCTGGGTGCGTCTTCGGAGGTTTGCTGCTCGTGCCTCAGAAGTCGTTTCTTCCTCTTGCGTGTCCGGTGACTTCTCCGGATTTCCTCTCGAAGTGGTATGTCGACCGGACCGTCTAGGATGTGGTCGGAAGCCTTCTCCTCGTCGCCATGCTCCATTGTCTCTATCAATAGAAGGCATTCGGCGTCTGGCATGTCATCTGCTGTTAGGCTAGGTTCTTCCTCCTCGTCGACGTCCTCCATCGTCTCTAGTAGTGGAACTTCTTCTTCTTCTTCGGGTGTGCCTGTACTGATGTCCGCTGTTTCGGTTTCTTCAGTGGTCGGCTGACGTGGACGGTTGTCTAATACTTCATTGTCCTCTTGGGTTGACTGCTGTGCTTGTTGGGATGGGGTTTGATGGAATTCCACCTGTTGTGGTTTGGCTTGCCTTTCTGCTGGGGTCGCCCAGTAGATGGTGGTTCGGCAGGCAGTACCAGCTTGTAGACATTTTTGGGGTATGTCTACATTGGCCTCTTCCTGCTCCAACCAAGGCATCCCTAACACAACGTCGTGGTTCAAATCCTCCATAACCATGCAGTTTACAGTCGTGTCCAGAGTATCAATGTTCATATTGACTGCAGCAGTCCCTAGGGTGCGGGATGTGCTGCTCGTGCATGCCAGCTGAACCAGTCCTGGTCCTCGTTGCAGGTCCCGTCTCTGGATCAACCTCTGGTGAACGAAGTTCCCGGAGGCACCGGTGTCGACCAAAATCTTCACTTGTTGCCCGTTGATCCTTCCATAGAGTTGTAGGAGGCCTGCTGTCGAGGGTTGTACCTGAATAGGATTCAGTTGGGGCACCATCTTCACAACAGGGTTCAGTTGGCGCCCCGATTGGCGTTTCCCTGGTTTTGTGGGGTTGGAGGTGGTGGTTGGTTAATTGAGGGCATCCTGTGCTGTCCACGGGGATTCCTCCATTCGTCTATCGCCTCAGGGTGTCGTGGAGCGTTATCCTGACGTGGGGGACGGTACGGCTGTTGTTGCTGCTGCTGGGGTTTGCCGGTCCGGCGGATGTCAGATTCCATGCCCTGGGCGATTGTCAGAAGGTCTTCCTCGGTCTTGGGGATGTTCGCTCTCAGGCAGATCGCAATGTCAGGTCTCAGTAAGTTCGCTATCGTTATACATCTCTGGTCCTCGGGAGTATGTGGCATGAGACGTCTAAATAAGGCAGATTTCTGGTTAATGAACTCCTCCGTGGATTCGTCCCTACGTTGATGTTCTCCATAAAGCTTCGACGTCAGGGTTGAAATTGCGGCAGGGTCATTGTATCTTCTTAGGAGACGGTCTCGAAATGTGGTGTATGGCAGGTCCGTGTATAAAAATTTCTGAGCCCATTTCTTCGCATCGCCGTGGAAGGAATTGTCTATGAGGTAGTCGATCCATTGGTCCTTGTCTACGTCATGTTTGATTAAGAAATTCTCAGCTTTTGTCCAAAAGCTGAGTGGATTCTCGGTGTCCCGGCCTGAGAATTGAGGGGGCTTCGTGTAATTTATCCTGGACTTTGGTGTCTCAGGCTGAGGCATCTGGGGTGCAGTGCCTTGAGTTGTGGATAGGGCCGTCATCGCTTGCATCAAGGCAGAGATAAAGTCAGCTGTAGCAGGCTGGCTCGAAGACGGTCCTGGGGTCGTGAGTTCGGGTTTTGTTAGTTGGGCGCCATGTTGCCGAGAGGGGGCATTTGGGCCTGTGGGACCCATCGCCGGCTCTTCGGACTTCTTCCTGTCCCCGGAATTTGATCGGGTGTTGACCATCTTTGCTTGTCGCTGGTAAAACGTGTTATTACTGCTACTGGTATAAAATAACAGTTACCGTGACAAGTATCTGTTATAGGTAACAGTTCCAAGGAACAGTTACAAAATAGCAGATCAAAATAGAAAACAGAACAGGTAAAAAAATAATCTAAGTATTCCTTGACTTACGGAAGGAATAACTTGGTAAAACAAGTAAACCAAATGGTATAAAAATTATAATGCAAGAGAAATGTTCCTAAGTGTTTCTTGACTTACGGAAGAAACAACTTAGGACAGAAATATAGAAAAATGAAATATGTAAATATGAAACAATGTATGGAAATATTTGTAAGTGTTTCTTAGAACAGAAAACAATTAAGAGAATCAAATATAGTAAAATAAGAATACAAATATTTGTAAGTGTTTCTTGACTTACGGAAGAAACAACTCAGCATGAAATGGTAAAATAAAAGAGACAAATATATTAAGAAAATATCTTAGATAAATATCGGAAATAATAATGCAATAATGATTATGAAAATATTTCTAAGTGTTCTTTTGACTTACCGGAAAAGAATGACTTAAGCACACAATAAAATTAACAAGTCAAATATCAGAGAAATATTTCTAAGAGTTCTTTGACTTACCGAAAAGAACTACTTAGACACAAAGTACAAAATCAAATTTATAAAATAGAAAAAAGTAAGGTAAATATTTCCAAGTGTTCTTAACTTACGGAAGAACAACTTAGATACAAAATACAAGAAAAATAAACAATCAAAATAATCAAATAAAATATCAAATAATCAGTATATGAACAAATATAAGTCAAAGTAATATTCTAACCTGAAAAGGTCTGAATATACAATAATAAAATATAAATGGTTATCAGAAAATAAGAAATAAAACAATAGCTTAGTCGGAACAATAATAGCACCGACTAGGTCTACAGAAGAAGAGGCAAGCTCGACTGACCGATGAGAGAAATTCCATCTGCTTTTATATAAAACAAATCCTTTGTTTTACGTAGCAAAAGTGGAATTTCCCTGCATCGAGTCAATTAGAAATTCGGATTTGCCCACACTTGGAATTTCCAAGTATTTCTCCGAATTTCTAAATGCGTCCGGCACGGCGGTCAGCTTCTGCCTGACACGCCTCCGGAGACATTAGCTTGGCACGTATCACAAAGGTTGATAACTTCTTCGATGTCTTTCTTTAGCGTAGGCCAGTAGTAGCGTTTTCTTATTTGAGCTTCGGTTTCGTTAATTCCTCTGTGGTTAGTCTTCCCTTGATGGTAGTTCTCTATAATTTCTTTTTGTCTCTCTGTGCTGTTTATATCTTCTAGGAGGATGTTGCATTTGACAAGATCGAAAGCGGACTTTTTAAAAGTGTCTCGTAGAATATTGCATAGGGATTTGTAGAGTTCATCATTCTCGAACAGAATGGCGTATTTCCTTTTCGGATCTATATAGTTCTTGAAAAACTGGAAAATGTCGTTGTGAAGATCATTTTTTCCCAATTGGACATACATTCTCTTCTTTGTTACAAAACACTGCTCTGTGATTGGTTTTGCCGGGTTGTAATTTACTATCTTGAAAATTATCTGGTTATTGTAATAATTTAGTGGTTTCTCGCTAATTGGAATTCCCATTATTGGATTTTCTGCCGTGGAATGTTTGGTTACATCTGTATCGTTATCTTCTTGTAAGTATTGGGAGTTTGATGGCTGAGCTTTAGATTTTTGCTGTTTACTGTCTTCATGTAGGATTTCGTCTATTATCTTCATTTCTTCGGGAGTTAACGTTGCAGTTTGATTTTTCTGGATGATTTTATCTAAGTCGCCTAAAGGGGTTGACGGATTCGAAATTTGTTGAGACTCTTCGGCTCGGTCGGTTAGAAATTCTTCTATATCGGATAAGGAACTGGGGTGATTAATCATAGAGATATCATCGTCATCTTCCTTTGAGAGAAGTTTCATTATTTCTTCCATGTTCTCATCTACACTGTTTAATTCTTTCGTGTGAATTTCGACACGGGATAAAGCATCTGCATTGGTGTTGGATTTACCTTTTTTATATATTACTTCGTAGTCAAATTCCTCCAGCTTTAATCTCCATCTGACAAGTTTTGAGTTCGGATCTTTAAGTGAAAATAGGCATTGTAGTGGTCGATGGTCGGATAAAATTTTGAATTTTCGTCCGAAAAGGTATGGCCGGAAGTATTTAGTAGCCCATACAATTGCTAACATCTCCTTTTCGATAGTCGAATATTTCAGTTCAGTTTCATTTAAAGTTCTGGATGCATAGGCGATGGGTTTATCATTTCCTATTGGACCTTGTGATAGGATGGCTCCTATAGCGAAGTTGCTTGCATCAGTCGTAAGGTTGAAGGGTTTAGTGAAGTCTGGATATTGCAGAAGTGGTTCATTAATCAATAAGCTTTTACAGGTTTTGATACAGTTTAAGAATTCCTCGGTATGTTCAATTTTTGCATCCTTTTTAAGACATATGGTAAGTGGTTTTGTAATTTTGGCAAAGTCCTTTATAAATGTTCTATAGTAACCAAGTAATCCTAAAAATCCTAGAATTTCTTTCGCTGTTTTTGGTATAGGATAGTCTATGATGGCTCTAATTTTAGTCGGGTTTGGTTTTATTCCCTCGCAAGTTACGACGTGGCCTAGGAAATCGACTTCTTTGTTAAGGAATTCACATTTGTCAACTTGTATCTTAAATCTTGTTTCTCTTAATCTTTCAAAAATTTTCTTAAGATTTACCATGTGTTCTTGAAGAGAGGTTGAAAATACAATAATGTCGTCCATGTAGACAAGGCATATTTCTCCTATAAGTCCTTTTAGTACGTTCTCCATTACTCTCTGGAATGTTGAGGGTGCATTTTTGAGTCCGAATGGCATTCTCAGGTATTCATAGTGGCCATTTTCAACGTTAAATGCAGTCTTCTGGATATCTTCTTCGGCCATTTCAATTTGATGGAATCCGCTGGCTAGATCTAGGGTTGAAAAGTATTGGCAGCGTCCTAGTTTGTCCAGAATGTCTGTTATATTTGGAATTGGATATCGGTCATCGATGGTTTTCTCGTTCACCTTCCTGTAGTCGACAACTATTCGCAATTTAATTTTTCCTGAGGCATCTGGTTTCTTTGGAACGACCCAGATTGGGGATGACCAGGGTGATTGACTCGGTCTAATGATTCCTTGATCGAGCATCGAAGTGATCTGCTTACGTACTTCTTCTTTATGGATGTGTGGATACCGATATGACTTGGTGTAAACTGGAACTTCGTCTTTGGTTCGTATATGGTGCTTTATTTGGTTAGTAAATGTTAAAGGATCATCTGGGTGATGAAATATCTCTGCAAACTTCCTGCACAGTCGTCTTAGGTGAGAGTTTTTTCTTCTGTATTAAGGTGATCGGTTCTAAGAAGAGGATCGACATCTCTTAGATTACTGTCTTCGGTAGGTATGATATCTGACGTGTATATATGATATTCTTCGAGATTTATTGCTTGACTTTTGATGGGATCAGTTAATGATATTTGGATGTATTCATCGCTGTTATTGACTAGCTCGGTCCAGGCAAGTTGATTACAGGCAACAGTGAGAGTTTCTCTTAGGATGGCACCTTCGATTTCTTGTCTTGGGATGACGATTGTACCGGATGCTTCCTTTACTGGCAATCTGACTTGGGTAATTGTTTGGGGCTCTAGTTGGACTATATAGAATTGGGCTTTGTTTGTGACATAGTAATTAATAGGAAGAATAGAATGCTCTGTAGTAAGAGTAGCTTGGGTAAAATCGAGATTTGCTTTTAGAAGTTTGAGATTATCGAGGCCGATAAGACCGTCGAATGTCTTGTAAAATTTAAAAAGATAAAATTTTAAGTTAATATCCGAGTTAAATTCGGGAAAAATTGGAATTTCTACACAATAATCTTGTGAATGATTCTGAAAAATTGATGTAACGATAAATAGTTCATATTTAATATTATTTTTGTAGAATTTATTGGCTATATCAGGATTAAGGAAAGATTTAGTGGCTCCTGTATCAATAAGAAGTTTAAGAGGTGGGTTTTGAATTTTAATGTAAGGAAGCTCTCTTTTATCAGCATAGGAATGTAATTCTACTACGTTTCTTCTTTTTCTTCTGGAGACGTTTGAAAATTTACATTTTCATCATATTCTTGGCTTTCTTGTTCATAATAAGGGTAATCTGTGTATGTGTCATTGTCTATACCTTCATCGTAATTATTTTCTTCTTGTTGTTCGATATTAAAAAAGTTCTTCTACAGTAAATCGGGGGCTGGCTGTTTGTTGAAAGCGGAAATTTCTTTGAGATTGGGGTCTATTAAAGCCGGTTTGGCGTGTAGATATGCTCATAGGTGTTGGCTTATATGATTGAGATGGCACTGGTTTATGAAAATTGGGTTGATTAGCCCTAGAATTTTGTGCATATGGAGTGATTTGTTGATTTTGTTGAAATCTAGGGGGTTGTTCATTCGTGCGTGAACAGTTGTCGTGCTTACACGTGTATATTAAAAGTTTAGTACAATCAATAGTTTTAGAAGACAATAGTAATTATTTGAAAATTAGTTATAATTGTGGTTATAAGGGTGTTGTGAAAGATTAGTGCATTCATATGGATGTGGATGATGGGGGGAAACCCCCTCCTCTTCCGGACCCTATAGAAATCTTAGATCTAGGAAATAATCAGATAAGTGGTTCAAATCATTTAAATTTAATTATAGATTCTTCTGCATTGAATCGGAATATTAAAGATAAAAAAAAATAAAAAACAAATTGTATTACAGGATAAGATAGATGAGGCTAGTTCTAATCCAGAATCAAGTTTTTCCGTTAACAATAATAATAATGAGTCGAACAAAAAAGTAATAACAACATTTCTTTATCAGGCTACTGATATAGGCCCGTTTCAGATTTACATTGAAAATAAAATGGATAATTATTAAGGCCAAATAAACGCAATAAAAGTTGGAGAAATAATTTTAACTTCACATCCGGAATTAGACAAAAAAATAAAACAAATTCAATCGATAGGAAGAAATCGAATTCGGGTTTTTTGTAAGGATTATTTGAGCGCTAATATATTGTTAAAATCTCATATTTTAGAAAATAAAAACTTGTCTGCTTATATTCCCAAATTTTTAATATTTCGATTAGGAATTATTAGATTCATTGATAAAGATTTACCAGTTGAATATTTAAAAAATAAAATTAGGGCCTATGATTTTCATTGTAAATTTGAAGTGGAATTTGTTAAAAGAATAAAGAGAAAAGTAAAAAACTCAAATAACGAAACAGAATTAATACCCAAAAGTACTATTTTGGTTTCCTTTAAAAGTCAAACTTTACCTAAGTATATAGAAATTAATAAAGTTCTTTACAAGGTAGAAGTTTATAAACAAAGAGTTGTAATGTGTAATAATTGTTACCGTTATGGACATATTAGTAAACAATGTCGAAGCAAAATAAGATGTCTTAAATGTTGTCAGAGTCATGACACAGTTACCTGTTCATCAGACGAATTTACAGTAAAGTGTTTTTCTTGTAATGGAAACCATTTTACTAACGATTTTAATGTATGCCCGGAGTACAACAGACAAGAACAAATTAAACAAATGATGTCACAAACAAATTGTTCCTTCAAGGATGCTAGTAGTAGTATTCCAAAAAGAAGTTATGCAGATATTGTATCTAAACATTTACCTTCAAAAGCAGTTGATAATACAATAGTTAATTCTAATTTACAACAAAATTCTTCATTAGAGTCAGTTAATGTTCATGTAGCTTCAACATCGTCCAAGCCCTTTTCACATATATCACACCAATACAATACTCGACCCATTTCTCAAAGACCGAATTACCAGTCATACTATCAAGCCCAATTAAATAACTTAACAAAAAAAAGTAAAAGATCTTATCCTTTATCTCCCGATCATACATTTTTAGAGCATCAGTCCATTATTAGTTCAGTTAATCTTCCTTTTAAGAAAGGGGGAATTTTGAGTTCAGAACAATATCAGTCCAATATTCAAAATGAAAATAAATCAGAAAATGTCATAAGAGAAACCGAAAATAATGAAATTGCAAATGTCATTTTTCGGATAGTTTTATCAACCATAAATACAATAATGAACACAAATAAATTAGACATACAAGAAAACGAAATTACAAATATTATTAAAACTAGCTTAAATAACCTTTTTGAACATGGATCATATAACTCTATGTCAATGGAACATTAAATCGGCAAATTCAAATAAAGAAAATTTACAATATTTGTTAAATGATCATAACATCGATATAGCTTGCTTCTCAGAAACTAGATTTACATCAAATAAATATTTTAATCTTCCAGGTTACAACATTGTGAGGGATGACCGTTTAGACCGCAGTGGCGGGGGAACGGCCATCCTTATTAAATCAAAACTTTTGTATACAGAATTACCTACATCTGTTTTACTACCTAATTGTAATCAATCATCCATTCTTTTAAAATGTAATGATAAAAAAATATTACCATTGTATCGCTTTATGTTCCACCAAAAACTAAAATTTCGTTGCATATTTGGGATCAATTCTTTAGTTCATTTAATCCACCTGTAATTTTTACGGGAGATTTTAATTCACATAATATTGCCTGGGGTGGGCCAAACACAGACCACTATGGCATAACACTTATGAAAGCTCTTGACCGAAATAATCTTGTATATCTCAACGATGGCTCACCTACATTCAAAGGGAATTATTTGCAATCTCATTCTGCTATCGATCTGACAATTTGTTCTCCTTGTATAAAACATTTACTATATTGGCACACAATAAAAGATCTTTATGGGTCTGATCATTTACCATGCATTACACAAATATATATGGTACCCAAAGTTAATAAATTACTATCTTGGAGAAAATGGAATATTAAAAAAGCAAACTGGGATATATATTGTATGGAGTTTCAAGAACTGATTAATAAAACAGAAGTTGGTGATTACAATTATTTTATAAGAATAGTTGAAAATGCAGCAAACCTTTCTATACCTAAATTTAAATCAAATCAAAGTTCAAATAAAAATAAACAATGGTGAAATGAAAAATGTCAATTTCTAGTACGGAAACGAAGAAACAGTTTTCATAAATATATGAATAATCTCACACTAGATAATTTGTTAGAATATAAAAGAACCGATGCTATAGCAAAAAAAACCTTCAAACAAATAAAAAAAGATAGTTGGGAAAATTATTGTAAATCACTCAACAGATCAGTACCTCTTAAGAATATATGGAAAAAGGTAAATAATTTTAAAAACCGAAAATATTCAAATCAAAATCAATCAGATCATGATGAATGGCTTGCTGAATTTCACTACAATTTAACCCCTCCATATGTATCCCCTGACCCAACTGTTCTTGATTGTGTGGATATAATAGATCATAATATTAGTGGACATTATCTTACCAACCAGTTTTCACTTCAAGAATTAGACATGGCACTCAAAAAATCTGCCAATACAGCTCCACGTTCTGATAATATACATTATCCTATGTTGTTCAATCTTCCTAGATCAGGAAAAATTTTGCTTTTAAATCTACTAAATGATATTTGGTTAAATAAAGTCGATATACCTTCACAATGGAAAAATTACATATTAGTTCCCATACTTAAGCCAGGAAAACCAAAAAATCATGCATCGTCATATAGGGCTATATCTTTAGCATCATGTGTTCTAAAAACATATGAAAGAATGATAAAATCAAGACTAGAATTTTGTTTGGAATCTAATAATCTTATTCACAGTTCTCAATTCGGATTTCGAAAAAAAAATCGACGTATGAAAATCTGGCCAATTTTGTTACAGATATTCAATTATCACTCTCCAATGACCAGTCAACATCAGCTTTATTTTTAGACATAAAAGGGGCATATGACAACGTGAAATTAGACATATTATATAAAAAAATGTGTCAAATGGGAATTCCCCAAAGTCTGTCTAAACACCTATATAATATATACAGTAATAGAAATTTATTTTTCAGAGAAAACCACTTATTCTCTGAATGCAGACAAACATCTGTGGGTTTGCCACAAGGTGGTATATTAAGTCCTATACTTTATATTATTTACTCAAGTGATCTAGTTGTTGACATCCCACATAATATATCTATTTTGCAATATGCTGATGATATTGTTATTTACACACGCCACAAATCCATCGAGATAGGCCACAAACAACTCAATTATGCAATAAGAAATTTAGATAATTGGATTTTCAACAACGGCTTATTAATTTCCGAAGAAAAATCAGTATTAGTTACTTTTACAAGAAAAAGATATCGGTTTCCTCAACAAATAAAATTATCTAAATATTTGTTTCCTTACAAATCTTCCACTAAATTTCTAGGAGTAATTTTAGATTGTAAATTAAATTGGAAGGAACACCTAAATTATATAATCAAAAGAACAGAAAATAGTGTTAATTTATTAAAAACATTCGGTCATTCCTCCTGGGGAGGGGATCCAAAAATAATGTTACTATTTTATAGAACACTCGTTAGATCTATTTTAGATTACGGATCTATATTTTATCATTCAGCAGCAGAGACAAATCTTATAAAAATAGATAAAATAAAAAACAAATGCCTTCGACTCTGTATTGGATACTTGGGAAGTACGCCTATAGACGTTATGGAAACAGAAACATGCGAACCGCCATTGAATCTTCGGAGAAGATTTCTATCTGACAAATTCGTGTTAAAGTTAAGAAGTCATAAATCCAAGTTACTGGTTAAAGTATCTAGTTTAGCTGGTTTGGTTTTAACATCTAAATATTGGGATAAGAAAAAAATACCATTATTAGTTGAAAGTTTCATTACCAATGTTCACAGATATGAAGAACTTTATAAATCCAATGGAATCCCTTTATGGAATTATTCTTATGAAATGTTTCTTTCTCCAGTTAAGACACATATTAACGCTCGCTATTTGTGTCAAAACAATATTATTATACAAAAAGAATATTATCGAGATTGTATAGTAAAATGGAAACAGCATGAAAAAGTTTATACTGATGGATCTAAATCGGAACATGGAGTTGGCTGTGCAGTTTATTATCCTTCCAAAAATATCAAACTAATATACAAACTGTCAGATATGATGTCAATTTTCAGTGCTGAGCTTATTGCCATAAAATTAGCAATTAATCTGTGTTTAGAACAAGAAGAGGATAAATTTGTCATATTTACAGACTCTAAAAGTTCGGTAGAAAAACTTAATAATCTGTTTTTGAATCCTAATTTAAATTATATTCTTCTTGATATTTTAGAATTGTATCAAAATGTATCAAGTAGAGGAAAACAAATTTATATATCATGGATAAAAGCCCATTCCGGTATAGAAGAAAATGAAGAAGTGGACCATTTAGCAAAAGATGGTGCGAAAAATGGAAGACTACTTAGATTAAAAATACCAGAATCTGATTTTATTCCAATTTTTCGAAAGGAACTTAAGGAAAAGTGGCAGATAAAATATAAATGTGGAGACAAAGGACAGTTTTTTAAGAATATACAACCAAAAATAAGGGATAAACCATGGTTTGAGAATACACATAATCGTTCAATTATTCGGATAATAAGTCGAATGCGCTGCAATCATGCACTATTTCCAGCGTATAAACATAAAATAGGTTTGTTAGATAATAATAAATGTCTATGTGATGAAATTGCCGATTTACAACATATTCTTTTAGAATGTCCTTTAAAAAAAATAGAAATTGATAAGTTTTATCAAAATTTAATATTGTACAAAATGAAATTTCCAATAAATGTTTCAAATCTATTGACATTAGAGGATAATAGTATCTACAACATCATTATATCAGTATGTAAAATCTACTAATATTACTTTGTAAGCAGTATTGCGAAATATGAATATATTTGTAAGCCTAAAACGAAAAAAAAAACAAAAAAAAAACAAAAAAAAAACAAAAAAAAACAAAAAAAAAACAAAAAAAAAACAATATGAAAAAAAGCAAACCAATAAATAAATAATATTAAACAATAAAAAATAATACTAATAAAAAGAAATAAACAATAAAAATAAAAAAAAAAAGTTACAATGGTATATAGAACGATAAAAAAAACAATAAAAATAAAAATAAGTAACGAAAATATTTAGGCATGTACGAACACACTAAAAATATTCTATCTTAATTTAACTTGTATATAATATTAATATGTATATAATGTAAACAATGGAAATGGATGATAAAACTATGAGAAAACATGACTGGCCTTTTGGCTTTGCCAGTGCCATTAACTTAGGAAAAAAAAAGGGGGTTGTTGAAATGTCCCTCTTGGATTATTGTTAAATGGCTGCTGTTGCAAGGGCATTTGATTTGGCCTAAAGAATGGCTGTGGCCATTGGGGCTTGGGCACATCAGGCTGCCATCGTGTAGGAGCGGGTGTATGAGTTAAATTTAGTCTCTGTGTTTGTGAAGTAGATGGTTTATTAGATGGTAGGGAATAATTATTTTTTTGGAGATATCTAATGTTATTTTCTTCCTGAATATATTGGATAGCAAGGGCGAGATTAGGTGGTCTCATGGATCAAATTGTTGATCCTAGGGGTTCTCTAAGGCCTGCCAAAAATGTGGTTAGAGCTTGTTGTTGGAAAAATTCTTTTTTACTTCTTTTAACTTCCTCGATTTCTGTATGTAATTCAATGTGATTTGAGATAGTATTTAAGAGACTCATAACTTTTTCATGAAATTGATGCGGGTTTTCGTTCGGAGCTTGACGAAGATTGACTAAATCTCTGGTTAACGAGTTTTCGTTACGTTGGTCTGAAAAATTTTGGACAAGAATTGATTTTATTGACGGCCAGTCTTTACAGCCGTATACAGAAATAATTTCTCTGGCTCTTCCTTTAATTTTGTTCATAATTCCTCGGGTGAGCATATGATTTTGAAAATTTTCGGGATTTGTATGGTCCCAGAAATGGTTTAAAAGCATAGAAATAACATCAATAAAATTGTGAAGTTCATTGGGATTGCCGTCGTACTCTGGTACGATAGAAAGGTCTTTGTGTACATCAAAAATTGGTGCCATATTGGAGTTATTTGAACAGGATGCTGGAGTAATAATTATTGAAGGTATTTCGAACGAATTTTTGGACTTAAAAATAGGGTTATTATCAACTAAATCTAAATCAGGTTTAATATTTTCACTAGATTCTATATTAGATTCAAAAATTGTTGCAAGAGAATCGCTTATTCTAAATGATGATACTTGTGAAATGATGTTTGAATTAGAAATAAGATGAAATTTGCTTACAGGTAGAGGATGATGCCTGGATGCATTCCTTTTTGGTACAAGTTTCTTTTCTTCTTTAAGTTTCTTTTCGGCTTTCTTCATAAATATTTTTCTGTGCCAATTTGCCTGGAATCCGTGGGTTAAACAGCGGCAGTTTTTCCTGGATTTTGGTTCGATAGCGGGTAAACGTTTGAAAACGACGAGGATCTTCTGGAGACTCTCCCACTAATCCACTGAATGCGCCAATTAAGGGTTGTCACTCCCGAAGGTACTTTTTAAAAAGGCTCTTTTAAAGGTACAACTAACAGAGTAACAGCACTTTATTTAATATAATTACAACTAACTAGGAAATAAAAATGAACAGTATTTATATAAAATTAATTGATGACGACCTGTCTGCAATATGTGTCGAAACTGTTGATCGGCTGGAGTATTGAACTGCAATACCGCTGACAACTGGGGTTATTGTACCGTAATTCGCGCTTAGCTACTCATTTGGTATTGTTAAGTGGACGAAAACGGATATAGAAAATCTTTAGCAAAAAGAACGAACACACCTCACAAAGGCACAAAAACACCATCCTCGAAGAAAGAACGACATGACTGCGATATTTAGGACGACGAGAACTTATGGATAAAGGCGAGCAATTAGAAAAACAGATTAATAATTTAAGAACTTATTTTCATGTGCAGGCGGAGACATCTACTCTTCATCGCGCAATTTGTGCAGTAGATGACACAACACCGATCAAACTGAGGGAAATAGAAATGCGCATTAACCATCTTGCCAAGAACGAAAAAAAGCGCATCTGGATAGGTAAAGCTCTGCACGGGCGACATCCGAATGAGGTCAGCCAAGACTATGTCGACAATATAGCGTCGAACTGTTGGTTGACATCAGGAAAGATGTTTCCTGAAACAGAAGGTTCATTACTTGCATTCAGGATCAAGTTATACCAACCAAAAACCATCCAACATCTTACCGGGGGCTGGCAGGCATTTGCTGCAACTAAATATAAGGAACGGCATAACTCAGTAGGGAAGATCCTCCATCAAGAGATTGCTTTTAAACTGGAACTTCTACAAACAAACCATCTTCCATATTATCAATACATTCCTAAGAGTATGCTTGAAAATGACAACTACGAGCTATACAGCACATAATAGATCTCGTGCTAGTTAATAACCTAACGAGAAAAAAAAACCTTAATTGACGTGGCGATACCTAATAACAATAAACTGCGTATTTAGTACAATGAAAAGTTCGCCAGACGATACCTATTATTCTTTCTACCACTAGAGTCATCCCGACAAACCTCCTAGAAAACATAAAGAAGCTGGGTTTCAATGAAAATCTATATAAGATTATGCAGAAAGCTGTGCTACTTTCGACGTCCACATGCGTGCGAAAATTTTTGGGAGATACACCGACGTATTAAGTGACCTAGATTTGTGCAGTGAATGACATAACACCGATCAAACTGAGGTCCCCAGAAATGTGCATAAACCATCTTACTAAGGACGAAGAAATGCGCACCTGTATGGGCAAACTTCTGCACGTTCGACATTCCAATGAGGTCAGTCAAGACTATGTCGACAATATAGCGTCGAACTATTGGCTAACATCACGAAAGATGTTCCCTTAAACAGAAGGTTCACTACTGGCCATTTAGGATCAGTCTACAACAACCAAACATTACCTAAAATATATCGTCAAAGACCCTCATGTCCAAAATGAAAGATGCCTATATGGATGAAAAGCTCAGGAAACCATCCAACATATTACCGGGGGCTGTCAGGAATTTGCTGCAACTAAATATAAGGAACGGCACGACTCAGTAGGAAAGATCCTTCATACGTTCCTAAGATTATACTTGAGAATGACAACTACAAGCTATACTGCGACCGCACTGTGCCCACAGACCAAACAGTGACACACCATAGATCAAATCTCATACCAGTTGATAAACTAAAGAGACAAACAACATTAATTTATGTGGCGATACCCAACAACAATAATCTTTGTTAAACAGAACGAAAAAATCGTCAAATACAGAGATCTGAAAATTCAAATACAAAGACAGTGGAGAATGGAAAGTACCCAGACAATACCTATTAGTCAAATAACAGAGTTGCACCCTGGGAGAAATGGCTTCCAAACAAGATTCAATTATTGAGTAGGGACATTGGTCAGATGACAGAATATATACAAAGAACAAAAAGTAGAAAAGTCATTAAAAGAGCTAATCAAATAATGGTAAGCACTGCAAGACACCCGCAATATGATCCAGAAAACAACACAGCCCAACAGTGACTGGATACATTAAAACAAAAACTTTCCATTTATTCAGGACGAATAAGGAGATATAAAGTTAGTTACAGCCAAAAATGTACGAATGCGCTTTTTGAGCATGCCGAGAAGGCGTTTAATCTGAAACTTAATTCCACTGTCGAAAGTGCAAATAAATCATACCCAAGCCAAAAAGAAATTCAGAAGTTTTGGGGAAATCAACTTTCCACACCAGCTGCTCTTAACACCAATGCTGGTTGGATAGAAGATACGACGCACAGCTGTCAACACTACCGTACAACTGTCTACGAACCCTTCGCTACAGAAAAAGTCTCCAATATCATCAAAGAGCTTCATAACTGGATATCTCCTGGACCAGACGGAGTTCAAAACTTCTTGCTTAAGAAGTTCTGGAGTGCTCATGAATGCTTGTCAATACTAGTTAATCGTGTTATTTCTAATCCGCAGGAAATACCATCATTCCTAAATTAGGAAACAACTTATTTAATAGCGAAGAATCAAGATAATACCCAAGATCCAGCCAAGTACGGCCCAATTACTGGTCATCCAACTCTGTATAAATTGTCATCCTCTGTAGTCCAGCGTATCTACCAACAACCAACAACTTATTATCGACTCAGTCATTTCTAATCAGGCATACACAAAAAAAGGAACCCCTTCACTGCCTTTATTGACTATAAGAAAGCCTTTGACTCAGTGCCGCATGCATGGTTGGTAGATATATTAAGAATACATAAAGTTGATGATAATAGAGTGACTTTCTTAAGACATATAATGACCGATTGGAAGACTAAAATTCACCTCCAAATACTTGGTGAAAACAATATCGAAAAGGAAAATATCGTAAAAACCCGCGGCTCATTCCAAGGAGACTTGCTAAGTTCATTGTGGTTCTGTCTAGCAATGAACCAACTATCATAGATATTAAACTCCACTGACTCAGATTTTGGCATTAAAAACAACAATACTGTAGTGGAGAAGCTTAATCGTCTGTTGTATATGGATGATTTAAAATTAATGGCTTCCACTCGAAATCGCTTAGACCAAATGCTAAAAGCTGTAGAATCTTTTGCAAATTATATCAGTATGCACTTTGGGTTAGACAAATGTCGTGTTCTAAATATAGTCAAGGGAAAGGTTTGGCTTGAAGGATTCGATATGCAAAATAGCAAAAAAAATCGAGGCTATGGGCGAAAATGACATAAATAAATATTTAGGAGTGAAGCAAGCGCGGAAAATATGAATAGAATTAACATCAAAGTTCATTTAAATGCTAAAACAGCTACACATCTTAATAGTAAAAATTTGTTTAATGCCATAAACATCTACGCGTTTTCCGCGCTTAGCTACTCAATTGGGATTATCAATGGGACTAAAACGGATATAAAAATTCTTTAACAAAAAGTACGAACACACCTCACAAAGTCACAAAAACACCATCCTCGAAGTGCAGTGGAAAGCACGACATTACCGCGGTATTTAGGGGGACGAGGACTTATGAATATAAGCGAGTAATTAGAAAAACAGATTACTAATAATTTAAGAACTAATTTTCAGGTGAAGACGGACACATCTACTCTTCATCGCATGATTTGTGGAGTAGATGATATCTTACTAAGAACGAAAAAATGCGCAACTATATATGTTAACCTCTGACAAGATTACGTCGATAATATAACGTCGAACTATTGGTTGACCAATATAATAATAGCTATTATTATTTCTAGCACTGGACTCATTCCGAAGAACCCCCTAGAAAACATAAAAAAGCTGGGACTAAATGAACATCTACATATGATCATGCAGAAAGCTGTGATACTTTCGACGTCCAGATGCGTGCGAAAGTTTTTGGGAGATACACCGACGTACTAAGTCACCTAGGACTCAATATCATGAAAAAAGTCTCACCAGAGCTCAATCCTTTTGATACCGTAGGTATCTGAGATGAGTGCATTTTCCCCTTAGAGGGAGTGTAAGCCGTATGGCTGAATCTGGGTATAAATATTGTTCTGAGGCTAGTTTCGTGTGACATTTTTTAAATAATTACTCTTTTAATGAGAATAAGCCACAATTTAAAGTTAGAGTAAGTTTATGACGTTTTAATTTTCACTTCGAAAATAGTTCTCAAAATATATATATATATATACATATATATATATATATATATATATATATATATATATATATATATATATATATATATATATATATATATATATATATATATATATATATATATATATAAGCGAGGTTCCTACAGCCTCTGCCGTTTCTCGCATTTCGACCGTCATCGTTTTCTGTCCATCCATTCGTCTTCTCTGATGGCTCTATCTCTCATTATGTGTCGTACATTTTCTTCCCAGGCAACTGAAGGCCTTCCCCTTCTTCTTCTTTGTTGTGGTATGTAATTTAAAGCTTTCTTTGGCCATCTATCTTCATTTATTCGTTTCACGTGACCATACGTGAGTTCTCAAAATACAAACATTAATAAATTAAACAAATTTGTTTTTTGGTGATTAATTTGTTAACTTAATTAATGTTTTTATTTAGAGGATGATTTCCGAAGTGGAGAGTGTAAACGCATGTCTCGCAAAACAGAATTTAAAAAATGGAATATTGATGAAAGGCAACCATATATACTTATTTCTGACTATTGCTCGTCTTCAGCATGGTGCAGCTAATTTATTACATTACATTTACATTATGCAACAAACAAATGCCATTACATTTTACTTTTATTATTCACTCGCATTATTCTTTTTCCTTTGTTTTAAACGTTTTAACGTTGGGCATTCCTTTCCCCAGGTAGCTGTAGCTTCCTTCGTATTTATTGTTAGTTTATGCCCTGGAAACCATCAGGATCTTTTAACTCTAATGCCACAAATTGGTCTTTGCTTAAAAAATGGACAGCACTGTATATATTTTTTAAATTTTTTGAGAGTAGCGGGTAGACACTTTTCTAAAATCCTGGTGGAAAATAGGTCTGCTTCAGGGAAGCGTCTCTGCCCATGCGAGCCATGCTTTGCTCTCAATTCCTTACCGAGAGAAATCATGTGCCATTCCTTTATCCTTCCAAACTGTAGTTTTCTACTTTCTACCCCTTCCTGGTGAAGGGCAGCAGCGACCATCAGTATCAGTTCAAGGCGTAGAGGAATTGATCCCTGACCAGCTTGAAACTGGATTACCACAAGCATGACTGGAGTAGTTTAAATAGCTGTGGTACTGCGATAGGGAAGGCAACGGGAAAACCATCTCATTATATTTTCCACAAATCTAAATGGCAGACGAGAAAAAGAAAATGGTCCTCAAACAGTGGCACTTCTTAAATAGGGAGAGGATGCAAAGAATCCCCCCTTAAATAACGAAGGAAGTGGACAAAGAATACAATTATACGACCGAATAGTACGTATTGCCACCTGAAACGTACGCAGCTTATTTATTTCCGGGAAACTAGCAAACACTGAAGCCGAGATGGTTAGACTGAAAGTAGACACCTTGGGGATGAGTGAAGTAAGATGGCCTGGTTAAGGAGTACAAAAAACAAAACATGGATACATATATTATTCAGGTGAAACTGTCCCAGAACATCAATATTGAACTGCTCTATTGGTGTCGAACAAAATTGCTCAATCAGTCACAGACCTCCTCCCTCTAAATGATAGAGTAACAATGTTGAAATTACAAACAACTCACAGAAAACTAAATAATATTCAGATCTATGCTCCAGCAAGTGACAAGTCAGACAAAGAAATCGAAAAATTTTATAACAACATAGATGAAATAATGTGACTGACAAAAAGAGGTGAGATAACGATAATAATTGACTTTAACGCTACAATTGGTCGTGGTGCTAAAGAAGACCACATAGGAGCATACCCTTTAGATACCAGGAATAATAGAGGAGCTAGACTTGTACGATTCTGCGTCGAAAACAATCTGTTAATAGCCAATACCTTCTTTAAACAATATCCTAGAAGGCTATACACATGGAAATTACCTGCAGACGGAAAAGACAGAATTGTTAGAAATTAAATTAAGTTCATTTTGCTCAATACCACCTTTAAGAAGTACATACAATCTACGAAAACATACCCTGGAGCTAATATACCTAGCGATCACAATACAGTTATAATGGATTTTAGATTAAAAGAAATTTTCAAAGTCAAAAAGAAAACAGTGACAAGAAAAATAGATATCTCACAACGGAAGAACTCTGAACAGAAAAAAGTATCAAGCTTGAGGAAGAGATAAAAACAATCAAAAACTTGGTACATTGAGGAAACATGGACTGCTATAAAAACAAGCCCTATAGAATACAAGCGAATCAATAAAATCATTAGAAAAAAGTGCAGGAAGGCGAAAGAAAACTGGATGTCAACAAAATTCCTAGAAATTGAACAACTTCAAGAAAAATACGACACCTTTAATATTTATAAAAAAGTAAAAAATAATAACAGGTAGATACAACGAGATACAAGCAACATCATTAAAAAAAGATAATAATGAAATAATTATGGGTGCAAAAGACCAACTACAGAGATGGAAAGAAAACATACAAACTCTTTTTAACGACGATAGACTTTGTTCTTCACCGTTCACAGATAATCGAATAAATGAAAAAGGCCCAAAAATAACCAAAGAAGAAGTGATTCACGCAGTAAAATCTCAGAAAGGTGAAAAATTCACCAGTCCAGATAATATCAATGTCGAAATACGAAAACTAATTGCAGATAACGAAAGTTCAAGCCTAGACTTAATAACAGCACTATTTAATAAGATATATGACACAGGTAAAATAGCAACAGACTGGCTAAAATCAATTTTTTTCAGAATTATCTATACACGAATTTACAAGAAGTACAAGAGTTCCAGATAAGTGACACTCAATTCGGATTTCGAAACGGATTGAGAATACGACAGGCTCTTTTTGCTTTAAATGTGTTAATGCAACGATGCAGAAAATTATTGTAGATGTACATGCACGTTTTATTGATTATCAAAAAGCATTTGACTGCGTTAACCCTCAACACATAATCGAAATTCTGAGAACAACTGGAGTTGACGAAAAAGACTTGCGAATCATCTCAGAATCATACTGGCACCAAACGGCAACAATTGAAATAGACCACACAACCTCCGAAGATATAAAAATCTGACGAGGAGTAAGACAGGGTTGCGTCTTATCACCGCTACTGTTTAATTTGTATTTGGAGTCTATATTCAGAGAAGCATTAGACCACATCCAAGGAGAAATTAAGATTAACGGAATCAGCATAAACAACATGAGATATGCTAATGATACTGTCTTAATATCCAGCAATACACAAGAACTACAAAATATAATAAATGCGGTAGTTCACCACAGCGAAATTTCGGTTTATATCTAAACTTTTCCAAAATAGTGGTGGTTTCCTAGTTTCCTAGTATTTTCAAAGATACCACTAAACGGACATATGTATGCCAAGGGTCAAATAATAGAACAGGTAAATTCCATAAAATATTTGGCAGCAAATACCAATAGTCAGTGTAATCCAAAAAAAGAAATACTATCAAGAATCGATAAAGCAAGGAGAACATTGATGAGCATGAAAACATATTTTACAAGATCAGCCTTAGTCTGCAGCTTAGAATTACAATTATTAGATGTTACGTTTTTTCTGTCTTACTGTATGACTGTGAAAGTTGGACAATGGACTCTCAAATAGAAAAAAGAATAAATGCCTTTAAGATGTATATATACAGATGAATGTTGAGAATTTCATGGGTACAAAGAGTTACTAATGTCAAGGTACTTCGTCGAATGTGTAGAACAAAATGAATTACTAAGAATAATCAAAGAGAAGAAAATGCAATAACTGGGTTATATATTGTGAGGCGAAAGATATGAATTACTTCAGGTTATACTAGATGGAAAAGTACATGGTAAAAATCAGTAGGAAGACGCCAGATCTCATGGGTAAAAGACCTGAGGAGATGGTTCGACTGCTCATCCGCAGAAATCTTTCGCGTAGCAGTTTCCAAAACTACAATTGCCATTTGGATCGCCAACCTTCGAAAGAAGACGGCGCCATGATAAGAAAAAATATATTTTCACGCTAAAATAATTAAAAAACCTTTATTTCAAGAAAAATTCCAATAACTCATTTTAAAGGGGGCAATATGGTTTATGCAAAGTTATCCAGAATTAAAATGGTAGCCCGACTTCCAAAAGGAAAACGCCTCTGTAAGGATAAGATTGAAAAGTCATGGTGGACCTGTTGTATAAACAGACCAATATTTAGAGAGCAAAACCCCAACTTGCTTTTATTTGTGGACATACACTAAACACCAATTAAATTAAATTATTAAAATCAGATTCAGCGAGTTTACTAAATAAAATACCTGAAGACTGTAGTGAAACAAGTTATTTTATCGTCTTGGTACCATTAAGATAACAAACTTCAAAATATAGCTTAGAGCATATTATGAAATATTTGTTTATAATTGTTTTCAATTCTACACTTTCTAGCTTTGTAATTCCGATGTAAACAAAAATCAATAAACAAATTTTAAAATTTTATACATAAGGATATCTTTAATAGGATACTCTCAATTTAAAAAAAAACCTAAATTTCAAATAAAAACAAAATAAGTAAAAGTTGCAATAATCAAATGAAAATTTAAATTGGAAATTAAAAAGTATTGCCATTTAATATTTTATTTCAGTTTCATAGTAGCAGCAAGCCGTATAACAAAAAAACGTTAAGCCAATACAACTAAATTAAAAATTATTCAGTGAGAAAAATGACGCTGAGTGGAATGATTATTCTCTGACAGCAAAGTGTCATTGATGAATTTTTAGTAACATATAAAAATTGAATTTCAATTTGTCAATTCTGTACATTTCGCTACCAATTTACCGAAATTAAAAGGTAAATTTTTATTATCATTTTATCATTTTTAAAAATTGTTCATTTGTTATTATATTTTCCATAATAATTCAATTGGTATTTTAACAACATTTTTTATTAACCATTTTGTCTTTGAATTCAAATATTTCCATTTCAATTGTAAATGGTATATGCTGTTAATGTTTGAATATACAGTAATAGTATTTTATTGGTTTATATTTTGTTTAACAATAAAACACTGAAAACTTCGTTTTCAAACTTCCAAAAAATTTATTTTAAAACTAATATCACTACAGCTCTTTGGCTGATTGCCTTTCTCAAGTGATCTAATTTTGGCATGCGTTTACACTTTATAGTCCCTAATGAAATAGATTGAGGAGGGAAGAACTGTTTTTCTCAAGTTGGTCATTCAGAATTATATATGTGTTTTTTAATTTGTTGATTTTCATAGATTCTAACAAAGATAGCTTAAGGCTTTATTTTGAATGTGAAGAATTTTAAATCCGTCATTAAAAGAATGATTATGATCTAAAAGGTAAAGTGCGTATGTAGAATCTGAATCTGAATCTGAGAAAACGGAAAGAATACCAGCTGCAGTAATCTGTATCAGTTCTCAACCATTGTCTTTTGACATTGCGGCAATGTGCAGCCCTCCAAGGTATAATATCACCATAGCAAAATATAAAAACTTCTTCAAACATCTATCAAACAAATTTTTAATTCGAGCTGACTGGAATGCCAAGCATACAGACTTGGGGTCGAGACTATGTACAACAAAGGGAAAAAATCTCAGACAAGCCATAGCTAACACAAACAGCTCTTACTTATCTACAGGGCAACCAACCCACTGGCCATCAGATCCAAATAAATTCCCAGATTTACTCGGCTTCTTTATCCTCCATAGCATGGCCTTAAATTATTTTGACATACAAGAATCCTGGGATCTGTCCACTGACCGTACTTCCATAATTGTCACACTAACTACGCAAATTATAAAACATCCGAATATCCGTAAGTTGACAACATCAAAGACCAACTGGAATGTATTTGAGTCTTACATAAATAAAAATTTAAATTTAAATATAAGATTAAATCAATCAGACGATATCGATAATGCTCTGCTTCTTCTTACCCAAAATATACATGCAGCCGCTGACATACATGCGGCTGACAGCCGCAACATACCCGTGTATATAAAATGTCTTGTTGCACAAATAAGAAGAACCAGGAGCATATGGCAAAGAAGTCGCAATCGTATACACTTCATCTAATTTACATACCGATGCACGTCATCGGCATCATAGCCCGTGACGTCACATGATACCAACACGAAATATTTAGGCGGTAGATGTGTTCTATTTTAGAATCACTTAGCCGAGTACACTGTTGAGTAGCACACTTAGCCGAGTACGCGTCGAAATCATATTTAAAAATTTCTATTAATGTTAACTTAAAGAAATACACAATAATATATTTCATTTAATTTGTATAAATGCATTATACAGCGTTTTTATGAAAAACATTTGTTCGGAACACACTGTAACTGTAATCGAACAAAGGTGAAATTTTGGCATAAATTGGTAACATTTATTTGGCAGTTGCGGTGTTGACACTTTTTGTACTTTATTATTTTGAATTTTAAAGTAAATGCCTCTTGTTTTATATTTTTACGTATTTAATGAAATCTGTTCTATTTAAAACAAAATTAGTGTGTTTTATTTGAGAAATGTCACGTAAGAATTTAAATAGTCGTTGTACTGAGATTGTAATACTTTTGCAATAATTATATGATCTATTTGATTCAAAATGGAATCAGGACTTTTTATACTTTGGCAATTATGTCAATTTCGATATCTGACGTAGATAATGCATCGGTATGTAAATTAGATAAAGTGTAGATAAAAATGAATACAATAGATTAACAAAGCAACTTAAAATTGCTCTACAAGACGCGATAAATGATACATTTGAACTATTCATCAACAGCCTGTCAAAAAAAGATCACAGCACCTGAAAAGCAACAAAATCATTTAAAAGGCCTACACAGCACATATCACCTCTAAGAACAGCCGACGAAAGTAGGGGAAAAACTGAATCTGAAACTGAAAGAAAAGGTATCAATCTTTGCTGCACATCTCTCACACGTTTTTGGTACAATTGAACTTAATAACAATAATAATGAAGAACATTTTAAAAACTTTTTGGACACTTCATGACCAATGATGCTACCAATCAAATGCTTTATCCTAATAATGTGAAAAAACAAATTTCTAGATGTAATAACTACAAAGCCCCAGGCATCGACATGATCACCGGGCTAATATTAAAAAAATTACCGAGAAAAACAATTGTCCTACTAACAATGATATATAATAGTATCATAATATTAGCCTACTACCCGATTAATTGAAAGTTTTCACAAAAAATTATGATTAGTAAACCAAATAAACCACCAAATATTACTACTTTATAAAGACCAATCAGATAACTTCCAATAATGTCAAAAATCTTAGAAAGGCTACTGCTCTAAAGAATCTCAGAAGACATTGAAATTAGTTCAGTGATCTTAACACACCAGTCTGGTTTTCGCGAAGCCCATTCAAGTCTACAACAATGTACAACAAATGTGCACTACTGTCTTCCTGGATATAGAATAGGCCCTCGACCGCGATTGGCATGACGGTCTTCTGTATAAACTTAAGTCATCTTTTCTCACTCCTCACTATCTACTCTTAAAATCATACTTCACAGAACGTCACTTTCAAGTCAGATTTCTGGGTCCCCTCCTATACCTCAGATACACTGCTGATATTTCAACAACAAATAGGAACACAGTAGCCTGTCTATTGTAGTCGTAAATATTTACAGATAATAAATTTCAGATTTCAATTTCAGAAACTACAGATTAATAAAAGTGCATAATAAAGTATATATGGACATATGGAGTGAAACTATGGGGATGTGTAAAGCCTTTTAATACCAAAATCATTTAGAGAATCCAATCTAAAATACTCAGAATGATTTTCAACACGCCGTAGTACGTTGGTAACAAAACACTGCATGATGACTCTGGTCTACTATTAAATACGAAATCAGGAGACTAACAAGAAACTATTTAGAACATCTGCCACCCCACCCCAACGAGGAAGCAAGACAACTAGACGTCAGACGAAGGTTGAAGAGACAGTGGCCAACAGACTTTATTCACTAATTTCAGTTTTAATTTTAATTTTTATTTTAATTTTAGTTTCAAATTATAATCCTACATTAATTTAATTTATTAGTGTTAGTATTGGGAGTGTTATCAGTGGATAATTTCTCCTCTCGTGTATTTGCAATAATCACATTTACTAATAGCTTGTAATAGCAGATTGTAAATTTGCTAATTTAATAAAAAAAATATATTTTATTTAAAAATAAACGAAATAAAAATTTTGTTTAACAATTAATTGCCATGCATTGATTTAAAACTATCTGCGGACACTATTTCACTGAAAATCAAAGTATTCTTTTATTCATAAATTAATGTAAAACTGCGAGATTAATGAACTACATTATGAACGTAGTGATCTTGCAGAGGGATCTTGTACTTTTAGCCTTGACTTAAGTCAAAAGCCTTTGATTGTATCAACCATTTTACTAATATTACTTTGTAGCTTATTCCATTTATATTTCATTATCGCATAGTGCAGTATTTATGCAAAACAATTAGCTACTATGAAACTTAAGATAATAAAATTATTGATAGAAAACAATTTTACTAAGATACTAAATGCGCTATCGGCAAAACGACTTGATTATTACTTTAAAAATTTGCAGTTACTTACTGTAAAAAGAGTTTCTCTATAAAACGTATAAATTCTAAGTTGTATTTCTGCAGTCACTTTGTCCCATTTATTTTTGGCCGTTAGTTCTAATAAAAATATATTAAATTACAGTACACAAACCCTTTGGGACCCTGTACGGTAAATTCGTTACGTACATTGCGCAAACTTTTACCTTTTTCTACTTAAACTCTTAAATAAATAAAAAATTTACATAATGAACTAAAAGGTCTAGCGTTGGCAATCTATTTTGTATGGTCTAAATCCTCTCGGATTAAATTCTCTCTTTCTCGATTTTCCGGGTAGAAACTTTTGTAATCTATGAAGTTTCTTATATAGGTTAAAATTGGTGTGTTATTTTTTTGTGTTAAGGTACATGCCGCAAGTTATCTACCGGTCTTTATCTAGTTTTATTGGTTTCTACGGTTGGGCCAATTTGGTGAAGGCGCTTATTGGTTATTGTAGACACTTTTGGTAGTGAATACATGCATCGTAAAAAACTATGTAAATTATATTATTAAAAATATAACAAGAATGCAAAGCAAAATACGTTGATCAAGATATACCATGTCAACTTAAATAAAACAGTCATTGCACATGAACTTAAACAGGGGGTATTTACTGATAATTCTCTTGCACGTCGTACAATTTTGGAGTTGTCTTTTTCACATTAACACCGAGTTTCTATATTGTCAGAAGAGTATTTAGGAAATTATAAAATAAGGAAATGAGTAATTAAGGCTATTATTCTTATTAATAATTTATTTAACTAGTGTTCTCGCAATTTTTACGGAATGATAGAATTGTAGAAGCACGCAGTTTCAGATCTGAAAACTTTTATTGTTATGTACCCTACAGGGTACATAAAATGGGCATTTAATTTATTTGTTTTGAATTGTTGATGGTATTATCTCGGTATCTACTATAAAAATTTTTTTAGTTGTTTGTTGTAAATCTATAAAAGTGACTTATTCAATTAAAATTAAAATTAAATTGTGTGTGTTATAAATCAATTTGTAGAACAGAAATGGAGTTATATCAAAGATGTCATGCTGGATGCATGAAAAGAACATCTGGGAAAGAAAGAAAGAGTAAAAAATAAAGAATGGATGACTGATGACATTCTGAAGATGATGAAACAAATAAGATTAATGAAAAACAGGGACGCGAAAAAATACCAAGAAACCAATAAGACAATTAAGAAAGAAATACGAAGAGCCAAGGAGACATGGATGCAAGAAAAATGTAAACTAATCGAGGAGCTCCAAGAGAAACACGAGCATATAAATATCCACCGAAGGATTCGTGAAGCCACTGGTCAATACAAGGGGAGAAACACACACTTCCTCATAGGTAAAGATAGACGAGTCAAGTTAGTAGAAAATAAGCGTTATTTCGTCACAAGTGTATAGACGGGTTTGACAGTTGAAATGGATAGTATGAGATATTACAAAAAGACTCTCATCTAGGGATTCATGAATTTTTTAGTGGAACTATTTTTAAATTAACAATTAAGACGTCAATATCATTATTTTGCTCATAACTTATAAACTTGTCTATTTAGAGATTTGACGTCCACAGACGAGTTGTTGAGAAAGAAAAAATACACAAAACGAGATATACTAAATTAAAATCGGTTAATAAACAAAAAAGTTATTGCATAATAACCAAGCAAAACGGCTGTTTTTGATTATTGTTAATAACTCTTTAAGTAATCAATAAAATTTATTTAAATGTATCTGAACTTAAAGATCCCATCGTGTTCAAAGTGTGTGCGAAAGATGGGCTAGATCCGTCAAATAGTTTTTGCACAATTAATTTTTGTTTATAAGATTTTTTGAAAAATGCACAAATTTCTAAAGCCGGTCCAGATAATTTGACTGAATGGATCTTAATAATCAGGGGCTTATTTTCTTCGATGAGACATATACTAATATCCTGTGGAAAAAAAAAGTTAAAAAAGTTACGTTTATGTACACAAAATGATTTATTAATAAATAGCACTTTTTAAGTTTATAAACATTTACAATAACTCCGTACTATTTAGTTTAAATTAAATGGCAATAAAATATTCGGAAGGCGGGTTAAAAAACACAACTTTAAAAAAAAAAAAGGTCCTGCGACCATTAGGAGCCGAGTTAGTCCTTTTTTTTTTTAAATCACTGTTACGTCAATTAACAACATTAAGGGCTGAAATTAACCAATCTTTTAGAAGAAAAGTCAAAGTTATTCACAAAATGTTTAGCAAAAACAAATAATTGAAAATTGTTTAAACAGGAGTGTTGTAAACGAAGAATACTTTGCGTTCCGACTAGAATGGAAGGAGTGGGGATTGCCGATTGCACACAAGCCGCGCTCTCCAAAAAAGTCGAGCGCACGGTTTCAAAATAGAGTGCTTGGAAAAAAATGACATATCTCGGGTTCTAGTGGACCAAATTTGTTCTTTTTTTTTTTTAAACTGGGGTACAACGTTAAAATAATAACATTTAACGTACTTTCATTGCAAAATTATTCAAAACAAAGCAGCTAATGACTACGGAATGTACAAACTTTTTTTTAAGTCGTCTTTTTATTGTTATTTTTCTATTTATTTATTTCAAATATGATTATGTTAAATAAATGTTATACGTAAATGAACATTTTAAATAATGTTTACTAAAAATTTATTAATGAAATAATAAATTAATTTTATGTTATTACAGAAGTTGAAATTTTGTGTAGTGATTTTTTAAAATAATTTAATTTACTGTAATTCTCTACGCTTTATTTCTATATCGTCACTGCTACTACTATGTAAACATTCATCTTCACTTTCATCTTCAATTTCACTTGTATTATAACTTTCATAAATCATTTCATTTTCATTGTCGCTATTCTCATCAAACCCAGTTAAATACATTTCATCAATTATCTCTTGTTCATCTGTTGTATCGTTTTCTTCTACATTAATAATTTCATAAATATTAGTACATTGAATTTCTATGCATGTACCGCACATATCTGTACATTTGAAGCCATTTTTGCGACAGGTACATGTTTTAGTTTTGCATCCTTTTTTGCAATTGCATTTGATTGAATTAGCCAATTCTTCAGGAACCATGGGATCAGATGAATATATAGGTGTGAAGTTCTGATCAATTATTTTCCATCCCCATTTTGTAGGGTCTTTCTTCACGCCCAACCATTCCTGTACTTGAAGGTATACTCTATAACTATGCTGCTCTGCACTACCCTTTGTAGGTGGCAACTTTTCCAACTTAACGCTTGTATTCAAAGCAGCATTCTTGAAGTGGTAAAATCGTATTTCACCCAAGTCACTGTTTTCTTTTGCGCCATATAAACATGCAATTATTTGCACTTCACTTTGTCCAATTATTTCTGCAGATGTATGTGGTTGGTAAAATTTGGAAGCTAATATTTGCAGATCTTTTCTGTCAGCAAGTAATTTTATTAATTTATTTTTAAAATTTAAAATAAAAATAGAAATATTTAATAATTTTTCCATATAAATAATATCATAGTTTCATTTTCACGTATACTTATAATAATAGTAAAATAATATTATATTCAAAGTTAACCGTATATTATTCAGACAACGTGATACAACCATGTGTTTATATTAATATATATCACAACACGTAGTTTTTGTTAAATATTAAGATGAATTTTACTTACCATTAATTATTTGTAACAATTATTAAATAAAACAAAACACTAAATATTTCAATACAACAAACCGGTTGTATAGTCGCAGGAAAATGAGTTGTAAAAACTAACAGCATCTGCTTTCGACGTGCGCTCGACTTTTTTTAGAGCGCAGCTTGAGTGCAATCGGCAATCCCCACTCCTTCCATTTGAGTCGGAACGCAAAGTACTCTTGGTTTACAACACTCCTGTTTAATCAATTTTCAGTTATTTTGTTTGCTAAATATTTTGTTAAAAACTTTGACTTTTCTTCTAAAAGATTGGTTAATTTCAGCCCTTAATGTTGTTAATTGACGTAACAGTGATTTAAAAAAAAAAAGGACTAACTCGGCTCCTAATGGTCGCAGGACCTTTTTTTTTTAAGTTGTGTTTTTTAACCCGCCTTCCGAATATTTTATTGCCATTTAATTTAAACTAAATAGTACGGAGTTATTGTAAATGTTTATAAACTTAAAAAGTGCTATTTATTAATAAATCATTTTGTGTACATAAACGTAATTTTTTTTAACTTTTTTTTCCACAGGATATTAGTATATGTCTCATCGAAGAAAATAAGCCCCGGATTATTAAGATCCATTCAGTCAAATTATCTGGACCGGCTTTAGAAATTTGTGCAGTTTTCAAAAAATCTTATAAACAAATTAAATTGTGCAAAAACTATTTGACGGATCTAGCCTATCTTTCGCACACACTTTGAACACGATGAGATCTTTAAGTTCAGATACATTTAAATAAATTTTATTGATTACTTAAAGAGTTATTAACAATAATCAAAAACAGCCGTTTTGCTTGGTTATTATGCAATAACTTTTTTGTTTATTAACCGATTTTAATTTAGTATATCTCGTTTTGTGTATTTTTTCTTTCTCAACAACTCGTCTGTGGACGTCAAATCTCTAAATAGACAAGTTTAGAAGTTATGAGCAAAATAATGATATTGACGTTTTAATTGTTTATTTAAAAATATTTCCACTAAAAAATTTATGAATCCCTAGATGAGAGTCTTTTTGTAATACCTCATACTACTTATTTCAACTGTCAAACCCGTCTATACACTTGTGATGAGTAAAAACCTAACTTGCTTGGCCTAAGGCAATCTGGCGACGACAGTAAATGAGAAGTTGGTTACCTGGAAAATATATATCGAAGAACTTTTCTAGGACGACCGAGGCAACCTTCTGGAAATAAATTGCATGAAAGGGCCGTCAATTCTAGAAAGCCAGGTAAATACTGCTTTAAAACAGTCTAAGAATGGTAAGGCTATAGGTCCGGACGAAATACCCGTTGAACTTATTAAGGTTATGAGTGAAGTGAGCACGAAGGAGTTAACTGAACTGTTCAACGCCATATACGATTCAGGTAATATTCCCAGAGGAATGGCTATTGTCAAAATTTGTAACGCTACCAAAAAAAAACGATCTGCGAAAACGTGCGAAAATTTCAGAACTATCAGTCTTCTGAGTCATGCACTTAAAATTTTTCTTAAAATCATACATGCCAGAATTTGCATTTGGGTACACGTGAGGCACTTTTCACCTTACAAGTCCTACTTCATAGATGCCGCGATGTCAGTTGTAATATCTATATTTGATTTATTGACTACGCCAAGGCATTTGACCGTTCTTAGCACCAGAAGATGGTCACCGCACTACAAAGAGTAGGATTGGATGAGAAGGACATTCGGATCATCATGAATTTATACTGGAACCAGCGTGCTCAAGTCAAGGTCGAAGATCAGCTGACCGACCAAGTGAAGATCATGCGAGGAGTAAGGCAAGGATGTGTGCTATCGCCGACTCTTTTCAATATATACTCTGAGGAGATTTTTAGTGAAGCCTTCACAAACCTAGACATGGGAATCCGAGTGAACGGTAAATACATCAATAATATCCTCTACGCCGATGACACTGTGTTACTAGCAACCAGCCTAAATGATCTGCAGGCCTTACTAGACCGAGTGCGAACTGTGTAACATATGGGCTGAACCTCAATATTAAGAAAACTAAATTCATGGTTGTCAGCCGTACAAATTTAGATCCCGGGGCACTAATGGCAGGTAGCGGAGAGATCCAGAGAGTCGACAGATTCACTTACCTCGGAACTACCCTCAACGTACAATGGGACTACGCTTAAGAGATTAGATCCAGAATTAAAATGGCACTGTCTATATTTATTAAGTTGAGATCCTTGCTGTGCTGCAGTGATCTCAGTTTGGGAACCAAGATGCGGATAGTGAGGTGCTACGTTCTTTCAGTGTTACTGTATGGAGTTGTAGCCTGGACACTGACGCAAGCCACTGAAAAACGAATTGAAGCCTTCGAGATGTGGATATACAGAAGGATACTAAAAATATCTTATGTGGACCATGTCACCAATGTTAAGGTCCTACAGTGCATGACAAAAGAAAAAGAAGTGCTTAATTTAATTAAACAACGTAAGCTTGAGTACCGCGGCCACGTGATGCGGAACGAAGAAAAATATCGAATTCTTCATCTCGTTATGCAGGGTAAAGTATTTGGAAGAAGAGGAACGGGACGCCGTCGTATCTCGTGGTTGAAAAATCTCCGACAATGGTTTGGGATGACCTCAGCGGAGTTGTTTTGCAAAGCAGTCAACAAAATCATGATAGCCTTGATGATCGCCAACATCCGGACCGGATAAGCCACTGAAGAAGAAGAAGAAATAAATTTGTCTTATAATTTTCAGGTGTATAAATTTAAATACCCTATGTCTAAACTTCTAAATCGGCGATGTGAAAAAATTGGAAGTCGAATGTTGTAGTATTAATGAGTTATTGGTAGTTAAAAAAAATACACTCAACGTAACTTCAAAAATAACTATAAGTATTGGCTAAGGCAAAAATTCTGCTACCTTAAAAAAAGAATTCCACCCCAATTTACAAGCTCACATAATATATAACACACTTCATCAAACAGGTAATTAACTTATATCTTGGACTAAGGTGCTTACGTACATATAAAGTTCGCACTATGAAATTATTGTCACATTGTTTAGCAATTGCTATAGTTTTACCAGAAGATTAATAATCTCGTAAGAATCCTTAATATATGCGGACGACATCAATGCAGAAACTAATGAATATATGGGTATAACAAATAGGGAAATTAAAAAGGATGAGAGAAGAAGAAAGAGGAAGAAGATAACCAGGATGATGAAATAAAGATTAAATGTAAAAACTTGAAACTGAAAATATTTACAATTTACGAATACCTGGAAAGTATAATTACTAACGACGGACAAATAGAATCGGAAGTAGAGCAAATCAATTAAATAAGTTATACTATGCGTTAGCACCAATACTGGGCAAAAGAGAATTTTTACGAGAGACGAGGATAAAAATATATAAATACCAACTGTATTCTATGCAAATAAAAACTGGATAATTCTGGAAAATAGAAGAGCAGTAATACTGAAATAGAGATACGACATCTAAGAGGGATATTTGTAATGGCGAAATAGAATAGATTAAGCAACAAGACTATTAGAAAAATGGTCAAAAAGAACCAATAATGAATAAAATAGCAAAGGAACAAATGAACTGGTATGGGTATCTGATGAGAATGCAACCCAACAGAATTACAAGAAATGTCCATGAAGCAAAAAACATCGTAAAAAGAAAAAAAAACTAAGAAAAAAATCACTCAAGTAATTGAAAATAATGGCATAAAATAGAAGAGAACGGAAGAGATGGGTAAATAGAAATTAAAATAGTCAGCCAAATCCGGCACCGTGATAGAGAAAAAAAAAGGGCAAAAGAAAAAAAGGAAGACTAATATGTATATATCTTTCTCTGTAAATTTAAATTTTTTTAAAGGTTCTTGCGAAAAAATAATTATGTTTAATGTTTTATTATTATTTAATCATTTATCATATAATATAGAATAAATTAAAATGAGTTTTGAACATATTCCAAAACTTACTTACTAAATAAATTTTTATGTTTTTTAAGTGTCTTACATTACCTGTGTCAAAGATAACGATTTTTATTTATTAATAATGCAATAATATTTATGCACAATTTAAAACTCATGTTAAACAAATTAAGAAGGTTATATATCAAAAATTTGGGTATCATTTTCTTTAAAGCCACGGAAAAACTTTCGAATATTTTCAGGACCTACAAGAAAAATAAAACTGAAAATAAATAAGATTTGTAGTATTTCCGACAATTACCAAGCTCTAACGAATTTTACACTTGGTCCCTACTGCGGAAACTCGGAAATAGCAACCCACCCGTTCGCCAAACCAACCTAGTAACTCCAGACCAAATAGCTACGCACATAGTGTCAACCTCTAGGGCACCTTAATATCGTTTACATACAATTAAAGTTAAAAAGATCTCAAAACTATAAAATCTAGTCTTGCACAGTCAACAGAATATTCCAACCCATTTACGCATGAAGAAATATCGCAAGCCCTAGATGAAATGAAAACAGGAAAAGCGCCGGGTTTTGACGCCATTCACGCTGAGTTCCTCAAACATAGCGGCAGATTCACTACGCAATGGCTCGCAGAATTCTTTTCTGACATCCTTCAAAAGGGGAAACGTCCCCCACCAACTCAAAAATGCAAAAATCGTCGCCATTTTAAAACCAGGGAAAAGTAATAATTCACCGAAAAACTACCGCTTCATCGCACTCTTAAGTATGGTGTACAAATTGTTCGAAAGACTGTTGTATAATAGAATCAGCAAAACCATATTTCAACACTTACCAGTGGAACAGGCAGGATTTCGGCCAAACCGCAGTTGCACAGAACAGGTACTCGCCCTGACCAATTATGTGGAATCAAACTTTCAAAAGCAATCAAAAACAACCGCTGTCTTCATCGATCTATCTGCTGCTTATGACACTGTGTGGCGACAAGGGGCAATATATAAATAATCCAATGCAGAAAGACCACTGAGGTTATTAACGAAATGTTATCCAACAGATGCTTTAAAGTTATATTGGAAGACAAGACTAGTACCCAAAGAAAACTGAATAATGGACTTCCACAAGGATCCGTACTGGATCCCATGCTTTTTAGCCTCTACATAGCAGACATGCTAGAAACCACATCAAAAAAGTTTGGATACGCAGATGATTGGACGCTTGCCGCAAGTCATAAAGAATTCGAGGTCACTGAACGCATTCTAACAAACGATTTAAATGCCCTAGGGAATTATTTCCGCAAATGGAGATTGCAACCCAATCCAACTAAGACAGAAGTGTCCTGCTTCCATTTGTACAACAAGATAGCCAACTATCAACCTCAAAATAGGTAGGTGTTACACTTGACAGAACGCTGAACTTTAAAGAGCATCTTACTAAGACTGCTGCAAAACTCCGAACTCGAAACAACATCCTGCAAAAGCTCTGTGGCACTACATGTGGGGCTCCTCAGCACCTACACTTAGATCGACAGCATTAGGACTGGTATACCCCGTAGCGGAATACTGTGCACCAGTATGGATAAACAGTCCACATACTCACCGTGTTGATGTCCAACTCAACCAAGCCATGCGAACTATATCGGGCACAATCAAGGCCAGCCCACTTACTGGTTACCAGCTTTGAGTCGTGTACCTCCACCACCCATCCGCCGGGAACCTGCCCTTGTCAGAAAATTTACAAAAATCAATACTGATCCTGAGCTCCACTCCCATGTCGGAACTTCCGCCAGAGACATAAATAGGGTCCGTTCAAGACACCTGCCTTAAAAACAGCAAAAAGGCTAGTAGATCAAAACTTTAATGTAACTGAACGGTGCAGAGAACAATGGCAGAATAACGCTGCATCAACTAACTGGAACATGCCATGTATTACAAGCAAACCTGAGGGCTTCAACCAACCGAGACGAATTTGGACCACACTCAGTAGAATAAGGACGAACTGTGGCAGATGTTCCGACTCACTTTTTAGATGGGGAAAAATACAATCGCCAAATTGCGACTGCGGCGCCGAAAGGCAAACAGTAAAACACATGGTAGAGGAATGCCCGATTAGATCCTATAACGGCAACCCTTCATATTTCCTGACTGCTTCAAAAGAGTCAATCGAGTATATTTATAATCTAGATGTTTGTTTGTAGAATAATATTTTTGTATTTACTGTTGTTTGTAATTTATATAATTTATATTATATGTATAAATATGAACCTGTGATGTAGCCATACGCTAAATAAAAAATAAATATGCTGAATTCCTGTATACCTTAATAAAATATATTAAATTTGATTGATTGGTTTATTTCTCAAAAAAGTTACATCTGCTCACAAAAATACTACAAGAAATTTATTAAGCGCAGTATAATTACAACGCAAGTAGAGTTTTAAAATTAAAACCAAAAGGTATACTTTTCTATCAAGCTATATAACTTTTATATTATGGATTTTTTTCTTAAATTATAACTACTTTTTTCTTAAATTCTAGATAATTACGTTTCAATGAATCCAGCGGCTAGGTAAGAAAATTACTTCAATTCAAAAATTAAAAAATAAACTGACATGCCTACTTCACATAGATCTTAATATTTTCTAAGTAAACTTCGCTGATCTCACAATAAATAAATCAGACAGCGAAATCATACCACGTATTTAACAGTCGATGGCATTTTAATTTGAGGCATTTAACTGCTTACAACAAAACATAAACACGGTGGAATCTCCGTACATTATTAAGGAATTCTTCGCAAAATTAAACTATTATATTAGTAAATTATTGCTTAACCTGTAAACTAATCTCTGGCACCTGGCCTACACAAAACAACGTAGTTTAATGCCTCTCATGAGTGTAATTGGTGGGTTGTGTTTAATTTTTTCCGTTATACGTGTACTAAAATAATAGTGAAGGTAGCTACGAAACAACAAAAAATATATTTTTATTTCTTAACTTTACCTAGGAGATAATTCATGAAGTTATCATTTGTTTCGTGACTCTACATAGTCAATATTATTTTTAAAAGTTTTCTGTTATACCATCGGGTTGCAAGATAATCCAAAGCCGTGTCAATATTGTCCTACTTTTTTCTCAATGTATTTATAAATGCACATACCCCCATATCAAAGCACCCACCCCTCCATTAGTTTATAAATGCAATATATCAGACAGAAATGCTGAAACACGTCAACTTTTAACTTTAGGTTGAGACCCTTTTTTGGCGCTAATTTCAGAGATTCTCCCCTCCCTACTAGAGGTACCTATTAATTTTTTTTAATTGGTGTTAAGTATTAAGTCATACGTCAATTAAAAAGGTTGGTAAATATATATTTATTTATATTGTTTATATTAAATCCACTGTTTTATTCCGTTTATTTATATTGTTTAAATAAATCCTCAAGCCAGTCCAAGCGGTAAAGTAAATGGGATAACTATTAATTGAAATTAAAAGAAATTAAACTATCTATAAAAACGTGGAAGAAGAAAAATACAAGTTGAGCCAACTAGATTAAAATTGATCAGACGATCAGAGAGCCAACGATTTCATTGTTGAAGTCATGAATTTTCTCAAATCCGGAATGTAATAGTGTAAAGTGTAGTGGTATAAACGAATATGAAATGAAACGAATACTTAAGTTAGACAAATAAAAAAGGAATACTGTCAGAGTTTTTAAAACAGATGGAACACGGTTTCTACAAAACACAAAAAGAAATATGGAGAATAATCAGAGGACAAAGAAAAAAAGTGAACAAACTAATAAAAATGAAACACATTCAGAAGGAAACATGGTTATACTACGTTCGATCCCTGTTTGCTAAAGGTAACCACCAACACCAGAGAAGACGACAAACAAATAAATAAATATTGAGGAGGAAGAGGTAAAGGATGCATTAAGGAAATTAAAAAATAAAAAATCACCAGAGGAGGACAAAGTACCAAACGAACTCACACCGAACAAAAATACAGAGGATCAGATCTGACCAAACAACTATTAAAACTAATTCTAAAAATAATAGAACAAAACAGTATTCCTCAAGAATGCAGATCAAGCATTCTAGTACCTCTCTTCAGAAAGGGAGACAAATCGGACTCAAAAAATTACAGAGAATTACAGATTGAGAAATTAATTGATTAGACACAACACTAAAATTAACAAACAAAGTGATAACAAATAAATTGAATGTAATTAAAACACTAATAGAAGAACAACAAGGTTTTAGGTCGGGAAGATCATGCACCGATGCTATATTTATAATGAGGCAAGAGCAAGAGAAATCATTAGTATACAACAAACTGGTACATCTATGTTTCGTGGACCTAACAAAGGCATTTGACCGGGTCAAATTAAAAGACGTTATCCACTTACTGTATGTAAGAGAGATACCTCTAGGAATAACAAAACGATTGAAAATATCTACCAAAACAACACAATAAAAGTAAAAGTAGAAGAAGGACTAACCGACCCTTTTAAAGCTAGCAATGAAATAAGACAGGAAGATTATGGATGAAATAATAAAAAAAGTAAGAACTAAAAAAATACCAAAAGGAAGAAAAACACTTAAGATAATCTGCTATGCAGAAGACGCAATACTACTCTCTCAACGTGGAGATGATTTACAACGTATGCTGCACCAATTTTATATAAGCGCCAGAAAATTTAACATAATAATTTCCCCAACAAAAATGCATGGTTACAACAGCAAGTTTACTAAGATATAAAGGTAGCAAAACACGAGTAGCCGTTTTCAAACGTTTTAATTTATTTGCTTACCCTATCTCGGCAATTGTTCAGTCCCCCTTTCAACCCCCTATAAGTAAATTATATATTAGTCGTTACAATACACAAATGACACGCGCATATTTTAGATGTAAGAAAACTCTTAATGCAAAAATTATTGTTAACTTGTTTAAAATTTATCCAATTGATATCCCACAATAATCTTTTCGATGACTTTAAGGGATTATTAAACCAAAACTGTAATATAAAGCATATTTCAAATTTTCTTAAAATAACTCAATTTTGTCATCAATTTTAAATTAATCAGGTAATTGTACCTTAATGTAACATGTAATAATGTAATGTAATAAAAAGTAGTATTTGATAACTAAAATTAAATAAAAAAATTATATTATTTTGCCTTTGATACCAACCTCCATTCTTATTATAATCGTTATTTAGAATTGACTCTCTATAAACTTTTCATATGTCACCAATTATGGTTATCAAAATGTACAAAAGTTCACTATTCAGTTTAATGTTAGTCTGTACACAAGTCATTTTATTTCTTTTTTATTTTTATTTTACATTACATAATTAGGTTTGTTGGAGTTAGCATGTTGCACAAGCACATTCATGCTCAACAACGAATCTCTTGTTCCAGTTCCGTTTTTGGAACCGTTGACACTCACTTATTTTTAGATCTAGTTTTTGGCGGATTCGGTAGTATATAACTATCAAAAAAAAGTTTTCAGTATACGGTTTATTAGGACAAACGTTCGATGTTCGAAGTATATTTTAGCAATTTCTTTTTCGGTATTTAATTAACGTGTATTAGCGAATGTTATTAAGTATTTTTTCCGTCGAATATGTAAGGTTATAGGACTAATATGTCTAGTGATCCAGCACTAATTAGCTTTACCAATGATTTAGTTCAGGGGTGGCCAACCTTTTTAAGTCGAGTGCCAATATGAGAACAAAAAAAATTTGGCGTGCCACTAAAATTTTTCGACATACTAATATGGATACTATATAATATACGGTACAATATGTATTTCTTATGTAAATTCCACATTTTTCCGTTTAATCAAGATAGTGGAGGTTTAAAAAATAACGTAATAAGTACAACATAACAACAAACTTACTTTATTGTTAATAAAAATAAAATAAAAACGTTAAACAAAAAAACTTAAATATTTTCTTATTATCTAAAATTCAAATTATTAAACAGTTACTTATTTAATGTGGTATTTGAACTTGTATTTTTTTAATTAATTTATCTATATTGGGATTAATTTCGGAACTAGCCAACAGAATTAGATTTTTTAAATGCATGTCAGTTAATCGTGACCGATATTTTGATTTTATTATGTTCATAATAGAGATCATTGGCTCACAAACGTACGTTGAACCAAATCTACAACAATATCTCAGAGCTAACTCGTGTAAATTAGGAAAATTGTTTGCTGGTACAAATTTCCAAAATTCAATATAATTGGGATCAGTAACAGTTGAAATAATTTCCCCATATATGGTTTTTAGTATAGTGTGGTTCTGTAAATCAATAATTTCGATCTGTATTTCAGCTGAGTAATAATTGAAATCTTGCAGAGAAATAGAAAAAGGATTTATGAAAAGGTTAACATTCATTTTGTCTTTTTGAAAATCTTTAAACCGGGTATTAAATGAACCTAGCAAAATAGATATAAGGTTTTTAAATCTGTCATATTTTGGAGTTCTACTGACCTTGTTGGCTAATTCCTGCATTAATGTGAAATGTGTCAATCTCTGTTCTCCAAAATCGTTACAAAAAAGCATAAGTTTATTCACAAAAGAAGATATATGACCAACTAGAGTAGGAAAAATACAGTTTTTTCCCTGTAATCTTAAATTTATTAGATTTAAATGTCTCATAATATCAGTGAGAAAAGCTAAATCCCAAAGCCAATCTTTATCATTAAGTAACGAGCATTCACTGGGTAGTTCATTGTTTTCGTGCAAATATTTTAAGACGCACTATTTCAAGTTCCAAAACCTTTCGAGTGCATTTCCTTTGGAGAGCCAGCGCACACTGCAATGGAGAAGTAACTCTCCATCTTGCTCCGTTTCTTCCGCGAACAGTTCTCAAAATTGTCGTCGATTCAATGCCCGAGCTCGTATATTGTTAATGCAGCGTGTTACAGGGTCAACAATAGATGTTTAGGTCCTTGGCACAAAGAGCTTCCTGGTGAATAATACAATGGTACTTAAAAACTTTTCTTCCCAAATAGTTTTCCAGTAATGTAACAAACCCCTTTAGTTTACCAACCATGCAAGGAGCTCCATCTGTGCAAACACTATTTAAAAATTTTTAATTAAAAAATTAAAAATCCTTTGTAATAGGTATATTTTAGGGATAAAACCTAAAATATACCTATTACAAAGGATTTTTAATTAAATTTTTAATACATGGTATACAGCCAACTACAGGAACGTAGATTCCTTGTGGAAACACTATTTAATTTTGAACATTCAACTTTGTTGACTTCGATTACGTTTTTAAGCTGTTGAAAAATGTCCTCTCCTGTTGTTGTGACTAGTTGGCGCAAATACAGAAGCTCTTCGGCATTTTCAAAATTATTATTGGTATAACGGACAAAAATCCAACTCAATCGTGCCACAGAGTGGCACGCGTGCCGCGGGTTGGCCATCCCTGATTTAGTTAGTTCTTCGAGCACTACAGATTTTCTTTCCTTAGTTTTTTTTTATTACATAAGTTACTTTCGAATGCAAAATTTTTGGTTCCTAGTAGTTGGCTGTTTCTAGGTTCTTCCAACCTATTATTGTCTAGTAATTCCGTGATATATTTTACCCATATTTTTAGTTATATATCTACTCGTATACCACTTATGGTACTGATATGTTGATTTTCTCTTATTCCAGTTATTTACTTCTCTTTTCTACATAGCATACATAGGCTATCGTATTTTCTGTCTATTTTGTCCTATTTTGTTTTGTACTGGCTTATTTATTTTTCTATACTAATTCGTATCTTAATTTTTATATTCTATTCTCGTCTACATAAACATTACTACCGTTTCTATTATCCACATATGTTTCGCTTTTTAAGTTGGCTTTATAATTTCTTTGTTCTCTAAAAATAGCTTAATAACTTATACTTAGTTACTGGACTTAATGACAATTGCATATTTGTATCATATTTTACATTATACTTGCTTTTTTTACTATTGTTTTTTTATTATATCTGCATATTTTGCAATATTTGATATATTCTAGCATATCTTCTACAAAATCTAATTACCAAAATAAAAATATTTAGAAAAATAACAAATTCCAATAGTTTGCTATGCCTGATGCTAACAGGCCATCCCAAGCTAACACAATTAATCAGATACAATAGATGTGCACCTGAGTGGTATTATTGTACTGTCAGGAAATTAATTATAGATTATAATGTTGATGTCTTAAAAATTCTGAAATATCAAAGAATAACCTGGAGGTTTAAGCGACGTCTTTTTATTTTTAAACCACAATTCTGCATCAATTGACGTATCGTAAATGTATATTCGTGCTTTTACTGACGTCTTGGATTAAAAATGTTTGTATAATTTACTTTATTGCAAAATTAAAAAGTTGCTGGCTTAAAACATGGCGTTCGCGTGCTAACACACTTTAAAGGCGGCATCTGAGAGTGGGCAACAATTCTGATTGTTTATTATTCTGTGGTGTTGATTTAGGTATGTAGATATACCTTTATCTTATTTTATTTATACTCTTTTGATAAGTTATTTATATATATATATATATATATATATATATATATATATATATTATTTCTATTTAGACTATATCTGTACCCTGGGTTCAAAATTGGACGACTCCATTTTTACTACAATGGAGATAAATACGTTTATGTGACAAACACAATAGACTGGCATTTCGTGATACATTAATATTTTCATACAAATATAGGAGTTTAATTTGTTACAGAACAACATTGATTTTATCGTTTGAATACATTAATACACAGAAAATGCTACTAATAGATTGGATTTGACCAGTTTTGAAAATTTTGTACTAGATGTCAGAGGATTTGACCCCTTTTGAAAATTACAATAATGGATTTGCTTAAATCTGAAACTCAACAAAATGCCACTGTAAACAGGTACGGATTCTGTCATTTCTGAAACTATGGTATCATGCTCATACTTTCAGATTCATTAGTAGGATTATTAAATAAATGCAAAGTTGTATTACAAAAATTTATTGAATTAAAAAAAATCAACATTTAGATGATAAATATCAAACTCTTATACTTTAGTCGTTTTGATCGTGATCGCAGCAAGGTTCATCTTCTTCGAGGACCTCTGTTGAAGTAGTGTCATTGATATTGTTTAAATAAAATGCTAATTTTGTGTTTTCGACTTCTCTATCAATCCAGTCCGCTCCATAATGTTTCTCTAAAAGCTTTTTAACATCTGCAATTTTAGCAGCATTAACTGAAACTCCAGGTGTTAGTCTTTTTGGTGTAAATGAAGATAATGTTACACCTTTTTTTAAAAGACTCTGAGCGTTGCTAATATCGGACTTATAAAATTCTTCGCCAGACACCAATAGAGATTTGCGAGAACGTGTAATAATAAATCTTTTACATTTTGTTATTTGGAAATGAAAATTTTGGGTGTTTTGAAGAGCAGATTTCGTCATATCTTTAAAATCTAGTATAGATATATTTGTGACATCGTACATTGTCGCAGTTTCTTGAAAAACTTTGACATACTCGTCTGGAGATATAATGGTCTCCATCTTTTTTAATTTTTTTTTATAACTCCAAACACCCTGTCCGGGGGAAGATACGAATGACCCGTTACTGGAAATATCAACTCTATCTTGTCAATTTCATCAGGAGCTTCTGTACTCAACCAGTTCATGCATATTGTTAAGATAATGGAATTTTTATTTTGTCCCCCACAACCGTCAGAGGCAAGACGCAAAACTTTTATACTCTGCAAATTAACATTTTTTAAAAAGTAAACAGAGCTTGCTATCTCGTTAGAACCTTTTTTGTGTTGGTTTTCTGTCCAGTGGAAAACATGCGTATTTTCTTTACTAAGGTGGTCTTTACTACTACCTTCCACAATGGTAAAGTTATAAATATATAATTTAATTAAAAATCCTTTGTAAAAGGTATATTTTAGGCCCAAACGGGCTAAGTTAAAAAGACAAAACGTTTTCGGAAACCATGTTCCATCATCAGTGTCCTAGAAAATAGTTAACCACTTAATTAAAAAGAACATAGGTTAAAATTTTGACTAAGGTTAAAGAACAATGTGGTTAATACTTACTAGGGGTACATGAATGAAGCCACCAAGATTAAATATGTGGGTAAAAACCCGATTATATATGTTTAATTACATTTAGTTTTAAATTAATGTTGAAATAATATAAGATTACAGAGTTACCGATGGATTTGGTAACATGGCGACATATGACTCCACGTTGAAGTTGCTAGTCCTGAGACGGTATGTCTTCGAGGACTATATGAGTGCAACTGATTGGCAATGACATTTGATGACAATATAATTAAGTTATGACGGAAATAATCACAGAGCAGTCAATGTAGCTGTATGTTTCTACTTAAGACAAAAGCCAACATTATTTAAAATTGTGAGAATTAAGTACATTAATATAACAGTATCAACCATCAAAGTTGTAGTTTTTAATTTATGAAATTGAGATGATATAAGGGGGCAAAATTTTTATGGTTGTAGTTAGGCAACCAACTATGCATGTATGTAGAAATGAAATATAGAAAGATTTTTAATTATATGGCCCTTTATGTTACTTAAACATTTGGTACCCAGAAAATATAAACTAGACACATGTTGAAGGTTGAATTATAGAAAATATTGATGTTAATGGTTGGATCTAAATATATTTATTTATAATTGGAGGTGTTCTTGTTTGAATAAAATAAAACTGTTTTAGTGAATGTTCACATGTTATTTAACTTTCAACTCAAATATAGAGGTCCTGTATGTCATAAGCAACATTTGGTACCTAGCAAATGTGAAAATTTATTTTGAGTAATAAGTTCATGAACATAAATGTCTGATAAGGTAATAACAGACTAAAAGGTGTGGAAGTTTTATTGTATTAACTATTGTATGTAATGAACGAAAGATTTTATTTTGATGGTTGGAACATGATTATGTAGTATGTTGAAAGTGTGGTAATCTGCTTATAACTTAAGAAAGGTCCTATCTGTCATAAGGCAACACTAGGCACAAGAGAAATAAAAAGAATAAGTTATAAGTTAGGTTTGTTGAAGGTATAAGTTGTCTCAACGTGTGATGGTGGTATGGTTGGCTTTGTTGATATTAAGTGAAACTAAAAAGTTTTTGCAGTGTCATCTTTGCAGAAGAATAAGTTGTGTGATTGGATATTATTCAAAATGGATATGAGGATCTTAAGGTGTTCGTTCAAATAATGTGTGAAATTAACAAAATTTAAAGGTTGAGATGTGATTATGTATTATGTTTTTCATACAGAACTCGAATTATAACTTAAAAAGGCCCTATCTGTTATAAGACAACACTAGGTACATGAAAAAAATTTTAATGAATAAGTTATAAGTTGAATCTGTCTGTGTTGTGTACTGGATTTAACTTGAAAGATAAATAGATAGCTATGTTTAAATTGAATAAGAAAGAAATTTATGGTTGTTTTGAATGGATGGTGGGATACTGGACCACTGCAGAAAGCTGAGATCACCAGAGGTCCGCTACCAAACCCTACGGAAGATGTGATAAAATGTAAGAAGGGGACTGAAATGTTTGTCAGAAAGGGTTGCTGAATAGTTTGAGATTTTTGGGGGGCTAACAAGAAGCATGGACAGTAATAGATAAAGAGGTTTAGACTTGAAGTTTGGTTTAATGAATAGAAGAGGGAAGAGCTGAAGAGTGTGTTAAGTTGAAGTAAAAGTTTTGGAATGGACTGAAGTTTATTGATAAATGTGAATTTTAGTTGAGAGGTAAATTAGTGGTGAAAAATTATGAGAACAGTTGGCGATGAAGAGGAAGGAAGTCTCGATTAAAGGATACATGACGATTGACACAATTTGGGCTTTTTTGTTTTTCTTTTAAAATTTCAAGATCTTCATATAAATCTAATTTAAGGAAGTTTTTTTGGGGATGTTGTGGATAAGTGAAACGTCTTCTGGGATATTGAGGGTATGGTTATGTTCTTTGAGATGTTGGGAGAAGGTGGAAGTCTTAAGACTTCCACCTTCTCCCAACATCTCAAAGAACATAACCATACCCTCAATATCCCAGAAGACGTTTCACTTATCCACAACATCCCCCAAAAAAACTTCCTTAAATTAGATTTATATGAAGATCTTGAAATTTTAAAAGAAAAACAAAAAAGCCCAAATTGTGTCAATCGTCATGTATCCTTTAATCGAGACTTCCTTCCTCTTCATCGCCAACTGTTCTCATAATTTTTCACCACTAATTTACCTCTCAACTAAAATTCACATTTATCAATAAACTTCAGTCCATTCCAAAACTTTTACTTCAACTTAACACACTCTTCAGCTCTTCCCTCTTCTATTCATTAAACCAAACTTCAAGTCTAAACCTCTTTATCTATTACTGTCCATGCTTCTTGTTAGCCCCCCAAAAATCTCAAACTATTCAGCAACCCTTTCTGACAAACATTTCAGTCCCCTTCTTACATTTTATCACATCTTCCGTAGGGTTTGGTAGCGGACCTCTGGTGATCTCAGCTTTCTGCAGTGGTCCAGTATCCCACCATCCATTCAAAACAACCATAAATTTCTTTCTTATTCAATTTAAACATAGCTATCTATTTATCTTTCAAGTTAAATCCAGTACACAACACAGACAGATTCAACTTATAACTTATTCATTAAAATTTTTTTCATGTACCTAGTGTTGTCTTATAACAGATAGGGCCTTTTTAAGTTATAATTCGAGTTCTGTATGAAAAACATAATACATAATCACATCTCAACCTTTAAATTTTGTTAATTTCACACATTATTTGAACGAACACCTTAAGATCCTCATATCCATTTTGAATAATATCCAATCACACAACTTATTCTTCTGCAAAGATGACACTGCAAAAACTTTTTAGTTTCACTTAATATCAACAAAGCCAACCATACCACCATCACACGTTGAGACAACTTATACCTTCAACAAACCTAACTTATAACTTATTCTTTTTATTTCTCTTGTGCCTAGTGTTGCCTTATGACAGATAGGACCTTTCTTAAGTTATAAGCAGATTACCACACTTTCAACATACTACATAATCATGTTCCAACCATCAAAATAAAATCTTTCGTTCATTACATACAATAGTTAATACAATAAAACTTCCACACCTTTTAGTCTGTTATTACCTTATCAGACATTTATGTTCATGAACTTATTACTCAAAATAAATTTTCACATTTGCTAGGTACCAAATGTTGCTTATGACATACAGGACCTCTATATTTGAGTTGAAAGTTAAATAACATGTGAACATTCACTAAAACAGTTTTATTTTATTCAAACAAGAACACCTCCAATTATAAATAAATATATTTAGATCCAACCATTAACATCAATATTTTCTATAATTCAACCTTCAACATGTGTCTAGTTTATATTTTCTGGGTACCAAATGTTTAAGTAACATAAAGGGCCATATAATTAAAAATCTTTCTATATTTCATTTCTACATACATGCATAGTTGGTTGCCTAACTACAACCATAAAAATTTTGCCCCCTTATATCATCTCAATTTCATAAATTAAAAACTACAACTTTGATGGTTGATACTGTTATATTAATGTACTTAATTCTCACAATTTTAAATAATGTTGGCTTTTGTCTTAAGTAGAAACATACAGCTACATTGACTGCTCTGTGATTATTTCCGTCATAACTTAATTATATTGTCATCAAATGTCATTGCCAATCAGTTGCACTCATATAGTCCTCGAAGACATACCGTCTCAGGACTAGCAACTTCAACGTGGAGTCATATGTCGCCATGTTACCAAATCCATCGGTAACTCTGTAATCTTATATTATTTCAACATTAATTTAAAACTAAATGTAATTAAACATATATAATCGGGTTTTTACCCACATATTTAATCTTGGTGGCTTCATTCATGTACCCCTAGTAAGTATTAACCACATTGTTCTTTAACCTTAGTCAAAATTTTAACCTATGTTCTTTTTAATTAAGTGGTTAACTATTTTCTAGGACACTGATGATGGAACATGGTTTCCGAAAACGTTTTGTCTTTTTAACTTAGCCCGTTTGGGCCTAAAATATACCTTTTACAAAGGATTTTTAATTAAATTTTTAATACATGGTATACAGCCAACTACAGGAACGTAGATTCCTTGTGGAAAATATATAATTGGCGTGAGTAATATGCAGACTGGTCTGGAACTTTGGAAAGAACTTGGTTTGTCTGGCAGTCAAACGTTATTGTTTTCATATCCTACTTCTTTTTTTTTTAATAATTAATAAAAAGCTTTTGCCCTTAATTTATGGACTCGTTTTTCTACAATTAAATTGGTTTTTTCTTGTGCACTTTGCTCAGACTTAATTTTTCCATCCAGCTGCAAACACTTAGAACATACATCTGTTCTGGGACTTCCAAATCCCAAATTAAACTTTGTATTGAATATATGACGGAAATATGAGAGCTTACAAAGAGTGCTTGGATATGACTCTTTGTACATCCTATACATTTTGGAGGTATTAAGTTCAGAAGGTAAATACTGTCAAATCAGTTTTGCTCTATTGTAATAAGATTCAACACATTTAAAAGTTTTAATAAATTGTATTATATTACCTTTCATACTTTGAAACCTTGTTGTTTTTCTATCACCACCTTTAGTTTCAGTATGCATTTCTCCGGTACGATGATAACGATGAAGGACATTCCTTGTTCGTCCTTTCTTTATCAAAAGTATTTTTAAAAATGTACTTCTGCTTACGGGTATAATTTGTGCTTCGCAAGTTCTGACAGAATACGTAAATGATAATAATCGTTCATTACCGTGTCCATTCACAATACGTTTTCGTTGAATTGGAATTGCCTTGCAATATTTAACAATGAAATTGTCTTGATAACTTTTCGTTTTTTGTGCATAAAAAGCATCATGAAATTGTTTTATATCGCGCATCGTAAGCTTCTGACAAGAGTATGCCTTAGAATTGTGTTTACAAGTTATCTGTTCTGGCAATGAGGAGGCAGAGTATCTGTAAGAAAAAAAATAGAATAAATAATTGAAACCGGAGAGATTCCATTATTATAGCATAATAGACATTATTTTAAAGATGATTTTTATAAAAAAATTAAAGGGAAAGTCCCAGTGGTTGGCTGTATACCACAGTTTAAACAACTTTTTAAACAACTTGCAATAAAGTAAAAAACTTCAGTTTGTAAAATGGTATACATTTATTAAAAACTTTTAAAAAGTCATCCAAGTGGATTAAAAAACAAAATCAGGACGTTTTCGAACTTCATCAGTTCATCTTCAGTGACATTCTAAAAAGTATGTAAAACTATAGCCAACTAGTTGATATATGGTCGTCAGAATTACATAAATAATTACTATTCTATATAGTTACAATGCGACACAATGTCGATGTTAATGGATTATATTTTAACATAAAAGCAGCATGGCTTCCCTGCTCGTATAAGTTAAGGGGTTATTGCAGTAGAGATGACACAAACCAACTGATGTGAATAAGTTAAGATTGTTACTTACTTATTCACGTCAGTTGGTTTGTGTCATCTCAACGGCAATTATTTGATTTTTCAAGTGCTACACTTACTGAAGCACAAATATTTTCTACCTATCCAAGAAAAAAAAACGAAAACAAACATAACATAAAAACAAATATCTGTTTACACTGTTTTAGTATATCCCTAAATCAGTCTAATGTTTTAATGCAATAAATTATTCCCATAAACAAGTTTGAGTACAGCCCTGCTTTTAGTATACAGTTGTAAAGTGGAAAGTTTCTTACCTTTGTCTTTGCAATTTTACACGTTTAGTATCTTCCCGTCGTTTTGCTCTTTTTTTACTTTTGTTTGGCGTTGTTTCCTCTATCAAATTATCCATATTTCAGTAATAATAACTTTGTTTTTCAACACAAAATTGCAAAAAAAGCTTCCGTGTGATCGTTAATCAACATTAAGTATCAGATAACTGATTCAAAATGGTATCGTCACGTGAGCCAGTCCCGAGTTACTATTGGTCGAAATGGACTTGCCCAATGTTGAAACTGAAATTGTCAGGATTTGACCAAATTTAAATATTACACTGATTTTGATAGGCAATTTGTAAGCGTTAATATGGATTTGGCCCGCTATTGAACATTACTATTCCGAAGACTCGTTTTCAAGGTTTTTTACCCACCATAAAAGTACATTTTCTTAATTTTTGGATTTGACCAATTTTGACTCCAGGGTACAGATATATGATCAGTATTTCGTCAGTTTACAATATTTTATCTATGTGTGGTGTATATAAATATGTGTGTGTGCGTGTAGGTATGTGTGTGTGGAAACAATATTTGTTAGTTATTGTTTAGTCTGTGTGATTTGTTTTATTTTATTTTAATTTACTATTTACTTTTAATATATTAGAATGTTAATTTTTAATGTCAGTGGGTGTATTAAGTGCTATATATTCCTAGTAACACAATTATTTTTAGTTGTATACACATTGGTTTACATATATCATATGTTCCAGCCTATAGTTTTTTGAGGGCCTGATAATGCTGTATAACTTCTAAACAGCGAAACTGGTCGCCCAATCTTTGTAATAATAAATACCTACAACAACAACACGAATTGTGAGTATAAGAGCCTTTTCCCGAATAGTCATGAATATAAGCTTACACCAGCAACCTTTTCATCACTTCTTACTGGTGTTTTAGATATTAATTACTCTGCAAGTGAATACTATTTAATTGCCTGTAAACAGCTAAACAAAACTAACAATATTACAATTTCACGGTTTGTAAGCGAAAACTTAATAAGTGTTTGAAGCGATACTTCTTTCTATACTGGCATTCTGTTGCCTTTTTTCTGCTGTAAAATGCTGAGGCGAGCATCACTGAACTAGCAGCACAAGATGGCGTCGTCACGAGTAGCGTCATAATAGCGGTTCTTAACATCGATTAACTCTTCTCGATCCATTCGTTTCTAGTCAATGTATATTTTTAGTCAAGCAGGTTTAGATTAACAATAAATGGCAAAGTATAACATTAAATAAAAAGTAAGAAATTAACAGAATCTCTGTCATTAAACGATTGGATCCGTAACGATTACAAACATTTATTTAAAGGCATAAACGTCATCCAATCAATAACAAAATTATACTATTTGTTTAAATTTTTATAATAATTTTCGTTTTAAAAAAATTTCATATAAATACAATTATTATTTTTAAACATATTTAGTTTATCTAATAATTACATTTACTATCAAATGATATACACTGCTGCCCAAAATTAACGCACCAGCTTAAATGTACTATAAGTTTAAAGCTATTTTTCTTCTGAATGAATAATTGGAGTTTAAATATTTTTTTATGTTATAGGTTTATTTCTAGTTAATGACTGTAATAATGTATTTTTAAAAATATCAACGTTTTCCCTGTATACGGGGTGTTAACATAAAGGTATGTTTTTTTATTGGAATTTACAATGCCATAAGAAATTTATTAGAACGAAACGCTACATCTCATAAAATATTTTAAGATAGATTTATCCTTTAAAAAGTAACCTTGATATCTCTGTTATTAAAGATTGTGCTGAACTTTAAATGTAACTAGATTTTATTAGATAACATTTAACGCAAAGAAACCATTACTTACTTATACTTTATTGACATTTTTAATTTAAATAAAGCCAGAGAAAAAATAACTTAAATAAACTTTAACAGTTCCCTCTCCCAAAAATACTTAATAGCGAGTATTTCCACCTCGACATCTAATTAATTATTCACAGCGACAGTGCATACTTAAACTCAAGCGGCGTATTGGGTCTTGATCAATTGCTTGATCATAAACTTCTCTCATCATATCTCTTATATCGTCAAGAGACACAGGTGGTGGTTGTTGACTCCTGAGTTGGCGATCAATATTATTTCACAAATTCTCTGTGGGATTGAGGTCAGGGCTGCAGGGTGGCTAGTTCATGGTTTGTATTCCAAACTCGTCCAAATAATCACGGACCATACGTCTGTAATATACCTTTTACCTGTTAAGACCTTATTATTACTCCCAAAACCATTACAGCTCCTCCATTGAATGAAGTAATAGGTCGTACATTGCACTGTGTGTAGCCTTCTCTTGGCCATCGAATAACTCTCATACGCCTGTCTGAGGTATATAAGCATTAGCTCAATTCATCAGTAAACAACACGTGCTGACAGTCATTAACATTTCAGTCAAGGTGCTCTCTGACAAATTGTAATCTACTTTTACGATGATATACATTTAAAGCTGCTGCACTAACTGGTAACCTCATATGCAGATCTTGTTCATTGAGGCACCTTTATATAGTGTTTCTACTAATTTAAATATTATGAATATTTGATACTTGTATTTGTAGATGTCTCATTGTGAGAAAACGTTCTCTATAGTACGAAGCCTGATGAACTGATTTTGTCGTGGTGTTGTGAATCTCCCTCTTCCTTCTTCACGCCGTCTCATATGGTCGTTTGTTTCTCTAAAACGTTAAGTGACTCATGATATTGTAGCATGAGATACTTTTAACAATAAGCCTATTTTACGATAACTTAACCCTACATCAGCTAAAGTAATTGCCTGAACCACAGCCACCTTTACTTCCAAGCCATGAAGTAGAAATTTGGCAACAACGCGTGGTAGTCCGACTGTGGTTTGTTTTGGTTTAACATTTCATATAGGAAGGCTTGTAAAGTTTGATGAATTTATTGTTTTTTTTTAACTTTATTCGAATGTTTTATTTGTAAATCAATTAGAAAATATTAATATAAGTGAAATTTCATTAAATTTAGAACTTTTAGAAGATTCTTAACGACAGGCAAGTATAAATATAACCTACAAAACAAACTGAAAATAATAATACTTTTGCTTCTTGTTACAAAATATGTAAACTAAAAACAACAATAATAATACTTTTGTTTTTTGTTACAGATGCTCTGGCATTGTTGTGTACCTGGTTGCAAAACCAATCTCTATTCATAGAGAAGGCTGTACAATTACCAAATCTTCTGGAGTATGTGCCAAACTTTTTCATGCAGATGGTATTCAGCGGACTGAACAATGAGAAGATAAAGATGGAAATGTACACATTGAAAAGTTAATATTTCCCAAATTAAAAGGCAATGCAGTTCCTAATATATTACCTGAAGTACCATCATATATAACTGTTCATCATACTAAAGAAAGAAGGAATCCCGAAGACAGAAGAAACTTTTTGCATAAGAAGAGGGAACAAGAGATAACATACCTAATTATGTCAATTAGACTTAGACAATAATATCCCATTGAAAAACTGGACAAGTAAAATTACAAGTGACTGTGTATATTTCTATGTATTAAATATTAATCAGTTGGGACACAAGTGTGATAATATTTGTGTAATATGTAGTGTAATAGTTAGCAGTAATTTTAGTGTAATCGTCAATGTAGGTAAGAATAGATTAAGTGGTAATGATTTGAAATGGATTTTACAATATACCTAGTAAACTAACAAGATGGTCACAATTAGAGAACTTACTTACTCGATTAGATCTGCTTTTTAGATAAGTGATAACAAATTTGAGTATCACATTCAAAAATCTTTTGAGAATATAGGCTATTTTAAATTGATATACAAGTTATAAATGGTGTGTTACATTCAACACATTTTTCATGTATACCTCTTTTAACTTGGTCTATATGACAACAAACCTATTCATATTTAAAATTGCTACTTTTGTATATCTGCTAAGTATGAAAATTCAACAAAAGTTATAAGTAAATAGTAAAATATTTAATTTTCAATTAGATTAATTTAGAACCATATTTATATTGTGTCTGATTTCTTGGGATGAATTTTTTAATCATAATAGTTACACTAAAATTTTACTTAGCACAAATTTTATATCTTTTGTATTTTTAATAATCTTTTTAAATGTCGTGTTAATGTATTGTGTTGTTTATATGCTTAAGTACGTAATATTTAAAATTTCTAGAGATTCTTGACTGCATTTGATTGTAAGATTAACTGTTTGACACTGTATTTTAAGTGCAATAAATTTTACTCTAGTGATTATTTTATTGATAATATAACCTAAATAATAATAAAACTTTATATATATTTACTAGGTATATATAAGATTTTATTAATTTAATTTCCCTAAACATATTTCTGTAATGAATTGAAGTTTTCAAAATATCAGTTTCCTAAAATTCAAATTAGTTTAATATTCTGGTAGCCCTTACAGCTGATTATCGGACTACCGACGTCATAGAATGCGGTGTTGCCTTTTTTACTTCATGGCTTGGAAGTAAAGGTGGCTGTGCCTGAACACATTCATCTCGATTCAGATTTCTCGAAATACGGTCCATGTCAACTAACACACAAAATAGCAAAACAATTTTTTGAAATGTAAACAATATTGACAGTCTAAAACTGTCCTAGTAAATTGTTTGATATATATATTTCACAAAATCACGTTATGTTTTGCTTTTTTTTACGAAAATGTTGAAAAAATGAAGCTCCTTTGAAATATTAATAAGATGTAGCGTTTGCTTTTAATAAATTTCACAGGGTATTGCAAAATACCCTGTGAAATCTATCCCGCATATGGGTGAAAAGTTGACATTTGCCTAAAAACATTAATATATTAATTACTATTTAACTGGGAATAAGCCACAATTAAAGATAAAAAAATACGTTTATTGACGTTCCAATTTCCACTTCGGAAATCGTTCTCAATCAAATTGAGAAAAAAAAGTGGAAATTGAAACGTCAATAAACGTATTTTTTTATCTTTAATTGTGGCTTATTCCCAGTTAAATAGTAATTAATTTAAAATGCCACAAGAAAATAGCTTCAAAACAATATTAATATATTAATTACTTAGAAATAGGTCTGCAGTGCGAAAAAATAATCGAAATCCAATTAAGGATTCAAAAGAAAAATATCTTAAAAATTGTGGTAGATTTGAGGTAGGGCGTTAATTTTGGAGAGTAGGAAATCACGTAACGCTTTCGAATATACTTTTCTTTTTTTATAATAGAGATATCAAGATTATTTGTTTACGGAAAATGGGGAAAAAGAATGAGGCGATCTCGAAATATTAATAACATGTAGCGTTTGTTTGTAATACATTTCACAGGATGTTGCAAAATTAGTTGAAAAAACCCAACTTTATTTTTATACCCCTTATATAGTTAAAACGTTAACATTTCTCAAAAAACATTATTATAGTAATTAATTAGAAATATACGTATAATGTGAAAAATAAATCATCGAAATCCAATAAGGATTCAAAAGAAATATAGTTTCAAAATCATGGTCCATTTTAGGTGGTGCGTTAATTTTGAAGAGTAGTACATATTTATATTTTATTATTTATAGTTGTTATGTATTTGATAGATTCGCACAGAGGTGCGTGTGCAGATTCAGACCACTACATGGTCACAGCCATTTTAAGACAAAAAGTTAAAATTGAAACAAAACAAAAAAACCAACAGAAAAAGTGGAATGTCAATAAACTGAGTAATGAAGAAGTAAGAAAAAAATATGAAGAGGCAGTAACAGTTCAAATAAAAGAGAAATATAAAGCAGAAGATATAAGCACAGAATGGGAGACGATTAAAAAATCAATAGAAGAAGGTGCAAATATGCAGGTAGGTAAAAGTCAGGCTAAAACAAGAAACGAATGGTATAACCAAGAATGTAGAGAAATAACAGAAAAAAAAGTGCAAGCCAGAAATAAATGGCTAAGAACAGATAAAGAGGAAGACAGAGAAGAATATGAAAAATTAAGAAGGTATGCTAAGAAAGTGATAAGGCAAAATAAAAGAAGATGGGTAGACAAAAAAATGCAGGAAATAGAGCAGGAAAGAACAAACAGAAATACGAAAAGTTTTTACAAAAAGATTAAAGAACAAAACAAAAAATACAAGGGCAAAACAAACAGAATAAAAAATAGAGAGGAAATAGTGATAATAGAGGACCAAGAATACAAGCAGGTATGGAGAGATTACTACAAAGAGCTCTTGACGGAGGAAACAACAGAAGAAGAAATGCATGACGAGGAGGAAACAGTACACGAAGAAGAAGCAAATGAAGTAGACATCAAAATTTCAAAAGAACCAACATTAGAGGAATTGGATGAAGTAATACAGAGAAGCAAAAATTGAAAAGCCCCAGGTAAAGATGGAATTAATATGGAACTAATAAAATACGGGGGAAGGGAACTAAGAGGAAAAATGCTGGCACTATTAAGAAATATATGGAAAGAAGAGAAAATGCCAGGTGACTGGGAGGTAGGACAGATCATAACAGTACATAAAAAGGGAGACCAACAAATCTGTGAAAATTATAGAGGAATAACATTACTAAATACAACATATAAAATATTGACATCAATAATAAAAAAGAGGTTATCAAAGATCACAAAGAAGACAATAGGACAGTACCAATGTGGATTCACAGAAGGAAGATCTACAATAGATGCAATACACACAATAAAACAAATAATGGAAAAAGCAAACGAGTATAAATTAGAATTGGAAATGTTATTCATAGACTTCAAGCAGGCATTTGATTCAATTAAAAGGAACGTATTAATGATAGCACTTAAAAAATTAAAAATTCCACATAAACTCAGAAAATTAATAGAAATGACAATAAGAACTACAAAAATAAGCATAAAGACAAAAAGATGAGAGACAGAGGAATTCAGTATAAATAAAGGGATGAAACAAGGAGATGCCTTATCAACGACGCTATTTAATCTAGCATTAGAATATGTACTGCGAAATATAAATAAAGGAAATCTCAGAACAAGAGGTGGTCAAATAATTGCATATGCAGATGATATTGCTATTATTGCAAAAAACAGAAAAATAATGAAAGAAATGCTTGAAGAAATAAGAGAGAAAGGAAAGGTAATGGGGCTAAGATTAAATCAAGAAAAGACAAAAATATTAAGATTAGGGAAAAAACCAATGAAGGAAAAAATCAAAATAGGAAGTTTCGAGTTTGAAGAAGTAGAATACTTCAAATACCTAGGAGTTACAATAAGTAAATCCGGAGAAAGGAAATCCGAAATAAAAGAAAAAATATTAGCAGCGAGTAAAGCTTATTTTGCAAACAAAAGATTACTTAAAAGCAAAACACTGACTAAAAAAAGCAAGATGAGAATTTATAACACCATAATTAGACCAATATTATTATATGCAGGGGAAACAATGACGATGGTTAAAAAAGATGAAGAAGAATTAAGAATTGTAGAGAGAAAGATTATGAGAACCATACCAGGACCAATCAGAACAGAGCAAAATGAATATAGAAGCAGAACACATGCAGAAATTAAGGAAGAACTTAAGGAAGACATTGTAACTAAAATAAAGCAATGCAGAGTTAGATGGTTAGGTCACATCTGGCGAGCAGACGATGAGGCAGTGACATACGCAATGATAGAATGGAATCCAGGAGGAAGAAAGAGAAGGGGAAGACCGAGATCAAAGTGGCTGCAAGAAGTTGAAGAAGACCTCCAAAGGGCAGGAGTCAGTGATGGAGAGGAAGAACTAGAGACAGGAAAAAATGGAGAGATATTGTCAAGAAGATAAGATAAACAAAAAAAAAAGACTGATCCACTTAAGAAATAGGATCTAGAAAGCATTTGCGGTTTAACCCCACGTTGGGGTGTATAGCCATTATATATATATATATATATATATATATATATATATGTATTTGACAGGTTTTTCATAAGTAAACAACGTATGCTTTGTTAATACGTCAACAGGTGGCGTTAGGAGCAAACATAATTTATTGAATTTATTTAAAATATGAAAAATTAATAAATAATAAAATTACTGCATTTTATTTTAAGAATATTGATTAAATTTTAAAAGTACATAAAACTTAGTACAGAGCTCCACTTCTACAGTACCTCCTAGTATTTTTCTAATCAATTAATCAATCTAACATATCAAACTAATACATACAAAACTAGTTCATATAGTATGTGTCGCTCATGTGTTAACACGGTCGCAAAAGAAATAAAAGTCTGATTTTAAGATGTCTATTCGTTAATAAATAATTCAAAAAAAAAAACGTTTCCTACAGCTCCTTTGAGAATTCAAGTATATAAAAGTTACAAAATGTTCCCCTTTCTCCTGAATCAGTAATTACATGATGGGTTCCACTGCTCAATGCTGCCATTTTTTATTCTAATCATTTCATTCCAGTGAATGAGTTTTGATGAAAAACTAACAACTTTTTCTAACAACTAAAGCTTCATTAAACTCCGAATTAGGATTTACTAAGTCTAAAATACGAATTCATAAGCGGTAATTATTTTAAATTTGGATGCCACTTAGACAGGCCATTCACGTTCCGACTTGTGGTCCCACTTAGTAGGACTACTAGTTGGATATTCGTCTCCACTCACGCTCCGACTTTCTATCCAACTAGCGGTGCAACTTCAGTCTAGGTTGTTTTCACGATGGTGTATATCGCTTAACCAAAAAATGTATCGAATAAACACTACGCAAAATATAATAATATGATATGTATGTTTAAAAATTAGGTTTCGTTTCTCTAGTTATTTGTCTAGGGCTGAACTAATTAATTTTTTCAACTCTTGATTTTTATGACTTTTTAAGATGTAGGAAAAAATTATAATTTTTAAAGATTTGTAAAGGTATAAAATCTATATTTTATTTGTTTTAAACTGGAGCTGGGATTTATTTTGTTGTGTATGTGTCGTATATTTTTAATAGGAATAATTTTTCGTGCAATTGAAAGTTATTTTCTATTATTTTTTTGCGAACTAGGGATCTTTTGCTACAACTATGGTTTCATTTTTATTGTTTGTTGATAATTCTTCCATAGCCAGCCGGAGTATCGGAAATTTACCTGTATAGGAATGTCCGAAATAGATCTACAGAAAGGAAAATTATTTGCCCTAACAAAAAGGTAATTTTCGTGCAATTGAAAGTTTATTTTCTATTAAATATTCGCGAGCTAGAGATCTTTGCGTAAAGTATTTCATAGAAATCCCATACGTAACAGGTGCCGAAAGTCAACTGACTGAGGAAATTTTCGATCCAACCTGTGATCCGACTTCCAACTTCACCATTCACGCTCCGACTTCGTCGCCACTCGGAAGTCGGATCTTCAAGTCGTCCCACTAGTCATACCACTAGTGGGACGACTAGTTTTCCAACTAATGACGACAACTAGACGACTAGTTGTCGTCTTTAGATTAGTTGTCCAACTAATCCAACTAGCCCACTCACGGTCCGATTTCAAATCCAACTGCAGAAGTTGGACCACTAGTCGTACCACAAGTCGTGAAGAACGTGAATGGCCTGCATTACTGAATCTGTGAATTCGTTGAGAGCTTTAAAAATGGAACAAGCAGAGGAAAAAAAATATTGGTGAAATGGTTAAAAAATGTAACGATATATTTTAATAAAATTTATGATTATTTACCGTAATAGACCTTGTAAAACTTTTAAATGGCAATGTCAGTGTCGCTGTTGATATAGATTCTTAGTTACGTAGTACCACGAAGTACATACTATGCACCAATAGGATCGGTACACAACTTATTGTAAGCTATAACAGTTTTTTTAATTAGTAAATGTACGTTATTCATGTTATTGTCATAAATTTTATTAGTACATACAAAATATTTATCTGTAAATGTTTATGTAAATATAATTAACGGGATAAAATGATATTTGAAAATGTTTTTAATGCAACTACTGACTGATCTCCATTTTTGGTTTATTTGTCATTTATTTAATTAATTTGTGTATAAAAAATAATATTGCGCATATTTTGTAAAATTTTTGGTGCATATATGTCCTGTCTCTAATTATATTATACTGTTTGTTCATGTTGTCGTTATTTCCAGTTATTTCCAGTAATATATTTTCATCTTTTAATTTGTGAATATTTATTTTTTTATGTTTTTTCTAGGCCCAGTTATTTTTATTTAGTTACATACCCAGAACATTAAATTGTCAACTACCTGAGTAATGCATACCTATATGTATTTTATTGTGTCTTAATATTAATAATTATTAGGGCTCGCATATAGCTATATCGACGACACTGAGCGTATCTATCTCGTGTATTATTACCAAAAAACAACATGGTTATCGTAAGTTCCGTTTTAGTGACAGTTTCTCTCCAAAAGCCTCTATACTATGCAGCTACTTTCCTTCGTCCATTGTACCTTCCTACAATGGTATATATCCGAAAGCCCTGGAGAAGCCATTAAGTTTTTTACGTTGGAATACGCTGGAAGCGAAACGGACTCACGGAGAATAAAAAACGCTGGCGTCGCCTCGCACAGGTATACATACGAGTAGGTACATACTAGCATACAGCGGCTCTCGTGTGGGAATTCGAAACGTGCGTGTAAATATTAGGATAATAAATAAATATTAGTCAAACTATTATTACCGTGGAAATCACAATTTATATAATATTAAATATTTGTTTGGTTAAGTGTTATATAAATAAGAATTACCTATGTGTTTAAAATATGTAAAATATTTAAAAATATGCAAAATTGTTTAAACACACACATATGTTTTACAGCACCCACATATGGTGATAGAATAATTTAACACAAGTGACCTACTTGCCTATATCAAACAACTTATTAAATTTAAATGAGACAGACGATCGATTTAGTTTGGTAAAAGTACAGGCACTAATTTATATAAATAACAACCAATAGTAGCTGTAAAACAATTTTACAAAGATGTTACACTAAGCAGAAACACAGTGTCAACTGTCTTAAGACAGTTTAAGTCCACTATTACACGGAAATCTTCTATTAAGTATATAACACAGTATAAAATTTTTAAAAATCATTACGATATTTCTTGAACATTTTCATGAACATTATCTTTATATGTTTACCATATACATATGTTGCCCACCTCCCTAACCGTGGTTTATGTTTCGTTTGTTACAATAAACCGCTTTGATGAATCCCATATAATCATGTATTTCTTCTTCTAGTTCCATGACCGTTATCGATCGTTGGATATCATGTTGGCTACCATATTCGCTATCGTGACTTTATTGACAGCAGCTCTAAATAACGATGTAGTTGATTTTCCATACCATTGCCTTAGATTTTTCAGCCATGATGTTCTTGTTCTACCAGGACCACGATTACCTTGGATCTTTCCCTGAATGATCAGATGTAAAAGATCATATTTTTCAGGGTGTCTCATAATATGACCAAAGTATTCCAGCTTGCGTTTCTTTATTATACTGACCAGTTGTGTTGTTTGGTTCAGCCGTCTAAGGACCTCCTTATTTCTAACTCTGTCTACCCAGCTTATTTTCAGTAGTCGTCTGTATACCCACATCTTAAAGGCTGTCAAGCGTTTAAGCATAGCCTCAGTTAGGGTCCACGCTTCTACTCCATACAGCAGGACAGGAAAGATGTAGCAAGATATCATACGAACTCTAAGGTCAATGCTAAGATCATTGTATCAATATTTATATGTGGCTTTTGTATTCAATATATGAATGAATACTAATATTCATATGTGGCTAAAGGTTCCAAGCCAAAGCCAATTAGCAAAAAAAAGATTTTAGCTATTTTTGGCAGGTATTGCATCATGGGATATTTAATACTATTCAATCCTAGACTTGTGTTATTTTGGTTTTTTAACAGCATAATATACTAGTTCTATAAAATAAAAGTGTTCTAGCAGAATATAGTTTTGAAAATTTAAAACACCGCTGTAACCTTTAGGTAGTTGAATTGATTTAAGAGCAATTTGATTAAAAACTTTATGATCTAATGTTTTTTAAGTCGGAGAAAAAAATTTTTCAACTTTTTTTAGCTGTTGCTGTTATTTTTTTTACTTTTTATCATGATATCTTGACATTTTAAATAATTTTATAAGTAAAGGTTTTATTCAGTGAAAGTTATTCTTTTCTATATTTGATTATTTTATTACAATTTGCATTCCACCAAGGTGGAGAATTTCTAATTTTAAAAAACCTTTTAAAAGCTTTATATTGTGGAATTGACAGTGGAATTGCATAATTTAGACAATTAATAACAAAACTATATTTTTCTGACGTACTTTTAATTTGCTGATTGTTATTAACAATTGCTTCTCGCTTCTCTGATATTTTGTACAACAAAAAAAGCACAGTTAAACTCTACAAATAATTTACCAAAATTCTAACCCCAGGAAAATGAAACAATAATTCTGAATATTACAAATAAAGGGAGAATATAATAGAGTGTAGCAAGTTTAATTTGTACTCAGTAGTAAGTTTTGTTTACTGTTTGTATTAATATAATTTAATTATAATTTTGCTCAATTTAGAAAATAGTGTTTTGAATATTCAACATAATACTAAACAAATATGAATTTCTAATTAAAACAGTAAAATAAGTATTAACTTATTATTATTAATATTAAAAAACTATAGTCATATACCCTTTTTATGGGCAATTATACATATAAGTATATGAAACAGTTTAGGAAAGAGGAAATGAAAGGGTAGCGGTTAGGAACTCCTTTTTGGATAGTCCTATCAGGGAAAGTGAATCAATCCCTGCCGTCCGCAGATTTCAGGTGTTTTCTGACCCGGAAAACTAGTACCTGCTAAGGGTCCCTTGTCCAGGGTCACAAATAAAGTCCTCAACGGCATCCAGGGCGGAGAAGAAGGTCTTCACAACGGTCTGAAGGACGGAAGTGGCAGCTTCCGTCCGCAGCTTACATCAGCATGCTCTGATGTAAAATCACTGGCCCTCCAGGTTCGGGGTTGAGGCACCGGGCCAACGCCTAGGTACTTATAAAACACGTACAATGTTAAGAAGCCTAACCAAAGCCTCGGAAAAAAAGATTGGAAACACAGTAGACGAAAACAGCAAAGAAAACGGGTAATGAATTTTTGTACATGGAATGTGCAAGGTATCTCCCAAAAAACAACAGAAATCATGTCAGAACTCAAAAATGCAGAGATAGATATCGCGGTACTTACAGAAACTAAAAAGAAAGGTATGAGTTCTGAAAAGTGGGGTCACTATGACCTGTTCTATAGTGAAGTAACTAAAGACCTAAGAGCACAACAAGGTATTGCTATTGTTATTCGCAAAACTTTAAGAAGACATATTACCTCGTGGGAACCAATTAGTCAGAGATTGATAAAAGTTAGCATCACGATAAAAGGAAGCAGAATAGCCATACTAGGTGTATATGGTATTAATGAGGATGCATTGGTTAACAATAAAGATGCATTTTTCGAACAACTGAACGATGAAATTATAAAATTATGAGAAATTATGTGATGAGAAAATTAGTGTTACTACTAATATGGACTCCGCCAAATTACTATTTTTAATGAAGTGATAAAACAAAATTACAAATTGCGCCTAATTATAATATAGAACGATAAGTGTAGGAGATTTATTTGACTTCATTATATAAGTTTATTGAATTTAATATACTGGGACAGTTTGATACTTCAATCACAAACAATTTTTCTTTATCAGTGGTTTCAAATTAATTACACATGTCGTCAAAGTGCCATATACCTGCTTTTGTAGGTGGTTAGAGTCGGACTATTGTTTTCAACAAAAAGTTTGGTAAATTACCCATGGAAAATATTAAAAATAATAACAAACCATCTAAAATTCAAAAGCAATAAAATGCCTTAAAAACATGTACCTTAGCAACATTGAAAGTTTAGCTTCCATGCAAGTAACAGGCTATAATTTTTAATGAATTAGATAATACCAATAAATGGTGAAAATTTTGTGAATAACAGTGGATACGTTGAAGTTGAAGGCGAAATTGTTCGACCTAGGAAGTTAGTAACAGAGAAGATTGTTCTCTTCAACGTATGCCCGTCCATGCTTATAATTATGGTAAATTGGGTCAGGACCCATTTATAAGCCCCTCAGATACCTAGACCTCCTAAAACGGGTCCACTGTATTACCCCTATCATATTAATAAGTTGGGTTGCATTTCTGGGGCTCATGCTGTTCCGGGCTACCATATGTGCAGTAATCGGCACAAACTTTAAGTCTAAGCCCTTTCTGCCATTGTGAACATCTAATCCTTTAGTAACCTTATGGCCTCATAGAAATCCACAAGTTTCGACGGCACCGTAGATTTTTCGCTAATCCAAGCTGATGAAGATGCCGTCTGAGTTTACAGTGGTGGTTTAGCATACTGACCACCAGAGAGCACGTTCTATAGTCTATAAAGAAAAGTTGGGCTGTAAGACTTTTGAATGGTCTACTATGTGTAGTCTAGCCTGTCTTATACCTCCACAACCGGCCCAGTAATCCTGGAACCTCCGCAGAAGAAGCTCTCTAAGACCACCCTGACCAGTACCGATGGGCAATTTAATCACAGATTCAGGTCCCACCGGTAAAGTGAATGAGCCCTGTCATACCAGGAAGTACTCATATCAAGTTAACCCTAGTGTGTTAACTTACCAAGTGCTCTCTTGCATTTAAGAATCACGTTAGAGCTGAATTTGGGCACTTCTAAAGCCCTTAGAGCTGCTTAACTGTCAGCTTTTGGCACAATAAAAGGCGTTCCTTGAGCCCAAATATCGTCCAAAAATCAAGAAAACCTAATTTATTTAAAGTAATGTAGTAGTAGCCCTATATCGCGGCTACTAGAACCCACAAAAACGTTTTTTGAAAAGATTTCTTAATCTTTCGTTTTTAAATTCAACCAATTGAAAATACTTTTCACTAATATTATCGGCTCTACTTATCCTTTGAGTATCATTTAAGAATACACAAATATTACCGTTATCCCAATTAATATGTTTAACACATATAATAACGTTATCCTAATTAATATGTTCACACAAACTTTTTAACTGGTCATTTTCAATTAAGCAAACACCTACACATACTGAAAAAGCTAGTAAACACACTTCTATGCAGAAAGTGTGAACAAGACCACGAAACTGTGGAGCATGTACTAGAGTAGAATAGAGAATAGAATAGAAATATATTTTGTTGTAACTAAAAATTGTACAATTTCATGGACAAAGCTTACAAAAGTCAAAAAAAAAATAACAATAACAATTAAAATTTACTAAAATCACATAAATCGTCAATATTACAAATTAACATATAATAAAATAAACAATCCATTGCAAAATTTCCCTAAATTGCATAATTAATCCTTACGAACTAATTTATGAATAACTTTAAGTTGCTGCATGTGATACCCAAATATAAAAATACTCCAGTTGCTTGTATCTAAACGTACTGTAACTTCTTAGTTATACGTTAAGACAGTTTTTCACTAAATAACATGGTCTTTCAGATAGATAGGCTTTTGTCAATTTATAGAACATAAGAAAAGAAGTTGTAGATTTAAGTTGCATAGGGAAATGGTTGTATAATTTTTTTGCAGAATATAATTTAGATTTCTTTACTAACTCAGTAGACGGGATCGGTAAATATACATCAAAGCTTGAACTACTGGTAGATTAGATATGATTAGGTCTGGCTGTAAAAACATGTAGGTGTTTACGAATTAAGCAAACAGTTTCTAGAAAATATAAAAAGAAAAGAGTTAAAATCCCGTGATTTTTGAAGTAGCTTCTGCAATGTTTTATTCTATTAAAGCTAAAAAGATACGGTATTGTTCTTTTTTGTACTAGAACCTCAAAAAGGAAGGCCTTATCGAAGATGAGACTCAGACAAAGAAAAGTGTTATTTTGGAAGATGCTAAATTGATTTCCTTCGAAACCGATCGTATTGCATGGCAGGCTAAGGCTAGTTTATTGCTTAAGAAATTAATATAAAGAAACCATTTCAGGTGGTTACTATCTATAAAAATACCAAGACATTTTACAGAATCAACGATACTAATCTGGTTGTTATTAAGAAGCAAGGGCTGAGGAGCTGTTTTCTATGATACTGCTACTGTCGTATCCACATTTCAAAGAAATTTAATGCATAGACAACTAATGATCATTGTAATGGAACAGTGAATTTTTAGTCAGGTGTGTAGTGTGTGTGTGTAGAGTAAGTGTCTTGATACTTAGCAAAGTCGACGTTATTGTCTTTGCTAAGAGACGCTAATTGTTTTCGAACGTCTGCGGTTCCTCCGGTGAGTACCGATCGCACAACGATAGAAATTAGTTTCATTTATTCATTTTTAATAAACGAAAATTGCCAGCCAGGTGAGATTCGTACTCACGACCTTTAGGTTCAAAGGTAGGCGCTCTTACGATTTACACAATTAAAAGCTTTGGCATAGTCACAAAAACACTGGCACTATAAAGATTATTGTTTAGTGCTTGATAGACTTCGGGGTTTGAAAAAGAAAATGTTTGAGCTAATTAGTTTCCTATGTGAAAGTGTAGTGTGTTTCTGTAGTTGGTCCAATAAGAATGTCCGGAGTTTTCATTTACCTTTCTAGAAATGGCAGAATGGATAATGAGATTAGGACCACAGCTCCCTGGAAAGATGCACAATGGGTCAATTGGGGCTTAAGTTTTGTGGGACTTGTCTAGCCCTTGCTACTTTATAGATGTATACGTAGATCCTACATCATCATCATCTAGCCTCAAAAGTTTACTGCGGAACATAGGTCTCTTCCTCGAGTTTTTAACTCCGTCTATCTTGCGCCACTCTTATTTAATTTTCTTAAACCGTCAGCAGATCGTTTAGGTGGTCGACCAATGCTTGATGCAGGCGGTCTTTCCTTGATCTTCAATCCAATAACCACTTTGTTCGTCATCCAGCCGTCATTCTAACTATGTGTCCCATGAATTTCCATTTTACTCTGGCTACCCTTTCAATGACGTCGGTCATTCTGGTTCTTCCCCTGACCTCTTTGTTTTTTTATTTTGTCTCTCAGAGATATTTCTAACATGAATCAATTTATTCTTCTCTGTCTGACTTTTAGTTGGGTAATCCCTATCTGTTTTGAATTTTAGTCATCCTCATCAATGTAATTTCATCAAGACTTGTTCATTACATTATGAAATAGTGACTTTGAGGTTATCTTAAAATATTTTTCCAGGTGTAAAGGCCAGATGTGTTCTATTTTTACCAGGAGCTCTTCTACTAGTCAATGTGTAGGATATATATATATATATATATATATATATATATATATATATATATATATATATATATTAATGTTATATCAATGGTATTCCGGGTTTGACTCCGCGTTAAATGTTGTTGGTTTTGATAAAAACCATTTTGACGACGTTTCGGCAAGATCTCACTTGCCATTTTCAAGTCTCTCTGGATGGTCTGCTTCTTGTCGATGTTCGAGTGCAAGTGAACTTCCACTCGAACATCGACAAGAAGCAGATTATCCAGAGAGACTTGAAAATGGCAAGTGAGATCTTGCCGAAACGTCGTCAAAATGGTTTTTATCAAAACTTCCACTCTATATATATATATATATATATATATATATATATATAAAAGTGTTTTTAAAGAAGAATAAACCTCGCTTGAGCTGTATTTGTAAAGATGAAGGATATTTTTAGGTCTAAGATTCCAATGTGTCTAAAAAGAAAAATCAGTGTATTTTGACAGTGATGACCTACGGCGCAGAAATCCTAATACTCACAAGAACCACGGTGAGTTAACTACAAGTTGCGGAAAGGGTAATGGAGAGAATAATGTTAAGAATTTCTCTACGTGATAGAATACACGTAAAGATCAGGAGTAGCAGACGTTATTGAAAGGATAACAACACCAAAGTGGAACTAGGAAAGTCATGTAGTAAGATCAGTTGATGTCCGATGGACAAAAAACATTTTGGAATGGAGACCCCGAATACAAGCTAACAGAAATAGAAGTCGACCCCCAACGAGATGGACAGATGACATAAAAAGAGTGACTACACATTGGATTCAGATGGCGCAAAATCGGATCAAGTGGAAAAGCATATGACAGTCATATTTTATATATACTGAATAAAAAATATGAAACTAGCTCGTTACAGATAACATATCGATAAAGAAATAATAAAGGAGAATAAAAAGATAATAGTTGGCAAAAGAATTATATTTAAATAAATTATTTTACATTTCAATTAATTTAATATTCTTTTTACGTCTATACTAACTTTACTAAAAGACATCATTAAAATATGGTATGTATTACAAGGAAACTTAAGCAGGGGTCTAAAGACAAAAGTTGTTAAGAAAAAAAGACAAGTTTAAATAAAATTAGAGCTTGACAAGAATTTCTCATACTGCGTAAATAAAACTTTAACTAAGTTCTAAGTAAGACTATGTACCTTCCAGGGTAAATTCCAAAGTAAATAAAGTTCACAAAAATGAAACTTAAATTTTGCGTTCCAGCCATTATCTTAAAAGTTTTCGCTAAGTTCTACTTATTTTGTGAAAGTGTCGTAATAATTCTGGGCCTTTGCAAGGTATACAAAACAAAATTATTTAATTTTTAACTGTATGAAATTATCTTATTAAATGAGAAAACTAAAATTCTAAAGATAAGATAAATAAAGTTTTAATTTGATGTTTTAACCCAATGGTTAAATACACTTTGAGGAAAATATGTTGTTTTGCTATAAATAAAAAACGATTAGTTAATTTTATTTGAGTAGATGAAACCTGTAGCAAAAGATTATCTATTGGACAAGTAATGATAACATCTTTTTATTACCACGCATTCCGTTATACGTTGCAATAGAATAAAAATTTTAGCAAAATTGAGGGCCGTAGAGGTGTAGGAAGAAAACAAGTTTCTTGGTTAAAAAACATTCATGGGCTTAGATACCAAATGCAGGATATTCCATATTGCAGAAGATCGAGAAGCTTTCGCAATGGTGATCGCCAACGTCGGATAATTCTGATATGGCACGCGAAGAAGAAGAAGAAGCAAGGTTCTAAAACTTCTTTCTTGTGGCATATCCAATTTAAATGTTATGTTAATATGAGTGTAAGCCACAGTTCTTGGTTGTATTGAAAAGCAACATACTTGGCCTAAATCTTAAAATACTTAGTTAAATACTTAGTAAAACTAAGTATTTAAATGGCCTTAGAAAAGTCTCAGAGTGGTGTGATATGTTTTTTAAATTGTATCGTAATTGTGATTATGTAAAGTAAAATTGTAAAACAGTATTGTGTTGAATATACAGTATGACGCAAAAATATAAAAACAGTATGACTTTTAAAAAATATAAAAACATGTCAATTTTAATTCTTGAATGGCCATCAACTGCTATATCTGTGTTGGACCCTTTCGTCATCTGTGTCGGCCTAATGACGTAATCGACGATTTTTTTTAATGCATACCGAGGTTACGCGACAGCTCATTTAAAAGGTGACTGTAAAGTGTTGTAACCAAAAGTATTGTAACCAAAAGTGTTGTTAATGTTGACTTAAATACAATTAAATTCAAATATTCAAATTGACCATCTTTAGCAATATTACAATGCTCTCTTAAATATACTTACAAAAAATTCCAAATGCTTCAAATCTGGAGACCTTGGTGGCTATTCAATGGGCCCCCTTCTACCTATCCACCTGCCTGGGAAAACGTTATTAAGGTAATTTTATATCTCAACGCCGTAGTGTGGTGGAGCCCTATCATGTTGGTACCACAAATTATTTCTATTTGAAAATAGCTGATTCAGCTATCACAGCAGATACCTAATCCTGAACAAAATTTAGATAACAAGAAGCAGTTAAGTTTTTCTCAAAAAAATATGGCCCTACAATTTGATTGTTTAAAATGTCGGTCCAAACATTCACATTCTCGGGATGTTGTATCCTATAATCTTCCATCCAATGTGGATTTTCACTTGCTAAGTATCGATATGTCTGGTGATTTACGTGACCGTTTAGCATAAAAGACGTTTCATCAGAAAAAAGTACCTTTTGTATTAAACCCTGATTTCTGTTATATATTTCCATAGCGGTTTTGCAGAATTTGATTCTTCTATCAAAGTCATCTTCTAGTAGCTCCTGTGACAGATGTACTTTATATGGATACCACTTCTATTTTTTTAGCACTTTTACAACAGTTGATTGGTGGAAAATATTATCTAGTGCGACCCGCCTAGAACTGGCATGGGGATTTTCTTGAATCGCCAGTACAACGTCCCGTTTCTTGGCTTCGGGTATTGATATTCTACGACTTTTGGGAAGATCTTTAATATGACCCGATTCTCTAATTTTTTTTTCAATTTTACTTACTATTGATTGATACAAATGATAAATCTACATGCCAGTGCTTTTTCGTTGCATTCGTCGTCTACTTGTTTTGCAACGTTAGAAAATACAGATTTAAGCTGAATCCTGAACTTAATTTTTGATTTGTATTCTCCTTAGAAGATGTCCCTGTAGCATCTGATAATATTTTTAAATATTTACTTTTATAGTCAAAAAAGTTGGGAGCTGATAGAAGATGGCTTGAACTTAAATTTAGGCACTTTTAAAAATACAATAATAAAAATAATACCTCAATCAACAATGTGAGCTTATCGTCTTTGCTTTGCTTAGCTCAGTTTCTCAAGTTTGAATCCTTCTTCTCTTAAATTATGAATTAAACAACGAACATTTAGTTGGTAACAAATAAAACAATGATTTAACTAATTATATTTATGTAACATAAAATATAATATTTAAGTGACAAAAACAACCCTGCCTAATGCTTTTCATTATAAATAAATTTATAATGTGGCCTTCAGATTATGTGGTTAGGTCCTCCAGAGCATATGATTAAGTCCTCCAGAGCATGTGGGTAGGCCCTACTGACAGCTGCAGTTATACCACAATATTTCATAAATATATTATATAAAGTTCCAGAAATATCCCATAAAATATCCAGTTAACTTAATACATTCTTCATAACCTAAAAATAAAATAAACAAAATCAATAAACTAGAACATTAAACAGCGTTTATTCGTTAGTTAACTCAGCGTTATTCAGCGTTAACTTCTTTGCTAATTATCTTACCAACAGATAGCAGATGGCAAGGATAAAATAAAGTAGAATTACTACTAAACTTAGTTTAATTTTGTTAGATTCCTACAAACATAAAATTGAAAACGTGGCTTTAAAAGAAGTGAGGTTTTGAATATTCAAAATGCTGTCATAATTATAGAATATAGCTTACAATGAAAGTACTTAAGATAAAATGAACCTTATTATAATTCTTACCTTCTTTTATAAATTTCAATTACAGACCAAAAAGGATATCCCACCATGAAAGTTGATTAACAGAAAGTAAGTGGGAGATTATAATAAAATATAGCACAGATGTCATAGGATGTATGCCTATGATGGAGTTAGCGTTAGCTTTTCTGTCAATATAGAACAGAATATTTAGTCTACTAAATAGAAAGAGAGAGGTCAAATATTTATTTTACGGGATAGAAAGAGAGAGAGGGCGCCAACTACTTTTTTGAAGAAAAAAATAGTAAAAAAGAAACTGAAGGTAAAGGAATTAATAAATTAATAAAAAAATTAAAATAAAATAATTATTTTAGAAAATAACAAGGATGTGAGTTTATAACGTTACAAACTCGAAAATAATTAACTTTAGAGAAAACTTACCCCAAACTTTTTTGTTCATTATAATCCAAAAAATCTAACAAACAAATTTCCGAGACGAACAAATTGAATGTTTAATTTAATTGTTTAATAGTTGAATAATTTGACAAATTGTTTACAAAAATTTAAATACTATTTCACCTGGGCGACATTTTGAAGCTTATTTTCTGGGATCTAATGAAAGTAAACATGCAAAAAAATCTCATGAAAATATTTTTTCGAACGTACCCGAACTTTTCGCTTTGTCTAGTTAGAGGTAAGTAAAAATGAAGACGCTTTTACAGAAAATATTAATATCTTGATTTTTCATAATAATAAATACCTTTTTTTATTGGAATTTTAACAAAAAATCTAAACATGATATAATTTGTTGAAATGTCTGGTAATGAAATATAGATTTGTGAGTTTCATTTGTTTGGTTTAGAAAAAGTGAATATCTATTTTAAATGCTAATTTTTTAAATTGGTCTTTTTTATACCCACAATTGTACCCCATTTAACATTGTTCTTTTTTTAAATATAAGCTCATTACATTGTATTCTTCGCTTCGTGGGAGGACACAGAACACGGAGAGCACAAAACACAGTTTTATTTAGGTTATAAACTGGTTGTAAATTGCTTGCAGATGAAAATGGTTTTCAACCGTTGTTTTAAACCAGTTGCTTTCTGGGCAGATCCGAGCAGTAGATCAAGTAATACTTGAGTTTTGTTTTGAATTTCTTGTTATACTATGAAGTACTATATTTAATAACTCAACTCAAGTCTTGCCCTGGAGAGATAAGTTGATTTTCTCGAATTCTTGACCTGCAAATTAAGCTGATGTTCCCAGCACAAGACAAAAGTCATTGATTATAATTTCGAAGTCATAGAATAGTTTTCATACTTAATTATCATGGCAAATACCACAAATTTAATCTCAAAAGAGATAAATCAACCAGCAACGTTTGCAGGCAGAGGGTATTATGGACAAATGCCATAGAAGCCATTGTCAAATAAGAAAAATTAGTATATTGATGTACAAAATGATAAACAAAACCAGAATAGAATCTGTAGATCTGTAGAAATTGAAGCAAATAAATTTTCTTAATAAACTTGGTATTTCTTAGGATTGAAACAGTAATGTTTATCATGTAAACTAGAGGTCTGTAAGCTTAGATTTCAAAAACAAGAATTAATGCTAAAAATGACCATAAAACTAAAGTCGATATATAATTCTTATCAATTTAAACATCAGATTTTTTTTGTTTTCTAATGAATGACTCTGTTGAGATTTCTTAAATACTTGTCTGAGTAATAATTACTTTTAAATAATTTGTTTAATACTTTGTTATAATTTTAATTACTTTTTAAGAATTTTTAAATATTGAAAGAAGTCAATACTAAATTCTCATAAATTTGAACGTCAGAATTTTTTTGTTTCCTAATGAATGACTCTGTTGTGATTTCTTAAATACTTTTCTAAGTATTAATTACTTTTAAATAATTTGTTTAATACTTTCTTATAATTTTAAATTACTTTTTAAGAATTTTTAAAAAGTTTCTGTCTTTTTCAAGTAAAAATATAAGTGACGCATTTGCCTAACTAAACCGTCTAGAATATCATAAAATACAAAAACCTTAAACTCTTATTAATATTAATGTAACGAAAGGGATCAAAAATGAACTCCTTAACTTTGTGATCAGAAAAACTTTTCCGGAAGTCAAGATAAAAGGGAAATGCTATTAAGCATCTAGATATCCATTAAAATTTCGTTCTCGGTAGTCCAGTAAATGCAAAAAAAGTTTGACATTAAATATTTGCATTACCCTTAAATGAGATCTGCAGTCTTGAATAGAACGAAGTGCAGTAGAAAATAATTAAAACGATAATTTATTACATTAATACACTAGAAAAATATTAAAGTCGTGAAAATTTTAGTACAGTAAAATTTATTCAACTTGTAGCAATATTAGATAAATGCGCCAGGCACATTTATGTTTTTCTTGATAATAAACCACACTTATATGGTTAACTATTATTTGTTTTTAATTATTGGCTAAATAGTACTTTTTTAATCTGTTTTTTATATATGTAAACAGTTGGCGCTGTTTTCTAGTAGTTTTAGATTTCCTGCTAAATGAAGGTGTTTAATATAGTTATTATTTACAGAAACTCAGCGGAAAAAGAGTTAAAAGCAGCTAACAGCTTCTTTCAATATAAGCTACTTCTTCTTCTTTAATTTCTATGGCTTCCACATGGTAATACGCCAGCTTAAATTGGTGATGATCCCAAAAATGTCTCTCTCTAAACCAAATCGAGGCCACTTACTTGCGTCCAAATTATTTTGTAAGAAAAATCCATTAATAATTAATAGAAGGTTGTGTTAGTAAATACTACAAAAAGTATTGAGCATTGTTAATTATAAATTTAAAATATTAATTAAAAGAAAATTTTATCAAAATTCTGACTGATTCTTCAATAATTGATTTAAAATGGAGTATATAGTAATTGGTGAATTATAATTCATATAAATGAATTTTATGTATAGGTCAAAACCCGAAATGATTCTTATGGGGCATTCAAAAAATATATGATTTAGGTTCTCTATTAAGCCATATTCACAGTAATGGTTGAACACCAAATTGAGTTTGAAAAGTTGTTGACTTGTTAAACAATGACCGGTCCGCATTCTTATAATAGTATTTGTAATGTGTCTCCTATCTTTATATAGGAAGTTTTGAAACCATGTGTTATTAGGGAAAATATTTTGTACTCGGTAATATTGATATGATTTTTTACTAATAAAGTTTTCCAAACGATTTTGAATTTGTTTTTAATTTTATTCCTAATTACGGGTAAAACGTTTTGGGAATCAAATTTCATATTCAAAGGAACATTAAGATCTCTCTCTCTTTTGACAAATGTGTCAGCTTGTAGGTTGCCCGGTATATTGGAATGACCCGGTATCCATGAGATAAGTATTTCAAACCCGTTTCTATTTGCAGATAAAATAATATATTTTGTTTTAAGGCACCAATAATCTACCGAAGTAGAAATATTGCTATTATTAATTTTAGAAATTGTACTAAGAGAATCAGGAAAAAAAATTTAACATAATAACTTTATTGATCTTTCTATTAATGGACAAAATAACTGCTTGATACATTTTCTGCTTTGCAGTGCTGTGTATATGCAAAGCTTTTCTGCTTTGCCGTTCATCAGGTAGTCTGGATGAAAATTTGTTTTTAATTGTAATCCTATATTCATTACTTGTTATTTCGGAATTTAATATTTTTACTGGGCTGACTAATGTATCCAAATCCACCTCATAGCATGAGATATATTATTACAGTATCTTTTGCTCGATTACATATACAGGCAAAATATCAACAAAAATAGCCAAACACATAAAAAAAAGGAATAACACGAGCTTTCTCAACAAATAACAACTCAAGCAAATATATTTAAAACAACAAGTGACAAAATAAAAAACACATTCACAGTGGTGTGTACAAACTTAAATGTGGCGACTGCCCAAAAACTGACATCGGTCAGACCGGTAGAGATTTTAATAAACGAATAGCAGAACATAAAACGGCTTTTAATAATAGAAAACCGATTCTACATACGCACTTCACCTATCCTTATGCTTTTAAATCATAATCATTCTTTTCATGACGAATTTAAAATTATTCACATTCAAAATAAAGGCCTTACGCTACCTTTGTTAGAATCTATGGAAATTAACAAATTAAACACACATATATAATTCTGAATGACCAACTTGAGACAAATAGTTCTCCCGTTCTCAACCTATTTCATTAAAGACTATAAAGTGTAAACGCATGCCAAAATTAAATCATTTGAGAAAGGCAATCAGCCGAACCAGCTGTAGTGATAAGAGTTTAAAATAAATTTTGTGGAAGTTTGAAAACAAAGTTTTCAGTGTTTTATTGTGACATATCTAAGCTTATTTACCTGAAGCACATATGTTTTTATAATCTATAAATTTATGTAATCTCTAGTAAATAAGGCTAGTAAAAAGTCACTTTTCTTCTACTTCAACTTCGACGAAAGACGTAGCCAATAGTGGGTCTAATGAAGTTACACGTGCTTATGTCCATAGATCACTACCATATAAGTAGGGCAGAACGTCCCATGTTAACGTAGTGGACAGAACTGGGTCACACAGAGAAATATCAATTGCCGATGATGTGCCATTATGTATGTTGAATCTAGTTGGTCTTCCGTCGTTAAGGAGATTCAAATTTTGGTATGTTATAATATCTTCTATAATTCGCCCTTTTGGGTAGAGTTTTATGGAACCCCACATCGGATTGTGGCAGTTAAGATCTCCAACGATAATTCTAGGTGAAGGAATTTGTTCTAAAATAGCTGTTAAATCTTCTTGGGATATAGTTTGATTTGGTGGGATATACATATTACATATATAAATCTTTTGAGGTGTATTTATTGCAATAGTTATTAATTCAAAGTTATTTGAAGTCACTGGTAACTGTGTGCTCATGAATTTTTGATCCACGTAAATTGCTACTCCTCCACTGGCAATGTTTTGGTTTAATCTATTATTATAAAGACATGAATAATTACAAAAGTTATACACATGGTTTGGATTTTTGAAATTTGTTTCCTGTAGACATATAATAGATGTGGGTGTAAAGCCCATTTAAGTTCCATTGAAGCAGAGAAGTAAATGTAATTATTCTTTAGAGGAATTATTTATCGATGAGTCGGAATCTTCTTCCGACAATGAAGTTTTCACTGCAGAGAGAAAACCTATGTGTTTGCCAAGTTTTCGTATTAATTTGGTGCTTTTGGTTTTCATTCTTCTGTCGATGTGGTATGTATGTAATTCCGATAGAAACTTTATAAGTGCATGAGAGTCTTCTGAGTACAATTTTGTTACGCTGATTATGTCTTTTGATCCTTGTATATTTTCGAATAGATCCACTACTTGATCGAAGCTTAACAATTGCTTTTCCCTTTGTATATATTCTCTAACTAGTTCTAGTAATGTTTGGAGATTTGGTATATCATTTCCTAAGTTTTTGTCATCAGTTTTGGTTTTTTTCTTTAGTTGAAGCTTAGGATTTTCAAAGTTTTCTTCGGAGGGTGGCATGATTGCATCTTCTAGGGTTATTTTTCCGGTACTTTGTTCGAAGTTATTTGGGATTCATGAGAATTTAAATGTGTATTTTTATTTGGAGGTAAGTGTTGACTTGTTTCGGGTAAGGTTGATTTATGTTTTTCGGTATTAGAGGATGACTCAGACGATGTAGGTGTTGCGATTGTAGGGTTAACTGAAGAAGTAGTCAAATGTATAGATGTATTTTGTAGTGAGCACTGTTTGGTTTGGTTTATTGATAAATTTGGGATTGCTACTGTTTGTAATGTGGTTTAAGAAGACGTAGTAAGTGTGGAGGGAGTGGTATTTGAGATCGCGGGAGTATTTTGTGGATTATCTTGTTGAGTATGATTTATTGATGAATTTTGTCTCATTTCTGTTTGCATTGCACTATCATTGTGAGGATGGTTAGAAGGTGAAATATTTGGACAATTAGCTGCCTGGTGTCCAGTTAATTTGCATTTGAAACAATTTTCGTTTTGGGATATAAATATGCTGTATGATGTTTTTTCCAACTCGATAATAAAAGATTTAGGTAGTACAAACTTGTCTGGAACAGGTGGAATGAAAATTTGTCTTTGGAAGCTTAGAATATGATTAAAGGCAGGATTGGTTGCTCCTATCCGTAGGTATAATATGTCTGAGAGGTATTAATTCGTCCATTATTAAGTTAGAAGGTATACTTTGACATGCATTGGACATAATTAAGCGGACTGATGAAGTTATTAATCTTCTTTGTTTCTGCTATGAATTTATCTACTAGGTTTTTGGATGATAGATATATGCATATTCTACCGTTTGATATACGGGATGCGAAAATTATATTTTTCGGTTCTATATGCTGACTCAATCCTTCAAGATAGTCATTAATTGTACAATTCTTTAGAGTGTTAAATAGAATCGTTTGATCTCTGCTTGGGATTAATATACTACGTGGTTGACTAACTGCTTTTGAGTATGATGCAATTTGTAGTAGCTGACTGAAAGATGACATCTTTTAAATGAATTTAAAATCCGACTAAAACCGGTGCTGTTTTACACCTTTCGTTGTGATACCAGTTCGTGGAAATTGGATAATACTTATAACTAGTTGCAGTTATTTACTTAAATATATCAATCCGAATATATATTTACTGTGGCAAATATGCTAGGAAATGGCTGGCTGATTTCTATACGGATATGTTAAAATCAGGAGAAATCCCCCATTCATTAAAAAAGGCCTCCATTATAGCCATATTAAAACCAGGAAAGGCAAATAATCAGTCTCAAAACTACCGTCCGATTGCTTTGCTGAGCTGTGTTTATAAACTGTTGGAACGCTTAATCTACAACAGAATTAGTAAAAACGTATTTGAACTGATACCTATTGAGCCAGCAGGATTCAGACCTAACCGCAGCTGCGCAGATCATATCCTATTCTTAACAACACGTATTGAAGCTGGTTTTTAAAGAAAACAAAAAAAAATCGTACAATTCTTTAGAGTGTTAAATAGAATCGTTTGATCTCTGCTTGGGATTAATATACTACGTGGTTGACTAACTGCTTTTGAGTATGATGCAATTTGTAGTAGCTGACTGAAAGATGACATCTTTTAAATGAATTTAAAATCCGACTAAAACCGGTGCTGTTTTACACCTTTCGTTGTGATACCAGTTCGTGGAAATTGGATAATACTTATAACTAGTTGCAGTTATTTACTTAAATATATCAATCCGAATATATATTTACTGTGGCAAATATGCTAGGAAATTGCTGGCTGATTTCTATACGGATATGTTAAAATCAGGAGAAATCCCCCATTCATTAAAAAAGGCCTCCATTATAGCCATATTAAAACCAGGAAAGGCAAATAATCAGTCTCAAAACTACCGTCCGATTGCTTTGCTGAGCTGTGTTTATAAACTGTTGGAACGCTTAATCTACAACAGAATTAGTAAAAACGTATTTGAACTGATACCTATTGAGCAAGCAGGATTCAGACCTAACCGCAGCTGCGCAGATCATATCCTATTCTTAACAACACGTATTGAAGCTGGTTTTTAAAGAAAACAAAAAAAAATCCGTTGCTTTCATGGACCTATCAGCTGCATACGATACTGTCTGTAGACAAGGACTAATCTGCAAGCTAATCCGTGCCGTCCCGTGTCAAAAGGTAACTAAACTTATTGATAACATGCCCACCGACAGACCTTTTCAAGTCACAATAGACAATTCTAAAAGTTTCCAAATAAAGCTCAGCAATGGACTGCCACAGGGATCTCTTTTGGCGCCCTTACTGTTCAATTTCTATATCGCAGACCTACCTAGGGCAACTTCGCAGAAATTTGGCTACGCTGACGATTGGGCCATTGCAGCAAGACATAATAACATGGATATCACAGAAACAATATTAGCGGATGACCTTGCCATTATGGGAGAATACTTTCGCAAATCGAGGCTACGGCCTAATGCAACGAAAACCGAAGTGTGCTGTTTCTATCTGAATAATGCCCAAGCCAACAAAAAACTCTCCATCCACATCGAAAACAGACTGCTCACTCATAACTCAACACCAAAATATCTTGGAGTGACTCTGGACAGAACATTGAGTTTTAAAGAACATCTTCAAAGAACGACAGCAAAGCTGAAAACGAGAAATAATATAGTCCAAAAGCTATATGGCACTACCTGGGGTTCCTCAGCCTCCGTACTCAGATCAGATCCCCGGTATGGCTTAATAGCAAACACACAAAGATTATGGACACTCAATTAAACCAGACAATGCGAATGATCTCAGGTACAATTAGATCTACACCGAACTATTGGCTTCCCATTCTGAGTTACATTCCACCGCCGAAACTGCGAAGAAGTCATTTTCTTCTAAGATAATATCGAAAAATTGAGGCTAACCATCAATTACCCATACACCAAGATAAGCTTGATATCGAAATAAACAGACTGCGCTCTAGATATCCTCCATTGCTAATAGCCAACTCCTTACATCAAGAACATTTCAACCTGATCAAAGCTTGGAGAACACAATTGGAGAGCGACTCTCCACAGAAAGCACATCAACTGACCCCCAATACATGGACAACGCTAAACAGAATAAGAACAAGCAGGGGTAGATGTGCTGACAGCTTATATAGATGAGGAAAAGCCCTTACTCCTGAGTTTGACTGTGGTGCGCAACGACAGACCGTCCGTCACACTGTTGAAGAATGTCCCCGAAGGCGATTACCTGGAGTTTTCGATGAGTTCCTGAATGCGACCGAAAATGTTTTACATTATATTAATAATACATTAGATGTTCGTTTGTAATACTTCATGTAACGTTTTATATTAATTTTTTAATTGTGTGTTCTTATTGTATGCCATACGATAAATAAATAAATCAATCAATCCAAATAAATGAAAAAAGTATATTTTATCTACTCACGATTCCAATATTTAGTATACAAATTACTTTCACTTTTATACTTAATTACTTTTAAATATACTTCAATAATTACTATTTAACGATCACGAAAATTAGTGCCTAAAACACGTCTTTCTCGCTTGCTGGTCAAACATAGAATCCCAATAATATATCTTTGATTTACGTCCTTATATAAATATGCTAAATATTATTTGGTGCAAACACTTTTTTATTAATTATAAGGTAAATAAATGGTTTTGAAGAGTGAAATAACATTTATATTAACCACAAAACTATATTTCCTCATGATCCCAAGATTATACGTATTACGAGTATTGTATTAAAACGTTTAATTTATGCTCTCCTGCGAACCCACTAAACTAATATTGACTTAGACAAATCTTGATAGGAATAAAGCGAATTATTCGAATGCAGTTGCTACAGTAGAAACAGCGTAGTTTAAATTGGCAAAAGAAAAACAAGTATAAATGTTTAGAATCTACCTACGTTGACTACAGTTTATGGATATGAGTTTATATAATAGTTTGGAGTTTTATTTATTAAAACTAGAAAGTTGGTAAAACAATTATCTATTGAGGAGTTCGGCCCTGAATGAGCCACCGAAAGGCGTGTTTGTTTTGGTCTCAACAAATTTGCAAATTTTATGCAGTAACTATAACAGTATAATTCTTTAAGTGACAATTACATGAAATACCAGTAAGTGAACACATCATATTAGTTTTCATTAATATAACGTGATCAACCAGTTTTTTGTTGATTTGTAATTTAACAATTATCAATAAGATACGACTCAAGAAATATTATTCCAGTTTTATTACCAGTCAGGTCCGTATTATTTTTAAACACATGTCCCGTGTTAAAATCAAAAATGGAACCTAATATTCAGAGTCTCTCAAATACACCACATGTATTGCAATTACAGACAAATACCAATAAAACCTATTCATCAGCAGCTTCTACACAATTTTCCTCAAAACATCAAGCAATTGTCTTCAGCGCTTTAGAAAATACGCGACTGCAAGATTACTTAATTCCTTTGGGTAACGTAATTCATCCGAAAAATGTCATATTTTCCTCCCGACTATCCAATAATCAGATTTGCATGTACCTTGCAAACAAACAGCTCGTTGACGAATTCATGCAAAATCATGGACAAATAGAAATCCAAAACAATATTGTACAAGCTAGAAGATTAATCTCACCAGCGGAACGTATTGGTTTTTCAAACGTATGTCCAACAATACCACACAGTCTGTTAGTTGATTATCTACAAAGTGTTGGACTTAATAGGGTCTCTCCTGTCACTTTTCTAAAAATTAGTTCCACTCTTCCCGAATATAATTATATTTTAAGTTTCAGAAGACAAATATACGTCAGTCCCCATAATCTCTCATAACCCGACTCATTTACCTTAGACTTCGATAATACAACATATCGAATATTCTTATCTCAAGAAACTATAGCCTGTTATAACTGTAAAAAGTCTGGACATATCGCCACCAACTGTCCTGATAAACTAGAATCAACAACAAACTCAATTGATTCTAATAACAGTCAATCTACTACTTCTTCCTCCCCTGACATCATGCCTCAACCTGCAGCAACATCCATATCAAACGAACAAATTGCCGTCCAAGAAAAATTAGCAAATAATCTGAGCAATCATAATATTGTTAATGGTCCAGAAGAAGTTAATACCATGGAAAACTGCAAAGTAATTGATATCGATCTTCAGCCGAAACGTAGTATCAATGATGTTCTTACGTCTCTAGAAACAACTTCTGAAACAACAGAAAAATCATTTGCTGTACCTACATCCAAACCTAGAGCCAATAAAGTTAAAAGCAACGAGGAGCATACATGCATAAAATCAACAAAATCATATGACCTTGAGCCTGCAAAAGATTTTATCCAAAATCATCTACCCACATTTGTCCTCAATTTTGACCAATTATATCTACTTCTAAGTAATGTTAGCGGCGTGCAGGATCCTTCTAATATAATTCTAGAGTTTACTTCTGACCTTCTGGGATTAGTTAATATGCTAACTAAAGTTCATCCACAATTAAAAGATAGATCAACCAAACGTCATATCACCTTCTTAAGAAAGAAAATCCTCCGACACTTGGGTAACGACATCTCTAAATCCGAGGGCGAGTCATCTCAGGTTAACCCGTAATTTCATATTTTTTCTTATATAATATAATTCACTAAACTACTGCAATGGAATATAGATGGATTTTTTCATCGACTTCCAACCTTACAAAAACTTATTTATGAATTCACTAGCGAAATAATATGTCTCCAAGAAACAAATCTAAACCCCCAAAAAAACTATAATTCCAAATATTTTAGCATTTTTAGAAAAGATGGAGTACATGACAATAATTTCTCTTCAGGTGGTGTTATGACACTTGTCAAAAAATCTTTGGTTGCAAATGTTTTTCCTGTCAATAGTAACATTGAAGCTATAGTTATAGAGATCTCCGCTCCCGTTCCAATCTTTATATGTAACATTTACCTTTCATTTAGTTCCTCAGCTACATATGAAGATTTAAAAAGCCTTATCGAACAGATACCGTCTCCTCGAATCATCGTAGGTGATTTCAACGGTCATAACCTTATTTGGAGCTCTAAGCGTACTGATCATAGAGGAAAACTTCTAGAAAAGGTAATGCAGGATCTTCAATTAAATTTCCCAAATGATGGGTCACCTACAAGATTCAACATCTGCACTGGAGAATCCTCCGTGATAGATTTGAGCTTCTGTGATCCAGCTCTTGCTCCGCGTCTTTCTTGGACTGTTCTCGAGTATACGTATGGTAGCCACCATCACCATATTACCATTGAGAATCTCTCAGATCAGCCTTGCCCAATATTCTTCTTGCCCAAATGAAATATAAATTCGGCTAAGTGGATCGATTTTGAAAATCATATAGATAAGGCTTTGGAGAGTCTCATACTGAATGCTAATATAAACGATTCTTTAGGTACTTTTAATAGTGTCATCTTGCAGAGTGCGGAGCTTTTCATCGGCAAAACTAAGCCCATTAAAAATCACGTTCCTGTGCCTTGGTGGAATTTGGAATGTAACGACGCAGTACGTGCCAGCAAAACAGCTTTTAATAGATTTAAGATTTACAGAAGTACATCAAGATTTAAGAAGCATAAAAAACCCTGGAAAATAAAATTAGCTACAAAAAAATGAAGGCTAGAGCTCAACGTTTAGTAAATCAAACCAAAAAATCTAGTTGGGCCCAATATGTCTCTAGCATTAACAGCTCCACTCCTGTAAGAGAAGTATGGAAGAAAATATGCAAAATTTCTGGCATAAAGGAGTCATCCCCAATATCTAGTCTCAAAATAGGTAATCAAATTGTCACCTCTCCTCTTGAAATTATCAATATATTAGCTAAAACTACAGAGAAATGTCTTCCAATGAAAATTTTGACCCTGTATTTCTGGAAAATAAACTAGAGGCCGAAAGGTCCAACCTCTGTTTAGAAAACTATAACATTCAATAACAAAAGAAACACTCTAACAAAGTCCTGGGCCTGACGATATCCCAACTATTTTCTTAAAACATCTACCCACATCTGCTAAAAATTACATACTGCAATTATTTAACTTTATCTGGCAGCGACACCAGTACCCATCTGTTTGGTCAAAATCTATCATTTTCCCATTTCTCAAAAGCCAAAAATCTCGTCTAGACCCCAATTCCTATAGACCGATAAGCCTAACTTGTGCAATGGGCAAGCTATAAGAAAAAATTATTAACTTAAAGCTGACTTGGCATCTAGAAAATTTGAACTTACTTATAAACGAACAAAATGGTTTTCGACAAAACCGATCACGGATAGACAACATATTAGACCTGGAAAGTGATATTCATGAATCTCTGGCAACAAAACAGCATTGTATCGCAGTGTTTTTTGACTTAAGAAAAGCATTTAATACATGTTGGATATTCAACATTTTAAAAAAAGTTACATTCATGGAACATTCGTGGAAATTGCCTTCATTTTATTAAGAACTTTCTACAAAACAGATCTTTTCGTGTAAGAGTTAACAACTACTATTCCGAAATGCAGGAGGAAGAAAACGGTATCCCTCAAGGCTCAATTATTAGTCCTACACTTTCCTTAATTGCTATTAATGACATAATTAAAAACCTCCAAAAACCTTTAAAAGCACGTTTATATGCAGATGACTTGGTAGTTTATGTAAAAGGCAAAGACATTTAACATAATTTAACTTCAACAATTTTGCAAAATTTCTTACAAAAACTCGAAAATTGGTCTCGCGATACTAGTTTTCAATTCTCGTTTCCAAAAACCGTTGGTATGGTATTCTCAAAAAAGAATTTCTCAAATAATCCTAATCTCAAGTTTTTCAATACATCGATATGCTTCAAATCATGTGTAAAATTCTTAGGTATGTGTTTTGATACTCAACTTACTTGGAAAGAACATATTAGACAATTAGTTTTGAGATGTCATAAGAAACTTAACCTAATGAGAACACTGTCGAATAGATATTGGGGCTCTGATCTCTCTACCTTAACTTACAATCTACAGAACTCTCATTAGATCAAAAATTGATTAGGGATCAATCGCTTACGCCTCTGCTTCCCCCACATTATTAAAACAGTTAGATTCTATTCACAACACAACACTTAGACTCTCTCTTGGCGCATTTCGAACATCACCGGTGGAAAGTTTATATTCGGAAAGTGAGGAGCCTTCATTATATCACCGCCGAATTTCCTTAACACTATCACACGCAACGTCAATAGCCTCAAATGGAAACAAACCTCTATTTAATAATACGTTCAGTAATAAATATATAAATCTCTTTACCAATAGTAACAAACATAAGCCTTAGTATGAGCGAGTACGGTGTTACCTGAGATGTCTCAATATCGAATTTCCAATAACCTTTCCAATCAATATCAAAAGCCCCTCTCCTTGGATAGTTAATGCCCCAAATATAAACACTGGTTAACCCAATACGACAAACATATTAACTGCCACGCAGAGATTAAGAATAATCTAGATCTAATTCTCCGTCAGCATTACGAACATTGCTATAAAATATTTACAGATGCATCGAAGTGTGATAAAGGAGTAGGTGCTGCTTTCGTTACTCCAAACGATACATATCAATTTCATCTCCCAACCTTCTTTTCGATTTACTTCGCTGAGCTCTATGCAGTGTTTAAAGCTATCATACATATAAATTCTAATAACATTCCTAACTCTGTTATCTTAAGTGACTCACTAAGCGCGCTTCAAACCCTTTAAACAGATCTATCCTAAAGGTCCCCTTGAGAAACTGATAAAACTAGAACTCATGCAAGCTCAAATTCTAGGAGGATCAGATTTATATGGATTCCATCCCACATTGGCATTGCTGGCAACGAAAGTGCGGACCAGTGCGCGAGTGAAATTGCTAAATGTGCCGATATCGAAAAAGCCGAGTATCGAAATACCGCGGGTGATATAAAAGCTTTTATAAAGAATCGAGTTTTGTGCAAGTCGAAAAACGAATGACAATCTTCTCAAACATCACTGAAGCAACTTAAAAATGACGTTGCAGCTTGGGAACCCTCAACAAGGAACAGAAGAGAACAATTGGTGTTAACGAGATTACGAATTGGACACACGAGACTTACTCACTCATATTTATTTTCCAAAAGTGATCCACCTATTTGCGAAACATGTAATGTACAATTAACCGTTAACCATTTATTAATTGAATGCCATAGATTTGCCAATTTTCGTGTTACATTTAACATACCTAAAAGTTTAAGTAATTTATTAGACACTAATTTCTCAGTTAGTAATATTGTAAAGTTTTTAAAATCTATAGGAATATTTTATAAACTCTAATTTTGTAATTCTGTGGCCGCCGCTAATAACCATTATGGTGGATGCAGCTGTAATTTCTAAATAAAAAAAAAATATCTTTTGAAACTATATTATATACTCAGTGACATTAGAAGTGTTACACCCAGAAGGAATAATTTTTTAAACTTACTTTTTTGACAACAAAATTTTTAGATTTAAAACATGCTCTGATAACAATACCAATGTTTTATATTTTCTCCTTTTTGTAAAACCAAATTTTTATCGTTAAATTTTTTTGTGAAGAGATCGATTTGAGAAAACCGGCTGGTACAGAAATTTTTAGTTATTATTTCTCAGTCTTATTGTATAAATTAGCGATTTAGACAGGGTTAGAATTATTGCGTAATGGTAAATATATGGGTTTGTAGTATCGTGAAATTAGTCGCCGTCGTGTTAATTGTACGGCAATGACGGTTATGCGTATCTGTCGTATGTGGACAAACAAAGGTAGAGGAATACAAAGACAACCAACTGGTCAACCGAGGTGTACCACAAAGCGTCAAGATAGGCGCTCTAGATTACTGGCTCTGTAAGACCGTTTTGCTACTACGCGTCAAATTGCTGACCAATGGTTAGGAGTAGTAGGTAGACCTCATTGTATGCGTACACTATACCGTCACACTTGAGCTTTGGACTGGTTTCATTCCGCCCACGACTAGTGCTTCCTTTGACTTTGGACCACTTGCTGCAGAGAACGGCAGCATTGGCGGGCAGAATGACGTAATGTAGCATTCAGAGATGAATCACTATTCTGTTTAAGAACGCATGATGATTGTGTAATGGTAATACGCCGCCGTAGAGAGCAACGAGATATTGGGTTTGCTGTTGAGAGGCATGTACACACAGGAGAGTTGGAGTTATGGTTGGGGGGTCTATTGCCTCCGGTCTATAGTAGCCGATCAATACTTGTGTTCATTCGAGGCAATATGACAGCTGCGCATTATGTTGATGACATCTTACTGCTTTATTGCTTTACTCCAGAGCACAACCCGTGCTCTGACTTTAAATCCTATCAAACGTATGGGATATGATGGGAAGGAAACTGTCCACTTTGCACCATTCTGCACAGACTCTGGCATAGTTAATACATGAAGTTCAAGTGGCTTGGAACGAGGTGCCACAGGCAGACATCGATCATCTCATTTTGTCAATGCTTAGACGTATATAGGAGTATATTCAGATACGTAAAAAATTAAGTTTAAAAAATTATTCCTTCTGGATATAACACATTTTTAATATCACTGAGTATATCTCAAATCAATTTAAAAAAAATTTTGGTATTTTATACCTGTTACAGACAAAGTTGTAGATTTAAAACAAGATCCACATAAAACTAGCTTTGAGGTGTTAAAAAGCAACAAAATAATTCTAGTTTTACATATAGAGTAAATTTAAGTAATTTTTCTCACCACAAATATAAAATATGTGATTACAAATATTTATTTAATATAAATAATAATTTTTGGTTATAACGCAACAAATTTTTACTACTACCGTTTATCAGTTCTAGTGTTAAAGGGACAGCGGACTAAGATTAAAATATATTAATCATATTAATTAAAAATGGATAATTTTTCGTCTTTCGGGGCCTCTGAACAAAAACTGAATAAACATTTACCAAATCCAAATATAAAACAACCTTTTGCACTGATTACAAATTAAAATGTACCTAAATTTCCATCCAAAACACATAATTAAAAGAATGTTTGTTTGCAGTTATATGCAAAAATATTATTGTCTCCTCTAGATTGCCAAATGGTCGAATCTGCATTTACCTAACCAGCGAAATTTCAGTTTACAATTTTCTACAAATTAAAAAGGAATAACTGTATACCACCAAAAACTTCAGGTTTGTAAATTAATATCACCAAATCAGATATTATTGATATCAAATGATATGCTTGAATCCCACATTCACTTATTAAAAATGAACTTTATAATTTGGGATTAAATTTGGTAACTCCAAGTTTTAAAAAAATGTTACCTCAAATCCTATTTCAAACACATTTTCAGTTTTAGAAGGCATACTTTTATTTCTCCTCTAGTCTCACCAATATCTGGCAGAATAATTGCAAATTGTGAAATGACATTATATCGTATATTTTTTGGAATCGGAAAGGATTTATGTACTAATTGCAGAGGAACCAGACATTCGGCTAAAAATTGCCCAGTTGCATAGGAAACAAACATCTCAAACATGAATTGCTGCTCCAACTACTTCAACTGGATATTGACTAAACAATATTCATATATAGTCTGCAATTCATCAAGCAATGAGATGTGGACAAAAATATATCGCAGTATTTTTTTATGTAACTATAGCATACGATACAGTTTGGTCACGCAAAAAATTTAACATTTCATTGAGCTTTGTACGTGTTAACGGTACTTTATATACTACGAAAATTCAAAAAACGGAATCCCACAAGGATATAATTTAAGTGACTCCTTAGTTCTTATTGCAATAAATGATACAAGATGTTTAATAAAACTTTGATAAAAAATAAAATACGTTGAGAAAATTAAATCTTTAGGTATGATATTTGACAACAGATTATCTTGGAATCACCACATTCATGATCTTCAAAGCATTTTTACATTTAACATTATAAAAACTGTTGCACACAACACGTGTAGCGCAAATAGTGAAACTCTGGCTCTTGTATAGAAGTTATTGATCAGGTATAAACTCGATTACGATTCAACAAAACCATATTTGATAAATCAACTCGATCAAATACAAAATAGTACTCTGCAACCCATACTAGATGCCTTTTATAATAGCTCTACTCAAAGTTTAAAATGTAAAGCTAGAAGTCCCCCTAGAAATTCTAAAAAACAATTTTCACTAAAATATGCGGCATCAATACTCAAATTTTATGACTTCTGTTGACGACTAGGTAAATTCAGATCATTTTGGGAATATTTTTACCAGACATAAATATTTATAAAAGGGTTAATAGATACCTCAAAGAATTTAAGTTCACATTTACAGATACTTGTTGTTTACAAAATATCAACACTATTCCTTCTCAGACTGTTTCAAAACTACAGAGGAACTAATAAAACAAAAATATTAATTAAATAATTATCTACATAGTCGAGTTAACCACTATCCTTAACGCAATAAATTTTGTGGTAGAAAATATTACGGATTCCCTAAGTTCTGCAACTGCTTTAAATAACTAACATCCTCGCCATCCAAGCCTACTACTTATTAAATGAGCATTAAACCAACTTATCAGCAGCAGAAAAATTAAACAGCAGAAAGTTAAAAAAACTATGCAACTTCACGCCGAAAAACAAGAAAATTAATTAGAGAGAAAAAAAAAGGAGTAAGAACAACAGAAACATAAAGGAATGGGCAAACGTTAAATAGTCGAGCATTTTACAAATCAGTGTCACACGAATAGAAAGGCTTCAGACCTATATGCGTGTCTATACTCAGAAAAAATGATGAATTAATAATAAATGAAAAAAAAACTGCTCCAAACTTGGCAAGAATATTTCAAGACCTTACTAAACATACATCAAGCGGAAGAACATGGAGAAAATATATATTTTGGGGTAAACCTACCAGTAGAGGACCCCAATATAGATAAAACATTGCAAGCAATTCTCCAATTCACGCAAAACTCGAGGCTTTGACAATATACTGGCTGAATTCCTTAAGTATGGAGGAGAAACTCTACATAGACAAATACACAAACTAATAACATATGGAACGAAGAGAAAATACCAACAAAATAGCACAAAAGTGTAATAATCCCCATCCATAAAAAGGGAGACAAAACCAAGTGCTTTAATTACAGAGGCATCTCTTTATTTAATACGGCATATAAAATATTATCAAACATCCTATTAAGTAGGCTGACACCGTCTGTAGAAAATTTCATAGAAGTCAAAATTTCAGAATAACAAGCCGGCTTCAGAAAACATAGATCGACCATGGATCAGATCTTTACTCTAACACAGCTGCTTAAAAAAGGATGGGAATTAAAAAATATTCATAATCGCTTCATATATTTTCAGCAAGCATACGACAGCATTATAAAGGATCAGATGTGAAATACTATGACAAAACTTTTAGTTCTGCCATAGAAAAACTTATATAGCTTGTTAAGTTATGTGTAAATAACTGTAGATCCAGAGTACTTATAGGTAACAAGCTCTTAAAATCTTTCGAAATAAGTACTGACTTGAAACAAGAAGATGCGCTGTTACCTCTACTTTTTAATATTATCCTGGAAAAATAGTTAGAGCAGCACTACTTAAAACAGAATTACTGACAGTAAATGGATCAAAATTACCACTAGCATACGCAGATGACATTGACATTGTGGGAAACGCAGTCACCAATGTGAAGGAGACTTTTAATCAATGGGAGGTAGAGGCAAAGAAAACTGGTTTAAAGGTAAACGAAAGACAAAAAAAACGTGAAAGAATAGGGCAAAATGTTACAATAGACGCATATAACTTTGAAGGAGTGGAGAGTTTTAAATATCTCGGAGCAACAATCACCGCAGATAACGATATCACGGAAAAGATTAAAGAAAGAATTTATGCAGCAAATAGATGTATGTACAGCCTCCACAATACTATTAAACATAAAAGCATAACATGCACATCAAAGATAGAATATATAAAACGGTGATTGGACTGGTGCTCATGCATGGATGTGCAACGTGGACCCTTAACAAAGAAACTGAAAGAAAACTTAGATGCTTTGAAAGGAAAATTCTCAGAAGAGGATTTGGGACTTATCACGACATTAATAGCAACCAATACCGAATAAAAACAAATGCTGAGGTCAAGGAGATGTATAAAGCAAGCGACATAGTCCAAGAGACTAAATTCCAACGTCTAAGATGGGCTGACCGTATCCATAACCGCCTTGCCAAGTTAACATGGGAGGGCAGCCCCCACAGGAATAAAGCCCTTAGGACGTCCATGAATGCAATGGAGAGACAACGTATGGTCTTATCTAAGAAAAATGGGGCTACCCACTAACCCAACTGATGAAAGCAAGTTGTGCAGTCAGCCAAGACCCACTTTGAGTTGTAGTGCTACGAAAAGAAAAAGATTAACTGCAAACTCATTTATAAATCGGAATTGCTGGTCACGAAGAAGTAAATTCCTTGAGAAAACTAGCAGTCTCGAGTCTTAAAACTGTTGAAACAAGCAGCATTCCTCATCTAGATGTAAAATCTATCATCAAAATCTTAGTAATCAATGCTTAACAAGCCAAGTGGAATTAATCAACATACAAATTAGCAGAATTAAATAATTTGGTATTACTTCGAAAATCAACCCCAAATAATCGTTTACATCAAAGACCAAACCATTATATCTCGTCTAAGAATAGGCAACACTGCCATCACCCAACATCTGCTTAAGAGTAAATTAAAACCACAGTGCTGTATATGTGATATTGTGCTCAATGTATGCCATATATTACTGAAGTGTATAATATATGGAGAGAATTCAATATAAATGACAAGATACCTTACATTATCCTAAATTTGTCAATATAATTATATTCCACGAATGTACTAAATAAATTTTACTATGATTGTTTGAGATTAAGGAGGAATAAATAATTAAAAAGTAGATAATCTAAAATTTGATATAACTTTAAGTTTTTGTCGTATATGTTACTAGTTTTAAAAATTCAAAGAAAAAAAAACTTTTTCTCATTCTCCTGAAAAAACTTTTTTTCAGAAATAGTTATGTCTCTACTGTAACACCGCATAATGTATTACTAAAATAATACATGAAGTAAGTTCAGTTAATGGTGGTATTTTTATAGCATAAATATATATACCTTCAAACGAAGCTTTTGCATTTAAATTAACACTTTCCTTATTTTCAGGTACGTATACGGCTATTCCCAAGATAATTTTGTTTGATATCTCCAAGGAGCTAAGATTCAATTTCTTTGCTGTAATGGAAAAACAGTGTGAGTTACAATTTACAAATATCCTATTTACTTTTCTTAATTCTTTTCTTACAAAAAATAAAATATTTAACAAGAATACATAAAAACGGCATAACAATGAGAACTTTTGGGGACTGGCCTATGGGGAGTGTACGCGAACATATCGCTCTGTAAATTAGTGCCAATTTTTGAAATTTGCTACCGTAAATACCAGTTTTATTAGTATTTAATATTTGTGTACATATTGGTGATATTTTCTTCATTGCTGCATGCAACGTGTTCCAAGTAACAAACAAATTGCAATATTTATTAACATTTGTCTAGTTTTTTGTTATCAAACTATATTTGATAGGCGCCTAAATTTAATAGACGTAAATTTCTCCAAAAGCTCTAGGCTTTTGGCAAAGCAATATAAGCAACATGTTTTACAATATAAAATATAAATATTAATTTTAATTACTCCATTGCTTTTGAGTACAAAAGCAATAAAATTATGAATAATACATCTACAGTCAATACCACAACAATGCCTATATCCAGTAAGACCAAATCTTCAACACCCCCATTATTGCTATGAAATCTAGATCTAACCATTTCTTCCTTAAAAAGAAGCAAGCAATTATTTATCACTCAAAAGAAAACTTAAAGCTATTCGACTATGTTAAATCCACTGGTGATATTGTTGGCCCCAAAAATATAATATTTGCATCTAGAATCTCGAATAACCGAATCTGCATATACCTAAGCAAACTTGAAATTGTTGGCCAGCTGAGTACCAATAATCCCATTAAGTTAACACTCTAGACCTACCTATTACGAGATTAGTAACTTCTGCAAAACGTATCATAATTTTGCATAACTATTCCTCAATTCCTCACGATATCGTAGAAAGTGCTTTAAACGGCCTTAATTTAAGACTCGCTTCTGAAGTCTCTTACTTTTATTTGTCATAGGCATTTGCCATTCAGTGAGTCACAACTTTTTTAAGTTCTCATCAAAGGAAAGAAAAGAAAAGAAAAAAAAATAATTGTCACAATATATTTATTATTGGATATTTCGTCCCTACCAATTCCAACTATCGAATGTGAAAAATCGGGTTTTTCAGATTGGATACCTTATCCTTGCATTAAACGTGATACACCTTGTAGCAAAATATCGAAATTGTAGCTTGATCAGAAACGCGGGAAATATTCTGTTTAAACCATCGAATATGAACATTTTGTCATTTTGTTTTGGTCAAAATATCGAATATGCTGCAAACTGAAGAAAATGGAATATTCGATATTTTGTTTTGTATAAATATAACTAAAAGCATATATGTACAATGTAAAATCACGAATGTGTCACATTCATTATCCTCAGTGTTGTATTTGATACAGTTATTCAATTATAATCTACAAACTGTCGAAAATACTAAACATTGCTGACAAGAACAAAACGCACGTGCTCACAATTTGTGAATTATTGCTTCCAAGAAGTTATTTCGGTGAGGCACTTTATTATTTTGTTTTTTTAATGTGTCACATACATTAGTTTCAGAGTTGTAATTGATACAGTTATTCAATTATAATTTGCAAAATGTTAAAAATACTAAACATTGCTGACAAGAACAAAACGCACGTATTTACAAGAATTGTGTGAATTATTTCTTCCAAGAAGTTCTTTCGGTGAGGAACTTTATTATTTTGTTTTTATCGGTTTTTCATTATCTGATTATTCAGTTAACTGGGTATAGCTAAACCAAAAACAGTGATGTTGTCAAAGCGAGAATTATTTAAATTTTTTTTAAATAATGCTGCCTTTGGGACGTCGTCCACACAGTGTATATGGTAACAGTATCGGAAAAATGAAAATAACAAACTTTACATGAAGACTAGCATTGACGAAATCTTCTTATCTCTTAAAACCATACAAAAAAGAGGCAAACAAAATAGTATAAACTCTGTTAAGGCATACGACGAAAGACTCCCAATCACGGATGTGAAGAAAAAAAAGCTCTTGTCACTATGTGAACAAAACTTAATACCTAGGCCATACCACCAATATTACCAATCTTTACCAACATCTAATACTGCCAGAGATTGTCTTCCAGAACCTGACGCAACTGAAGACAATGATAACGTTGAATCTAAAATTTAAGATTACTTTAATTTATCATTATTTTACTACTGATTACTTGAGGTATCTACAGGACGTGAAGTTCCATAATTGTATTGTGATTATTTTTAACTTTTCTAATTACATTAATTTTCGATCAATACGTACTTTCATAAAAATACTTTTAATAATTTCTTTATACATGATTTTCCCATTTTACCCTATAACTTCAATTTTTAATTAAATTATTTGTAATAAACTTTGTAAGAACAATAAGATTATTTTCATTTTCCTCCTTTTCAATTAAGAATATTAATGTGTGAAAATTAGACCAATATGAACTGTCGAAAATGCCACATTCGCAATTTTGAAACATTGCACCAAATAAATGTGCTAAAATTATACAAATATGAACTGTCGAAAATGCCACATTCGCAATTTTAAAACATTGGACCAAAACAAATAATTGATTAACACAAAAAGCAAAATAAAGAATGTGATTTTGTGGAAAGAAGCAAACGGTAAGCAGTTTTATTCTGATGTCAATCTAACAAGGATCAAACATTAATTTTTAAAAATATAAAAAATTTTCCATTAGTCAAAGCGCTGATTTAGAATTCTCTAAAAAAGAGTTATTTTGCACTCCTGAAAAGTACCACTTTTCACATTCGATAGTTGGAAATGGTACGGACGATTTGGTTATCAATGGAACAAACATGGTTACTCGCTTCTCGTCTAGGGACCCATCAAGACATTAAAATAAAACACAACTAGACCGGGTCACGGATAGTAGGTTTAAAACAAAGTGGAGGAATTTTATGTTTGATTAAATTTTTTATTAAGTCGTCAGTTTGTTGTATATATTTTGTACATTCAAAGAAAATGTGGTTTAAATCTGCTTCTTTTTGACAAACTCCGCATAAATTGGAATTTACAATTTTAAGTTTTGCTAGATGAGCCGGATAACATGCGTGTCCTCATTTCATTCTGATATTAGATGTAATGTATCGACGTGGAACAGAGTAATTTTTAAACCAACATTTACTCGGGATTGAGGGTTGTATGAGTGCATATTGTGAATTAGAGTGTTGACTATATTCATAATATTCTTGTTTCCACTGATTATTTACAATATTCTTGATTGTTACAAATGCATCTGGTATGCAGAGCTTATAATCTGTTTTCGCACCGGAATCAATGGCTTTCTCAGCTAATATATATCTACATACTTATTATGCTCAAGCCCTATGCGAGTTTGAATCCACAAAAATTTTACTGTTCTTTATTTCTGATGTCATTCAAAAATATTTTTTTTTATTAGAATGATGTAAATATTTGTGCTTTTGCTAGGAAAAGATATAGTCTCAATGGCAATAAGAACCAACAAATCAGATGCAATTATTGCGGAGCTGTCATCGGAATTCTTAAAATACTTTAATGCTTCATAAATTGCTATGACTTCAGCAGTAAAAATTGAAAAATTATAATCTAGAGTAAACATGTTTTCCATATTTTTTAAAGGAATATAAAAAGCGTATCCAGTGCCAAGAGAAGACTTGGATGCGTCTGTATAAATAACTATTGATGCTGGCCAGTTTTCTAATAAATTCCTTAAAATATTTTAGCTTATGGCAGTATTTACATGGTACCTAGGTTTAATTACCGTAATAGTTTGCAAAAAAGCATAAAATTCTTCAAAGTTTGAATTATCATATGTGTATGAGTTGGTGTAATCGCAATTTGAGAAATTTCGAAAAGCTTCGCAAAGTGGAGGAGAATTTTTTTGGATCCAATATTTATTTGTTAAATCTGCAATATTAAGTTTGCTTATACTACAATAAAGAGAGATATTTCTATGACGAGTATTAATCAGAAATTTTTGACCAAGATATTCTCTTTTATATTTGAGTAGAAATTCTAGTGCTTCAACATATAGCTAATTGGTTATGGTTGATTTCATAGTACCAAGGCAAACACATAATATTTTTTTTTAAAACACGTCTATTTTCCCCAAGATATTCTTAGCTATTGAACCATACAAAACACATCCATAATCTATGATTGATCTTATGTATGATCGATAAAAAAGTAACGCAGTTTCTACATCGGCTCCCTACCCAGTTTTAGAAAATGCTTTAAGGAAATTTAATCTCTTATTACATCTATTTAACATAAAGTCAATGTGTAGCCTGCAAGTTAATTTACAGTCAAGAATCATCCCTAAATATTTAATTAAAGAACAGAAATTTTATTCCCAACTGTTCACTGTTAACTTGTCTATTTTTGGGAGATTATGCCTCGTGAAAATACATATACTAGATTTACTTGATGCTATTTCGAATTAATTTTCTTTAAACCAGCTATTGGAGTAGTCGTCCATTTTTTCCAAAATTTGTATGCACTTCTCGTATGTTTTGAAAGATGAATATATTATAAGAAAATCATCAGCATATTGTATTATATTAAAATCAGATTTATATAGATTAAATGGATGGTCTCATGCCAGAGTGAACCAAAAGCCGAAATTGAAAATTTTCAGTATGACAGTTTAAAGTTATGAAGGTGTTATAAAATATACGCAATATGTTATAATCTCTTATAGGATATAAAAGGTTCTAAGACTATTCAAAAGAACATTTCTTTAAGACTTTTAATAACAGCAGATGATTTTGTCTACTTTTAAAGCTGTTTGGTCAGCATTTGCAGTACATGGTTCACTTTGGCAAACTTTTTAGCACTTAGTTCTGTCTGGCATGAGAAGTATAAATAAATTGTTCTTTTTGTTTGTAATCAAGTTTATTAATACATCATTAAAACTAACAATACAAAAGAATTAAATTTTCAAGAATTATGAGTAATTAAATTATACAAATGTGTAAAAAAACTAATAGTAGCAATATTTAGATCGCATTGTTCATCTCATTTTCCTCTTTATTGTTATTGTCATTCTCTTCTTCAATGTCATCTTCCAATACTTCACTTTGTTGAAGTTTATTGTAAAATTGGTGATGGCATGGTGGTACGAATTGCAAAAGTGATCTGATATCATTAAGTTTTGCTTGACTTAATTTTCTTCCTTCGGGGTAAAGAATGCTTAAGTTTAAAGAAGCTAGGTTTACAGGTCGGCCTTTCAATCTCTTATTTAGATTTACTGAATAAAATTGTATTTCTTTGTTATGTGTGTATTTAAATTCCATAACTCCTGGATGGTCTTGAGTAAATTTCATTTGTTTTATTTTTACCCATTCTACTTTTTGTTCATCTGAGTCTTTTTTGCGGTTTACCAGATTTTGTTTTAATGCATCCATACTCTTGAAATCCTCTTTTTCCATGCATACTACTTCAAATTTGTTCTTTTTAACTCTTGAGTTTGAAATTATGTTATGCTATTGTGTAGGCACATAAATTTCAGAATGATATTTCAACTTTTTTTCTATATCACCAAAATCGCTATCGTTTTTTAGATATGAATGTCCTGGCTCAGCAAACTTATGAACTACTTCCTTTATGTTTAAAGTAGGGGACTGTACTATGCACATCCATAACGCGGCAATATTAATGTTGCGGTTTTGGCCGCCACATGAGTCAGACCATGCAATCAATATGTCCTTATGATCATGGGTATTTATGAATGTTAAAATACATGATCCTATTTCTTGGGAACCTCGAGAGGCAGTGCTCTCATCCCAAACATGCATTGTCCCGACATTATTTTCAAAATTATGTATACCAAGATTGTAGCATGAAAGCTGCCTTTTATAGTAAACAACTCCTGTGGTTAGTTTAGGAAGAAGCATTACTTTCTGAAGATCAAAACTAATTACTGTAGCTTTCCCTTCTTTACTAATCTTAACGTCTTCATTTATTTCTGAGCGAACTAACTGTACTTTTCTGTGGTTTAGTTCCTGGTTTAATTTCTTAGTCTTTAACATTGCTTCATCTTTGTTTTCCTCAGCTGCCTTTATTTCAATGTTCAACCTGTCACATGTTTGACAGGTATCTTTTCGTGGAGATTTAAAACTAAGATTAAAATCACGTCTGAACACTTTTTCATAAAGCGATTGGCTTGGAACTTTGTCAGCATTTCTCTCTCTTAAACTATCAACATAGAGTCTGTACATTAATGACAAATTTAAATTACAATCCAAGTATTTTTTTTGGGATTGAGTTCTACAGTAATGACTTACTATGGTAGGGAAACTTTGTATATGATTTTTTATTGACTCCATTGTGGACGGTGAAGATTTGTTATGAGGCACTTTTTTCCCTCTAAGATCACTTAAATTTCCACTTTTTTTCTTAAGCAAAGCACGATGTACTCTACTACTATTGATTTGTAATATTCCCATAAACATTTTTTTGCATACTTTAATATCTCCGTTTTCAGAAGGGATATAAAATTCACGATTGCCTGTTTTTTTTAAATATCAGTGTTCTTACGACGTCTTATTATCGTTCTACATTTTACAGCACCACTTATTATGCTTGTTTGAGTTTCCCAAGACTGTGACTCGTTATAAAACAAATTAAAAAAACTTTCTTTTTGCTGTGCTGTAAGCTTATTTTGGCCGTTTATTTTGCAATTGCAGGAATAGTCATTCAAAGATTTAGAGTGTATGACAGTACCTGAAGTATTGATATATTCTTTACCAGCTGCCCTTTTTTGCTTGCGAATATTTTTTTTCCACTTCTTAGGATCAGATTTTCTCTTCTTGTCTTGAGGTTCTTCCTGCCCTCTGGTATTTTTTTCATCTGTAAAAACACAAAATAATTAATATTTTATATAAGTAAACATTTTACATTACTTTTTTATGTTATAACATAAAAATACTTTGAAACACACATTCACTATCCATAAGACAGACAATTTACGTTCTCTTTTGCCAAAGTGAACTATGTGATTTTAATTTTTTTTTACAATTCCAATATAAATTAATGGAATATATTGCTTCATTCTTATGTAGATAGGTAAATACTATGTTCTTAGGTTGGTATAACTGCTCATATTTCACTAGCACTCCCAGTGGACACTGCAAGAAATAAATTTGCACATGGTTCACTTAGGAAAAGAAACGTTCCAAAACATAACCAAACTTTGATAATGAAGTTTTATGGCAATAAATATTATTATCTTACCTGATTCTGTAATATCCGAATCAGAACTTGGATGGTAATCATCTAAAGACCCATTACTGAAATCAGCGTGTTCATCTTCACTAGAATTTCTATCAACAATGTCATGACGATGTGAACTATGTGCACGGGAAGCCATCTTGGACTGGATGATGGTTCACTGTGGCATATGACTACCAGTACTACCACCCTTTTGCTAAATATAATTAACTAATTTCCAGCTGATGTTTTCTGTTATTCACATAGTTCGTTTTGGCATAAGTTTAGAACAAAAGTTTGCCTTATAATGGAAATGAAAAAGTTAAAACAAATAAAATGCACATAGTTCACTCTGGCATGAGACCATCCAAATAGTAAAGGGTTCAAAAATGACCCTTGTGGAAATCCTAGGTTGTTATATCAAGGACCTATAAGTTTATTGTTATTTGATTTTAAATAAATTTTTCTGCAAGCGTAAAAGTTGAGAATGGTTTTTACTAATGTAGTTGGTATATGAAAATTTCTAATCATTTTTTTCATAAGATTTTCCAGACAAACGTTTTTATAAGCACCTTCTATGTCCAAACATATTGTAGGTAGGTATGTATTATTGGAAAATGTAAACTGAATGTCTGTTACTAATGTAACAAGAGCATCCATAGTACCACATCCTTTTTTGTATTCAAATTGCAGATCAAGTAATTTCTTCTTATCTAACCACCATTCCAGTCTATGTTTGATCATTCGTTCTAATGTTTTTAGTAAACAAGATATCAGGGAAATGGATCTGTATGAGTCGGATAAACTGGGATTTTTACCTGGTTTGAAAATAGGAATAATAAGTACATCTTTAAAGTCATGAATAACTGAATTGTTAAAAATTATGTCATTCAATATATCCAATAAAAAATAAAAAGGATTGAGTGCAAATTATGCACTTATTCTAACTAACTTAACTAACTAACTAACTTAACTAACAAAAAAATGCCTTATTCTAACAAATGTTTCTCTGAAAAATTTAGATGAAGTTTCTTAAGAAAAAAATTGAATTTATAAACAAAAATAGAATAGCTACAACCAGCCTAAAATGTCATAAATACTAACTTAAAAATTTTTATTTTTGACATATTGTCAAAATAAAATTTTGTTTAAAAAATTCTTCTTTGTTTAGTAACAAAAAAGAAGAAGATTTATTCACCATTGATAGATGCCCGAAAAAATGTAACAAATACATGGAAAATTCAAAATGTGATATTTTACTGACTGCATAAATTAAATAGAAATTATATAATTATAAATTTTGCTTAAATTTTGAATTTCTGATCTTTTGTTTAAATTATTATCACTTTTGCTAATACAAACCATTTCCAAAAAAGTTCTTTTAAATTTATTACTTTCATTACATAAAATTTTAATATTATCAAAATCCATAATATGGTCTTTGTCTATTACATGCTCTGCCAAAGCACAAGATGGTTTCTTAATTCTACAATCACTCTTGTGAGAAATAATGCGATTTGAGAGATTTCTTCCAGTCTCACCAATATACTCAGCTTCACACTGAGTACAAACAATGCTGTATACTACATTTGTTTGATCTAATTTGTCTATAGGATATTTAGTTTTGGAATATAAAGATGAAATAGTTTTGATGTTCTTTGTTGATATTTTTATATTGTCAATAACCTTTAATGTTTGTATTAATTTAGGAGTTAATGATGGTATAAAAGGTAGTGAATGATAATATATGTTTTGATTGTTGGATACAGTGTTTTGAGATTTAGCAAAAAATGGTGTTAAGTTGTTTATATTTAATAAATTAGAAAAAAGCATCCTATGTAGCATATCAGGAGGATAAGTGTTTTCAATTAAAATATTTTTTAACAAATGAAGATCTTCTTGTAGGTAGTCTGGATGAGAAAGTTTTAAAACACGTTCCTTTAATCCTGTTATAAGGTTCATTTTCATTTTATTTGGATGATTAGAGTAATAGCTTATAAATCTATTACTACATATGGGTTTTCTGAACCATCTAGTTTTCAACATATTGTCTGTATTTCTTACAATTCTTATGTCAAGGAATGGTAGAGAATTATCTACCTCTTCCTCAACTGTAAATTGTATATGTTGATTATGATTGTTAAAAATGTTGACTGTTTCAAGAATTTTGTGTTTAGGAAGTGCCAAAACTAGATCATCTACATATCTTTTGATAAATGGAATGAAAAAAGTGCAATTATTGATACAATCACTAATAACATCATCCATGACATAGCTACTTAGAATGGGTGAAAGACTAGATCCCATAGGGCTACCAAAAATTTGTTTATAAAAAACGCCATTAAATATAAAAATATTAGAATCAAAAACAAAGTTGATGAGTGTTTTAAAATGTAATAAGTCAATATTAGTATGTTGCGAAATCTCATTCCAATGTTTTTCAACACTACTTATGATTAAATTTAAAGGTAAATTAGTAAAAAGAGATGTTACATCAAAACTAACTAAAACATAATTTTGTGGTAATTGGAAATTATTAATGAAAGAACTAAAATCAAATGATTCTTTTATGTAAAAATTGTTGTTTAAATTATAAGCATTGGTTAAGATGTCAGTGAGGAGCTGTGCTATTGGTCCATTTGGAGGGCATAGAGATGAAACAATTGGTTTTATAGATAAAGTTGGTTTATGTATTTTAGGTATTAACAAAATTTTATTTTTGACAATATGTCAAAAATAAAAATTTTTAAGTTAGTATTTATGACATTTTAGGCTGGTTGTAGCTATTCTATTTTTGTTTATAAATTCAATTTTTTTCTTAAGAAACTTCATCTAAATTTTTCAGAGAAACATTTGTTAGAATAAGGCATTTTTTTATTAATATTTTTTGTATTTATTATGTAAGCAGTAGTTTTATATAAAAAACTAATTTTATTTGGTGAGTTAACAAAAAATTTTTTATTTCTAGTTCAACTTTGTAAGACATTTTGTATTTTTTAGAAGCTCTTGATAAAAATTGTAATCACCATTGAAAGCTCGAGTAAAAAATAGTCAACAAATAGCCCCTTTTATTGACTCCAACCCATCAAAAACAGTGTTATATTTTTTCCAAACGAGTCACAAGTACTTCTTTTTTCTTACTCTTATATATATATATATATATATATATATATATATATAATTTAATTTTAACAAATGCATTATATCCGCTACTAACATTTACGTAGGAAGAAGTATAATAACTTCTTCAAGAAAATTAACACCTTGGTGAAATAAACGTTGTGCAACTGCTGTAAAAGAATACCAATCTACTGTTCATAAGTACCATCACAACAAAAGTAACGAAAACTTGATTTGCTTTAAAAAAACTTCTAGCCAAGGCGAGGTATATCTTAAAACCAAGTAAGAAACTCTCATGGAAAAACTACATTTCTACTTTAACTCATAATACTGCCCCTTCTCATGTTTGGAAGAAAATTTCAGCAGAGATTTTCACAGAAGTTTCAGCTCTTTTACATAAAAGTAATTTAGTTACCAATGATCATCAAATCGTCAACGTAATCTTAAAAAATTTCTATCAACGATTTAAAAACAAGAATGTACTGAATGGAAAAATCCTCCTGTACAATATTCTTCCCAATCACACAAATTTGACTCTGCTATCTTAAACACTCCATTTACACTACAGGAACTCTTAAATATTCTTCCAACTTGCAAGAATGTAGCTGCAGGTGTCTGCCGAAAAAAAATTGCTTATACTATACAACATAATATGGAACAATTAAAAATTTCCAATATTATGGAGGGAATTTATCGTTATACCAATCAAGAAACAGGACAAATCCCTAAATAATCCAAATTCCTACCATATCATTTAACTGATATGCACCTTGTGTAAGCTGCTAGAAAAACTAATAAACAAAATACTTATGTGGTTTGTAGAAAATCACAAAATTTTATACTCAGCTCAATCCAGATTCCATCCATCCCGAAGCATGGCTGACAACTTAATAATTTCAAACATCATTTTATATCAAGAGCGCCTTCGACACTCCATTACATTCTACTGTATTGATCAAATTAAAAGAATACACTATTACGGGAAATACATTATCTTTTATTGAACAGTTTCTTTGTAATCGCCACTTCAAAGAATTAGGTAACGGAAAAACTTCCCCAAAGAACTTACTTCTTGGCCTATAAGCTTTGATATTAATTGCTCTGCTCAAAAAGCAAAAGTACTCAAATTCAGTCGAAGAACACGAAGATAATAGGTTTAGTTTTTGATAGTTGACTAATATGGAAACCACAGATTATAAACGTCAAAGGTAATTGCTTAGGTAGGGTAAATCTATTGAAATTTCTAGAAAACCATCACTGGTGAGCTGATAAAGATATCCTAATTAAGGTTTACAGATATCTTATTCACACTCGACTGGATTATGGATGCTTTGTATACATGTCAGCAGACAGATATAGACTTATTTAAGGGCTCTTGACATTGTTCAAAATACGGCATTACGAATATGTCTCGAAACTTTTAGATCCAGTCCCGTCGAAAGTCTTCGCTTTGAAACAGGTAAAATTTCCCTTTTGCGTCGCAGGCAACAACTCATTTAACATACTTTTGCTAGAGTGTCTTCTAATCAAAACAACCCTATATATAAGCTCATATACAAACCCTATAATTGTAAGCCCAATAATTAATACCAGGCATTACCTCAAATTTAATTTTACTTCCCCTTTCACGACTTGTTGATTTCCCAGTAACAGATACTCATATACTGTCATCGACTCTTCCATGAATTAATAACATACCAAAAATTAACTTTTCGCTTAATAATTGTTACAAAAATTAAACCTACAGATAAATTCTGAGGCAGTCTTTCTTAGAGCTGGTCAACAAAAACTCATATGACGAGATTCTCTACACAGATGCACCTAAAACTGAGACAGATGTTGGATATTCTGTAACAACTTCAAATAGTATCATTCAGAAGTTTTGCCTTCCACAATCCACCTCTATTTATACAGGAGAGCTGTACTCTATCCCAAAAGCAATAAAAAGCTTATGTAACCAAACTTAAGCCAAGAACACTGCAATATGTACCGTACCTCGACGCGTCAACAACGTACATCGAAGCGATGCATCGGTTGTCGGTAAAATGTCTTCGCATCAAAAGAAATTTGAGCGCGACAATGTACACCGCGAATTCATGTTTGGACTAGCTTGCGTATCTTTTATCGAATCTCCAGTCATTCAAAATAGTCAGTCTGTTATTTTGAAGGTTGAAGGTGTTTTTAAAGCTGAGGGCATCAAGGTGGAATGGACGGAAGAGAATAGTTTACTCTTAATCGAACATTATCGGGAAAAAGAGATATTATGGGACACAAATAATCCCAGATACTACAATAAAATAAAAAGTGATGCATGGGAAAAGATTGCTTTTAAAATGCAAATTACAGTGGATAAGTGTAAAAAAATGACCAATTTTCTATCTGGATTACGGAGAGAAAAAGGAAAAATAAAAAAAAGTAAAAGCACAGGAACAGCTGAGTGGTTTATGAATTTTTAAAGATATCCTTGAGAAATTATTATATAACCCACTGATCGACTGAAATTTTAAATCCAAGAGTAAGTGATTGCCACCATGTTTCTCTCTACTTTTATACATTTGTGTTTGCCACCATCTTCTTTCACGAATATTTTTCGTTTAATTAACTGAATAATGCATAAGAATGTAGGCTGCTGCAGCAATATTTATCTTGCACATGCGAATTCAACTCAATTACTGCTGGAACGCTAAAATGTTTGGTACAAAGTACGGAGCGATGTTCGGTTCGTTACTTATTTTAATGCCCCTGTAACAACGTCGCGAACTTCTGTTGATCGCGTCGCTGTACGCGACGGGGTTCGAGACGTCGAACCCCGTCGTGGGGTTCGACATATGGACCCACCTTAAGAGTTGGTTACAGACGGCTGACATATGGACACCTAATGGCTTCGGAGAAATCACTTGTTTGTGAAAAGTGAAGTAAATTATTAACCGTTCAACATATTTTTACACAGTGTGTCAAATACGAGCAAGAACAAAAAATACTTTATACATATTCTTACAAATCATCACCCAATTAGAACTTGTTAGAATGTGCTAGATTTTCTTCGAGAAACGAACGTATTATAAAATTTAGTGTTTTCTTTTTTATTACTTTATTATTCTTGATTCTTTTTATAGTAAATATACTTAATGTAATCTAAAATTTAGAGTAACAAAATTGACTCATTATTAACAATCTTGTAGTTGAGATACAATAAACTAAAAAAAAAAATAAGACATTTTTGAAAGTGCAGAAGAAATCTTTAAAATTGTTTTAAAATTTGAAAAATTACCGGATTCAAGCATGATAATATTTTGGTTACGTTTAATTGCATTAAAAAAGCAATACGATGTTAAAAATATTTAAATGACCTTTTTTTTAAATCAAAGATGAAGAAATAATTAATCTTTTTATTTTTACGAATTCTAGAGAGCTATATCCTTACGTATTTCTACGTTCTAGTTTCGACTTCTGAGAAACCAAGCAAGAATACGAAAATAATTAACAATTTCTAAGACATCTTTGAGACATTCAGACTTCTGAATCAAAATTATTTGAAAGTGGATATTAAATAATCCCTAATTTGATTTCTCTGAAGTTCCATTATTAGAATAATAAGATTAACTACAAATTAGATGAGTATTTCAAAGAAGAACTGTAAATTAAAATGTCAGTTGTAATTATTTAAAATTTATGGGAATAAAGATTAGATAAAAGTTTAATTTCAAAATAAATCAGAATTCATCAATTTTATAATAAATGTTTTTCTCAGTATTTTAACTTCTATACAAGTTAGGGACTTACTAGAAGAATTCTAGTGATATTCTAGAATTGGATTAGGTTAAGTTTAATATGAGTGAGTGCTTAATTGGGTACATCGAAAAAGGCAAATTTTTTTTGCGATGAAAAAGTAATACATCACAAAAGTTGCCCAATCAACTGTTTAGTATTTTGGTAAAATCTGGTCGAAATTGGAATATATCTTCTGCACCATAAGACAATTAAAAATTTTAAAAAAATATTAAGATATAAAATAATTTTTATTTTGAGACGAAAATGTAATACCTCACAAAAGTTGCCTAACCCACTATTTCGTATTTTTCCCCCTTCTGCCCTTCTATATTTTCTGCCCCCTTCCCCCCGCAGCACTTAAAATTTAAAAGATACATTAACAGGAAATACAGAAAATACATTAACGGAAATGTAATATAAAAGTTGAATTATAAATTCGGTTTTTCTGGATCACCCTTTTTTTTTCTAATTTAACAAACCTGTTTCTTCCAGTTTTTTTTGGTAACTATTTATCATTTATTCTTGCCAAATTAACTAAATATCTTGTTTATTCATCTTGTCTAATTATCTCGTTGCTTTGCGTAATTGTATTATTGTAGGTTTTCCTGCTTAATATTTCCCATACTGACATAAGGATGTGTATCTTGAACTCTAGATCAAGCAGAAAGAAGAAAGATACACGCCACAGAAATGTTTTGTTGGATAAGAGTGTTACGAATGTAGTAAACCGATCACAAGCCAAATAATTCAATTCTAAATAAGTCTAAATAGTCAATAGCTATCCAGCAAAGTCTATCTCCAACGATTAAAATAATTTGGCCATGCTATAAGAGCAGACACAGAAAACCTGGAAGGACTTATTATCCAAGGAAAGGTAAAAGGCCAAAGAAAAAATTAAAAGAAATAATAAGGAACAGAGATGGATAATACACGACATCATAATGGCCACTGTACTACCTTCAGAGGATTACCTCATTACTTACCCCATTATTAGTTCTTCTTTTGTAAAGATCTTATTTTATATCTTATCCTAGAATATTTCTTAAAATGTTTCTTTCCCTTAAAAAAATTTTGTTTAATTTTCAATTTTTGCTATAAACATTTCATATGCTTCAATTTTACCGTATTGTGTTATTGTTGTTTTAAAATTTTTGGTTTCTATTTATTGATGTTCAGGTGTACCTTTTCTGCGGTAAGTCATAAAAAAGACAAAAAAATTTAATGTTACAATAAAAACAAAGCAAATCTGACCTATAGCTTTACAAAAATTTTAAATTGATACTTATGTGAAATTCTGGTGTCTTTAAGTAGTTAGACATGATTGTAGAATGTAGTTGTTGGTTTCATGTGCAGCTGAATCTAGATACTTGCATGTATGTATATTCGGGTGGCCATTGAGTACTGAATAGCAGCTGCTGTTGTTATTGCATAGTCGACTATGTGCTTTGGAACGTTATTAACGGGCTCAGCAAATTCCACCTATGTGGTTTCTTTATGTTCTACCAAAAGGTTAGAAAGAAAAAATTAATATAGCCAAAAACCCAGGAAAATATTTACCGATGATATACATGAATTTTACAAAGAAAATCCAGGTTAAAAGAGATAAAAATATTAGAAAAAGCAATCCATACTTCTGCATTCAAGTAAAACTGTCAAAAGAGTACAGAGTTGCCAACTGACAATTTTACACTTTGCACTTTTTTTTACTGCATTGTTCATTTTCAAGTATTTTTTACTAGAAAATGTATCTTTTATTTTTATTCTCGTAAAATGTTTTTGGTTTTTAAGTTTTTTAAACGAAAAAACCTCCCCGAACATTTTGAGTTCACCCTCGCTGCCAAAAGGGATATAGTCGTCTACTTCCTTTCTGTTTTGTTTCTTGTAACGTTAATATATGGACCCCATATTTACTTAATTCTTTTGAAAGTTATTTTAGAACTCCTTCATTGTGTGTACCTCATAAATAAAATCGAATAATGTTGTTTACCGTTTTGTTTCCTTGTCGACAAACAGTTTAAGGAATACTAAGTAAAAATTATCTGGTACGCGTGCTTGCCCATATTTAATTAGGTGTATCTCTCATTGCTGCGTCTATAATGGATGGTCCAATTTTGTTAAGATTATTTTTTGCACGGATCTTTTGTCATGCACCAATCAACTTCTTCATATTATTCTTAGAAGTTTCCATATTCTAAGTTACATCTACTCTTTTTCCAGTGACAAAACAGCAACATATTAAAAAAATCAGTAATGAAACAAAGACTTTCTGAAAGACCTTTGCAGCACATAAACGGAACATAATAATATTACATTTTTCTGCATATATATATATATATATATATATATATATATATATATATATATATATATATATATATATATAAATATATTATATTATATGTATATATATATATATATATATATATATATATATATATATATATATATATAATATATATATATATATATTGTTATGAATGTTTATTTTGACTTTGATCTTAGTTTATTGAGCCAATAAAAAAATATAACTTATTTGTTATCAAATGTAAAATAAAACTCCGTATATTATCTGTGTTCGATGGATTCAAAGATTTTCTAGTTGTCCTTTATCGGGATAGAGAAGAATAATAATAATAAAAAAAAATATTATATTACAAAAAATTACGTGTTCTTTATTTTATATGAACGAATAAAACAATTATCAAATTCAGCCGTTATCTTATTCATCGGCATACAAGAAAATAAATGAAATTTTTATAATAATAAGATTTTAAAATTACATACATTTATATTAAGTGAAAACCAATTTTAATTAAACTTTCCTCTACTTGAAACAAAAAAAAAATAACAAATTTTAAACTTTTGATCAGTCTAACAAAACTCAGTTCTTAAATTTGAATGATAATGACCATGATGTCAACACAGATCCTTTACAGATACTAATTTCAATTGTACAAAAACACTTACAGCTTTTTTCCTTTTGAATTGTATGTTGGAACATACCCAGAACAAAATCCAGTCTCCTCAACGATGTAATCACTCCTTTTTGGCACCTCGGCTCCTTCCGGACGTCTCTACAAACCTCCTGCACTACCCAGAAACACCTGATTCACTTCTCCAAACACTCAGCTACTTATTTATGACACAAGGACCTCCTTTTGTCAACTTGATGCCGTAAAACAACTTTCATATATAATTCACAAAATGCCCACGGTAGATACACGGACCTCTTTTAATCCTTGTTATCTCCTTCTGCAACACTATTCATTTCTTTTTCCAAAACCGGTATCAACTCACGAACCACAACCTATCTTGAGACAAACGACTGTTTCTTTCGATGGCCAAATTATCACTAACTCTCCGATCCTCCTAATCGGCTCACAAATTCCCATTCAAAAAACGACCGTCCAATCAAACGCTCAAATTGTGTTTACCATGATTTTGGAAAAGCCTAATTTCTGTTTCAGAGAAAAACTAAATAGCTTACTTTAAAATTATTGGTTTTGTCAATACACAATTTATACATATTTTAAAAGATTATAATATAGTCATTTAATACTTGATGTATTACTCGAAGTAAAATGTCTTCTTATTCTAAACAAACGGGTTTTTTGATAATTTTATTGGAAACGGAAAAGGTCGTTAACACTACACTAAATCTTATCTTAAATTACTATATACAATTTGTTTATACTAATATCTTAAAATTTTATTCCGATGGATCTTTTTATTTATTTTTCTTTGGGAAAAAAGAAGTATGACAATAAATATATATATATATATGTAAATATATATATATGTATATATATATATATATAGATATATTTAAAGGCAAAATATATGGCCTAGGAGACAAATTCGTTAAACTTTTCGTGCTGGAATCGGTATTAACAAAGTGTTATGATCCTTTCGGCCTATCCCAGCCATCGTCAGACACTTGGGCTGATACAAATTCAAACTCCGAAAGTAAAACGAATGTCTCTTAGAACTTTACTACTGCGTAGTTAGCTTACAAAGGCGCCACCTGCTTTGGTGACCGTGAACGAAACGATATGATAATATCGTTTTCTGTATCCTTTGTGCTATGCGAAATGTGAGAGATTAAATCTTTTAGCGAAAGCCGCTATCGCTTTATTATATTAAAAGGCCAAATATATGGCCTAAGAGACATATTCGTTAGACTTCCCGTGCTCGAATCGGTATCACTAAAGTGTTATGATCATTTCGGCCTATCCCAGCCATCGTCAGACACTTGGGCTGATACAAATTCAAACTCGGAAAGTAAAACGAATGTCTCCCAGAACTTTACTACTGCGTAGTTAGCTTACAAAGGGGCCACCTGCTTTGGTGACCGTGAACGAAACGATATGATAATATCGTTTTCTGTATCCTTTGTGCTATGCGAAATGTGAGAGATTAAATCTTTTAGCGAAAGCCGCTATTGCTTTATTATATTAAAAGGCCAAATATATGGCCTAAGAGACATATTCGTTAGACTTCCCGTGCTCGAATCGGTATCACTAAAGTGTTATGATCATTTCGGCCTATCCCAGCCATCGTCAGACACTTGGGCTGATACAAATTCAAACTCGGAAAGTAAAACGAATGTCTCCCAGAACTTTACTACTGCGTAGTTAGCTTACAAAGGGGCCACCTGCTTTGGTGACCGTGAACGAAACGATATGACAATATCGTTTTCTGTATCCTTTGTGCTATGCGAAATGTGAGAGATTAAATCTTTTAGCGAAAGCCGCTATTGCTTTATTATATTAAAAGGCCAAATATATGGCCTAAGAGACATATTCGTTAGACTTCCCGTGCTCGAATCGGTATCACTAAAGTGTTATGATCATTTCGGCCTATCCCAGCCATCGTCAGACACTTGGGCTGATACAAATTCAAACTCGGAAAGTAAAACGAATGTCTCCCAGAACTTTACTACTGCGTAGTTAGCTTACAAAGGGGCCACCTGCTTTGGTGACCGTGAACGAAACGATATGATAATATCGTTTTCTGTATCCTTTGTGCTATGCGAAATGTGAAAGATTAAATCTTTTAGCGAAAGCCGCTATCGCTTTATTATATTAAAAGGCCAAATATATGGCCTAGGAGACAAATTCGTTAAACTTCCTGTGCTCGTATCGGTATCACTAAAGTGTTATGATCATTTCGGCCTATCCCAGCCATCGTCAGACACTTGGGCTGATACAAATTCAAACTCGGAAAGTAAAACGAATGTCTCCCAGAACTTTACTACTGCGTAGTTAGCTTACAAAGGCGCCACCTGCTTTGGTGACCGTGAACGAAACGATATGATGATATCGTTTTCTGTATCCTTTGTGCTATGCGAAATGTGAAAGATTAAATCTTTTAGCGAAAGCCGATATCGCTTTATTATATTAAAAGGCCAAATATATGGCCTAGGAGACAAATTCATTAAACTTCCCTAGGCCATATATTTGGCCTTTTAATATAATAAAGCGATAGCGGCTTTCGCTAAAAGATTTAATCTTTCATATATATATATATATATATATATATATATATATATATATATATATATAAATATTTATATATATATATATATATATATATTCTCTTTCCATTGTTTCCCCATACAATTCTTGCTTTTTCTTTGTTGCTAACCGAATTAGGTTGTTTATACATTTTTTTTCTTTAATTTTGATTTTCTTTCTGCTATCAGTTGCTTAATTTTGATGCCCACCATGTAATGATCTGAGTCAGCGTCATAACTTTATATATATATATATATATATATATATATATATATATATATATATATATATATATATATATATATATATATATATATATATATATATATATATGTTATGATTTTTGAGGATGCAGTCAGTCTATTTGGAACACGAGACAAAGAAAACTCTTTGACTTACTGTCAAGCTTTCGAATTTTATTTAATTCTTTTTCAAGACGTCTATAACAAAGAAATATAAAAATTAACTAGTTAAAAAATTGTTAATTGTCTTACTTACTAGTCGTGAGATTACAGTTATTATTGTACTTTATAAAACAAACCATTATATAAATATATTAAAATTTTTTATTAAAAATAACTATATTGTCACTATATATGTCATTGTCATGTTGGTATGATTAATGGACATATATGAATGAATATACAGTTACTTTACGTGGAAAGCAAAACCAGTAATAATAGTTTTTATTATTATTTATTTAATTGTCTATAAAAAATATTAAAAATATAAATTATTCCAGTTTGGCTTAAGCACATACGAATTGTTTAATGTTAGGATGTCGATAGAAAATGAGATTATAACGATATTTATTGATATGTTAATAGGTAATAATAAATGTTATTTCAGTTCTCCAGAAGGAGAACTTCAGTTCTCCTGCAACATCAAGACGAAGCAGAACTAATCTGACTTGACAATGGCAAGTGTGACATTGCCGAAATGTCGTCAAAACAATGGTTTTTCTAAAAACCAAAATTACTTAACGCGGAGTCAAACCCGGAAAACAACTGAAATCACATATAGCTAGCGTTGAAATTTCAAATCCAATATATATACATATATATATATATATATATATATATATATATATATATATATATATATATATATATAAGAGTAAGAAAAAAGAAGTACTTGTGACTCGTTTGGAAAAAATATAAAACTGTTTTGGATGGGTTGGAGTCAATAAAAAGGGCTATTTGTTGACTATTTTTTACTCGAGCTTTCAATTGTGATTACAATTATTATCAAGAGCTTCTAAAAAATACAAAATATCTTACAAAGTTGAACTAGAAATAGAAAATTTTTTGTTAACTCACCAAATAAAATTAGTTTTTTATATAAAACTGCTGCTTACATATTAATTACAAAAAATATTAATAAAAAAATGTCCTATTCTAATAAATGTTTCTCTGAAAAATTTTGATAAAGTTTCTTAACAAAAACAATTGAATTTGTAAACAAAAAAAATTGAATAGCTACAAACCAGCCTAAATGTCATAAATACTAACTTAAAAATTTTTATTTTTGACATATTGTCAAAAATAAATTTTGGTTTTTTTTTTTTTTTTTTTTTTTTTTTTTTATTTACGCATCGACCACGCAGGGTCATTAGCGTATTTAGATTATGTAACATATGTGACAGTTGATACAATATGTGAATATACATTAGTTTACAATAATAATAATAATAATAATAGTATGTATGTATGTTAAAATGTACGTTTTAGATCTTTTGAAGAAGTTGACAGTCTTTAAGATAGGAAAAAATTTTTCGGTTATGTGTACTTTCATCTAGGGCATCTTTTAGGGAGTTAGGTATGTTATATTTGAGTCGTTCACTGTTATATTTGGGACACTGTATTAAAAAATGTTTTACCGTTAGAACACTGTTACACACTTCACACACTGGTTTGTTTTTGCGTTGTAATAAATAGTCATGAGTAAGTCGTGTATGGCCGATACGGAGACGGGTAAGTATCACTTGTTCTCTTCTGTCTTTTATTGTTGGTTTCCATAGATGTGGGTGTTTGCTGACTTCGTATAGCCTTGATGGAGTGTTGTTCCAAGTTTGTTGCCATTTGTGAATTATTTTTTGTTTTAAGTATGGTTTTAGATCGTTTTGTACCAATATGTTGCTTTCTTCGGACATCGGGTTAGTTGGTGCGTTTTTGGCCAGTTTATCTACAGCTTCGTTACCTTCAATTCCTACATGAGAAGGTACCCATAAAAAGTGCACTTGAATGTTCTTATTTGAAATGTTTTTAAGTTCTTTTTTAATAAGAAGTAGAAGGGGGTTGTCACAGTATAATTGAGTCAGTGAGGTTAATGAACTTAGAGAATCTGTGATTATTATACATCTTTCTTTGTTTTTGTTTTGTATTAACGATAGTGCTTTTAGAATTGCGAATAATTCAGCCGAAAAGATGGTTGTAATTGATGACAATTTGAAACTAACTGAGGAGTCTTCCGAATAAATTGCTGCTCCAACTCTGTCTTCATTTTTTGACGCATCTGTGTATACGTTGTAGGTATTGCCATATCTGTTTAATAGTGTATGAAACTTTTGTTTAATGACGGTTGATGACATCTCTGATTTTCTTAGGTTTGTTAGACTGATGTCGATAGCAGGAATAGATATTGTCCATGGTGCAGGGTTGTGGATTGATGAGGTATCATAGGTTTTTGGAAATTGAAAATTTAATTTGGATAAGTATGATTGTATACGAAAGTAAAAAGGATGATCAATTTGATGTGTTTGCTGAAATTTATTTGTAAATCGGTCAGCAAAAACGTTATGTAGTACTGGATTATTTCGGTTTGATGACACTGCCGCTGCATATGTTAGGCTTAGATATTGTCTTCTGAAAGAAAGAGGAAGTTCTCCACTTTCCCAATAAAGACTTTGAATGGGACTTGTATAGTGAGCACCTAAAGAAATACGTAGACATCTATTTTGGATAATATCCAGTGACTTCAAATGTGTTTTTTTGGAGGAGTTGTAGACTATGGCTCCATAGTCAAGTTTTGATCGAATTATGGATTTGTAAATAAGTATTAAACTTGAATAATCAGCACCCCAGTTTTTAAATGCAAGTGATCGAAGTAAATTTATACCAGGAAGACAGGATTTTTTCAGCTGTTGAATATGTGTCTTCCAAGTTAATTTTTTATCAAACGTCATACCCAAGAATCGGATTTCTTCTACATGATCTAGTTTTTGTTCGTGTAGATATAATTCTTTTGTTTGGATTTGATTTCTCTTTGAGAAACAGATTGCTTTCGTTTTTGAAGTGTTAAATTGAAGTCCACTTGTAGCAGACCATTTCTCAATGTGTGTTAACGCGTTTTGAATGTGATTGTAAATCGTTGCTATGTTTTTTCCTCTACAGAAAATAACTAGGTCGTCAGCGTATAATCTAGCTTTGACAGGGTTTTCAATTTCTGTTAATATTGAATTTATTGCTACTAAGAATAAAGTTGTGCTTAAATTTGATCCTTGTGGTATACCATTTTGTTGAATTTTTGTTTGAGAATATGTTCCGTCAACTCGAACTTGAAATTGTCTGTTTTCAAGAAAATTTGAAATGTATTTTAATATGTTACCCCTTATTAACCAGTTGCTGAGTGTTTTAATGATTGAATATTTCCAAACTGTATCATATGCTTTGGTTATATCAAAAAATATTCCAACACAATGTTGTTTTATTGCAAATGCTTCGTGGATTTCTGATTCTAAGTCAACGAGGTTGTCTAAAGTTGAGCGACGTTTTCGGAAACCACATTGTTCTGGAATAATTAAGTTGTTTGATTCTAGATACCACATAAGTCTATTGTTTATTATCTTTTCTAATATTTTACCTATGCTACATGTGAGTGATATCGGTCGATATGATTGTGGATCTGATTTTGGTTTAGTTGGTTTTAGAATAGGTATTATGATTGAATTTTTCCATGATTTAGGAAATACGTTTCTGGATAGGATTATATTGTAGATTTTGAGTAGATATTTTTTAGATTGAGGGCCTAAATTTTTTAGGAATATAAACGGTATATTGTCGGGTCCAGGACAAGTGTTCTTACAATTTTGAAATACATTTTCTAATTCTTCCTCTGTTATTGGTATATTTAGATCGTTATTATTTTGATCGTAATATTTTATAGGATTTGTTTCTTCTTTTATTTTGATTTTTAAGAAATTGGAAGTATAATTTAAGTTACTTGAGTTATATTCATAAGTAGATGCTAGTATATTGGATACTTCTTCTGGGCTTTTATAAATAGTGTTATTTTGAGTTAGAAAGTTGATTGATTTATGGGGTTTGGAACAAGACATTTTGTTGACTTTTTTCCATATAGCAGTTATAGGAGTTGAACTATGTATTGTGGTAACATATTCTCTCCAAGAGTCACGTTTGGCTTTTTTAATGGTATACCTAGCGACTGCTCTTAATTTTTTGAATTCTATAGAATTTTCTTGAGTTTTGTGTCTTTTGAATTTATTAAAAGCTTGTTTCGATTGTTTTAATGCTTCTTTGCAGTCATGATTCCACCAAGGTACCGACTGATGTTTGTAATCGTACTTAATTATTCCAACGTACTTTTTTGCTGATTCTGTGATTACATTTGTCAGAGAGTATATTGTTTTGTCTATATCTACATTGTTATTTAGATTTTGCAGGTTGTTTTCAACGTAATTTTGAAATTCTATCCAATTTGCGCCTTTTAAATTCCATTTTAGTTGTTGCGGGGTAGTTGATTGTAGTTCATTGCTTATTATGATAGGGTAGTGATCACTATCATATAGATCTGGTAACACATCCCATGTAAGAGTATGTGTAATTGATGGTTCGCAAATACTTAGATCTATACTAGAGCCTTCACCTGTTCTTATTTCAAAGCGCGTATGTTGTCCGTCGTTAAGAATATTTAGGTTGATTTCTTCTATTATTTTTTCTATTTTTCGACCTAGAGATGTTAGTTTTGTTGAACCCCATAGCGGATTATGTGCATTGAAATCTCCAATTATTATCCGTGGAGCAGGTAGTTGATTTAATAGGTTTGAAATTTCTTTTGAATCGGGTTCTTTATTGGGGGGAATGTAAATATTGCAAATTGAAAAAGAAATTGTGTCTGTGACTCTAATTCCAATTGCTTCGATAGTTGTTCTATGTTTTATTGGTTTAGCGTCAAAGCTATCTTTTATGTAGATTGCTACCCCTCCGCTTGCAATTTTCGAATTTTCTCGATTTCTAAAAAAACAATTGAAATTCTTTAAGTCATGAGCTTTGTTGTTTTTGAAGTGGGTTTCTTGTAAACATATCAGACTAGGCTTATGTTTTGAAATTAATAATTTTAACATTTCTAAATGGGTATAATACCCATTTATGTTCCATTGAATTAGAGAGTTGAAAATGATGTGTTATTAATTTTCTGTTGATGTGTCGCTTTCTAAGTCTGTTTGAATGTCTAAGTTGATTTGTTTTAATATTTTATTTTTTATTCGAGTGCATTTGACTTTAATTTTTCGGTCCTTTAGGTAAGGGTATATATTAGTTAATAGATCTGTGACCTCTGCTGTTTCTTCTGTATACATTTTGGCGATACTTAACGGGTCTGATGAGTTCTCACAGTTTTCAATAAAGTCTAATAACTGTTCGTAAGTTATAGGGTAGTTAGAATTTGGGTTCTCAAATAAAGTTTTACAGTATCTTAGCATTTCTTCTAGTGTTTTTTGTGGTTTGACATTTTGATCTGATTTTACTTTCTTCTCTTTATTTTTTGGTGTAATAAAGGTAGGTTCCTCTTTAGATGTAGTAGCTGGTGGAGAGATTTGGGAGATTGTGCGTTTGTTTTGTGCTTTGCCTGTGTTTATATGCGTTGTCTTATTTTCTAGATCTATTTTTGGCTCGTTTGTTGTTTCTAAATCTTCTTTGGCTGGTTGCATGTGTAGTTTTTCTTGTTGGGTAGTTTGTGGTTGGAATTCTTGTTGTATGCTTTCTTCTTTTGATTGTTGTTGTTTAGTGTTTGTCTGGGTTTTTTGAATTGATAGATTAGTTGTATTTTCAATTGGGTCTATATTTGGAACTGCATTATTTGATGTTGAATTATCTGTTGTAATCGCAGTAGACATTGGACAATTTTTTGTTAAGTGGTTGTTTTGTTTACATGTTTGGCAAGCTTGGTTATCTAATGAAAGGAAAATCCTGTATGTCGTTTCCTCATGTGTGATAAGAAAAGAATCAGGTAAGGGCTGGTTATTTAGTGGAGATATGTATATTTGACGTCTGAAACTCAAAATATGCTGGAATTGTGGTGTTGATGTGCCTATTCTTAAAAATGTTAAAGGTGACAGAAGATTTAATCCATGTGATTTTAATGCTGATACTAGGGCTGAGTGTGGGATTGAGGGACAGACATTGGACAATACTAATCGCTGACTGGGGCTAATTAGTCTACGAGGTTGTAAAAGCTGCTGGCCTATTTGAATTTTTTCATTTCTGTTTATAAAATCCTCAGCCAGTTTTTCGTTTGCTAAATAAATACATACTCTATTATTTGACAATTTCGAACAGAAGATGATCTGGGTTGGTTCTATCAGACGACTCAGAGCGAACAAGTAATCATCTAGTTTGGTATTTTCAACTGAATCAAAAATAATTGCTTGTTTTCTTGATGGAAATATATTAGATTGTGGTGTTTGATTTGTTACGGAAGAATATGTACGTGATCCATTAAATTGATATGATGATGTGCTGTTTGGCGTATTAGTAGTTGCAGGAATTTCGGAATGAATAGAACTATCCATTTTTAATTATCATTGGTAAATGGAGTACGGTCCTGGCAAACAACCTTCTTAGTCTATAGTAGGTTTGGTATAAATACCTGTCCTATATTTTGTAGGTTATCCGAAATAATATTTGATAATATGTAGTAAAAACTCTTATAATTAAAGTAACTTACTATCTCTATTGTATTTATGTTTGTTATTTCACTGCTGGATCACTAATTAATGAAAATATTTTTAGTATTTCACTACTTTTTAAATTTAATTTAAGAGCTCGATTTTAAAACACGTATTAGGTACTATGTTCAGAGTCCTAAATTTTGGTTTAAAAAATTCTTCTTTGTTTAGTAACAAAAGAGAAGAAGATTTATTCACCATTGATAGATGCCCGAAAAAATGTAACAAATACATGGAAAATTCAAAATGTGATATTTTACTGACTGCATATATAAATTACATAGAAATAATATAATTATAAATTTTGCTTAGATTTTGAATTTCTGACCTTTGGTTTAAATTATTATCACTTTTTCTAATACAAACCATTTCCAAAAAAGTTCTTTTAAATTTATTTCTTTCACTACATAAAATTTTAATATTATCAAAATCCATAAATTGGTCTTTGTCTATTACATGCTCTGCCAAAGCACAAGATGGTTTCTTAATTCTGCAATCACTCTTGTGAGTAATAATGCGATTTGAGAGTTTTCTTCCAGTCTTACCAATATACTCAGCTTCACACTGAGTACAAACAATGCTGTATACTACATTTGTTTGATCTAATTTGTCTATAGGATATTTAGTTTTGGAATATAAAGATGAAATGGTTTTGATGTTCTTTGTTGCTATTTTTATATTGTCAATAACCTTTAGTGTTTTTATTAATTTAGGAGTTAATGATGGTATAAAAGGTAGTGAATGATTATGTTTTGATTGTTGGATACAGTGTTTTGAGATTTAGCAAAAAATGGTGTTAAGTTATTTATAAAAACTTATAAATAACTTATAAATGTATTTATTATTTAAGAAAACCCATATGTAGTAATAGATTTATAAGCTGTTACTCTAATCATTCAAATTAGATGAAAATGAACCTTATAACAGAATTAAAGGAACGTGTTTTAAAACTTTCTCATCCAGACTATCTACAAGAAGATCTTCATTTGTTAAAAAATATTTTAATTGAAAACTCTTATTCTCCAGATATGCTACATAGAATGCTTTTTACTAATTTATTAAATATAGTGAGTAGAGTATATTGGTGAGACTGGAAGAAATCTCTCAAATCGCATTATTTCTCACAAGAGTGATTGCAGAATTAAGAAACCATCTTGTGCTTTGGCAGAGCATGTAATAGACAAAGACCATATTATGGATTTTGATAATATTAAAATTTTATGTAGTGAAAGTAATAAATTTAAAAGAACTTTTTTGGAAATGGTTTATATTAGCAAAAGTGATAATAATTTAAACAAAAGGTCAGAAATTCAAAATCTAAGCAAAATTTGTAATTATATTACTTCTATGTAATTTATATATGCAGTCAGTAAATTTCACATTTTGAATTTTCCATGTATTTGTTACATTTTTTCGGGCATCTATCAATGGTGAATAAATCTTCTTCTCTTTTGTTATTAAACGAAGAAAAATGTTTTAAACAAAATTTTATTTTTGACAATATGTCAAAAATAAAAATTTTTAAGTTAGTATTTATGACATTTAGACTGGTTTGTAGCTATTCAATTTTTGTTTACAAATTCAATTGTTTTTGTTAAGAAACTTTATCAAAATTTTTCAGAGAAACATTTATTAGAATAGGACATTTTTTTATTAATATTTTTTGTAATTAATATGTAAGCATCAGTTTTATATAAAAAACTAATTTTATTTGGTGAGTAAACAAAAAAATTTTTTATTTCTAGTTCAACTTTGTAAGATATTTTGTATTTTTTAGAAGCTCTTGATAATAATTGTATTCACAATTGAAAGCTCGAGTAAAAAATAGTCAACAAATAGCCCCTTTTATTGACTCCAACCCATCCAAAACAGTTTTATATATATATATATATATATATATATATATATATATATATATATATATATATATATATATATATATATATATATATATATATATATATATGTATATATATATATATATATATAATTCTTTGGAGGGTAACTTTCGGGAAAGCGTCAAAACTCAAAACAAGGATCAGCTAGAGATGGTATAAGCCAGTTTGATGTAGAACTTTATTCTAAATGTGAAATTTTCGGTGATATGTTGTCACCTTCATCAGCACCTAAATGGAAAACCTATTATAGTACAGTGGTGGAAATCACCACCAATTACTTCAACAGGACTTGACAAGAAATAACAAACTGGAAAATGTGGGGAACTTATCATGACATGCATAGATTACCTACCTGTGCTTTAGAGGGGACTTCATTTCCTTGCTTATTATGTTGCCTAGGGCTCTTTCTTTTCGTATCCATGTGGTTGTGTGTGAGGTGCAAAAGTGAAAATTATAACCTCGTTACATATGACACCCGGATGTTGACAGAAATATGTCATCAAAAAAGAAGATTAATTCTTCTTTTCTATTTGCATTTTTGGTAGGTTGTAAATTTTAGACTTTTTGTTGTGTTTGTATTTGAAAAACTACCCTGTTTGTGTTGTAATGTTTTTATTCAAAATTTTAAATGTATTTTTAATATTTTTAACATGTTTGTGACAGTGTTCTTTACAACTAGGACCAACTGAACATTTTCAATGTAGGTTTTTAAATGTTGATTTCCACCACTGTACTATAATAGGTTTTCCATTTAGGTGCTGATGAAGGTGACAACATATCACCGAAAATTTCACATTTAGAATAAAGTTCTACATCAAGCTGGCTTATACCATCTCTAGCTGATCCTTGTTTTGACGCTTTCCCGAAAGTTACCCTCCAAAGAATTGTATTCTTAGCGTCGTTATACACACTCTATTATATATATATATATATATATATATATATATATATATATATATATATATATATATATATATATATATATATATATATATATATATATATATATAAAATATCCTTCTCCGAATTCTACTTCTGCTTCCAAACGCTTCTAAAACTAATAAAATTTGTAAAAATATACATCTAATAATTTTATTTCGCTACCTTTCATGGGATCGAAAACGAGTAAAGAAAGAAAATTGAGTTTTTTATCAGCCTCAGCAATAAAAATTTCAATTACCGCTTCATTTACAAAAAAATTTAATTTTGCCAACTACATCCGCAATCCATTCGGTCTCATAAGGCTGGTACACTAATAAAATTTTATATTTTACTGGCAGTCACATCAGAAGAGAAGTTTTTTGCATATTGTATTAAATTATAAATTTTTGTACTTTAAATTGTATATTTTACTTTTATTGAGAGGTTGGAAAACATTAAAGCTATTTTCACTTTGCTAATTGGATTTTTCTTTTTATTTAAAATTAATGTATTTCTATACTGCGGCTGTGAATAAAGAACTGTAATCTACATTTAGATACAATTTAACCGTAATTAATATTAGGTTAAAACAAGAAATAATAAGCTTAAAGTAAGTTAAATCAATAATTATATTATATTAAGTACGGTTTAAAGTAAATCAATTTAGAAGAGGCTTTAGAAATATGGATGTACGGATGCATACTGAAAATAATTTTTACAGACAAAGTGGCCAACACAGAGGTTTTAAGACGAATGGGTGAAGAAATGTAATTGTTAACAACTCGTCCCTACCATCTCCAACTATCGAATGTGAAAAGTGGTACTTTTCAGGAGAGCAAAATAACTCTTTTTTAGAGAATTCTAAATCAGCGCTTTGACAAATGGAAAAATTTTTATATTTTTTAAAATTAATGTTTGATCCTTGTTAGATTGATATCAGAATAAAACTGCTAACCGTTTGCTTCTTTCCACAAAATCACATTCGATATTTTGCTTTTTGTGTTAATCAACGATTTGTTTTGGTCCAATGTTTTAAAATTGCGAATGTGGCATTTTCGACAGTTCATATTTGTATAATTTTAGCACATTTATTTGGTGCAATGTTTCAAAATTGCGAATGTGGCATTTTCGACAGTTCATATTGGTCTAATTTAAACACATTAATATTCTTAATTGAAAAGTAGGAAAATGAAAATAATCTCAATGTTCTTACAAAGTTTATTACAAATAATTTAATTAAAAATTGAAGTTATAGGATAAAATGGAAAAATCATGTATAAAGAAATTATTAAAAGTATTTTTATGAAAGTACGTATTGATAGAAAATTAATGTAATTAGAAAAGTTAAAAATAATCACAATACAATTATGGAACTTCACGTCCTGTAGATACCTCAATTAATTAGTAGTTAAATAATGATAAATTAAAGTAAAGTCTTAAATTTTAGATTCAACGTTATCATTGTCTTCAGTTGCGTCAGGTTCTGGAAGACAATCTCTGACAGTGTTAGATGTTGGTAAAGATTGGTAATATTGGTGGTATGGCCTAGGTATTAAGTTTTGTTCACATAGTGACAAGAGTTTTTTTTCTTCATATCCGTGATTGGGAGTCTTTCGTCGTATGCCTTAACAGAGTTTATACTATTTTGTTTGCCTCTTTTTTGTATGGTTTCAAGAGATAAAAAGTTTCCGTCAATGCTAGTCTTCATGTAAAGTTTGTTATTTTCATTTTTTCCGATACTGGTACCATATACACTGTGTGGACGACGTCCCAAAGGCAGCATTGTTTAATATTTTTTTAAATAATTCTCGCTTTGACAACATCACTGTTTTTGGTTTAGCTATACCCAGTTAACTGAATAATAATATATAACGAAAAACCGATAAAAACAAAATAATAAAGTTCCTCACCAAAAGAACTTCTTGGAAGAAATAATTCACACAATTATTGTGAATACGTGCGTTTTGTTCTTGTCAGCAATGTTTAGTATTTTTAACATTTTGCAAATTATAATTGAATAACTTTATCTATTACAACTCTGAAACTATTGTATGTGACACATTAAAAAACAAAATAATAAAGTGCCTCACCGAAAGAACTTCTTGGAAGCAATAATTCACAAATTGTGAACACGTGCGTTTTGTTCTTGTCAGCAATGTTTAGTATTTTCGACAGTTTGCAGATTATAATTGAATAACTGTATCAAATACAACACTGAAGATAATGAATTTGACACATTCGTCATTTTGCATTGTACATATATATGCCTTTAGTTATATTTATACAAAACAAAATATCGAATATTCCATTTTCGTCAGTTTGCAGCATATTCGATATTTTGACCAAAACAAAATGACAAAATGTTCATATTCGATGGTTTAGACAGAATATTTCCCGCGTTTCTGATCAAGCTACAATTTCGATATTTTGCTACAAGGTGTATAACGTTTAATGCAAGGACAAGGTATCGAATCTGAAAAACCGGATTTTTCACATTCGATAGTTGGAAATGGTAGGGACGAACTGTTAAAAGAAAAAAAGCGTCATATCTGGACCATGTGTTTTTTAATGATAAGTACAGTCCTTTACAGCTTTCTGGCTAGAACGAAAAAATCCTGGTTGTGAATCTTAAGTAAATGATGAATGTGTTGCTTGTGTGAGTCAACTTTAAATAGGTAAAGAAATAATAAATAAGACTTACTCACAATCAATTTAATTTAACTATCAGACGACCGGTTTCGCTTTCTACAATATGCAAAGCATCCTCAGGTCTCGATACAAAGTTAAACAAATGCTAAAATCATAAAAAAACCATATTAGGGTGTTGTCTAATAACGATAAACAAAGTAAATGTTGTAAATTACAATAATTATGCCAATATTACATGTCTGTGGTTTTATTTAAAAGAGTAAGTTAAATAAAAAGTATAAAAGTTTTAAAAGTTTAAACAGACAAGGTAAGGCCCACAAATTGTTATAAAATAGTCTATTAGATTGTAATAAATTAATAAATGAGCAAATAGATAAATAAAATAAACATTACTTACATGCCGGTACTCTATTAATTGATGGATGGTAGAACATGGTTGAAACTACTATGTATTATTGAATGGAGAACTCAATTCTGTTATTGCATAGTTATAGTGTTATATAATTTATATTGGGTGTGAAAATAATTGCACACCCACACAATCTTTACATCTAAACTTATTCATTGTCATAAAACTGTCACCTTCATAAATAAAACAATCACTCAATAAATAACACACATTTCATAAATATATCTCTCGAATAAGTATAAATAACTTTTAATAATACAACGGTATATTACATCACTTTCATTTAACAAACAATCACACACATAGCTCTTCTTCATTGGATCAAATCTATCTCCTCAAGAACTTCCCGTTTACTGTCAAACAACTGCAATAACAGAATTGAGTTCTCCATTCAACAATACATAGTAGTTTCAACCATGTTCTACCATCCATTTAATAATTTATTACAATCTAATAGACTATTTTATAACAATTTGTGGGCCTTACCTTGTCTGTTTAAACTTTTAAAGCTTTTATACTTTTTATTCAACTTACTCTTTTAAATAAAACCACAGACATGTAATATTAGCATAATTATTGTAATTTACAACATCTACTTTGTTTATCGTTATTAGACAACACCCTAATATGGGTTTTTTATCATTTTAGTATTTGTTTAACTTTGTATCGAGACCTGAGGATGCTTTGCATATTGTAGAAAGCGAAACCGGTCGTCTGATAGTTAAATTAAATTGATTGTAAGTCTTATTTATTATTTCTTTACCTATCTTAAGTAAATGGTTTCAAATACCAGAATCTGCAAACATGCGCACAAAACAGAAAAACCTATCACTTGATGGCCGCTAACCTTCGGAAGAAAACGGTACATAAAGAAGAAGAAAAAGAAGAAATTAAGTCGAAGTTGTTCTTTTTGTGCCGTCTTCTTTCGAAGATTGGCGATCCAATTGGCAATTGAATATATCTGCTGCACGAAAGGTTTCTGCGAGTGGGTGATCTAACCATTTCCTCAGCTCTTTCATCTATGAGTTCTGGTGTCTTCTTACTAAGGTTTGTCCTATACTTTATGTTTCAATATTATTTTTTGAAATTATTATTTTTTTTACTATTGATGCGCAGAAATAGCCCAACAATGGTAACTTTTTATACCCATGGAATTCTAAGCATCCATCTGTATATAAACATCTCGAAAGCATCTATAATTTTTTCTACCATACCATATTTTCATTCTGATTTTGAGGTCCAGAGTTGGAAACAATGCTTTATGTTTTAAGTATTTTTCTCGCTTATTCAGTTCTTGTTAGAATTTTCTTTTTTGGAATAGATTGAATATTGATATTTACTTCCAAATATTTTATGAAAGTTACCTGTTCTATATTTTTGGTTCCTTGCCATACAAATGTACGTTGATTGGTATCTTTGAAAATACTAAAATTTTAGTTTTTAAAACATTTAGACTTATTTCGAACATTTCGCTAAGTCAAACTACAAAATTTATTATATTTTGTAGTTTTTGTGCGTTACTTGCTATAAGAACAGTACCATTTTCGTACCTGATGTCTGTGCTAGTTATGTTCTTGGTTCCAGCTTGGATATCGCCTAGTGCTTCTCTGATTTACTTCGTCTCAACACTTTCTTTAAAAAATCCAAACAACGTAATGGACATGGATCAGCCCAGACATAAAAAAACTAATATCGAAATAGACTACATACTTTCCAATAACAAAAACATATGGACCGACGTGTCAGTACTAAACAAATTCTATACCGGGAGTGACCATAGATTGGTTAGAGCAAACATTAAAATACAGAAGAGACTAGAACGAAGCAAACTTCTTAAATGAGAACGATACCCAATCACCGATATTCTGTTGGGTATCCTAAGATTGGGTGTTGGATATTCCTAACGGAATACCAAAAAGAGCTAAGCACAAGACTTAAATCAATAGAGACACTGAAACAAATGGATATAAACGAATTAGCCACTAAATAAAAGTAACTGTAACAACATCGGTTAAGAAAATATGCTCAAACACGAAATCAGCCAAAATATCTAAACTCCAACCTAATACAATTAAACTACTTCAAGAAAGACGAAACAGAACAGATCGAACTTCGGACAGCTTTAAAAGTTTAAACAAAAATGTGAAGAAAGAAATCATGTACGATCATAGAAACTATAATAACAATCTAATAAAAAATAAAATACAAGATAACTGCAACATGAAAGTACCCAAAGAAAAAAACTCAAGCGGCACAATAAAAATCATAGAAATAAAAAATGAGAAAAACGTCACCGTCAGAGACAGAAAGGAAATAAGCGAGGCCATTGAAAAATTCTACACTAAACTATACTCGGTAAATGCACAACCACAACAACGACGTACTCAACGAACAATAATTAACACCGGCTCAAAAGAAATACCGGACATACACGACTATGAAATAAGAATGGCCCTAAATCAACTTAAAACAAATACATGTCCGGGAGAGGATAAGATTACAGTTGAAATGTTTAAAATTGGTGGCAGAAAAATGGAACAGGTATTAAATGGTTTATTTAATAAAGTAATTGATGAAGGAAAAATTCCTCAGGAATGGTACAACTCCGAGGTTATTTTACTATTCAAGAAAGGAAACAGAGCAAACATCGAGAATTACCGACCAATATCCTTGCTATCACATCTGTATAAATTACTAACTAAAATCATAACCAACCGCCTAACACATAAGCTCGATTTTTATCAACCTATCGAGCAGGCTGGATTCAGAAAACATTTCAATACCATAGACCACTTGGACACCATAAGAACACTGATAGAAAAATGCACCGAGTATAATGTTCCAATTCATATGACGTTCGTCGATTTCCATAAAGCATTCGATTTCATCGAATTATGGGCAGTGCTTGAATCTCTAGAAAATGCACGCATAGATTCAAGATATATTAACATAATTAAAAACATATGTGAAAATGCCACCATGCATATAAAGCTGGGCGAAAGCACAAAAACTAATCCCATAAGACTACAACGGGGAGTAAGACACGGAGACACCATCTCTCCCAAACTATTTACCCTTGCTCTAGAAGATATTTTTAAGAAACTGGAATGGAAAAATAAGGGTAGCAACGTCGACGGATCATACTTAAACCACTTGAGATTCGCAGATGACATAGTTTTAATAGCCGATAATATCCAAGAACTAAATGATATGTTACAACAATTAAATGCAGTTTCAGGAGCGGTAGGCTTAAAAATGAACTACAGCAAAACAAAAATACTGAGCCGAGACCAGATAAATATAAAAATACAAAATGATACCATAGAAAATGTAAAACATTATGTATATCTAGGTCATGTTATCAAACTGGGAAAACCAAATCAAGATGCTGAAATTAAAAGAAGAACACAACTGGCTTGGGGCGCTTTCGGCAAACATACAGCACATATTTTGAAAAACACCTCCATTTCTATAAACTTAAAGAAAAAGGTTTATAACACATGCATACTACCAGTTTGTACCTACGGCTTGGAGATAGTAGCACTTACCAAAAAATCGGCCAAAAAGTTAGAAACAACGCAAAGAGCAATGGAACTAATCATGCTTGGAATATCACTAAGAGACAAGATTAGAAACAACGAGATAAGACGTAGAACGAAGATTAGGGATATTGTGGAAGAAATTACAAAAATGATATGGCGCTGGGCAGGTCACGTAGCCCGATATAATGACAACAGGTGGAAACAGAGAATTCGAGAATGGAGACCAAGGACGACAACAAGAAGCATGGGAAGACCTCAAACAAGATGGGTAGATGACATAAGAGCAGTGGCAGGCAAACAGTGAAGTAGATTGGCGCAAGATAGAGAAAGATGGAAGTAATTGGGAGAGACCTACATTCAGGAGTGGATGGAAAATAGTTGACAAAGAAGAAGAAGAAGCTTCTCTGATTGTAGACTCCAAATACAAATTAAATAACAGCAGTGAAAATACGTAACCTTGTGGCACTTCTTGTCGGATTCCAACATCCTCAGATGTTGTTTATCTGTTTAAATTTTGGCCATTCGATACAAATTTAGTTCCGATATAATTTACAAATCTTGTTCGTCAATGCCACTTGTTTCCAGAATTTCAATCATATTTTAATCGTAACGCATTCAAATATATATGTAATAGCTCTTTGGGCCTGGTGGTCCATGGTTTCTATTTTCTTCGCTATTTTTTCACTTGTCTCTGTTTTATCTCTTTTTCTCCCAGTTCAGTATTCTTAGTTTTTTTACATCGGTTTTTACCTCTTCTAACCACTTCATTTTTGGTCTTCATCGGTTGCGCTTTCCGCTTGCTCCTCTTGTTAATACTTTTTTTGCATGTCTGTTTGTAAACATGTAAACATGTCACATTGGACGTGCTCTTTGTGCTTTTACTTTTTGTATTATATTTGGTTGGTTTTAGAGCTCCATTCTATCCTTATTTGTTTTAGTGGGCTTTATTTTCTTTGCTTTTGTTTTAAAGTATTTCGTTTTATTATCGTTTACACATATCCGAACTTTGTCAATATTATTTTCTTGTTTTTTAATATTCTTATGAGTTCTGATTATGATCTCTTAATTAGTGTAATATCGCCCTTAAAAGTAATGACTTGCTGTCTCCTATAGTACATTATATCATGTATCTCTTCACTACTTTGTCGTAGGATAGCTTTTAGGATAAGGTTAAATAAAGTTATAAACAGTGGATCTCCTTGTCTTAATCTCTTCCTTACCAATAAAGTCTCTGACAACTTTCCTTTTAGGATTGCTATATTTAATGTTTTTTTTAATGTCATTTCTACTAGTTTAATAAGATTGTTAGGTAATTTTAACAGATATCTCTTCGGATAGCTTTGTCTTTACCCATTTAGTCGTATGTCTACTTAAAGTCTATATACAGAATGTGAAAATCTAGATTTTGTTTGTACCTGTTGTAAAATATTTGTTCCATTGTAAAAATCTGATCAATTGTAGACCTTTCCCTTCTAAACTCTCCCTGATATCCACCTATTATTTCAGAATTAAATTTTGTTAATCGGTTTTTTATTTATAAAGCCAATATATTATATGCTACATCCAATAAAGCAATTTCTCTATAATTTTGGCATAGGCTTTTATCTGATTTTTTGAGGATCGGATATATAGATGCTTATGTTTAGCCTTGTAGTAATTTATTTTTTTTTAAACTCATTTTATTAGTTTGATATTTGTTTAAACAACAGCTGCCCACCTTTTTAGCTGCTTTATTATTTCCTCTATCTCCTCATCTGTTGGTTCGTTTATTTCGATCTCATTATTACTTTAATTCGGTCTGATTTGTGATGCGATTTTGAAACCAACAGCTTTATTGACTTTAACTTTTTCGTAAAAGTTCTAAATCTCTTTGTTTATTATATGATTTTCCATGTCTTGTAACTTCATTTCCTAGTATTCTCGTTTCATATTTCAATAGGTCTGTTTTGATTTTTTCTTTGCTACTTGATAACTGTTCCTCGCTTCTGCTATATTTAGTTTTTATTTCATTTGTATTATAGCTTTTCTTCTGGCTTCTAAATCCCTTTTAGATTCTGTATTGCACCAATATTTACCGTTTGCTTTGTTTACTTTTTCTAATGCGTTTTCTGTCCTCATCCTGATCTACCAATTCGGAAATATTTCGACCAAGATATTGCTGAACATTAATTTGGTAATGGGGTAGTACTTCATCTTATTGAGAGTATATCATATTCGCTGGACCTTGTGGGTCTGCTGAATCAGAATATAGTTTTTTTTTTTATTTAGAAAATCGCATCGACCAAATGGCCATTAGCGAAAAATTAATGGATTACATTATGTACAATTACTGCATTACAATTTGGTTTATTATTAAATATTGTGGTACTTATTAATGTCTTTCAAGAAGTTCAAAGTATTATTAAAGTTACAGTCTGCACCTAGAGCTTCTAGAAGTGTTCCTGGTATCTTGTTGTTGCTTCGTTGTTGATTGTAGAGGGAACATTCACATAGTATGTGCCTTATTGTTAGTGTCGTATTGCACGTTTCACATCGCGGCGGTTCGCATTTTTTAATTAAGTAGTCATGTGTTAACCTAGTATGTCCGAGTCTGAGGCGCGTTATTATTATTTCTTGACTTCTTGACGTAGGTAACACATTCCATGCCTCTATGCTGGGTTTCACTTGTTTTAATTTTGAATTCGACACATTCCATTTATTTTTCCACGCACTTAAGATTGATTTTTTTATATAAGCTTTTATATCCGTTGACACCGATGTGTTTACGATTTCGGAAACGTCACTCACTATCGCGTCTTTTGCACTATGGTCAGCAGTATCGTTGCCTTTTATTCCTATATGGGATGGGATCCAGATGAAATTTACCTCATTTTGATTAATATAAGCTTGAAGAAGGACCGTTTTAATTTTTTTTTAAATCGGGTTTTTGGATACAGTTGTCGGATGCTTTGTATGGCACTTAGTGAGTCTGATAAGATAATATATTTGCAGTTTGTTGTTAGATTGATTAGCTCTATGGCGCGATAGATAGCATACAGTTCAGCTGTATAGATAGTACTAACATTAGATAGTTTGAATTTAACGACCTTCTCTGGCGTTACTACAGACGCTCCCACACCTTCGGATGATTTTGAACCATCAGTGTATATCTGAGTATGATTTTTATAACGACTAAGGATTTTTCTAAAATGGGAAATAATTAAATCATGATTAGTGGAGTTTTTATCAAATGACGTAAGTTCAAAGGTATATGATGGTATGTTTTGAATCCAAGGTGGATTATGGTCATATGTGTATGGAAGACATTCAGGTATAACAATATCAAACAGATGCAAATATTCTTTTATTCTTTTATAGAAAGGTTTAGCAGAACGGTGATTTGCATAAAGGTTTGGGAAATTATCAGTAAAAGCATTTCTATTCTTCTTCTTCAGATGCAAATCCACTAATGTATGTTAGCGATCACATTTTCCATTAACTCTCTATTTCTTGCAATATGTATCAGAGATTGTATGTCGTTAATCACTGTCCATTGCCTTATGTTTCGGAGCCAGGACATTTTCTTGCGTCCCATTCCTCTCTTGCCTTCAATTTTACCCTCGATTATAAGTTGGAGGAACTGGTATTTTTCATTTCGCATGATGTGACCTAGACACGCCGTTTTCCTTTTCTTGATGGTTTCGAAAAGTTGGCGTTCTTGGTTTATTCTTTTAAGGACATCTATATTTGTGATTTTCGCTGTCCATGGTATTTTTAGGATACGGCGATAAAGCCACATTTCGAAAGCTTCCAATCTGTTTATATCTCTCGTTTTGAGTGTCCAGCCCTCTACGCCATATAGCAGCACTGACCATACGTAGCACTTAGTAAACCTTAGTCTCAGTTGAAGATCGAACTCAGAACAAGTCAGTACCTTCTTGAATTTTACGAAAGCTTGTCGAGCTTGCTCAATGCGACATTTTACTTCCCTGTCCGATGCCCAGTCTTCAAAAAGCCACGATCCCAGGTATTTAAATTTACTCACTCTTTCTATGGATTTACTATTCAGTGTTATAAAAAAGCATTTCTATAGACAGGATTTTTTACATTACCCTTAATTTTTGTTGCATATGTTAGACTAAGGTAAGCTCTTCTATCATATAACGACAATTCATTTGCTTCGCAAAGTAAACTTTCAACAGGTGTTGTACAAAAGGCTCCCAAACATATTCTGAGTGCTGTGTTGTGAATAGTGTCCAGCTTTTTAAGTACTGATTTCGATGCTGAGTCGTAAGCTATAGCCGCGTAGTCTAGCTGTGATCGTATAATAGTTCTGTATATAATTAACAATGTACTCCTGTCTGAGCCCCAATTCTTATGTGCTAGAATTTTTAGTAAATTTAATCTTCTGTAACATGTAACTGTTTCATTTACATGTTAGATTATTGATATGTTCTTTCCAATTCAACTTTCTGTCAAAAGTAACTCCTAGTAATTTTAGCGAATCTTTTTGTTGTAGTGATTGGTTATATATGTTACGATTTTAAATGTTATGGCATATAGAACTGTAAATATTTTATGACTAATTCTTTTATTGATTCTCGTAATTTCTAGGTCAAAAATCTACCTGAATCGAATGTTCTGGGGGCGACAAGCCGATAAAGAACATGTTTTGAGACCAGTCGCCGCTGTGTCTACATCGAGAACAGCATGGTATTTTCTACACCTTTCTGTTTACCGGCTTGGAATTATATAAATAAGGGAAGACTTTCATTAAGGAGTCAGTCATAAGAAGCTCGGGAACCGCGATATTTAAATGTAACGAAACATAAATTATTATTTGTAATATAAATTAGGATTAATAAAGACTTTAATAAATTCGTAATTAGTTATCGTGAGTTTTAATAAATTAGAATATAGACAATAAATTAGAATAAAGACAAATAAATTAGAACTATATAAATATACAACATTTGGTGTCAGGTGTGGAGTTTCAACATAAATCCAGCAGTGATTTTTGAAAAAGACTTTTGAACTTTTGAAAGGTATTGTTCGTCGGGAACATCCGCGTAGTTCAGTAGTGATCGTTGTACGAAAGAACATTTAAAAAGTACGTGTGTGCCTGACTAAAGATGCTGCTAGTAGAACTTTCAGTGAAACAATTGCGTGAGCAACTAGAAGAACGCGATGAAGACTGCAGCGGGTCCAAGAAGATCCTCCAAGAACGACTGAAGACTGTTCTCAACAAGAATGGAGACGACCCAGAGACATTCCAGTTCCAGTCAGCAGAAGAAGCCGTTTTAACTAAAATAATTGATGGAAAATTTGAGAATGTCTCGCAAATGATTGAAGAATCTTCTAAAAACACTGATGATAAATTCGAGAACGTTTCCAAAAGATTCGATGAAACGTCTCAAATGATCGAACAAACTTCTAAAAAAACTGATGAAAGACTCGCTGAAACGTCTCAAATTATTAAAGAAATAGCTAGACAAAATGACGAGAAATTTGAAAATGTTGCTAGAAGATTCGACGAGACTTCTCAAATAATTAAAGAAATATGTATTCAGAATAGTGAGAAGTTTGAAGAAGTCTCTAAAACATTTGATAAAGTTGAAGAGAAAATCAAACAGTTAGAGACCATGATAATTAACACGAGAGTGCTACCACTAATTAATACGGTAGCTTTAGATCCGGTAGAGATAAAAGAAGACGAGACGAAATGTAAGTTGAAAACACGGCCGAAATTTGAAGGAAGTGGAGGTTATGTACATGTCAAAGTTCCAACTTTCGACGGAAAATCGTCATGGAACAACTACATGAAACAGTTCGAATCAGCTGCAAGAGCGAATGGATGGTCTGAAAAAGAAAAGGCTGTAAACCTAACTATCGCTCTTCGAGGAGATGCCTTAGATGTGCTCCAGACCATAGCCGTAGAGGAGACGGATGATTTCGAACAACTGAAGAAGAGGTTAAATATGCGATATGGCCACGAACACTTGGAGCATGTATATCAGTCGCAGCTCAAAAATCGAAGACAAAAGAAAGATGAGGCTCTTCAAGAATATGAAGTAGATATCGCCAGATTAGTACGATATGCTTATCCAACAGCTCCCGAAGACATGATGGAAAAGTTGGCCGTTCAAACGTTTATTGATGGTCTTCGTGATCATGAGATGCAAAGAACACTACGATTAGCTCGTCACAAGACGCTGGTTGATGTCTTATCCGCCGCCCTCGAATACGAGTCAGCTACGCAGGCCTCTGGCGGTTACAGTAAAGTTAGGACTGTAAAAGAGGAAGAAGATGAAGATAAACTGGACCAGCTCTTTAATATGATAAAAAGCATGACACACAAGAAAACGAAGACCATAAGACCCAAGACAAAACCAGAACGCGTCGGCCTTAGGGGAGCAGCTTCGACCCAGAACTTTACCAAAGACCCTCTGATACTAATAGCTTCTTTGAAATGTCGTCAAGATAGTGTATATGTAGATGGAGAAATAAATGGTAAAAAGTATACGTTGTTGGTGGATACCGGAGCGACCAGAAGCATTATACGCCCGACAGTTATAAACAGCCGAAAGAAACTGTTACCAACGAGATTGCGACTTCGGACCGCCACAGGTGAAAATGCCAACATTCATGGAGAAATCCAGGTACAATTAGGAATTGGAGCAGAAAAGTTCGTCCATACTGTTATAGTTGCTGACATCGAAGAGGATGTTATATTAGGAATGGACGTAATGAATGCGCATGGATTCCAATTGGATTTTAAGAATAAGGTAATCAAAGTTGGTAACGAGGAGGTATTTCTCCATCCACATGATGACAACACTATGCAAGCAGCCGTTAAAGAAGATACAGTCGTGCCTGCGGGAAGTGAAACGATAATAGTAGCGTGGCTACAGGGAATTGTGGACGAAGGAACACCTGTTATGATGGAGCCTTGGAATCATGACGACGAAGTTGGCCGTGGAATCATAATTGGAAAAGAATTAGTGACTTCGGCTAAAGAAATTCCTGTGAGACTTATCAATGTCAATGACTATCCAGTCACCATCAAGAAAGAGACAAAAGTAGGAACTTGCGTACCTGTGACATCCATAATTCGTCAGACGACAACGTCTGATAATTCCAACGACAAATTTGAGCAAATGATTGCAGTTGCTGGACAGTCTCTGAATCAGAATGAGAAAAGGAAATTAAGGGAATTTCTTCGGCAGTATCGTGATATTTTCGTACCAAAAGGAGGAAAGACGGGAAGAACTACCGTTGTTAAGCATAAAATTGATACTGGTAATGCTAAGCCAATTCGTCAAACAGCTCGACGATTACCACAGGCGAAAAGAGAGGAAGCTGAAACGATTGTTCAGGAAATGAAGAAAGACGGGGTGATAGAACCTTCTACGAGCCCATGGGTCTCTCCGGTGGTCCTGGTTAAGAAGAAAGACGGAACAACGAGGTTCTGTGTGGATAACCGTTTGCTGAACAACGTTACCAAGAAAGATAGTTATCCTCTGCCTCGGATCGATGACACATTAGACACATTGGCTGGAAGTAAATTATTTTCTACTTTGGATTTAAAGTCTGGATACTGGCAGGTAGAAATGGACCCGGTAGATAAAGAAAAGACAGCCTTCACCACAGGATCTGGATTATGGCAATTCAACGTTATGCCATTTGGACTTTGTAACGCTCCTGCGACATTTGAGAGGCTTATGGAAAATGTGTTGAGAGGGCTATCTTGGAAAACATGCCTAGTTTATCTAGATGACATAATCGTCTTGGGGGAGACATTTGAAGATCATCTGAAGAATTTAGAAAACGTTTTTAATCGACTTAAAGCTGCCCAATTGATGTTAAACCCTAAGAAGTGCCAGCTATTTCAAGGTAAAGTCAATTATCTGGGTCATATAGTCAGTAAAGAAGGAGTGGCTGTGGATAAGGGAAAAATTGATTCCATTAAGGAATGGCCAAAACCAACTGACAAACACCAAGTGAGAAGTTTTCTGGGACTATGTACTTAGTACCGGAGGTTTATTAAGAAGTTTGCAGATATCGCTAAACCATTAACGCGACTTACAGAGGAAGCAAGAGAATACCGCTGGGATGTAGACTGCCAGAATGCCTTTGAGACCTTAAAAAAGCATTTAATCACAGCACCAATTTTAGGGTATCCACTGCCAGAAGGAGAGTTCATCTTAGATACAGATGCAAGTAATGTGGGAATTGGAGGAGTGCTGTCTCAGATTCAAGGAGGACAGGAAAGAGTCCTTGGATATTTTAGTAAAGTTCTCTCAAAACCTGAGCGAAATTATTGCGTCACGAGAAGAGAACTTCTGGCAGTAGTGAAATCAGTAGAGCACTTCTATCAATACCTCTATGGAAGGAAGTTTTTAATCCGAACTGACCATGCCGCCCTTAAGTGGTTGATGCAGTTTAAGAATCCAGAGGGTCAGATAGCCAGGTGGATCGAACGACTCCAAGAATATGATTTTAAGATTGAGCACCGGGTCGGAGTTAGCCACCGAAACGCCGATTCTCTTTCCAGAAGGCCATGCCCAGCAGAGTGTTCTCACTGCAACAAAACGGAATCCAAGGAAGCAGCAGTGCTAAGAACGACGGTGGTCCACGACGACTGGACGCCTACCAAGATCAGGGAAGAACAAGAGAGAGATCCAGTTATACAGAAAATCCGAAAATTGAAAGAGGAAAACCGTCGACCACCTTGGCAAGAAATATCGAACCTAGGCTCAGTAGTTAAGACGTATTGGGCCCAGTGGGACTCATTTATCATGGAAGATGGCTTGCTCAAACGAGTCCTGGAAAATGATGACGGTTCAGAGAAGAGAAGACAGTTGGTGATTCCAAAGAGCAGAATAGCCGAAGTACTTCGTCAGTTACACGACAGTCCATCAGGAGGGCATTTTGGTGTGAAGAAGACCCTTCAGCGAATTCGGGAACGGTTTTATTGGATGAACAGTTCCGACGATGTAAAAGACTGGTGTAAGAAATGTACTATTTGTGCTACGAGTAACGGGCCTTATCGAAAAAGGAGAGCTCCTATGAGACAATATAATGTTGGAAGCCCGTTTGAAAGAATAGCTTTGGACATTGCTGGGCCGTTTCCAGAAAGTGATAATGGAGGCAAGTACATGTTGGTAGTAATGGATTACTTCACTAAGTGGGTCGAGATTTACGCACTTCCAGACCAGAAGGCGGCCACCGTTGCAGATAAGTTGATCCAAGAATATATCAGCCGATTTGGAGTGCCTTTGGAGATCCATAGTGACCAAGGCAGGAACTTCGAAAGCGATTTATTCCAAGGAATATGTGATAGACTAGGTATGAAGAAAACAAGGACTACGGCTTATCATCCGCAATCGGATAGTATGGTAGAACGAATGAATAGAACAGTTGGCAAGTATTTGACAAAGATGGTGTCCGATCATCAGCAAGACTGGGACCAATATCTCCCGTTTTTCACAATGGCCTACAGATCTGCTGTTAATGAATCAACAGGCCAGACACCAGCCAAAGTCCTATTCGGACGCGAGATGCGACTACCTTGTGATCTAGAGTTTGGGTGTCGACCTGGAGAAGATGTAGCAGGTGAAGATTATGTGATCGAATTACGAAGAAGAATGGACGATGTTCACGAGTTGGTTCGTTCCCATCTCCAGATCGCTAGTGACCGAATGAAGAAACGGTACGATACGCAAGCCGAAAAGGGGTGTTTTAAGAAGAACGATAAAGTCTGGCTTTATAACCCCAAAAAGCGAAAAGGTTGTTCTCCCAAATTGCAGCAGTTTTGGGAAGGTCCATACCTCATTATGGAGAAGATCAATGATGTTATTTACCGAATAAGCAAGATTCCGAGGGGAAAGCCGATGATAGTACACCATAACCGGCTGGCGTCTTTCGAAGGTGACCACGACGTAGATGAAGAAGTGGAAGTAAACCAAGTCCAAGATGTATCTGACCTCACGTTTAAGGAATTCATGGGTGCCTATGGAGGTACCGGTAAAGCAAGACATGGTGTTACCACTGAAGAAAAGCAAGATCTACTCGCGCTTCCCGATGACTACTCACTGGCCCTTACCATCCCGGCCAGTATCAAAGACGCACCAGGGTTGGCATCCGTCTTTCGAAGGAAGTTCGGTCGAGTTGCAGAACTTCAATGCCAAGTGCCAGCTCCTGGAAAAGCCTTAAAACTTCAAGATGCATCACGTTACCTTTTCTACCTGGTAACAAAAGACACTGCCCGTGATCAACCTACCTACCGAGATGTATGGGAAGCCTTACTTCAGTTGAGAGAGCACGTACTAGAGTCCGACGTGCAAAAGTTAGCCATGCCAAAGTTGGAGTGCCGCCAATTAGATTGGAGGGTTATACGAAACATGGTGGAGGAAATCTTTAAAGACACCGAAGTCCAGGTGTTAGTCTGTTGCAATCCGCATAGTTACTGGTGCGGAGAGAAAACCGTCCCTTGTCATTTCTATACAACTGGAAGTTGTAAAAGAGGGTCCAGTTGCCGATATTAGCATGTCGTTCCAGTTCCAGTCCCGACAAGGTTCCAGGAGGAACCATCTTTTAAGAGGGGGGCAATGTTACGATTTTAAATGTTATGGCATATAGAACTGTAAATATTTTATGACTAATTCTTTTATTGATTCTCGTAATTTCTAGGTCAAAAATCTACCTGAATCGAATGTTCTGGGGGCGACAAGCCGATAAAGAACATGTTTTGAGACCAGTCGCCGCTGTGTCTACATCGAGAACAGCATGGTATTTTCTACACCTTTCTGTTTACCGGCTTGGAATTATATAAATAAGGGAAGACTTTCATTAAGGAGTCAGTCATAAGAAGCTCGGGAACCGCGATATTTAAATGTAACGAAACATAAATTATTATTTGTAATATAAATTAGGATTAATAAAGACTTTAATAAATTCGTAATTAGTTATCGTGAGTTTTAATAAATTAGAATATAGAAAATAAATTAGAATAAAGACAAATAAATTAGAACTATATAAATATACAACATATAGATATAATGAGATTGGTGTACTGACTTTGTTTTTAGAAAATACTATATATTTAGTTTTAGTTGTTGAGAAGATAAATCCAGTTTCCTGTGACCATTTTTCAATATCTAACAAGAAACTCTGTGCAAGTTGTCAGAGGTTGTTTAAGTTTTTGCTTTGACCAAATATTACGAGATCGTCAGCATATAAGCGACCTTTAAGTGGAGGTTTTAAATTTCGTAGAACATCATTTATGGCAATTATAAATAGCGTAGGACTTATAACAGATCCCTGAGGAATTCCATTTTCTAATTCCACTTTTGACGACAAGTAACCATTTACTCTAACTTGCATATACCTTTTATATAAGAAATTTTTTATAAATGCAAGGCAATGTCCTTTAATTTCTAAATCGTACAGTAATCTGATGATACGGTGGCGCCAAGCTGTATCAAAGGCTCTTTCAATTTCGAAGAAAATTCCAATACATTTTTGATTAAGGGAGAAGGCTTCATGTACACTGCTTTCTAGGTCTATAATATTGTCTATAGTTGATCTATTTTGTCGGAAACCACTTTGTTCTGGAATAATAATATTTCGATTTTCAAGTGTCCAGAGTAAACGACGGTTGACCATTTTTTCTAACAGTTTGCATGCAGTGCATGTTGGTGCAATTGGTCTATAAGATTCAGGATCTGTTTTGGACATTTTGGTTTTAATATTGGTATTATAATAGAATCTCTCCACGCTGCTGGAAATTTCTGTTCTGTCCAAATAATATTAAATATGTTAAGAAGATGATTGTGTGCATTCTCCGGTAAATGTTTCAGAAAAACCATTGGGATAATATCTGGACCCTCACTAGTCTCTTTGAATGAGTTTAATGCATCTTTGTATTCATTTATATTAAATTTGGCGTTTAAGGCATCTGTATCATCTACAAACGGTATAGTTACATTGCATTCTTCCTTCTGTTTAAAGTTGATAAAATTATTATTATAATTGCTTGTATTAGATCTATTTTTATATGTAACAGCAAATTCTTCTGCTATTTCTAGGTCATCTGTGATTATTCTATTATCTTTCTTTAGTTGAGTGATTTTGTTATAAGCCGGTATTCCAGATATTTTTTTGACATTCTTCCACATTTCAGACATAGGGGTCCTACTGTTTATACTGGACACAAATTGAGCCCATGAATTTCTTTTTGAAGTTTTTATTGTTAACTGAGCTTTAGCTTTAAGTTTTTGAAATTCTATTTTATTGTTAACTGTTTTATGTCTTTTGTATTTGTTAAAGGCTTTTTTGGAAGCCTCGATCGATGTCTTACATTGTTCATTCCACCAAGGAACTGGTTTATGTTTTGTAACAAGTGCAGTTTTTTTAATGGTTACCTCGGCTGCATCTAAGATGATGCTGAAGAAGGTTTCTATGTCTGTGTCAATATTGTTGGATATTTTACAGTTTGCGACATTTTTTTCTACAATATCTTCAAATAATGTCCAATTTGCATCCTTCGTTTTCCACTTAGAGGTGTGTTTTCCATTTTTGGGCTTAAACAAGTTATTGGTGATTATTATTGGGTAATGATCACTATTATAAGTGTAGTCTAATCTGTCCCATGTCATTAATGCAGAGAAGTTATTATCCGCTATCTTTAAGTCCAAGGCAGTTGATTCGCCTGTTTGTATATTGAATCTTGTAGGTCTTCCATCATTCAACAGTGATAAGTTATACTGATCTATTAATTCTTCAATAATACGTCCTCTTTTGTCATCATATGCAGAACCCCAAATACTGTTGTAAGCATTAAAATCACCTGTTAAAATACGCGGAGAAGGTATTTGTCTCACGAGGTTTAAAAGGTCCTGTTTATCAATTAGTTGTCCTGGTGGTAAGTAAATCGTGCAAATATTTATTTTTGTCGTCCCTTCTAGAGAAATAGCTACAGCTTCTAAATGTGTTTGTAGGGGTAACCTACTTGCGGTTAATTTGTTATTTACAAGAATTGTCACTCCACCGCTTGCTATTCTTTGGTTTACTCTATTTTTTGAAAAACTTTGGTAATTATGTAAACAAGATTCTTGGTTGCTCTTAAGATTTGTTTCTTGAAGAAAAATAATATCTGGTAGATACTCTGATTGTAGAATTTTTAACATCGGTAAGTTATTATAGTATCCGTTTATATTCCACTAAATAATTGAATTGAACGACGCCATTTTTACTTTCTGGTTGTAAAAAAGTTTTAATTATACTAAGACTCTGAGTCTGTGATTAGTAAAAGGTCATTTTCGTTGTCGGTAGAAGAGAGTTCGTCATTTAGGTGTTTTGTGATTTTTTTCTAAGTTTGGTACATTTGATTTTCAGAGATCTATCTGTTATGTGAGCATATAAGTTACTAATCATTGCTAGTAATCCAGTAAAATCATCTGTATAATTAGTTATAGTGGTGATAATATTTGGAGAACCTGGTGCGTTTTCTAACAGATCTATAAATTGGTCGTGATTAAGGATATATGGTGGTGAATGTTCATTTATTATTGTTTTTAGGTCAGTATCAGAACTTTTTTTGGGTTTTTTGTTGGGTTTTTGTGTAGGTTTCCTAAAATTTATTTCTGTTTGTTTGTCTTTTTCTGACAGAGCTGGTGTATATGTTGGTGAAGGTGATAGAATTTCATCTACGTCACGTTTACGGCTTGTCTGTTGAGTAATATCTAGTGATATAGCGCTGTTATTTTCTGGAGGTGCAATGGTATTGGTAACTGAGGATTCATTTAGTTCGACAAGTTCAGGATTTGTACTGTTTATAAAGGAAGTAGATTGCTGATTGGAAAATTTTTCTATGGTGTCCATTTGTGAAGGAGTGTTTAACGATGTTAAAATAGTTGGAGGTGTGGGTGATTGTTGAGAGTTTGTAGGATTTTTACAATTATTAGCATTATGTCCTTGCTGTTTGCAGTTAAAGCATAACTGATTATCTTGGGATAAGAAAATTCGATAGGATTTGTTATCGTAATTAATCAAAAAAGATTCGGGTAAAGGATTTATAACAGGATTGATAAAAACTTGTCTTCTAAAACTGTAAATATGACTAAATTCCGGTAAGGTAGAGCTAATACGAAGAAAGGTCATTGATGACATTAGCTTGAGACCTAGGTTTTCTAATTCGTGAATAAGAATATCATGGGGAATTGAAGGACATACATTTGATAAAACTAACCTATCTGCTGGAGTAATATATTTTCTAGCTTGAACTGGTTCATCATTTATTATTATTACACCATCATTTACCTGCATAAAGTTATCCACAATTTCTTTGCTCGCTAGATACATGCATACTCGATTATTTGACAGTCTTGAAGAAAATAAGATGTTTTTGGGTTGTATAAGTGCTCCTAGTGGTATGAGGTAGTCCTGTAGGCGTAATCCATCCTTTGAAGAGAAAACGATCGCTTGTTCAGGACTAGGGTATGTATGTTGACTTAGAACTTTTGAGTAGGATTTAACTGTGTTGGTATGTTGTGGTACAGAACTAATTACGTTGGAACTTCCATCTGATGTTACGGACATGATGAATCCTCTATATGTGATCTTATCAGGAATCTATTTTATATATGAATTAAATGAAATAAAGTCCGACTCTGTTTATTTTAAAACTAGTTGATGGGTCTGGTAATTACCAAATTAGCTGAATACCGATAAGAGTACAACTAGTTTTTTGGTTAATTTGTATCTACAGTTATTAATAGAATATGTTATTGATGCTTAAAAGTGATATTTTTAATCAAACTATAATTAATTGGAAAGAAGTACTTACGGCACTTAACAAATCACTGTAAACTTCTTTGATTTATCACTTTTAATTATTTAAATTTATACTTTTTCTATTAAAAAACTATAAAAGTTGTGGAGCTTAAATTAAGTCGACTTTCATGCCTGACATTCAGGGCCGGAGAGAATATAAGTTTGTCAAAGTCGGTATGACAGTATTTTGGAGAAGTGCTAAATATTTATTGCCGTTTGAATTGCTATCAATAACAATGGGTCCTATGATCCTCTCTATCTCTAACAATTCCTGCTCATACTTTAACCGCTTAAGGATATTGTGTATGTTCTTCTCTCATCCAGTGAGGATTTTTTTCTAGACTAATAGTATCAATTATGGTGATTAGCATGCCTGTGACATGTAAATGTATCAGAAAAAAAAAACATGCTCTAATATTGCCATAATTTGTTCACAAAATAATGTTCTATTAAAGCATATTTCAGAAGTTCTTAAATTTGTATTGTTTTATAGGATTGAATTCTAAACTCCTGGACAAAATTTATGCACCACTTTAATTTAATCTAGATATTTACAATATAAACACAAAATAAAACTAAGACATTGAAATAATAATAAATACCTACAAATAAGTCCAACATGACTTTAGCATGATATTAATTTGCCTTACTGTTTCTTTAAAAAATTGTTTTTGCGGGAAATACGCAAATAAGCTAGCATAACTTCAAATTGCAAAACGAAAAAATCAGTAAAGTAACACAATAAAATGCATCTGGATCAACACTAATACCATGTAGGAGCTCCCCTATTTCTTATGACTGCATTTATGCTTGGAGGCATGCTTGGAGACGTGCTTGATATCGAATGTTCAACAAAAGCTTGCGGAATATTCTCCCATTCTTAAATAACGGCCTCAGCGAGTTGGTTGTAATTGGCAATACGGGGTCTGTGATTTCGAATCTTTTTTTGAGATAGTCCCACAGATGCTCTATAGGATTTATGTCCGGACTGTTAGGTGGCTACTCTAATAATGGGATATCAACCTCATTTAGGTAACCAATAACCTGTCGAGCCACAACAGACAGACAGATACATGAGAACAAGCGTTGTCTTGCATGAATAAAAAATAAGGTCCAAAGAACGGAGCAAAAGGCATTACATGTTCGACAATAATATTGTCTAAGTAATAATAGGCATTCATAGACTATGAATGGGGATCAACTCCGTACGAGCTTCAAAACAAATTCCTCCCCAAAACATTTTAGAGCCACTACCAAATTGTACTTAAGGAGAGATATTGCAGCTATCAAACCTTTCTCCTAGCATTCGCCAAACATGCTCATGACTATCTAGAGCTTTTAGGCTTACTCTAGTCTCATCGGAAAAAAGAACTCATTTCCAATCATCTATGGTCCAATTTTATTCCATTCTTTCAAAATTCAATCTCTTAACCCTGTGTTCTCTGGTAAGCAAGGGTTTTTTGGCCGGTTTTCTTTTGCTCAATTCTGCTTTATGTAAACGTCTTCTAACTGTTTGAGATGATATTGCGACATTTTAAACATCTGTTAGTTCATTTTTTAGCAAATTGCTGGTGACTTTCCTATCTCTGAAAGCACGTTGTCTCAAAAACGATCATTAATTTGATTAGTGCAACGTTTTCGCCCTTGTCCTGGTCTTCGATGGTAGGACCCTTTTTCAGTATATCGCCTCACCTTGCGACCGATGCTGGAATGGCGTTTTCCTTACAAACCTGCAACGTATCGTATTAAATATCCTTCATCTAGGAGAGTCGATGCTCGCACTGCCTCCTCTATTGACAAATTTCTTTGGCGTTTCAAAATTCGAAACATGCATGTAATGAAAAATATCATAATAAAAAGCTTGTTTCTTACAAGCACTTTGCATTAATTTGCACTTTTTATGAAAAGTTTAACTCACTTTAAATATAAAATGAAGTTTAATACAAATTAATGTTAAAACAAAACTATTATAAGCTTACATAACAACTGTCACTGTCAAAAAGGCATAGGTCCATAGGCAACTTGTCGTACAGTAAATTATGAATAAATAAAGATTATTGAGAAAAATATGAGTGGTACGTTAATTTTGTCCAGGAGTGTATTTTATTTTAATCCTCGAATAATCGATAAGAAAGTTGGTATAGACCACTTCTAAATGACACACCCTCTATAAAAACGTTTATTGCAAAGAATAAGCAAGTAAAAATATTAATCTACTTGTCCGAGCATTTTCGAATGCCCTCTAATGTTGTCTTGTTTTATTTCTTCCACTCTGTATGAGTGATTGTTATGTAAGAAGGAGTTGTTTTTTTGTACTAAATTTTTATTAGTTAAGAAAAATAAAAAAAGTCTATTATATTCTTGTTCCATGACCATTACAGAAATTTTCATTGCACGTCAATATCAGATAGTTTTATTAATTACTGATAAAGATAGAGTACCTACTTGCTGTAATTATGGAGGTGATGTTATTTAAGTCAATATTATCCTAATGACAGCATCAATATTTGTAGAAGTGAATCGACAGTTTCTGAATTGTTTGTTTAGTATTATTGGTAATAAATTTTGGGGTTTCTTGAATTTAAAGAAATAAAAATATTACAACTGTCATTGCCACTTTTTTATAAAGGTGTGGACATAAAAGTTGCTGAATGTTTTGATTAAAAGTCTTCTTAAGCATATTTTTAAAGTCACGTTTTGAATAATATTTAATAATTTTAAATATAGTTTCCATGCCGATGTTTATAGTGTAGATTCATAGTCTTATTTGGATTTGATTTGGGCTCTATACAAGGGGCTATGCATTCATGAGCACCTTTAATGAAAGGTTTCTTACTGATAGAGCCTAAAAAATATAATTCGCAAGGAAAATAAAATTTCTGTAGTTGGCTGTATACCATAAATCACAAAAGTTTTATTTAAAAGCCTTTATAAAAGGTATATAATTAAAAACAACGTTTCGGGCTACACCACAACAGAACGTTTTCGTAAAATATTGATTAATATTAAAAAGTAATGTGGCTAAATACTCACAAGGTAAATATAAGAGATGTTTTTTAGATACATCATAATAACGTATTTTTAAACAGTTACCATTTAGAGCCCATACAGAGATAACATCTCACTCTCAGCAACACATAAGTTGTCATGCAGGATATCTGTTATTAACATTAACATCACACCAACTTTAACAAAGATGTAATATTATAATTATTAACATTTTGTACCATTCTAAGGGTTTTTACGCAAATATTTAGTGGCTTGTCTCATGTATACCTGGTGAATATGTATTTTAACACATGCTTTTTAACATAAGTCAAAATTTTTTAAGTTTGTATTCATCAAAGTGAAATGATGATAAGTAGACACTTATTTCAAGAAAATGCACTGATGGTGGACTAGTAGATCCGAAAACGTTCTGTTGTGATGTAGCCCGAAATAGTGTTTTTAATTAAATACCTATATAGGATTTTTAACTAAAATTTTTCTAAAAAATATACTATTAACGAACACATGGATACCAGGAGCACACGAGCACAGGGGCGAACACATTAACCTTCATAAACCCATGTTTAAAATCGGTCATTAAATAGTTTGTCGGGTGTAAATGCACCCCAACAGTGTTGGTTTATTTTTTTATAATAATTAAAAAAGAATATAAATAAGGATTACATTCTGATTACAAGAAATACATATTTTTTGTCCAATCATTGACAAATGATTGGACACATTTGAAAATTATTATAAAATAATGATAGAATCAAGAAAATCAATTAGGACAGAAAATGGGATACTGTGGCATTTTAAGTAATAATTTAATCATCACACTTGTTACAAAATATTATATTTTTTTAATGTTCTGCACATACGTATTGATTGTACCGAATACAAAACTTTCGAGATTTCCTGTCTTTACTTCTGGCGCATACAAAACATCGCTGCTGTCTGGCAATAACTGGAACGAGTTGTTACTAGACAATTCCGTACGTTTAATTTTGTCAAAACGGTTAACACGAATTATTTTGGTAGCTTGTCTTGTCTTGTCATTTTAGTAGCTATAAATTACAGTTTAACTAATTAACTGGGATAACCCAAATAGAAACAATATTCTCCTATCTAAACGAATAATTTTCCAATCTAGATTTTTCAACATAAAGTTTATAAGTGTTGATGCCGCCAATATCCAGTAAATAAAAAAATATTGCCATCGGCCACCGGTTAATAACGTTTTTGCCAATTTATCTATTTTATTCACTGCACACTTTGTTTTATTGTAGTGTAATATAATATCTGGTTTATAATCCGTTTGTTCTTCCCGTATTTTGCCATCGTTAGGTTTACGATAAAAGAATAATTACTGCATTTTTTTGGGATGTTAGAAACTAGTCTTTATGGATATTAAAACTAAAGTTTTAGTATCCATAAAAACACACATGCTTGAAAAGTCTTTCTTATGTCTTGCCGAGACTTATAAACTTGAGACGTTTAAGATGTGCTGTTATAGACGGATATTGAGGACCTCCTGGGTGAACCTAATAACAAATATTGAGGTCATACGTCAGATGGATAAAACATGTGAAATTATATCCACAGTAAAACAGCGCAACCTACATTATTTTGGACATATAAGGCGAAACCATCATAGTTATAACTTTCTGCAACTTATATTACAGGAAAAGGTATACAGAAAGGGGGGAACAGGAAGAAGAAGAATATCTTGGCTCCAGAACCTACGAAAATAGATTTCCTTGACCACTTTAGGGCTATTTCGAGCCGCGGTCAATAAAGTTAGAATTGCCATGCTAGTAGCCAACATCCGTAATGGATAGGCATCACAAGAAGAAGATGTCTTGCTAAAAGTAGTTCTTTTGGAATATAAGGTTCAATTTTGCGCGATGTTCCATACAAGGTTATAATTTTATCTAAATCTTATCAGCTTACCTAATACTGGTAAAGAAGTTATCCGTAGTTATTTCGTATCTTCTTCTTAACGTGCCCTATCAAGTCCCCTTGACGTTGGCGATTAACATGGCGAAACTCTCTGTCTCGAGCTATTCTAAAGAGTTGCTCAGCCTTCCTTATTTTTGCCCACTCCCTGATATTCTTCAACCAAGATGAATAAACGGCTAAACACCATGTGTTTTGTTTTTGAACAGTTTATGTTTAGGCCAAACTCTCTTTCCACTGTATCAATGGCATTTAAAAGACATTGTAGTCCATTCATGTCATTACTTAAAATAACTGTATCGTCTGCATATCTGATTGTATTTATGAGATTTCCATTAACTTTCACGCCCTATTCCAAATTATGCAGCGCTTCTTTAAATATTCTATCTGAATATAAACTAAATATTATTGGGGATAGTATACAACCCTGTCTGAAACCTCTTTGTATTTTACATATTTTTGTTGATTTTCCGTTTATGCAAGCTATCGCTGTTTAACGCCAGTATAACTTTTCTATGAATCGTATATCTTGACTATCAACTCCTTTATCTTTTAATATTGTAATTGATTTGTGATGCTGTACTTGATCAAAGGCCTTTTCATAGTCAATAAATACAACAAAGACGTCTTTTCTTTGATCTCGATATTCTGCAGTAATACATTTAGTGCAAAGAGGGCCTCCCGAGTTCCCAGTCGATTTCTGAAGCCTGTGTGTTTGTGTTTCATCCTGGTCTTCTTCACATTTATCTCTGATTCTACTATGAATGATGCGTAGAAATATTTTTAAAGTGTGCTTATAAGGCTTATTATTCTATAATCGCTACAGTTTTTCGGACGTCGTTTTTTTGGTAGTGTAATGAATTTGGACTTTAACCAATCTTCAGGGATATCACCAGTCGAATAAATATCATTGAAAAGCTTGACCAGTATTTCAATGTTCTCCTCATTTATAAGCTTTAACATCTCTGTCGGTATGTTATCAGGGCCAACGGCTTTTGTGTTCTTTGCTAACTTTATAGCATGCAGTATTTCTGATTTTAGTATTTCTGGTCCTTCACCTTCAACTAAAGTCTCTAGTTCTTCGGGTCTATCATCATTATACAGTTCACTTATTTAACTACACCAGGTTGTTTGAATTTCATGTTTGTCTATTATCATTTTTACCGACGAATTGGTTATAGTATGTGGAGTTTTCTTATGATAAAGACCAGCTACTTCTCTAACTTTTTTAAACATAATAAACGTATCATGTTTTTCAATAAACTTTTCTATTTCCTTGCATTTATCCTTCATCCATTTTTCTTTAGCCACCTTCATTTTTTTAAAGTTTAATTAGTTTCTGTTTTTCCTTATATTCTGTCTTGATACCTTTCAGTTTCCTTCTCTGCTCCATTAATTCCAGGATTTCATCAGTCATCCATTGTTGTTTTTTGTGTCTGTGTAACGTTGTTAAATATTTTTCTATTACTTTTAAGGTAAGATCTTTAAATGTGTTCCATATTTCTGTGTTGTTTTCATTTATTGGTTTCTTTAGCTCATTGTTTAAGTCATTTTCTATTAACGTTTTGTTGGATATTGAGGTATTTAATTTTGGTGTTTTGGGGCTTTTTGGACTTTTTTGAGCTTCACTTTGATGTCAGCTATTACAGGGTTATGGTCTGAACCAATATCTACACCAGGATATGTCGTTACTCTGGTGACGCCATTCTTAAATCTCTTGTTTACCAGAATATAGTCTATCTGATTTCTAATCATATGTAGTGAATTATCTCCTTGTCTCCTCCATGTGTATAACCTTCTTTTATGTAATTTTAACCATGTATTTGCGATTAATATGTCATGTTCTTGACAGAACTGGCATAATTTATCGCCTCTTTCATTGTTCTCCCCTAGTCCCTATTCACCTACCAGGTCAGATCTTCGGTCTTGGCCAATTTTTGCGTTAAAATCTTCAATGATATATGTGACTTCGTTGCTTTTTAGATTTTAAAGTGTATGTTTTAATTGGCTATAGAATGATTCGACATCATTGTCGTATTTCTTTTCTGCAGTAGGGGCATATATCAGGATAGCATTGACATTAAATGGTTTGCTATTTAATTGAAGTATTGCTAGTCTGTCGTGCACTGGTATAAAATCTTTCACATATTTCTTAAATTTAGACGTTATGAATATGCCAACTACATTCCTATGATGTGTGTCATTTTCTGCATTTCCAGAATAGTATAGTGTGCCTTCATCTTGTTCACATATTCCCGTTCCAGGCCACCGGAGCTCACTGATGCCCATTATATCAATTTTTAAACGTTTAACCTCTTGAACTACCTAGAAACGCTCTTGCTAGAAAATCCATTTCTACTACTTCTGTTTTTTTTAATATTGTTCTAAAGCTTTTTTCTTGTGGCATTTTATTTTCTATTTTTTTTTCTATCTTTTTTGGTGATCTTAAAAACTTCTGCCCCATAAGTCATAATATTCTCTACCAAGGTTCGATAGATTGTCAATTTCGTTTCTTGTCTAATATCTTTAGATCATAGTAGAGAATTTAGAATGTTTACCGCTTTTTTCCAGCTACTGTTCTGTTCTGTTTTCGATGTCTCTTTTGGCGTGCCTTCGTTAGATATTATAGATCCGAGATATTTATATTTATTGCATATTTTTGTGTTTCTAATTTCCAGCTTTGAATCTTCTTCATTATTTCTTATTTTAGTATACTCTGTCTTTGACATATTCCTATTGAGGACTATTCCATTCGCTACGACTACCTGATCATCTGCGAAAAATAAAGTTGTTAGACATTTACCACCGCCTATGCTTATTTCCATTCCGTATACTTGTTTTCTCCACTGCTCTAGCGATGCTTAAATATATATTTTAAATAAGGTTGGAGATATACAATATCCTTGTTAAGCTTCTTTGTTATTGGAAATGATTCAGATATAAAGTTTCCTTCATTAACGACACTTCTTGCATTTTTGTATATATTTGCAATAGCATCCACATACTCTCTACTGACACATACTTTCGTCAATGTTTGAAACAGTTTTTTCAAAGGTACCGTATCGTAAGCCTCCTCTAAATCTACAAACATTGGGTGGTTGGATAGATTTCTTGCCTTCCGTTTTTCAATTACCTGCTGCAAAACGAATATACCATCAGATCACGATCTTCCTGCATGAAATACATTTTATTCTTCTATGTGTATTCTAATTCTATTTTTTTTTATTTTTCGACCGTACAACCTCCACACTAAGCTGATAATAATTATTCCCCTATAATTAGAGCATATTCCATTTCTTGAATATTAACTGATGTATTTAACATTCCAATCATCACAGATATTTTGTCCTTTTAAGCTTTTGTTAAAAAGTTGAACCAACATCTCATGTAATATTTTTGGTCAATACATTACCAACTCAATTAAAATGTCGCTGTGTCCTGCTGGTTTAACGATTTTTGATCTTTAGAGGGCATCACTTAAATCTCCGGTTTTTATCTCAATTATTTGTGTATGTTCGAATATTTCTTACATTTCGATCTCTTGGAGTTTACCTCTATCCTATGTTAGTAAGACCTCATAATGGTGTTTTCACTGTCTTAAATCTATTAACTGTAAGTTGGATTTTTCCTTTCCTTCCCTCCAGAGAGACTTTATTACCTTCCACGCTTGCTCAACTCTTGTTTTTTCTGTTAAGCTTCTTTTAAGGTAGAAAAGTGAGAACTATATTTAGTCAAACCTGTTTGACGAACATTTTACAATAATACTGAATTGTACAGCAACATCCTACCTCAATTCTACAAGAGTACAAGTAAATTAAGTAAGTATAGACTTTAAAAAAAATTGCAATAAACTAATCAACTGTAAAATAAAACATTAGTTTTAGAAATATTCAAACAATTTTTCAATAATTTAAACGAAATAATATGATATATTTTACGAAATACGTTTCGAGAATTTGGTCGCATAACTTTAATCCATTTTTATGCAACCTTGCTTTTACTCAAAACCTCTATTAGGATATTAAAAATCAAACATTTCTTTTAGAAGTTAACCTAAAACAATCATTTAGTCATACTCACAAACAAAGCCAAATATTCGCCTTCTGTGCTACTAAGAGCAACAACCGATTCCTATGTAAAACAGCAATTTACAACTTTAATATTACAAAGAATAACATCCAGAAACACTCTTTCTGTCATTAGTATTTCTCGCAAAATTTGAGTCAGCATATGTATAAACAGAGACTTGATCCTTTTTGGTAAATTTATTGTATATTAATCTTAACTCGTTAGTATAGCATACATAACGGGTGACATTTTTAAGAAGTTTCTGATGATAACCATTAACATTATTTTGAAGTCATTCATAAAATGAAACTGTAAAAGACAAATCTGCCCTAGTGCCAAGTATCAAATACATCAAGCTACCAAGTAGCTCTTTCTAAGGGACTTTAAATTCAGTTTGAGCTTCTTTTTCTAAATTCAATTTAGGAACCTTTGGAAGTTTACAAAATTTGCCATGTTAAAACGATTCACAATTTTCGTAACTAAATTTTTTTTGGGCTAACAACTAAGGTCTTATCTTTCCTTTCAATTTATAATCCTAGAAGACAATTTTTGTTTCATTTGATAAATCATTTAAATATAAAATATCTTTAGAAATTTAGCAAGAAGATCATCTACTCAAATTAAAACATTTTTTCATATCAAAACATATCAAAACATTAAATCGTTTAAATCCTAAATTACGTAAATGCTTAATAATAGTTGTAGCTATTATTAAGGCTTTTTCCTCAACCGTATAAGGTTTTTACAAACTTACACACTACACTCGGTTTAATATTTAGGCCTTTCGATAGATTTAAAAACACATCACTAGACACATGACTTTTCAAAAAATTACTTTTCACATTAATTTATTGAATATCCATATCACGATCTACAGTAATGGATAACAGTAACCGCTGGGTAGTTAATCTAGCTACTAGTGCATATACATCTTCGCTGTCTAATGCTGGCTGCTGACAGCCTCTGGCTACCAATCGAGATCTTTTCACTAACTGACCGTCAACATTTTTCTTAACCAATACTCATCGTGAATCAATGATTATGTCATTAGACTTAAGTTCTACCAAAGTCTAAATATTGTTGTTTTCCGCCAAAAAAAATTCTTGTCTATGATCTTAAGTCGAGACAGCTTCAGTGTCGCATCTATTTTATATTCATCAAGATAAGAAGAAGATTATCAATGCGGATTTAGACAGGGCCACTCTACTATTGACCAGATATTCACAATAAAACAGATAATGAAAAAATGCTGGGAGTTTGATCGTGAGCTTCATTAGATGTACATAGATTTTAAACAAGCATTTGATAGAGCATGCAGGGACAGACTGTGGACAGCGATGCAGGATTTTGGCTTTTCAAAAAACTAGTCAGGTTTATACGGATGTGTATGGAATGTTTACGATGTCAGATGAGACTTAAACAACAATACTCCGAGACATTTGAAATAAACAATGGACTAAAACAGGGAGATGCACTTTCACCACAACTCTTCGACTTAACTCTGGAGCACATAATCAGAAGTGCAAGAATAGAAAAACCGAATACAGTATTTCATCGAAAAGTACCAAACTTACTACTGGCATTTGCTGACGATATCGATATCGATATCTAATAGGAAACACATGATTAAGGATGAAGGAGACTTTTGTGAGGTTTGAGAAGGAAGCAGAGAAGATAGGGCTCCAAATTAACGAAAACAAGACAAAATATATTATATGAGCCGCATATCCAAAGCAGAGACAGAATTGGTCAAAACATCACCATCGATGACTTTACCTTAGAGTTACGCCCTTTACGATGAGCGCGTTAGAGAATTCAAGTATCTTGAAACAACAATAACTTGACTAATGAAAAGACAATAATGGATCACAAGAAATAAACAACAGGATTCAGGCCGGCAACAGATGTCTTTTTGCCCTCCAAAACCTTATAAAATAGAAACAACTAACAAGACGTACAAAGATACAGGTCTATAAAACAATCATATGACCCGTTGTGATGTATGGTAGCGAAACGTGGACGATAACAAAGGCAAACGAAGAGAGACTATGTGTTTGGGAAATAAAAATCCTAAGGAAGATCTTTGGTCATGTGCTGGAAGAAGCATCAGGACAATATAGGATAAGAACTAACAAAGAGCTCGAAGAACTTTACCCAGACGCCAACATCATAAAAGAAATAAAGTCCAGAAAACTCCAATGGGCAGGACACCTCAGAAGACATTCTGACTAACGAACAGTAACACTGGTGTGAGGGAAGAGACTACGCGGAAAGTAAGGAGACCACGCGGAAGTCCTCGTCTCCGGTGGCAAGATAATAAAGCAGGAGACCTAAACACTCTGAGCATGGAGAATTGGATGTTGCTTAAGACAGAAGTGTAGTCATATTGTCGAGTCGGCTAAAGCCCACGAAGGGTTGTAACGCCACGGAGTAAGTAAATAAGTAAGATAAGAAGGCATACGTCTATCTCTTGAACTTTTACGTATATCGTTTTTATGATTATTATCAGGTTGTATTACTTCAGGTATAATGTTAACAGATTCAGTAATAGTTTGCTCATCGACACCTCTATGTAACCACATAAACTGGATTTTCATTTTCACAAGTTTTATCCAATATAACTGAAGGAGATGTAAACAATTTACATTTTAAAGGGTCCCAAATGCGGTATCTATTATCACACTAACCAATAAAAATACATTTTCTTGATCTCTTAGTAAACTTTTCAGATTGCTCTTTTTTAGGAATATGTGCATGAGCATTATATCCAAATAATTTAGTTTTGCTCACATCAGGTTTGTAATCATACCAAACTTCAGCTGGCGTACAGTTATTAGGCTTTGTACTTGTAGAAGTTCGATTTGTTAAGTACACAGCAGCCAATACTGCTTTTTCCTAAAATGACTTGTCAAGACCACTATCCAAAATTAAATATCTAGATTTTTCTAAAATAGTACGATTGTACTTTCGCACAAATAGTTTTGGGTACAGAGTCTTGTATAGTTATTTTACATAGAACATATAACATATACGTGTACATATAATGTTTACGTATCCTGCGATGATGCCAATTCAACTAAAGCCTAAGACTTTGGGTACATTTAGTGGACATTTATTGATCCCCCCTTGCTCCACGCTGTTTCTAATAAAAGGTTGATCCTGCAAGGTTTAATAATGTAATATCTGTGGTTAGAGGATGGGAAAATCCTCACCACTGTACAACGCTGTCACCACTGTACAACTAGCGGGGCTGTCCGCTGTCACCATTGAAATACTGGCGGAGTAAAATTTACTATAACCCTTGTAACATCCTCGGGTTAAACCTTAAGGATGCTTACCCCTGCGAGCGGAGGCAAGGCTTACACTGGTCCCACTAATCTGAACTGACTGGTTCGCCTTCGTGGAATTACGAGAAAGTAGGGAAATCTGGGAAAAGGGTTAGGGACTTGTAGGTCTCAGGTCCTGCAAAGAGTTTGAGTCTATGGGCTTACTTTAGAAGCCGGAGAAATGCATAAGCAGAAATTGTGTACTCTTCTAGTCTCTGTCTGAAATGGCCGGGACGGAACACTAAAACCAAATTTCGAGTCTACAAATGTATTGAATAGACTATATGCTAGAATTAAGTTAACAAGCTGTCAGTTTAACCAATAAAGATTCGTTCAGGCGCGAAGGGAGACGAGAAGAGACCTTAGCAAGAAATTAAAGGGTTGACAATCGGTACCATTAATATTAATTGGGTTAGTATATAGATTTAAGTTACCTTCGCGTATTTAGGCCCTAGCTAATGAATACGCCCTTCAGTCCCTCTGGAATTTAAGCTCATTTGTGGAGGATATGGTGCTCTATCATGCAGTTTCACTCTCCCGGTACCCGACACTTTATACGCTACTATATCCCGGCAAAAACACAATCGAGCGATTCGTCGTTTCGAGTCTCCTAGTCTCCGCGACGGCCCCCTCGTACTACTGACGTACTAGACTCTACCGCTTCCGAGCGCTCACGGAAATCGGCAATTACTGCCTCGAGCAGTCACGGTGCCCAGCTGTTACAGATCCGCTGGCCAACTTCGTTCGGTTTTTATTAACGCGTATCTTCAATTACCGATCGCAGTACCAAGGTCGAGCTTTTGCTGACTCAGTAATCATATGCTTCAACTGGGTCATAAGCGGTGTTATTTTTTCAACAACAGTTTCTGTTTGAACGTGATTTTTCTTTGAACGTTTAAACAATTGTTGCAAACTGATATTGACTCATGTAATGCACTAACTAGGTCGAATTATCATTCTTTGTTTAATTTAAAATGTATACCTTAGCGATGTCGAATTTTTTGTCCTTATACAATTTGGAATATGTAATAATTATTTAAATAAGCATTGTTCTTCCGTATGCTACTACCCCTTATTTTAATTCTTTATTTTCTTGCTATGTTTACATTACAAGAACACTATATGGCAAAACGGACACATCAATAGTGAGATGAATCTAAGAAATTTATAAAGCCAGTGTAGAACCAATAATGATATATGCATCAGAAGCAAGATCCGACCCAGCCACAACACAAAGGCTACTGGAACCGGCAGAAATAAGAGTTCTGAGAAAGATTACAGGAAATCTGCTGGAATATTGAAGTAGTGGACAATACATTTTAAAAAATGTGACGTATACTGTATAAATGAATAAACACCAAACAGAACCTTTGTGGTCAAAATATCAAGAGATAAATCACCAATTAGTAAAAAAAAAAGAAATATCGGACGACCGTGAAAAAGATTTAATGTCAACTTTTTATTGAGATATTAATTTTCTAATAGACAAGCAGATTTGCTTATAAAGAGAACGAGGAAAAACATTGTGTGGCTCTAAAGAGTGGTTTGTTTAATCCCTTATGTTTTTAAGCCATGAGTGTTTTTTTCTTCCTATGCCAAGTTTTCGTTCTTTCTTTCCTTATCTAATAAGCTTTAAGAACTGTTACTTGGAATTTCGAAACATATGGCCCAGATAAGCAGTTTTTCTTCTTTTTATTATTGGCAGTAATTCTCGTTCTCTGCCAATTTGATTTAATACTTTGACATTTGTTGTGTGATCTGTCCAGGGAATTTTAAGTATTCTTCTAAATACTCACATTTCAAAGGCATCCAATTGGTTCATCAAATTGGTCTTTATGGTCCAGGTTTCTACACCATATAGCAGTATGGAGTAATTGTAACATTCCACAAGGAAACTAAGTTCCTGTAGCTGGCTGTATACCATATATCACAAAAAAATTTGTTAAAATCCTTTATAAAAGGTATATAAAATTGCCTCAAACGGGCTATCACAAACACATTGCAAAACGTTTTCGGATTAAACAGCAGTTGTTATCAACAGGTCCTCGTAGGCACTTCGTCTCAGGACCATTTTACTCATGTAGAGTCATACGCCGCCATGTTACCTATCCAACGGTAACTTAACCATCACAAATTAGAAACACTAATAATGTAAAACAATTTCAAATTTATAACTTTTAAGGGGTTTTTACCCATATATTTTGGTGGCTACTAGCATGTATAACCGTTTGCACTAATTGTAACATTTTACAAAGCCACGTCAAAGCGTTAAGTTAAGGCTGCTGGTGCTTAGCAAGGTTTTTATTTTAGTAATTGCTGTTCTGGCTTGCTCAATCCTGCTACGTATCTCTAAGTCTGAATCTAAATATTCAGTTATTCAACTACCGAGATATCTGAACTTGGGGACCTTTTGAGTGTTCTTATTGTTAACTCTTATATTTAATTGCATATTTTGTATTCTACTAACCACCATAACCTTCGTCTTGTCTATATTAGTCTTCAACCCCAGTCTACATCCTTTAAGTTTATTTAAAATTTCATTTTTCGCAGTAATTACAAAGGCTAATAAAGGGTGTTCTTTCTAGAGCTATAGAACTTTGAACTAGAATAAAACAAAAACAATTTTTTTAAATTCACATGAAATTGACTTTATTCAAAAGATATTCTTTCTGCATTATAATTTAAATATGATTTCTGCCATATGACTGCCACGGCTGACTCTGACGTAGCCTAATTTGAGGGTCCAATTTTCAATGACTTTTTCCAATATTTGTGACCATATATCGGCAATAACGCGAATAATGATATTCTCCAAGTGATCAATTATTTCAGTCTTATCGTCGTAGACTAGCGATTTTACATATCCCCATAGAAAATAGTCTAGCGGTGCTAAATCGCACGATCTTAAAGGCCAATTCACAGGTCCGAATCGTAAAACTTTATGGTTACCAAAGGTTTCCTTTAATAAATCAATTGTGCTACGAGCTGTGTGACATATTGCACCATCTTCTGAAAACTATAGCTTCAGTACATCATGGTTGTTCAAATAAGAAATAAAAAATTCAGTAATCATTTCTCTATATCGGTCACCATTGACTGTAATGTTCTAACCAGCATCGTTTTTAAATAAGTACGGACCAATGATTCCACCAGCCCACAAAGCACACCAAACTGTCAGTTTTTCTAGATGTAATGGTGTCTCAAAATACACTTTAGAATTATTTTCACTCCAAATATGGCAGTTTTATTTGTTGAGATAGCCATTCAACCAAAATAGAGCTTAATCGCTAAACAAAATTTGCTTATAAAAATTAGGATCAATGGCAATCTTGTGTTGGGCCCATTTACAGAATCTGCGTCTTAATAGGTAATCGTGTAGCTTTAATTCTTGCACGAGTTGAATTTTGTAAGCACGTAAACCAAAATCTTTTCATAAAATCTTTAATAAAGTGGATGGATACATATCCAACTGCTGTGCACGATGCCGGATAGACCGATTTGGGTCTTCCTCTATGCTACGCTCTGCATCAACTAAAACTTCTTATGTATGCATTGTACTACGTCTCTGTGGATGCATATTATCATTTAGAGTAAACGTGGTGCGAAAAAGTATTGCCAACTTACATTTTTTACCTCTAAAAAAACACCCTTTCTAAGAGCAGTTATTAATAAGTTTCTACAATATAAAAGTTTAGATTTACAAAATTTTTTGCAAATTTAATTTTTTGAAACATTTGCGAAAGACTTATATTATTTAATACTTAACAAAACATAATAACAAATAATACAAATACGTTCCTGGCTTGTACAAACAGAACCGCCAAGATGAAAATTGCTACGCTGCAAACCCATCCGAGGATGGGGACTTATCGGGCAAGGGTGGTAGAAATATTGTCACGAGGTATTTTCTCATCACCTTATTTGGAGGCGGCAGGCGACACAGATGATGGCGGCCCGTCACTGAATACAAAGCCAAGCTTCGTTGAAACTGGAAAAGAGATCGTCAACACTTTTGTTACGTTCGATATTAGAAAACACTATTGTGTTTCTTAGTCTTAGACATAAGAATAATATCACAATTTAGAACTTTTGGCAACCAAAATTTTTTTTGAGATTTTTATTAGTATATCGTGACGATAATGCTTTATTAAGGTTCTGAAACTGTTTCCTTGTAACTTGTTATTAACAAAAAATATATACAAATAACTATTTTTGACCGTATTTGTTCAAATTAACAAAAAAGAAAGTTTTTAACAAGATACTTATACGTCAGTACTTTCCACTTAGAAAGTTGTGAGATAGACATCTCACAACTAAAGAACCCTAAACAGAAAAAAGAAATAAGTATTAAGCTTAAGGAAGAAATAAAAACTATCGAAAACTTGGTATAGATAGACATTGACGTAACATGGACAGCTCTAAAACAAAAATAACAAAGATACAAGAAGTAAACATCGGGTTCATAAAACACAAAAAAAAAACAAGAATGTATAATGCAAGAAATCATGGACCTCATGGACATAAGACGAAAACATAAAACAAGCGCAATATAATACAAGGGAATCAATAACATCATTACAAAAAAGTGCAGGGAGGTGAAAGAAAACTGGATGTTAACAAAATGCCTAAAAATCGAACAACTTCAGTTGTTGGTAAAGTAAAAAAAATGGCAGGTAGACACAAAAAGAGACAAGCAACAATATTAAAAAATGATAATAACGAAATAATTATGGGTACAGAAGACAAACTAGGGGGATGAAAAAAATACATACAAACTCTTGTTAACGACGATAGCCATTGTTCTCCATCATCCACAGATAATAAGAATAAATTAAAAAAGGTCCACAAATAACCAAAGAAGAAGTAATTCACGCAGTAAAATCTCAGAAAGATGCAAAATTTACTGGTCCAGACAATATCAATCTCGAAATACTAAGACCAATTGCAGATAACGAAAGTGAAGGCCTTGAATAACAGCACTATTCAATAAGATATATGACTCAGGTAAATTACCAATAGACTGGCTAAAATCAACATTCGTAGCATTACCAAAAAAATAATATTTCTCACAATGCGATGATTACCGAATATTAAGGTTGATTTCTCATGTCCTTAAAATGTTTTTTAGAATGGGTGACACTCAATTCGGACTTCTAAACGGATTGGGAACACGAGAGACTCTTTTTGCTTTAAATGTGTTAACGCAACGATGCAGAGACTTGAATATAGATGTATATGTATGTTTTATTGACTGCCGAAAAGCATTTGACTGCGTTAACCATTAAAAGATGATCGAAATTTTGAAAACAACTGGAGTTGACGAACAAGACTTGCGAATTATCTCAGAACTATACTGGCACCAACCGACAACAATTAAAATAGAGCACACAATATCCAAAGATATACAAATCCAATGAGGAGTGAGACAGGGTTGCGTTTTATCATCGCTACTGTTTAATTTGTATTCAGAGTCTATATTCGGAGAATGATTAGATGAGGTCCAAGGCGGAATTAAGATTAACGAAATCAGCACACACAACATCGGCTTTGCTGAAGATACCATCTTAATAGCAAGCAAGGCACAAGAACTATAAAATATAATAAATGCGGTAGTTCACCACATCGAAATGTTCGGTTCACATCAAAACATTTCTAAAACTAAAACTTTAGTATTTTCAAAGACACCAATAAACGTACATTTGTATGCCAAGGGTCAAATAATAGAAGACGTTTATTTCATAAAATATTTGGAAGTAAATAATAATAGTCAGTGTCATCAAAAAAAGAAATCCTATCAAGAATCAAATAAACAAGGATAACATTAATGAGCATGAAATTATTTTTTACAAGATCAGACCTTAGTCTGCAGATTAGAATCCAAATGATCAGATGTTACGTTTTTTCTTACTGTATGTCTTTAAAAGTTGGACAATGGACTCTGAAATAGAAAAAAGAATAGATTCTATTGAGATTATATATACAGACGAATTTTGAGAATTCCATAGGTACAAAGAGTTACTACTTCTGAGGTACTTCTTCTCGTGTGTAAACAAAAAGATTTACTAAGAATAATCAAAGAGAGAAAAATGCAATACTTGGGTCATGTGTTGAGAGGCAAAAGATATGAATTACGTTAAGTTATACTGTTAGGAAAAGTACAGAGCAAAAGACCAGTAGAAAGACGCCAGAACCCGTGGCTGAAAGTCCTAAAGAGATGGTTCGATCGCTCATTTTCATAAATCTTTTGCGCAGCAGTTTCCTAAACTACAATTGCCATTTGGATATCCAATATTTGAAAATAGACGGTGCCTTGAAAAAAATTCACCTTCTGTTTCGTTTTTAGTTATAATAATCATTCTCAGTTATCATAAACTAACGATTTCTAATTCCACAAAAAGGAAAATTCAGTACATTGCATTCGAGACTTCGTAGTGGCCACATAATTTGTCCATTCCTAGTAATTCAACGACGAGAATAAGTGGTATCAAGAAGATTTTTAACTGCTCACGTAAAAAAAAATTTTTTTGTAAAACATTATAGTAGTACTCTCCATTTAGTTTTCTGGGAAATTCATATCGTCCTATCAATTAAATTTTTGTTTCATTAAACATAATATTTCATCGTGACACAACACTTTCGATGGATTTAGGTTAGGACGAGTGTATCTTGAAACCACCTACAAAATGTTAATTTTAAAGGAAGATGACCTTGTTGTCAATCTTGTACTCTTTAATAGTGATATACATGTATAAGTTGTTCCCTAAATATTTTATAAACAACGTTTTTTAACATTCCTATATACATAAATTCCAGACATAAATTTGGACAGCTAAATTACTGTTACACTGCGCTTTTCCATAAATAATCAACATATCATGGCACTCACGAATCAAAAACATTTTCGCGGTAGATAGATTCTTTTTGCATACAAAAGGTATGCTTTAAGGAACGCACTATTTTTAGGGACAACGTGTATACCGTAAAACTTATTTTTTTTTGTTTTAAGGACGAAGGCAATAAAAATGTCGGGAGCGTGATTTTGTAACATTTTAGATTGGATCACCATGGCAAAGAATTTCTACTTAAAAACTAGTTTAAAAATGTTTTCACAATTATCACTTTTAGTCCAAAAACCTTAACCATCCATCACTCCCCATCGCACCGTTAGAAAAAATCTAACATTTTTAAATAATTCGCCATAATTTTCGAAATATTGCTTCTTTTGGGTTCTGCAACCAGGAATACTCATAAGGACTCGTATAAGACTATGTTAAATAATGGTGGGAGTACCTATTTCTTATAGCCGACAGAGCAGTTTTTGTTAATTCAAATCTAACACGCGAGTGATAGCGTTCGTCGGAGAATTAGAAAAATCTAACTACAAGAGTGTTGCGTGTGTTGATTTTTAGAGAGATAACGTAAGAAAAGTTATAATATTTTCATAAAAGTTAATGTTTTAGTAAGTTTTGGTAAGTTTTAGTGAAATACCTATAGATTGTTGAACATCCGGTATTATAAGCGCAATTTTGGTTTATTACAGGTAAATATGGACAAGAGAATGGAAATCCAATTACTAAAATAGTAAAAAGAGATAAACAGCGATGTGAAACTACTAGATTCTGATAGGGACTTAAGTCATGTTCGTTCTGAACACAGTATACAAAAAATCTACCCAGTGATGATGCCATTGAAGAAAGCGGCCAAGATGATGGTTATTCAAGATTTTATGGCAAAAATAAAACACTATAATTGAAACATAAGAAACGCATTCCCAAAGGTAAGACCAAAGTTTGTAATATTGTTACGAACTTACCTTGGGTAAAAGTAAAAATAAAAAGCGCCAAAATTATATTAGAATTCCGTAAATTGTTTTTTTCGAATGCTATGATAACAATATTGTAAAATATAAATATCAAAAACTGGATATAAAAAACTGGATATGATGCAAGATCTCAAACAGCAAGATCAAAAATTGGCAACGAACTCATTGAAAGCGTGCAGAACCAAAAGAGGTGTCCGTCAGGGGTGTATATTATCCCCACTCCTATTCAATATGTATTCCGAGGAAATATTTAACAAATGTATGGAAAATGCAAATGGGGGCATAAAAATAAACGGCGAGTTAACAAACAATATAAGATATCAATATAAGGTTGAATGTTCGAATAATTAAACTTTGATAGTATACAAGGCAACTATCGAACACAGTGATTAATTAAATCTTGCCAAAGTACTTTCGATCAATAGATCATTTTCAGGGGCATCTGAAATAAGCCAAGAAACGGTTTTTTGTAAGAAGGAAAATTAATTAACTTGGATAAAAAACTCCAAGTTTATGATTGAAAAAAGTTTTTATGTGATAAACGTTTATAGACTTACTTCGTCAGTTGTGGCCTATTCGACATAAGTAGAATGTCATATATGTAAATTTGGACATAACACTACAATACACAAAGACAAACAAACACTTTAAAATTTTTTTTAAAGGAGAAGCTACATGTTATATAGAAGCCGAAGAAAGAATGGGCTCCCGGTCTGGCGAAATATTGAGATGACATGTGACAAATGACAGCTTCTAAAGAGCAGTTATGTGATCTGCACCTTTCAAAATTCTATGAAACTAAGTATTGACCAAAGGTCCAACTGACACCACTATAGGAAATGAACTGATGAAATATAAAATTAGTATATTTTTATGTAGATTGAATAATCGAAATCTCACACTCAAACCTGTCTATAATAATAAGGATGTTAGTTTGAGAGCGATTGAAGTTGACATAAAGTATGAATGTAAGAAAAGACTAAACAATATATTAGACAGTGGATGGTTGACTACAATAAAATGTTCCACCAAGCGCTATCAGTACTGTAAAAAGGAAAAATCTGATTATGCAGTTAAATTATTGCTAAAAGTTAAAATCAAAATTGAAAGCAAAATATATAAATGGGTTATAATCCAAGTAGTTCAGTTGAATCCACAGTCAATGGAAGAACTTTAAAATTGATATTGAAATGCTCAGTGCATGAAATCTAAACAGTCGAGCTGGATCTTCTACGAGTTTATAAAATAGGTTATTTAATTATTATCATTATTTAAATACTGTGAATAATGTAAGGACAATAAAACAGTGAAGGATCCAATCGTGACTGGATGAACGTTCATTTTATATTTAAACAACGAAATCAAGTTATCTCTTGTAATATTAACAAGTCAAAACTTAGAAAAACAAATAAAATAAAAATTATTTTTCATTATTATACACGTTTATGCACTCGCATGTAAATTACCTTACTGACTTAATTCGAAATAGTATTACAAAATAGCCGTATATTCAGCTTTAGCTGCAGCTTTTTAATAAAACACTTGTTAAACTTCCGACATGTGTCGTATGAAACCCTTTAAAAGTTAGAAAAGCGGAAACACGTATTAATGCAATTTATAGAGCGATGCTCTTACAACATGGTGCTAATTATTGTTAAAAAGTTTCGTAATTTAAAAGTAACCAGTATTACTTTAATTAGCTTATGTAAATGAACTTTCTGTGCTGTGGGATATCTCATAACTTTTACAATGTGTTATAGTGCCATATTCGCTACGAACTTGCTCTTTTGGGAAAGCTATATAATAAATGATAATAAGCATTTGTGAAAGTTTTATCAAATTATAAATGACTGTTATGTTTTACACTTTAATTTAAATACACACTGCTTACTCACTATACTTTATCGTGTCCGGATATGTCATTATTTATAAAATTTTAGCCCAGTATCGGGCTACGTTGGTTTCATCTTTGTTGGCCAGTCACAAATCTTCGAGTGCACATCGATGAGGACAGTTTCTGCATATAATAAGATATTCTATATTCTGTGGTTCTCCATAGTCACAGTTCACGTCATCTTGATTTTTTTTCCCATTTTGCCATGTTTGATTTTACTGGAGTGATTCCCATTCTTATCATATTCAGAGTTTTCCACGTTTTAAAGTCTAGGGACTGGTCGGTCCACTGAACCTGGATAAGAGCAAAATACTAAGGTGGTTCATCTTGTACTGTTCCAAGGAAGCTTCTTCTTCATTTTAGTCGCTTTAGTGGTGTTTTAGATTTGTGTAGGGCATGCCGCTCGTCCGTGATCTAGTTAATTTTCTCTATGTGCTCTGCAACGCCTCTGCGTGTTGAGGGTTCAGCAAAACCTGCTGCTTTATATAGATTTGAGAGTGACGTTGGTTTCATGCTCCCTATTCCTATCCTGCATGTCTCATTTAGCACAGTATCAACTTGTTTGGTGTGGATAGATCTGCCCCAAACGGAGCACGCATATTCAGCAAATGAAAAATACAGTGGCCATGCCGTTATTATTAAAACGCCAGGACGTGCTCCCCATTTATTTCCCGTTAGCTTTCTGAGTATGATGTTCGTAGTTGTTACTTTACCTCTCGGTTTTATGCAATGTACTCTGGAGGTGAAGGACCGGTCCAGAACTACTCTAAGATGTATAGGTTGGTTTGTGTGTTCTAATGTATTACCATTCCACACAATTTGTAGTTTTTGCCTGGCTTCATTTGCTCGAAGGTGCAAAGCGTAGGTATCAGGTTTCTCCTCCACTTCGTCAAAACTATTTCCTTGAGCACATATTGCAAGATCGTCAGCATAGAGGAAGTGCTTGGTTTTGGTTGGCGTAGGTTGGTCATTTGTGTATATATTAAAGAGCATTGGTGTTAAAAAACTTCCCTGTTGGAAGCTGTTTATTTGAACTCTCCATCTACTTACTTTACCCTTTAGCATAACGACAAAACGTATTTTTTGCAGTAAGAAATATACAAAATTACCCAGATAATGGTCATTGAGAGTGCTGTATAATTTGCGGAGCAATGTTTTGTGTCGTACTGTGTCATATGCTGTTGTTAAATCTACAAAAGCAGCCCTTGTTATAAGTTTTTGTTTAAAGCACCCTTCAATGTTTAAAGCACCCTTAATTCTGTTAGTGCGGGGACTTGACCTGTGCAAGATTTACTGGGTTTGAATCCTCCTTGTTGTGGGATGAGGTGCTTGTCGACATTTTTTTTTTTTCTATTCTGGTGAGTATAAGTCACTTAAAGAGTTTGAAAAAGCGACACGACACCGAAGTAGGTCTTTAGCTACTAGAATTTTCTAGGTCCTTTTCTGGTTTTACCAAGGCTATTACTTTAGATTTTTCCATGATTTTTGAACTTTGCAGGTTTTTCAGCACAAGTTATAATATTGCAAAATCCAGTTTTCTGCTCCTTGGCGTAGATGCTGTATTTGTTTATTGCATATATCATTAACACCTGCAGCTTTCCCGTTTTTAACTTGTTAATACCATCGTGGAGTTTTTTTAGTGTAAAAGGAGTTCCTAGGTGTATCCAAATCCAATCTTCTTCTAGTGTTTGGTTCTTTATATTGGTTCGTTGTTCTTCCATCCATAAGAAGTTAGGCTGCAACTTGGTTTGCTGTTATTTTGCAAGGTTTTTTATGTCCATTTTTTTTAGAGTTTCAACTTAGACACTTCCCTTCTTACTTGCCTAGACGGAGGTCCGCTTAAGACTATATCAGACTATATGTATTATGGCCTTTGTTCTCGAGAAAGTATAATTTGTTTTTATAGAAATGGGTAGAAGCATTATTTTTCTTTTTTTTTTAGTTTTAATAAAACAAATATACGCTTATAATTGAGAGGTCAGTTTTGAATAACGATAAATTAACATCACTCCTGAGACTTCAAATAAAATATGAATAGAATAGTGAACAGTTGACATCCTATAAATATATATACATATAAATATGTGTGGAAGCTCAATATATATAACACAAAATTTTCCAAAATGTGTGCAGGTATATACCCAAAACTATATGCACAAAAATTATGCAAAAGATAAAGTAATCTAACATATGGCAATCTAAGAATCAGTTCATAAATTTGCAGATGAAAATTGGAGGAAATTTTCATATATAGACACTATTTTCTGAGTGAATATAGTCAACAATAGCATTGCGGATAATTCTAACTTAGAAATGGATAAAGTTTTAGTAGTCTTACGAGATATATCTTCATATATAGTAAAAAACTATAACACGGCGGCATAAAATATAATTGAAGCATCAGAAAACCCATTTAAAAAATCAAATTTCTATCGTTGTATTTTTTGATTTGGAAGTATTTTAAAAAAACCATCCTAGTTAAATTTTTCAACATGTACAAGCTGTAATTTATATACTAATTTTTTTAGCGATTGTAAATCGCGCCAAGAAAAACAATGAGGTCAACATGTTCAACAACAATGATAGAGTCGTTCTTTTCGTATATAAAGAAGGGTGTTCTAATAGAGAAAAAAATGAGAAAGTGGTCATCATTAGGCTTCTTCTTCTTCAGATGCAAATTCACTAATGGATGTTAGCGATCACATTTTCCATTAATTCTCTATTTCTTGCAATATGTATCAGATATTGTATGTCGTTAATCCCTGTCCCTGTTCATTAGGCTGCAAAACAAAACATTTATTATTTTAATTGAATTAAGCCTATAATATAGGTTTATTGACTTTTCAATTCTCACTTCGGAAATTGTTTTCACAATGCAAACATATATATATATATATATATATATATATATATATATATATATATATATATATATATATATAAATATATATATTATACATATATATATATATATATATATATATATATATATATATATATATATATATATATATATATATATATATATATATATATATATATAACAAGCGAGTCTTCTACAGCTGGCGCTGCTTCTCGCATCCTAATTTCCAGCGTTTTTTGTCGAAGCAATCTTCAGTTGTTAGATCTCTGGCGGTCATTGCATCGTCGACATTGTCTCTCCAGGATCGTCTTGATCTACCTCGTTTTCTTCTCGTTGGCGGAGTCCATTCTTTTATTTTTTTTTGCCATCTATTTTCTGGCATTCTCTGAAAGTGTCCATACTAGTTAAGTCAATTGGCTTCGATTGTGTCTATAATGTCTAGATCGATTTCCATTTCTCTCTATCAAGTCTAGTGAGCTGGCAACATCGTCCTTAGTAGTTCATTTCCATAGCCTTAATTTTTTATTGGTTTTTTTGGTTTATTTCCCAGAGTTCGGCACCATACAGTCCAATACTTTTTATTATTGTTTTATAAATTCTTCTTTTATTTTCTTTTGTTATATTTTTGTTTCATAATAGTCCATGTAGCTGTCTGGTGGCTGATCTTGCTTGGCCAATCTTGGAATGTATTTCTTCACTACTTCCTGCTTTTGATGTTATTTGGACTACCAAGTTTTTAAAATTGTCTGTTGGTTTTATAGCTCCCATTTCGATTTGTAGGCTTTCTGGTTTCTCTCCTACAACTAAGTACTCAGTTTTTTGTATATGTGAGGCCCCATTTGGTGTACTCATCTTTCAGTTTTCTAAGCATATATCCTACATTACTCTCGTCTTTAGCTAGAATGGCTTGGTCGTTAGCGAAGTGTATCGTGTACAATCTATCATCTTCGATTGGGATACCCATATTACAGCACTTTCTTCTCCACAGTGAGAGTGCCTCATTTAGATATATTTTGAAGAGTGTAGGTGCTATGCAGCAGCCTTGCTTTAGGCCCTTACCAATAGGAATTTCTCTAGTTAATCTATTTCCAGTTTTAATGTTTGCCGTCATATTTTTGTAGAGCTGTTGTACTTCTTGTATATTTTTTCTGCGTATTCCTTGTTTTTCATTGCTACCCAAAGCATTGAATGTGGTACCACAGAATAATAAACAATCAGAATGTCCACTCTTAGATGCCGCCTTTGAAGTTTTTCAGCACGCGCGCCATGTTTTAGAAGGAAACACATAACACAGACATATGATTTGTGAGGTTATGTAATTGTTTATATTTATGTTTAATGACATTATATTTATGTTATTATATTTAACAATGTTAATATAATTGTATTGTATGTCTATGATTGCCGTAAGTCAATTAAACCGGGTTAATTTTTCTATGAACACCACATAAACAACACTGGTTCCCTCTAAAACATGGCGGAACGTCTGCGCGAAGGAGATGCGCGTACTTAATTTTCCATGGAGAGTGGGCATTCTGATGGTTTATTATTCTGTGGTGGTACACTATCGTATGCCTTTGTCAGATCTATAAAGACGATATGAGTTAAGAGGTTGTGGGCTAATCTTTTCTCGATTACTTGCTTTAGAGAGAATATACTGTCCATACAGGATCTGTCTGCACGAAAGCCATTCTGTTCTTTTACATCTGTCATCTCTTTTTCAATTTTATTTTTTATAATTTTTCCATACAGTCTTGAAAGTGAATTTATGACACTTAGCCCCCTGTAGTTTAAGCAATTCTTTTTATCTCCTTTTTTGTAGATGTTGTTAATATGTGCTTATGTCCTCTCCGGTAGTAGGTCGTGTCCATTAAAGAATAAGGTGAAGACATACGCCAGTAACTCCCGTAATACTTGTGGGCTATGTTTTAATAATTCATTTGGTATACCTTGTGGGCCGCATGACTTCCGATTTTTTAGATTTCGTATTGCATTCTCGACTTCCTGTACTGTTATTTCATTGTCTTCACTAAATTACAGTTCATATGTTGTTGTACTGATATTCGTGAATTGAGGTCTTGTTTCAGTCAAAAGTTGTGAGTAGTGTTCGATCCAAGATATTTCTTTTATCAAATCTATTCTACTCGTTTCTTTTCTGTTTGTTTTCAGTTTTTTTACCGTTTTTCATGCTTCTCTTGATCTTGTTGACCCTATATATTTGTTGAGTTCTTCGCATTTACTTTCCCAGGAAATATTTTTTGCTTTAGTTACTAAATTTTTTACTTCTCTGTTTGATTTTGCATATGATCGTCTATCATCTGGTTCATTTGTTTGCAGTTACTTTTGATATGTTTGTTTCTTGTTGTGTACTGTTGAAATGTTGAATTTATTTCCTATCCTTTTAAGTTTTTATGATAATCCTTATTATTATGATTTAATAGCTTATTCCCATTAAAATAATAACTACTTTTAAATTCCACAAGAAAATAACTTCAAAACAATATTTAGAACCATATTAAGAGACAACATGATATGTGAAATGATATGATTGATATTTCAACAACTACAAGCAGACCGCTTGCAATAAAGTAGATCAGGAGCATAAAGTTCCTATTAAACGGGACGTCAGACAGGAATGTGTTAAACAATCATAGTAAACTTATTCAAATTGGTGGTTAAATTATTAATAACATCAGTTACTATTAGTAAACAACGAATGTTATTAAAATGGCTAAACTATCCAATCCCCTAAACTATCCAAACCCAAATGCAAAGGATTTTTTTGCGATCGAAAAAAAAAAAACGAAATAATTAATGGTAGTAAAAAATAATATTAAAAACTATACTAAAACTAGTTGACAAAAAAATTCTGCATATTTGAGAAGTTGGATTGACTGCAGGGTTAAGAGCAGCGAGGAAATTTGGACCAAAGCAGAACTGATAAATAAAAGCTTCATTACCTTGCGTTCTGTATTATTAAGTAAATGGTTATTGTTAAACCCGTGTCTAAAAGTTTTCTATTTTGATTTTTGGATATGAAACCTTAACAATAAAGGTAAAAAATTTAAATAAGATTGAAAGAGTTCGAACTGTGGTGTTACCGACCAATTCTTAAAATCTTGTCTGCTAGAAACCATGCACCGAAACTATATCCAACGAACGTTTGCTAAATATTATACGCAAAAGCTTGATCAATACCAGCAAAATAAGAAAGGTTGAAGAGTTTGGTTATATAATGAGCAGACTTAAATTTCGCTTAATTCGATTAATCATTAATAGCAAAATAAAAGGAAAATGCTGGTTTTGAAGAAAACAATTATCCTGGCTGCATAACATTATGCTATGTACAGGTCGAACGATCGAGAAATTATTTTAAGTTTCCTATAGTTTATAATATACGTGATATACAAAGAAGAAGAAGAATGCAGTCACTTTAGTCACACTTATAACAATTAAACCAAATTACACAAATAATTCTACTCATCAATATTTTTTTTTAGTATTTTGTGAAATTTCAAAAATTTCTGAAATGTCTGAAACTATTATTTAAAATCCTTTACTACAAAATTCTGCATCGAGTACATAAATTGTAAAATTGTTGAAAGTATATATAATATGTAGCTGACTGAGAATCTCGTTCAATAATACTTTTGAAGATTTGTCATGCAGCGTTTCTTCATGTGAGTAATGCAGGCTTACAAATTCTAGAGCTTTTATGTGTAATAGCGCATTCAATCTTGGAATTTGGATTTTGAGTTGCGGCTTGTTTACTCAACTCAAGTTATGGTCAGAGTCGGACGGAACTTGGGGGCTTATTACATTCAGATCACGTGGTCACTTTGCTTGTAGAAGCTTCCTTAATATGTACGATGTTTAATGGCGGAGATAACTAGATCAATAAGAAAATTATTGTTACAATGTAATAAAAAATGTGATGGAGTCGACCGTTACTTGATGGAAATTTATTTTTTATAACAATAAAACGATAAATATATATGATAAAAATTGGTAAAAATTATATATATTAATTTACTTCATAGTCATATTGAATTTAGAAAATAAATAGAACAAAACAAATCCATAAATTTCTTAGATTTAAAAATTATCAGACCTAAAACAAATATGAGGTCTCCGTATTTTATAAACCTACCCATATCGATATCACTATACATAATTTATAACCTCATCCTACACAACATTGTTTGGCACCATACCATAGCATGTTACATAGACTAATAGAAATTCCGATGTCAAAATACAAACTTAAGATGAAATATTAAATATCATTAAGCAAAGAGCAGTTAATAATACACAACAATCTAACAATTAATAAAATTTAAAATCAAAAACTTTATTAGAAAACCCTGAAATTAGTATTTCCACCACCAGAGAAAAAACCCAGTATCTCCTGCTTGATTACATATACAGGTAAGACATCAAAATAGACAAACACATAAAAAAGAAAGGAATAACACCAGCTTTTAGACCAAACAACAACTTACGCAAATATATTAAAAACAACAGGGTCCAAAATTAAAAGCACTTACACACTGGTGTATACAAACTTAACCCTTCATTAGTCGCTAGGAAAAGCTGAGCATCAAGAATCGCTACAGTGTCTAAGACCCACAATTAAAAAAAAATAGTTATTGCTACAAAATTCACACAAATATTTCATATTGTGTATAGAAATGACTAAAAAATATTTTTGAAAATATTTTATTGGAAAACAACAGAAAGAAAATGAAAAACACTAGTATAACAATATATTGATATTTAATTGATATCGGGTTGAATGCTCGAAAAAATGAACTTTGAAACTTAAGGCAATTATCGAGCACAAGTGTAATCAAATATTGTCCAAGCACTTTTGATTAATATAGCATCTTCAGAGGCATTTCGTCAAATATGGGCTATCCAGCAAGCGTAGAATGTGATAAACATGAATGTTAACATAAAATTGTACAAATGTAGAACGTAGAACCTTTTTAATTAATTTTAAACTGTTTGTCATTGTTTTAGTGTAGTGTTTTGTACAATTTTATGTTAACATTCATCTTTTTATTTTAATTTAATTTAATTTTAATTAATTTTAAACTGTTTGTCATTGTTTTAGTGTAGTGTTTTGTACAATTTTATGTTAACATTCATGTTTATCACATTCTACGGTGGCTGGATAGCCCATACTTGACGAAATGCCCCTGAAGATGCTATATTAACCGAAAGTACTTGGGCAAGATTTGATTAAACTTTTGCTCGATAATTGTCTTAATTTTCAAAGTTCATATTGATATTTGTAATATAAAAATAAATTAAAAAAAAATTTCAAATATTTGAAATGGAAAAACAGTCCATAATTTCTAGTTAAGAGGAATATAAATTAACTAACAAAATAACAGCTTTTTAACAAAAATATAAAGTAAGCATTTCGCACGATCTGGTAAGTGAGACATTTTATGTTGTAGCGTCACTCAGTTAAAGAATTTTTTGCATTTTATGCATGAAAAGCGAGTACACCTGTTCTTTTCGGTAGTACAAAATACACAACAACCCTTTGTTTGATTTCTTTCTGGAATTGCGTGTGTGATGCCGCAAATTTCGCAAATTCGAAATTTGAGGCTAACTGGCAATAACAACCCTTTGTTTGATTTCTTTCTGGAATTGCGTGTGTGATGCCGCAAATTTCGCAAATTCGAAATTTGAGGCTAACTGGCAGATTTGTAGTAGTAACTCGACTTTTTAAATAAGGATACATAAGCTAATTCTCAAGATTTCTTAGAAAATCATGTCATTATACGTTTTTTTTTTTTCATTTTTATCGTTTGCCTTTAAGATAACCATAAATTATTGCCAGATATATTCAATATGGTATAGAATATAACCATTGGCCAACGCTTTGTGCTTCTTGAACAGTTGTGATTAGCACTGAGCTGGTCTCCCATGTTGATTCCTATTTTTGTTAAATTGTATATGGCGATAATTTCTGGTTTATTTTGATTACTCCTACTATAATTAATTGCTATAATTAAATGATGTAGTGAAGATACAAGCAATACATTTTTATTTTCTTTTGCTAATATGAGTACAAGTATAATATATTGATTAAAACCAAACATACTTAAATTTATAGGATGCTTTGGTTTTGCAAAATCAAGGGGCAATTGTCTTTTATTTTTCCTGATGGTTCCCACTACTGTTATTTTCTTTTTTATTACTTGTTCACCAACTCGTTACTTGTAAACCAGTTATCAATTGTTGGATTTCGGCCTGAATCATAAATAGGTTCACATGACCGTTAAACAACATCACTAGGTCTGTTACTAACATGAAAACGTCCTTCAGGTTGTTGGCCAACATATACCTACAAATTAGCCTTATAAAACATTTTAGCATCAAAAATTGACACTTAACATCTTATCGATGGTGACATATTCGAAAAGATTGTATCCACTTCTGCAATAAGTTACAAAAGTGTCGCAAAAAATTCGTATATCAGCCAACTTGTCTTTTTTTTTAGTCGGTTTTCACAAGTTACTTTGTCATTGAATCGCATACACTGAAAGAGAAATTTAAATCGTGGGAGCGACATAGTCATGCGAAATATTTCTATACTTGATCCGTCAGTGTTCCAAAACTCATCTGGATTCACACGATTACCTTTCAGACGTGCTGCATAATAAATGAGTCCTATTAGTGCCGAAACTTCTAATATATCAGTGTGTCTAGCATCCCGATGACAAAGTTATTTCTTATTGAGTCTATATATTTGTTGGTACTTTCCACAATCATTTCTAACATAGTGTTATTCACAAAATATTTCCTAATATCAAGTACTCTTCAAGTAACGTGTAGGTTATCTCGACATCGGCAAACGTACTACGTAATTTTCTTGTCTTGTTCTAACATTTCTCGGTGGAACAGCCTGATAGTTCCATCCTTTTCAATAAACGCTAAAGTATTACTTCCACTTTCTTCTTCCTCGTATGTCACATCTTGTGTGGATTTACTTCCGCAATCACGTTCCTCAATTTGATCGATTTCGTTTTCACTTCTCTCATCGCCAAAATAATTTTCGTCGTCGGTGGGAACCATTTCCTATAATTCCAACAAGCGTTTTTGTTTGGCTTTAAAGAATATCTATAAAACAGAATTGGCAAAAACTTACCGGTAGAATTTAATAATAATATGCTAAATATTTACCTAATCTGTAAGTTATGTGAACAAATAATAGCTACCCCGTTAGTTCCTACGGAGTCTGCACCTAAAATAACTATAAAAGTCGAACTGTATCCAGGCAGGTAAGAATGTACACTAACTAACGTCTAACACGAGTTTGTTTGATAGGGAGAGGTACAAAAAGTGGCGATAGAAAAATAACAGTTATTTATAAATCCCGAATGAATAATTCTGTCGTCGATGTGTGACACCGATAGCGACTAATGGAGAGTTAAATTTAGCGATTGCCCAAAAACTTACATGGGTTAAACTGGTAGAACTTTTAACGAATGTATAGTAGAACATAAAGATGCTTTCATTAATAGAAAAACATATTCTATGAATTTTACCTTTTAGATCTAGATCATTCCTTTAATGACGAAATTAACAAATTAAAAAATACAGACATAATTTCTGAATGATCAGACCATCTTGAAATAAACAGTTATCTCCTTCCCAACTCATTCAGTTAAAGACTATAAAGTGTAAACATACCAAAAATCATCACTTTTCACTTGAGAAAGTCACGATGTCGAAACAGCTTTAGTGATAAGATAGATATTATGATAAATTTTGTGGAAATTTTGTAAACAAAGTTTATAGTGTTTTATTAATATAATAAAAACTAGTTTGTAATAAAGAATGTTGAAGACCTGTGAAATTTGTCCATAATTCGAGCAATTTCTGTAAATGGGTCTGAAGGGTTTTATCATTTATCCACTTAACAAAAATGGCATATGCAAAAGGTCTAGCTTTTCCAAATTCCGTTTTTTTGAATTTTGTGATTAGATAAAGTACCGTTAACTTTTACATTAAAAGATCAATGAGATAGGAAATTTTTTTATGAATTGTGCTATATAACCTTTTATTCCTCATCGACTAAGTGTTTGAATAATATAGATTTAGGTTGATTTTGTTTATAAATAGAGAGATTTTTGGAAACTTGCTGTGTCTTTATATATTCTTATAGATATTCAGCAAATGTTTCAGGACCGAGAGAAGAGTTTTTTGTATTATTGAGTAAGTATTCCAATTCATCCATAGTTATATAATAATTAAAGGAGAAACTTCATCAGGCGGTATATCAATACCTTTGGATTCCTCCTCTTTCTTTTTTGGTCATAAAATCTGGAGGAAGAACAGCATCGCTGGAGAATATTTCAAAACTATTAGCTAAAATATTGGCTATGTCAAGGAGGGGGAAAGTGTATATTTTTTTTTTCTTCTAAGAAGTTAATGTAGTTTATGGTATTTTTCCAGGATATATTTCGTACCATTTGCCACACTTTATTAATTGTGGTAGATAAATTTAATTCTTAAATAAACTTTTTCCATTATTCACGTTTACTTCTTTTAATAATGAATCTAGCTCGTATCTTTAGTCGTATAAATTTCAAGTCGTTTTCAAACTTACACAAAATTTATTTTAACTCTTATCACTATAGCTGTTTCGGCTGATTGCCTTTCTCAATTGATCTATTTTTGACTTGTTTTTACAATACACAGTGTAAATAAAAGTTTATGGTCGGTATGGTAAAATTTAACAGAATATCTAACGCAGATATAAAATCATATTTTCAGCGAATAGACAAAGATAACAATCATATTTCCCCTTGGTCTCCCCTCCATAAATATTTTTAACACTGCCCATTAGTGAGACGAATAGTTCCGATCAGAGATATTTTACATATTCTCTGGTTCCGATCCTAATATACCTAAAAAACTAGAGGTGGGTTCTCCCGTTTTTTAAATTTTTATTGGAACCGTGTTTCGTAAACTGTAACTAGTTGATTGTTTACCAGTATTCAAATTAGCGTGTACACAAACATATTGGCTATTATCATTTATGTGTATAAGTATTGAAGTGAAAGAACCTAACGAAGGATATATGTATTATAACTTGAAAAATAAATTAAACAATACAAATAGTACTTACATTTACATTACACATTATTAAATCGCGAATCGTCTAAATTAATATTTAAAACCATAAGTTTTTCCACTTTTCTTGTTAACCGTGTTCTTCTTTTATTTAAAATAAACCATATTTTAAACATGTGTTCACAAGGAAAAGATTTTGTTACAATACTGCAATATTTTATGAATATAGTGGTTAAGTTAGGTTATACATGGCGATGGTTTTTCCACCACGGTTATGGACAGTTCCAATCTCTGTTGGAAATTTTTTGTGGGTAATATATCATCAAACAATTACATGTCGACTTCTTTCATATCTCTCGATACAGGTGTATGTTTAGATGAGTCATCTCCAATTAATTTATCAAAAATACACCATGGACTTAAGTTATCTTTATCAGTTTCTTTTTCTGGTACTTGTTGATTTTCAAGATTTGCTAAACTTATGCAAAGACTCGTTTCATCCATTTTCCATAGTTGAAGAATCAGCTTTTAAAAAGTTTGCAGGGTGGATTCCTGGATATAAACCGCCAACAAGAAAAACTGTCAGGTTCATTACTTCAGGAATGTTATGTCAAAACTGAGCAAATTATTAGATCACAAGTTGTTAAAGAAGTAGAAAATATCTGTATTACTACTGACCTCTGGACATCTAGAGTAACTGAGAGTTACTTCCCATTAACAGGACAATATTTAACCGAAAATTTAGTCTTTAAAACGGTTTTATTAGGCTGCTGCCATTTTTCTGGAAACCATAATTCAGAAAACAGCGATTAGTGAAATTATTAATCAGTGGGGTCTAAAACGAAAAGTGAATTTTGCATTAACTGATAATGCCATGCCAATGCCATGACATAATGTCAAAGCTATTAAAGATGTTTTAGAATGAAAACATTTAAGTTGTTTTGCTCATACGTTAAATTTATTGGTGGAGGACGCACTTAAATGCTGTCGTGTACAAATAGATAAAATTAAAAGTCCTTTTTTTGACAATTCTACAAAAAAACACATTTAAAAAAAGTACCTTATCTTCACAAAAGATTTTAAAGTATTAATTACAACATATTCATCCAATTACGCCAATCCAAGACGTGGAAACTACGTAGAACTTCGCCTATTACATGTTAAAAAGAATGACCGAGTTAGAAGAGGCAATCCGTTCCACATCGGTTAATCTAAATAAAGAACACTGGATTATTTGTTCTCAACTTTCCCAAATTTTACGGCCGTTTAAAGAAATAACAAGTACAATGAGTGACCAAAAATACTTGAAGGGTAGTTCAGTAATTGATATGGTACGCTGCCTGCAAGAATCTTGCAATAAAATTTTAGCAAACGGTAACCTTACATCCATAGTATCCGACATAGTACAATTACTAATATCGGGTTTAGCAAAAAGATTTAAAGGGATAGAACAGAGTGGCACATTGTCATTATGTACATTTATGGATTCACCATTTTAAGTGCAGGGTTTTTCTGATAAAAATGAAGCTAAAAAAATAAAAGAAAATGTTAAGAAGCTGGTTACTTCTATAATTAACGAACAAAAAGATTTTACTATTGAAAATCAACCAGTACAAGAAAAAGAAACCAATAAAGATGACTTAAGTCCATGGTAAATCAATGATGAGATGAATCATCTACACGTATACCTGTATCAAGAGTCCATTACAACGGTGGAAAAACCGTCGCCATGTATATCCTAACTTAACCACTATATTCATAAAGTATTATCAATATGAACACATATTCAAAATCTAGTTTAGTTTGAAATAAAAAAAAGAACACGGTTAATAAGAGTAAAGTAGAAAAACTTATGTTTTTTAATGTCAATTTAGACTATTCGCGATTTAATAATAACGTGTAATGTAAATGTAAGTACGATTTACTATTTGTATTGTTTAGTTTATTTTTCAAGTTATAATAAATATATCATTAGTTTTTTTCACTTTAATAAATATACACATAAACGCTAATAGCTATTATGTTTGTTTATGTAGGTACTCTCTTACATGAAACTACTTTTAAACAATCATAGTTACTTGTTTACGAAAATTTAAATTTTTAAATGCATTCATTTTTTTTGGAATCCTGAGAAAACTAACATATATTTTTGAAAAATTTAAATGCAAAATGAAAGATCACATTATTAGGTTGGTCGAAAGTTCCTTAGAATAAACAAAAAGTTTTTTGAATGAGATATTTGAAATTAAAAATCACACTAATTTTTTTACCCCTATAACTTATTAAAATAAACAATATAGAAGTTTTTAGGGACTTTCGGTCCTCGGTAATAATATATTTCATGTTTCATTCTGCGTTTAAATTTTTCAAAAATATCTATTAGTTTTTTCAGGATCCGAAAAAAATGAATGCATGAATGAATGAATTAAAAAATATTGGCCCGAAATTTTGTGCCTACGTTCTTAACGATAAAACTACTACGACCCACCTCTACTACTCGTTACTCGTTGTTTTGACCATACAGACGTTGTCAAATAATTATTGTGTATGAATATTTTTTAATGTGGCGTTATTGTATGCAGTTTATTTTTTCATATTGGGAATAAGGCACAATGTGACTTTATAATAAGCTTATTTTGATGTTTAGATTTTTAATTCGGAAATCGTACTTAAAATACGAAACAAAAATAAATTTTATTTATATAAAACGATTACCGTGGAAACCAAATGTTATATTACACTTATTGTAAAGTAAACTGGTGGCATATTCCTAATAAAAAAAAAACAGTAAGCTGCCATTTAAATCAATTTCGCCCAAATTTGATTATCTTAGAACATTGTTTAAATGCAAATAAAAGACAACAGGTCAAATAAAACCAATAAGTTTGGCAACGTTGAACTTCCCCTTTTTTATTATTTCTACGCTTGCATATTCGACGATATAAAGGGCGGACCTAATATACCTTTCTCTTTCTAAGCAGCTGTTTCTCACTCCATCTCACGTAAGGTCCATACCGACCATAAACTTTTTCCTACACTGTATAGTCGCTAATGAAATAGGTTGAGGAGGGGAGAACTACTTGTCTTAAGTTGGTCATTCGAATTATATCAACAGTTGATCATTCATCTGAATGACTAACTTGAGACAAACAGTTCTCCCCTCCTCAACCTATTTTATTAGAGACTATATATTGTAAACGCAAGTTAAAAATAGATCACTTGAGAAAGGCAATCAGCCGAAACAGCTGTAGTGATAAGAGTTAAAATAAATTTTATGGAAGTTCGTAAACAAAGTTTTCAGTGTTTTATTGTTACATAAAATGAATTTCCATCAAGTCAAATAAATTGATGATTGAATTCATCAATGTATTATATTTCCTGAATCGATTTAATGCTGTCTTTGACAGTTTTATAGCTTCTTAGCATTCAGAATTCCACCAAGGAACTGACGAATTTAACTGTAATGCATTCATTACCACCAAAGATTACCACGAGGAAATGACTGCTGATGTTTTTGAAGAATATTTTGAGCAAATGTTGGATTTAATTCCAAAAAAGTCTGTCATAGTCATAAATAATGGTAGTTACCATTCAAGACTAGCAGAAAAATTGCCAACAACAGCATGGGAAAAAGAAGAGATAATCGATTGGTTGGATAAACACGCAATTGAGTACAAGGAGAATTCGACATAAAAATAATTATTACCTATCGTAGGGCAACATACAGCAGCTTATAAAAAATATATAATTGATGAAATGGTATTAAACCGTAATGTTTATGATATATGGTCTCAAGTAAAGGGCGAAGTCGGACGCAACAACAAAACTTTTAAATAAGAACACTTACAACAATTATTAGAACATTCCTTATCAAAAGTAACTCCAGAAAATTGGAAAAATGCTGTTAACACGTTCGCACCTGACTACCACTATACTGGTAGTTCGAGTTTTCCGTAATATACTGACTACCACGTTACTGGTTCACAGCTCTACTAATTTCAATGCTTTATATATTCACACAGACCAGGAGTAAAGGAACGAGATGTAGACGCCGTATATGTATGTAGTCTCTAATATTGTAATCTTTGCCAGTATACTGGTAGTTCGTTCCTAAACAATTTTATTGACACATTTAGAGCACGTACTAATTTTAAGGTTATATGGTAATATTGGTGAATTTTATTGACGAAATATGGATAATACAAATATTCCAGGGTAAGAAATAATAAATATCATTTATAGGATAAGTCATAATAGTGGTAGTAATAAAACAAAATAATTTTGGTCTAATATTTTAGTGTTATTTAGTTACTGATTAATTAAAAGCACTTGTGCCACTAATTCCGCTTTTGATAATTTTTTTATTATTTTTTTAGATGATTTTACTTTAAATGTAGTTGATTGTATGCACTTAAACCTCTCACTCTTAAGTTAAATTTAGCATTCTTAAATTTTGTTCACTTTATTATAGTATAGCTACAAGACTTTTTTATTGCCCCATTATAAACACTTGAATGTTTCTTGGACGAATAAATAATATTGAATTGTTTTAATTGTTCTTAAAAGTATTATAAAATTTAAATGAAAAATAAAGTTATGTACAGAGTGGTTCAACAGTTTGTGCATTATTAATTGTTTTCTTTTTGTTTTAGCCTAAGTGATATAAAAAAACCTAGACTTTCAAAGTATGCTAGCAATCGCTCGTTAACAGAACAAGAATTACAGATTGAAGCAAATAAAATAGAGGCAGAATGTTTCGATAGTCTCCCAGAAAATCTTAATGAGTCCGAAGACGATTTTTCTGACGATGATTCTGTAGTTGATAAAACTTATCTTAGCGAAACTAGTGTAAATAGTTCTGAAAATACGGAGTCCGATCAAAGTGAATCTGGGGATGAATAACATTTTGATCTAACAGATGAACCAAATATTTGCCATAATAAGACAAAAAGTACCACCATGACACAAAAAAAATCTACAAAATACATTTCAGATGAACATTATGGTTGGGGCGAATTAGAAGAAGATGTAACAGAATTTGATTTTACTGGAATACCGTCTATCAATGTAAATCTTCCGGCCAATGCCAAACCCATAGATTATTTTAATGTGCTTTTCGACAACGATATAATCAACACAATTGTATGTGAAACTAATAGACGACCCACTGTATCCACATGTACAACACTTCAACGAAAAAGAAGTGTATGAAAAGAAGTTTCTAATGAGGAAATCAAAAAATTTCTAGGTTTGTGTGTTTTGGGAGGCATCGTAAAATTTCCTTCCCTTGCCAAACACTGGAGCAGGGAAAGCATTTACTACCACCCTGTTTTTGGAAAAACTATGGCCCGCGATAGATTTCTAGGGATTTTAAAAATGCTACGATTCGTAGACCATACTGATTTTAATACTGAGGACCGTCATTACAAGATTCGGACTATTTTGGACGCAGTTCTAAAAAATATACAAAATTGTCTATACCCTAATAGCTCTCTATTGATGAGGCCATGATCTTGTGGCGTGATCGTTTCATCTTTCGACAATACATAGCCAGTAAGCGTCACAAGTATGGGATTAAACTATACGAACTAACTACACACGATGGATATATATTAAATATTATTGTATATATACATACTATACATACATATATATAAAAAACTACTTTTTTGCAATTTCGTGAGAGCATAGTAATGGACCTTATCGACAATAACAAGGCTATTCAGGTACAAACAACTGCAAACAATATGCATTTCCCAGAACAAGTTCCTGTCACGGAAAAAAATAAAAGTGGTATGTTACGGTGCCGATATTGCACTAAGCAAAATGCCCGAAAAAGGTCCCGTTATTATTGTCCCAGCTGCCCCGACTCACCAGGACTATGCATAGTTCCTTGCTACAAATTGTTCCAAACACAAGTCAAACAATAAATTTATTTCTTATAGTTTTAAGTTTAGAATGATAATTATACTTATAATATAATATAACTTATAATATAACTTAATAGTTATAATATAACTTTTGTAATAAAAAAAAATGATAAAATTGATAAGAGAAATTTTTTTCCCAATTATACAGAGATTATTGTTGTTTATTTTGTCTAGATTATCCTGCCAGTATACTGGTATTTAGTATATAGCTAAAAACGTATATCTATATCCTGACTACCAGTATACTGACAGGCTAAGTAAACCAAAAAAATGTTTTAATATCTATATACTAATCCATGTGTCCGAGTTTTAATCCAATATTCCTGTTTTTTACCTAAAAACCCATATCCGTTTCTGAGGAACGTCTAGTATCAATAGGTTAGGTGCGAACGTGTTAATCATGCTCACAAGGAAGAAAATAAAATGTGAAATTTGAATAATATGACTGATGCAATGCTGGAACCGGTAATAATTAACATTGGAGTTGAATATTCCTTAGATTCTGAAGAAAACAGTGAATCTGAAATGGAATTTGATTAAAATAATATTTAATTGTTTTACAAATCGGCCGCTGTTACGGCCACAAATTATTTTGTATACAACCAATAAAATAAATATCTTACATTTCTTGCAAATTCATTAGTACCTGTTAATCTCCATCACTCCGACACTTTATTTAGGGATTAGTAACCCTCATTGGGTGGTAATACCCAATTTATAATTGTTTTCCTATGTTCTTCATTAAACTTGTTGGTAAATATCTATTTTTCATTGAGTCACCCGTATCAACAGTTTAGGGATTTGCATACATAATGTGCTATCAATATGATGCAAAATGGACTATAACACCTAAAAACTGGTTTTATGTGGAGCTTGTTTTAAAACCTACAACTCGGTCACTAGCTCGAATATTCTGTATTTTTAAAATAATAATAACAGTATTTTCCTGTTGTCCCTAACCATTATGAAAAATAAACTTCCTTGTTGTTTAAACGAGCCTTTTATTCAATAACTAAATAAACTAAAAAATAAATATAATTTTTGCATTATTTAGTTAACCTTAACGATTTCTAGACCATGCAAAAATTAAAATAAAAAAAAAACGATCGGCTGCTCCTGACGTACAGATACGTTGCAGAACATAAAATACCTCACGGCGAGCACTGCGTGAAAATAGAATTGCACAGCGAAAGGGTTAACAAAGACCTCGTAAAGAATGTTTTTAATATAGATTTTATCATCCAAATTATGTTTGATATATTATGGTACACAAGATAATGCTCATGCTTAAAGTACACAAGATGTATGCAAACGTTATTTTTGTATTTAATCTCAAAAAAAATAATTAAAGAGCAAAATATACTCTTAAGACAGTTAAAAGTAACAGCACCACGTCGTTTAACTCATTTTAGTTAACTCAAAATTTCTTAAAGTATCGCTTAGATGAATAATAATCTCATAATCTCAAACCCTTTACCTGCTGGCTTATGTAATGAGAACCAACTATAACTAAACATCATAGGTGTGAGGCGCTCGAATCCTAAGAAAATTTCGAAATTCTTGGAGGTCATCTTTTTATCGGAGTTCGGTGACGAAGCAGCTCCTCCTATTTTTCAACTTACAAGGCCGCAGTTACTGGTATGTGACTCACAACATAACAAAATTTGGATAAAGAAGATTTTATACAGATCTAATAACTACTTTACCAAATACTATGTAGGCAGCGTTAAAGTTTTACTATGCGGAAAGCATTGAAACTCGTTTGTTTTCTGTCTATTCATCACGCTATGGGAATATTTTTTAAAGATAAAGGATATTAAAATTCAATACTAGCAACGGTAGTAAATCAAGCATTTTCAGCACGATCTCAATGAAAAGCTTTTTAATAAATATTGTTTAAAAATTAGGCTTACGATAATATGCTCAAAATCAAGAAAATAATTCTTAGTAAAGTAATTGTCACAGCAATACACTTTTATTGTGGGTACCAGAAGTTAGAAGTTGTCAACAAATTTATATATTTGGGAGTAGAACTTATATTCTCGGGATTGTTGTGGAAATTGTACTCAATCATTATTACTAAAGTTTAACTAGATTGTGAAGCAGTTGTGGGCATTAAGATTAAATCAGGAATGTCATGCTGGGATGCAACATTTATATTTATGAAGTTTAAGATAGAAACAATTACTTGAATGCCATCGCTACTTTCTGTAAATAGACCAGTTTGGTTATGCAAAAATCATCGATTTCACGGCAAAATGTTTCACAGATATATGACGCTTGTAAGACATGGGTGCGGATTACTAAATGACCAATAAATGAAAAGATACTCCTATTTTTACCTTGCGCTTTTTTTAAACAATAATTGATGGTCACAATTTGATTGTTTGTTTTTTCCCTTATATTTTAAATAAACAATATTAATATATTATTTTTAATTTAAGAATATCTTCATTTTTTCCGTTTTTTAAATTAAAATTGATAAATAATTTACGGAGATATTTGCAAAAAAGCAGTTTTTTTGCACTAATTTATAGATTTTATTAATTGTTTTAATAATGAAATAAAATGTTAATAATACATTAAAACGTCGAGTAACTACCGTCCTTTAAATTTATGCGAAATTTTCCCCCGATTGGTCAAACAGTTTAATAGTTATTTAATTTGTTTATCCCTGAACTAATTATTTAAACTATTGAACTTGCCCTATGAAAAACGCTAGACACATTAAGCAAATTTCATACGAATATTTAAGACTTAAACTATCTCAGAAGTTAAATGCATATTCTGTTTTTATTCAAATTATTTACAAAACAAACGTTTGAAAAAGGGGTATGTTTTTTACTTATAAACAATTGTAATAACTTCTATATTTTTTAAGCTACAGATTTGTACGAACAACCATTGGATAGCTGATAAAAAACTTACATTTAAAAAAATAAACCTTCTATGACCAATAGGAACGAAGTTAGCGACTATTTTTAAAAAATCATATCTCCATTGTTTATAAACATTAAGAAGTGAAATTTGTACAAATTTTGAATGAAAATCTAAACGTTATACTGAAACTTATAACTATCAAATTCATTCAATTTTTCGAAACTTAAATCCTTTCGATACGAAGGTACTTTCGAATGATCGACATAGGAAAGTGGAGGGGAAACTGTTTTAGCTCCACACTCTAAAATTTCGTCAGTCTCAGTTTTCGTCTAAAATTTCGTCTATTGGCTTTAGAAAGCAATATACTTCTACTTCTTTGAGTAACATATTTTGTGTATTTTAAACAAAACAGGTTTAACTAAACGTTTTTAATTACAATTTGATCGAATTGTAAGTAATATTTAAAACTATTGAATAAGTAATTAATTATTTTCAATTTTTATAATCGGTGAGAAATATTATTTACTATAGATTATTTCATAATAAACAGGAAACTATGGCATTAACTTGTTAAATCGGTAGTAGTTTTAAAGTATGCAGTTTCCTTTGAAATATTTTTATTGCTTTTACTTTATTGTTTATAATCATAATTAAATTTCAACTTAATAAAATAAAAATCTTTACAAATTTTAGAAATACGATTATGCTTGTTATAACTTTATATATTTAATAAAGATTCGTTCTATATAAGCTTGCAATATTCTGATTTTTCATTAATAATATAAGTATCTTTTTTGGATTTATTTTAGACATCTGAAACATATTTCCATTCAAAAGGAGCAGATCGTTTTTTACTCTTTTTGTACTCTTTACGAGGTAATTTTTTAAAATGTTTGATTATATTGTACATTAAATCGAAAGAAATTGTCTTTTGTAATATTTTATTTATAATCAGAAGAAATTTAAATGAATCAACGCAAACAAAGAAACTCTTACTTTCACGAATATTTTTTACGATTCCAACGCAAATAAACAAAATATAATGAGAATAAGTTGTGAGGTGATTGTGGTTCTATACTCTACTGCAGTTGATATAAATTATAAAAAAATACAACAATACACTTTCTTTAAATGATTTAAGATACTTACAATTTAACAGAAATATCGGTAAATCATCTTTTAAACTAGAAACTGTGCCACCAACTGAAGGTGCAGCCAAACAGCATGTTCTTCGGGTTTACTATCAATTACAAATGTGGTTAGGAAAGAAGTTAGATGCTTGTGCCTATGAATGAAGACAAAGTGCCACTGGTTTATAACTAATTTATACTCTAGATAATTTAATTCTCGAATAGACGTTAAAGCACATTACATGCAAATGAACCACAGGTTGCAAAAATACTAGATGTGGGTGCAGAAAACGTGGTTTGAATTGTACGAATTTGTGTATAAATTGTACTAGGGAAGAAGTAGAGGAAAAAATATGCTACAACCTCGGCACAGTTACCTTTGACAACGACAGTGATTCTGAAGATGTATATTTATAGACTGACTTAATAAATTAAGACCAATAACCTGCAACAAAAAGGTTCAGAACTGACAGTGAAGTCGAATGAATGAACCAAATTTTAACTTTTAAACCAATGTATTGTAGCGTTATTAAATAAAACGAGCGGTTCGAATTTATATAAATATATTTATTTATAACTTTACAGTTCGGTACTCTCTTATCAACTAAAACCCAACTCCTAATTCCGTTACATATATATACCAAAGTATTATGTTCGAGAATATTCGGGACTAGTCCCACCTCTAATTCGTTATTTGATGGGTGGAATTTTACAGCACTTTGATATATCGCGGAAACTTCTGGGTGCTTCGAGATGCGACCGTTAGGCGAGCCGCGTTCGTAACACTGCTCCCCTCTTAGATCTGAGCGTCCCGATCAGGAACTCTATCTATAGGCCCAGGATGGCGGAATCTACAGGACTCCCCAGCTCCGCATGAACCCCTCAGAAAGAAATAACAGTCTACTGTCTATGAAGGACACGATCTCTTCGGATTAATGCAACACACAGTAATTCTTACACCGGTTTCTCGGAAGATCACTTCAAGCATGCTTCTGACAATCTTTCAATCCAGATTATCTAGTGCATGGCCTATCTTGGGTAAAGCCAAGTTCTTAATGTCGTAATTGCAGAAGATTTTCTTCAAATTAGTTAGAGCACACCATATATCCTCGTAGGTTGCCCTGTCTGTATACGACTTCCTGATCACCATCTACAGCAAAGATCGAGAACTATCTTCTAATCTCAGCACTCTTCCAACTTTATGCTGCTGGTTTTTTAACTCGTCCAAGCGACCAAATTTCTTATAAAATACGGATGAGATTCCTTTAGTCATCTCAAGATCTTGGGCAACACAGTGGGCTAGAGAGACGTTATGCGGAACACTAAAAAGATCCTGCTGAACTTCTGTCGTCACGCCGAATCTAGCACTCCTTCTCTCTGCGTAATTTGACATAAACTCATTAAAGCTTGGTCGCCGATCATCTTTGACCTCATGTTGAAGGGTTCGGACTTCTTCGGTTTCATTTGAGCCAGCATAAGGTGCAAGACGATTTATGTGAACTACTTTTGGTTTACCTTTCGGCAACTTCTTAATTCGGTATATTACGTCACTTATTCTCTTTTTAATTTCATATGGACCCTCCCATTGTCTTTGCAGTTTAGGAGACAAGCCACGACGACGTTGGGGATTATAAAGCCAAACAAGATCACCTACTTCATAGCTTTCATTCTTGCATCGAGAATCGTATTGATCTTTCATTCTGTCACTGGCTAACTGGATGTGTTGTCGGGCAAGTTCATGAATGTTGTTCATTCTTAACTTTAGGCGGTCGACATAATCTTCGCTTGCAACATGTTCTTCGGAAGGTCTGCAGCCAAACTCTAGGTCGCAGGGCAAACGAACTTTACGACCTAACATCAGGCAGGTTGGAGTCTGGCCGGTAGTTTCATTCACGGCCGAGCGGTAGGCCATTAGGAATAAATGAATGTGCTGGTCCCAATCTCTTTGATGTTCTGATACAACTTTGGACAGGTGTTTACCCATCGTTCGGTTCATTCTCTCGACCATTCCATCTGATTGAGGATGCAGTGGTGTCGTTCTGGTCTTATTGACACCAATCAATTTACAAACGTTTTGGAAAAGATTTGACTCGAAGTTTCGCCCTTGGTCGGAGTGGATCTCCAAGGGAACACCAAATCGGCTAAAGAATTCTTTAACCAATACCTCTGCAACGGTAGCAGCTTCTTGATTTGGTAGCGCATAGGCCTCAGTCCATTTCGTAAAATAATCCATGGCTACCAGGATATATTTATTTCCATCATTTGTCTCTGGAAGTGGACCTGCGATGTCGATTGCTACTCTTTCTATAGGACTACCAACATTGTACTGTTTCATGGGTGCCCTCTTTTTACTAACTGGACCATTACTAGTTGCACACAGTTCACATTTCCGGCACCATCTTCGTACATCATCTTTACATTTCACCCAATAGAACCGTTCTCGAACCTTTTGCAGAGTTTTCGTAATACCAAAGTGTCTACCTGATGCACCGTCATGTAACTGACGCAATACTTCTGACACTTTACTTTTAGGTACAATCAACTGAAGCTTAGATTCTGTACCATCATCGTTCTCAAAGGTTCTATAAAGAAGATCATCTTTTAGCACTAGGCAATTCCATTGGCTCCAGTAACACTTGACTTCAGGAGTACATGCACTAATGTCTTGCCAAGAAGGCCTTTCACTTCGACGCATCCAATCCAATACTCTTTTTATACATGGATCATCTGCTTGAGCGTCTTGTAGCTGTTGTGGCTGCCATTGGTCATTAATGACGGTGGTTCGTCTCACGGGGCAAAGTCTTTCTTCTAATTTAAGACAGTGATTACAATGTTCACTGCACGGCCTTCTCGAAAGCGCATCAGCATTTAAATGAACTTTGCCAGCCCTGTGTTCGATCTCGTAATTATATTCTTGTAATCTTTCTAACCATCTTGCCATCTGGCCCTCTGGATTACGGAATTGTAGGAGCCATTTTAGAGCAGCGTGATCCGTGCGAAAAAGAAACTTTCTGCCATACAAGTATTTATGGAAATGCTCGCAAGCCTTTACTACACCTAGCAATTCTCTCCTGGTAACGCAATAGTTTCTTTCTGGTTTCGACAAGACTTTGCTAAAGTATGCGATGACTTTCTCCTGCCCATCTTGGATTTGGGAGAGAACAGCTCCTATTGCACTGTTGCTGGCATCGGTGTCCAAGACAAATTTTCCTGCCTGTCTAGGGTAGCTTAAAATCGGTGCGCTGATCAGAGCCATTTGTAAGTGTTCGAAAGCTCTCTGGCACTCTTCGCTCCATGTATATTCTTTGCCTTCTTCTGTCAACTTTGTTAATGGCTTGGAGATGTTGGCAAATCCTTTGACAAAACGTCGGTAATATGTACAAAGGCCAAGAAAACTTCTAATTTCGTGTTTATCTCTTGGTACTGGCCAATCCTTAATTGCTGCAAGTTTTTCAGGATCAGCTGTTACTCCATTACTTGCTACAATATGTCCCAAGTACTTCACTTCTCGTCGAAACAAGTGACATTTCTTCGGACTCAACTTCAAATTTGCTGCCCGCAATCGTTGAAAGACTTCGGTCAGATTATTGGCATGTTCATCGAAGGATCTTCCAACTACAATTACATCATCCAAAGAAACCAGGCATGTTTTCCATGTTAGACCTCTTAAAACTGCCTCCATTAATCTTTCAAATGTGGCCGGGGCATTACATAAACCAAAGGGCATAACTGTGAACTGCCAAAGCCCTGATCCTATCGAGAATGCGGTTTTCTCACGATCAGCTGGCTCCATGTGGAAAACCAACGAGAACCAGAAAGTGTATCCAAAGTATCGTCTATTCTCGGCAAAGGATAACTATCTTTTTTAGTTACCGCATTGAGCTGTCGGTAGTCAATACAAAAACGTGTTGAACCATCTTTCTTCTTTACTAGCACTACTGGTGACGTCCATGGACTGTTCGATGGTTCAATTACCCCTTGTTTGTTCACATCTTTGATGATGTCTTCGGCTTCATCTCTTTTCGCAAATGGAAGTCGTCTAGGTTGTTGTCTGATTGGCTGAGCGTCTCCGGTATTAATTTTATGCTTTACTATGCTTGTTTTGCCATTATCCTTCTTATCAATGGCGAAAACATCTTGAAATTCTATCAGCATAGACTTCACTTTTTTAGTTCGTTCATCATCAAGATCTTGGCATGTTTTAATCATCGTCTCAACAAGCTCCTTTGGATACTTAGATTTCGACAGTTTCTCATTAGTATTCATGGAACAAATCGAAGCCACGGGAACACACTGTCCGATCAAAGTTCTTTTACTTAGCTTAATATCAGTTCCCTTTAAATTCATAACTCTTACAGGAACGACATCTCGAATTCTCACCAAAGCTTTTGCCGTTAGGAACTCGGCATTGTTCACATCTTCGACCATCCTTAAACTTCCCTCTCGGCAGTAACCATCAGGTCTGGTCATCAAAATTTTTTCACTATTACCAGGTATTGTTACGTCGCAAGTAGTTATTAAGCTGATAACATCTTCTTTCTCTTCATGAAACGGCAACTCTTCACCACTGATCTGGAGAACTCCATCTTTGACATTCAGTACAGCCCCAACTTTCCTTAGTAAATCCATCCCCAATATGAACTCATCGGAGATCTCTGCAATTAATACTCTATGTTTCACTGTGGTCTGGCCAATGGATACTGACATATTAGCCTCGCCATATGTATTAATTATCTCACCAGTTGCTGTTCTAAGCTTTACTGTTGCAGGCGATAATTTAAGATGGTCTCGTACTACTTCTGGCCGTGCAATAGTTCTTGTTGCACCTGTATCTACCAAAAACGATCTACATTTATTGTTTATACGACCCTCGATGTACAAGCTATGAATTCCACCGGAGGACGTAATGTTCACAGTTACTATGGGGGCTGTGTTTCTCGAGGTCGGCAGTTGCCCCTTAGTGTCGACCCGTTCTAGTTTTCCGACTGTTGTATAATTTTCTTGCAATTACGACGAATGTGACCTCTGTACTAGCTTCAGAACAATAATGTGACCTACGTCACCACAATTCCAACATCTGGGCTCGCGTCTCTTCGGCATCGTGTTACGAACTACTTTTCGTACCATTTCTTCCAGACGTTCATCGTTTGGTTCGTCGCCTTCTTCAATGGTTCTTACTCGATGGCTCCGTGAAGTTTGACTAGCTGTTTCATGTTCTAAAGCAATAGCGAGCGCTTCATCTAGAACTTTCGGTCTTGCTAGTCGTAAAGCTTTCTGCAATTCACTTTCTTTTAACCCATTGACGAAGGTATCTACAGCGATTTCTTCCAAAATGTTGTCTGGTACCTCAGGATAAGCCAACCGCACTATACGAGCAACATCTGCTTCAAACTCTTGCAAATTTTCACTTGCTCGTTGAACTCTACTTCTTAGTTGCGCCTTGTAGACTTGTTGTAGATGAGCATCTCCGTAACGTTTGTCTAGTCGAGTAAACAAGGTTTGGTAACATTTTTCTTGACCCTTAGGAATCGATCTTAGTATATCTGCAGCATCACCTCGTAAAGCAGCAGTCAACGAAACAGCCTTTTCTTGTTCTGTCCAATGATTGGCTGTTGCAATAGCTTCAAATTGTCTAAGGTATATGGACCAAGAGGACTTTCCATTAAATGGTGGCAATTTCAATCTCATATGATGTGTCATTTCGTCTCTAGGTGATTCTTCTTTCACTGCCGGTTCTAAGGCTACTGTGTTAACTGGTGGTAGCATTTTTGTGTTAGTTATCATGCTCTCTAACTGTTTGATCTTCTCTTCTACGTCTTCTATCTTGTTGTTTACATTTTTCTGTAACTTATCGAATGTTCTTGAGACTTCTTCAAATTTCTCATTGTTTTGAATACATATTTCTTTAATTATTTGTGAAGTCTTATCGAATCTTCTAGATACATTTTCGAATGTTTCATCGAATCTTTTGGAAACATTCTCTAATTTATCATCATTTTTTCTAGAAGATTCTTCAATTTTTTTAGAAGTTTCTTCAATAATCATTTGCGACACATTTTTTATTTTCGTTAAAACTGCTTCTTCTGCTGACTGGAACTGGAATGTATCTGGATCATCTCCATTATTGTTAAGAACATTCTTCAGTCGTTCTTGGAGGATCTTCTTGAACCCGCTGCAGTCTTCATCGCGTTCTTCTAGTTGCTCACGCAACTGTTCACTGAAAGTTCTACTAGCAGCATCTTTGATCAGGCACACACGTACTTTTAAAATGTTCTTTCATACAACGATCACTACCGAACTACGCGGATGTTCCCGATGAACAATATTTTTCAAAAGTTCAAAAGTCTCTTTATTTTTTCACTGTTAAATTTATTTTTAAATACATCAATTGACCCCACACCTGACACCAACTGTAGCGTGATTAAATAAAACGAGCGGTTCGAATTTATATAAATATATTTATTTATAACTTTACAGTTCGGTACTCTCTTCAACTAAAACCCAACTCCTAATTCCGTTACATATATATACCAAAGTATTATGTTCGAGAATATTCGGGACTAGTCCCACCTCTAATTCGTTATTTGATTGGTGGAATTTTACAGCACTTTGATATATCGCGGAAACTTCTGGGTGCTTCGAGATGCGACCGTTAGGCGAGCCGCGTTCGTAACAGTATGTAAAGAAAATAAATAAAGTAAATTTCAATAAACATTGCAAATTTTAATAAGTTTCGAAAAAATTCGACTTATTTTATCAAAACAATAATGAAGATTAGATTAATATTGTATATCATATTTGTACGAAAAATAGAATAAAAATCAATATCGTTAATTATAAAAATACAAAAAATATAATGTGTAAAATATTACCTGAAATTTAATTTATAAAATATATAAGGACTATAAAAATATAATGTGTAAAAAATTACCTAAAATTTAATTTATAAAATATATGAGTATTATTACATCATCGATATACAATGAAAAAAATGTATGTTGATTTTCCGGAATTTTTAGAGATTTACGGGGGTGAAAATTATGTAATCATTATTAATACTGCGAGAGACTATTCCAGCCAAATTAAAAAAAATAGTAAGTTTTTACGGTGAATTTTAAATGGGTTCAATTTTTCTGAGCTTTTCCATATTTTCCGGCCAGTGAAAACTATTTATTTATTCATATTTCGACGAGCTACCCCAGAATAAAAAAATATTTCCAGCTGTAATAGAAGCCGTAAAAAATTTAAATTTTTCCTACGTGTTGCAATTTGAAGTTCCGATGTCGAAAAAAAAAAACGGAGCTGAAACAGTTATCCCCACTACTTTAATATGTCGATCTTTCAAAAGTACCTTCGTTTCGAAGGGCTGTAAGTTTAAAAAAATTGGATGAATTTTATAGCTATAAGTTTCCATATAAAGTCATTTAAAATTTGTGCAAATTTTACTTCTTAATGTTTATAAACAATGGAGATATGATTGTTTAAAAAATAGTCGCTAACTTCGTTCGAATTGGTCACAAAAGGTTTTTAAATTTTTAATGTGACTTCTTTTACCAGCTATCAAATGGTTGTACGTACACGTCTGTAACTTGAAAAGTATAGAAGTTATTACAATTGTTTATAAGTAAAAAACATACCCCTTTTTCAAACGTTTATTTTGTAAATAATTTCGATGAAAACGCAATATGCATTTAACTTTTGAGATAGATTAAGTCATAAAGAATCTTATGAAATTTGCTAAATATGTCTATCATCATTCATAGGGCAAGTTTAATAGTTTAAATAATTAGCCTCAGGGATAAACAAATTAAATAACTTTTAAATTATTAGGCCGATCGGGAGGAAATTTCGCATACGTTTAAAAGATGGTAATTCCTCGATGTATAAATGTATTAATAACATTTATAAATTAGTACAAAAAACAGCTTTTTTGCAAATATCGTCGTCAATTATTTATCAATTTTAATAAAAAAAAAACTGAAAAATAAAAATATTCTTGATATAAAAAAATGATATAAATATTGTTTATTTAAGATATAAGGGAAAAAAATCACAGGAATATCTTTTTATCTAGTTGTCATCTAGTAACCACCACCTATGTCTTATAAGCTTCACATATCTGCGAAACGTTTTTCCATCTTTTTTTTTAACCAGACTGGGCTAAAACAACTGTTCAGTTTTCTCAGGAGTATTCCCAATTAAGCCATCCGATATCTGTAAAAAAATATATTTATATCGTTTTCTAACCGCTAAATCTTAATGTAATAATAAAAATTTATTGAGTACTAACTGTTTACATAAAATCGATTATCAATGTATTGTAGCGCTCTCTGATAATATTGTGATCCTAACAGTATGTATAATTTGGCTGCACTAATGAAATCAATTCTTTTGGTCGCGCTGATTTTTAAACTTTATATTGAAGTTAATAATAAACTACATATAATTAAAAAATGGGTAAAGAAATAATAAATAAGACTTACTCACAATCAATTTAATTTAACTATCAGACGACCGGTTTCGCTTTCTACAATATGCAAAGCATCCTCAGGTCTCGATACAAAGTTAAACAAATGATGCCGGTACTCTATTAATTGATGGATGGTAGAACATGGTTGAAACTACTTTATATTGTTGAATGAAGAACTCAATACTATTATTGCAGTTGTTTGACAGTAAACGGGAAGTTCTTGAGGAGATAGATTTGATCCAATGAAGAAGAGATATGTGTGTGATTGTTTGTTAAATGAAAGTGATATAATATACTATTGTGTTATTAAAAGCTATTTATACTTATTCGAGAGATATATTTTTGAAATGTGTGTTATTTATTGAGTAATTGTTTTATGAAGGTGACAGTTTTATGACAATGAATAAGTTTCTCTTCTTCATTGGATCAAATCTATCTCCTCAAGTACTTCCCGTTTACTGTCAAACAACTGCAATAATAGTATTGAGTTCTCCATTCAACAATACATAGTAGTTTCAACCATGTTCTACCATCCATCAATTAATAGAGTATCGGCATTATTTGTTTAACTTTGTATCGAGACCTGAGGATGCTTTGCATATTGTAGAAAGCGAAACCGGTCGTCTGATAATTAAATTAAATTGATTGTGAGTAAGTCTTATTTATTATTTCTTTACCCATTTGAAATGGACTCACACAAGCAACACATTCATGATTTACATATAATTATCTACATATACACATAGCATAAGTTTATCACAGTCTGTTCTCTTTTACATTCCATGTCATATTATTTCCTCAACTATAAATTTTGAGCAGGTAAACTTAGAAATCTTTATATTATGATATTTATATAACGTGTCAATCAAGTCACGTATTGCATGGCATACCGTCGAACGTAAAAGTCGTATCCGACTCGGTGTTAGTAAAATCCAAATTTAGGACTATCGCGGGAATCGATACACGAAATATAAATTGTGAAAATCAGCGTTAGCCGGAGATTAGTGAAACACCGATGAGGGTCAGGGTAAGGAAATTGTTGGTAGGCTTTGAGCAAGAGAATAACTTGAGAATTTTGCGTACTTACTTCGATCACAAGAAAATTGTTTTTTATGATAGAACACGCAACCAAATCGACTAGGTCCCTAGTAAAAGCATGTAACCTCGGAAATCTTTTTTGGGTGGTGCTAGAAAGATAACCAATGGAGACACTGCGGACGGCAGCCAGATGGTTGGTGGGGAGCGAGTCGTGGGTTCGAAACTAGCTTTTGGAACCGGGAATGGATCCAACGAAAGAAATAGGTAAAGATAGGATAAAAGATATTAGAAAAGATACAGAAATAAACAAAAAGGTATATGGGTAAAATTACCAAAGATAAGAGGAGATAGAAACAGGGCGCCACTCAATTTTTGGGAACAAGGAGAAAATTAAGAAAACCTTAGAAAAGAAAAGAGGTAAGAAAAGATATCAAACCCAAGGAAAGATACCAACAGTAAATTATCAAATAAATCTGGTCAACGCAATATATAAACAAATAATAAATATATTAAGTATTACACTTACTTACCTACGAAACTTAATCAGCCTGATCTTTCTACAGTTTAAAAGCATAGTAATATTTAAAGATAGTAATTGTTCAGAGCTATTATTTTATCAAGGAACTTGTTAGGAACCGACAAATAAAATACATGCATAAAACAATAACAATATATTAAACACAAAATTATGATGCTGCTAAATGCAACCCAGGTAATAAAAATACACAACTATGAAATGGTGTTATATATGTATAAAATTAAGCTATAATGTAATAAAAAAATACCTTTACCAAGATGTATAAGGCACTCATATACAAATATAGTTTGGCGTATCTCGAGATATCATAGGAAAGATAATGAACAAAAATTATAGGAAATACAAAAGATAGCAAAAATTACTTGACTCTAAATTTACAAAAAAAAACAAAAAGGTTACAAGAAGGAAAACATAAACCAAACCGCACTTGGTTAAGTCAATTAACTATCTCGCACTATTATTTGATAAAAAACTGAGACTTGTATGTTCATAGGTAATATTTATAGAAATTTCTTGAATGGTTCAATTACATTCAAAAATCGGCAATCTTCAGGTGAAGATATAGATGATACGTCCAGATAATGGCAGGTGATATGGTACCATACCATATTACTCGCCCAGATAATTGTAGATAAAATTACTTACAGTAGATCTTGACGAAGGCAGCTTAATTCACTGAATTTAATACTTTTCTGGTACTAAACACTGAATTTAATAACCATTAAAGGTATTGTAGAACTATATATAATTTAATATAGTCTAAGGAAAGAAAACTCAAATATAAAGTGTATACACACTTAGAAAATAATTCACAAAGACGATACGATAAGAAATAAAGTGAGCAAAGCGTAACACGAGATATTGGCCTTAACTCAACAATGGCCCACCAACAAGTAACTTGGTTCCACTCAAAATTTCACCAACTGTCCCTGAAAAAGGCAGAAGAAAATATTCTCCCACTCAAGAATGATAGGACAGTTGTATGTGTTTCTCAGAAGGTAAGGCCTTAACGACTATTGGAAACTTTGGGGTAAAATAATCGGTATTAACAATTGGACATAAGAAACAGACAATACTTGGGATTAAGTTATTGTCAAAAGAAACGGGCCTTCGACGAAAATTACCAATTTATGAAAAGGAAACTGCATACCAAAACGCATTATACTCTTTTCATAATGAATATTATGACGGAAGGATTAAAAACCATTCCTAATTAGGGAATTCCATTTTAGCTGGGTATCTACAATATTTTGCTATCGATACACGATCATAGGCGTATCGCACGGGGGTAAAAGGAATTAGAAATATTTAATATATTAATAATAATAAAAATGTTACAAGCATGCAGGCGAATTTTATAATAACTTAGATGTTAGAAATTATTGAGGGATAGACAAGGTTACGATCACATACTATTGATCACGAAATTACGAGAAACTATCCCTAAGATCAGAGATCTGCGAATATAGTATTAAAAATATAACCTCGTCAAACTAAGGAACAAAGGCACAGCTAAAAACTTTTAGGGAGACGTGACAGCAAAACTACTTTAATGCGAAAATCAAAGTGACATCGAAATGGAGTGGGGAATAATCGAAGAAGCTATAAAGGAAGCAGCTCCAAAGCGGATAGGTCAAGTAGAGAAGAGAAAAGATACAGAATGGTTTATAAAGATAAAGATAAAGAATGATTGCAAGAAAATCCTAAAGAAACAAAATGAGGCAAGACTAAAATATAATAAAGCCAATGACGAAAATAGAAATGAATATAAAGCAGAGAGAAGAGACGCGAAAAAAGTATATAGAATGAAGAAAAGGGATCATATGAATAAAAAGCTTAAATTGAAGTAGATTTTATTAATAAAAATTTAAGAAACTTCTACCAGGCAGCAAAAAGAAGCAGTGACCAAGGCGCAAGAAAACAGAATTACTACAAAAGTAAAGAATGGCATCTAATGATAAGTAAGCAGGGTAGCTAGATAGATGGCAAGAGCATTTCTGTTAACGGCTATCGAAAATCAGAATGAAATAGTATGTTACAATTATGAGAAAAAGATAAAGGAGTGTGAGAAAACTACAGGCTTACCATATCCCCACATATATCACTCTTCTGAATATAACATATAAGATAAGTAGACTCAAACGGCACTTAAACGATCAGATTAATGAATACCAGGGAGGATTCAAAAAGGGCAGATCAACCATAAATCAAAGAGTCGTGTTAAAATTGTTCAGAGCAGTATATATGAGCAACAGTTAAAGCTAAACCTGCCCTTTATAGATTTTAAAACAGCTTACGATTCTGTAATAACAAAGCGTCTGTACCGTGCCGTAAGAGTACTTGGAACTTCGGAAAAGATATTTATACTAATAAAAATGACCTTAATGAAGAACGACAAAACCATAAGGATATTTGAAAGCCTATCAGTAAAATTTAAAGTCAGAAAGAAAAAATACTCTTAAATTTCTTGCTAGAGGTAATAATGAAAGAAAGTGAAATACAAACAGAAGGTATTGTTCTGAAGCTATTTTCTTGTGGCATTGTAAATTAATTACTATTTATAACTGGGAATAAGCCACAATTAAAGATAAAAATACGTTTATTGACGTTTCAATTTCCATTTCGGAAATCGTTCTCAAAATACAAACAGTAAATTAAACAAATTTTGTTTTCTTGTTACATAGTGAAAAAAATTCTTCTAATAATTTAATTTTATCTGACTTTTATATTGACAATTCAGACATACATTATGCATTTTAAAGTAGACGACTTTAAAATGATATTGCCAATATTGTTGAGTTGCGCTCCTGGGACGACTTTTCGACATATTTTTCGAAATATGTCGAAAAAAACTTGTAGGAGAGCCTTTTCTCAGTTCCTAATGTTAAAATAAGGAAACTATGTTCTTTTTTAATGAACATGTCGTACATGATTTTGAAATTCATATTAGCTGAAAAATACTTTCTTTCTTTTCCTGTATAGTGATGTACTTTGGTGGGGAATGATTCTACATGGGCCCTTAATTTAGATAGTACGGACCCGGGTATTGCATTTCCTGAAACGTTTTTTCCTCTGTTGTCAGTTGCTGTTTCATTTATTTGCAATAGATGGGACAAACGGTAACACTGCTTTGCAGTGTATCCATAGGTTTTCATAAATCCATTTTTACCTACTTTTGTACGTTTTCCATTGTGTACTACATAATAAATCACACTGAAAGCCTTGGGTTTCGCGGTTGACGAACTAGACCTGGGTCTTTCCCTTGCAATCTGACTAACTTCCATAACAGATTGCATGTAAATGTCCTGTTCCGTTTTGGTTGTCATGTTATATAGTTTGGCGAATATTTCAATCATATATTTTTCAGTAAAAACTCCAAGGCAATTGGATTTGCAACTGAAACAACAAAAGACTTTATTGTAACAGTAATTTAGAGAAAAAGATATTGGAGATAAGTAAATGACTTTGAGGTTAGGTTTTAGTAGCCTAATATTACTTAGACGAAATATACACAAGATTAAAGTATCAGTAAAATCGTATTTAAACCAAAATGTACAAATTAACAACAATGAAAAAACAATATTTACCTGCAAAAATTTGAGCCTGTTTTTTTAGCTGGTACAGTTTTGCCAACCCAGTTTACATGTTCTTGTCCAGCTACTTTAGACTTCTTTATTATATTCCTTTTATATTTGTCATCATTCGTAACACCTTTTCTTTTCTTGTTTATTCCCATTCCCCATTCCTCATCTGAACCACTCATTTTAATCTAATTCTTAACCACAGTGAAGACGACAACAATCATCAATAAATACAGCATAATATTGTCTGACTAAACTCAGCTGTGAGGATAGTTCGAATATTTGCCACGCAGCTCTAGCGCCGCAACTGTTTACCGGAGAATGAAAACGTGTCTTGGACTAGTTTCTTTTCTGCAGTAAATAGAATATTGAAAGCATTGCCATGCCAATACTAATATGCGGATGTGTTTCCTTTTTGTAGAAAACGTTACGTTTTGCTACTGGAAACAATTTTATTAAAATACACAAAATTCGTACATATTTGACTTGTTGCCTTTCTGCAGTTTGCGATTCATATATATATATATATATATATATATATATATATATATATATATATATATATATATATATATATATAAACAAACTTCTGCCCTATAAGACATAATAGGCTCTACCAAGGTTCGATAGATTGTTAATTTCGTTTCTTGTTTAATATCTTTAGACCATAGTGAAGAGTGTAGAATGTTAACCGCTTTTTTTCCCCGCTGCGTTCTGTTTTTGATGTCTCTTTTGGTAGTGCCTTCTTTAGATATTATAGATCCGAGATATTCCTTGCATGTTTTTGTGTTTCTAATTTTTAACTCTGGATCCTCTTCATCATCTTCTATTTTAAGATACTCTGTCTTTGACATGTTCATATTAAGGCCCTATTTTTTATATTCTTTTTTTAGTTTTCTAAACATTTAGTCCATGTCTTCCTCATCATTTGCTACGACTACCTGATAATCTGCGAAAAATAAAGTTGTTATACATTTACCATCGCCTATGTCTATTCCCATTCCAGATACTTGTTTCCTCCACTGCTCTAGCGATGATTGAATATATATTTTAAATAAGGTCGGAGATAGACAACATCCTTGTTTAAGCCCTTTTATAGGTTATAACCTTTTACATCACAGCCTAATTTATTTGGACCACCCCTTTGTAATGCAGCCCACATACACGAATACCAAATTCATAATTTCACATATGTATACCCTTTTTATATAAGCCCCTGCTCCCAAATAATACTTTTTCATGACGGCAATATTATATAGTGATTCTGCCTCCGGCACTGTTATACCCGTATTAAGTTTAGTTAAAAAATCTTTAAAAATAACAAAGACAAATTCCACTATGCTGTAATCGTGATGTACTTACATTGTATAACGGGTTGTTTTTATAAATAGGTCAAGTTCATTTCCGAAATAATAGACTACATAGTCCTTTTGTCCTAAAAGATGAAAAAGAAACACTAACTGCAGGAACACACCCGGAAATGTTAATACGAACCTAAATTAACTTTGTATCCTATCTGACTACCATAGCGTTATAATTTTCTTGTACAAAATGTTGAACGTTATGTCTAGAGGATAGACAGAAAGCTGCTATCGTCGTACACATTTACAATATTGTTATTACACCGAAATTTCTGTGCCGGATTCGAGTTATTATAGTTGTTAAGGGGAAGTGTGTATGTAAATTGGCTCATAATCTCCTTATGTCGATAGTAAGAGACATTGTTATCTAAAAGCTTAGTTAAGAGTTACATAATGTTTTATATTATTTTGTATTTATTTTATATTATTTTTATTGTTATTAAGAGGCATTTTTAACTAATTTATTTATATATAATGCAAATACTAGTCATTGACCTAAAAATAGAAATATATCTTAATAATGAAATTAAATTAATAGAAACAAATGATAGAGAAAAGAATATAAACTATAAAACAGAAGGTATTATGATGTTATTTTGAATTTTTTTTATACTTATTTTATTTATTTATAAATCACGTGATCTTCCAAAGTTTCCTCAAAATGTCTGCTGATCATTTCTACCAGCTGTTCGGTAGAATATTTGTATTCCAGATATTTTGAATTGTTATATATCTGCAAAGCATATCTTTCTTCAGATATTCCCTTTTTTTGTGATATTTTCCATTCTGTAGCTCTTGATTGATTTCTCTCTGTTTATTGTTCCCCCAGAAATAGTTGAGAAATTTATTTTCAAAATCTGTCCAATTTTCAAACTCATCTTCCTTGATTTCATACCATAACGCTGCTCCTTCTTTCAGATGGTTTCTAATTGTTTCTTTGCAATCGTCAAAATATCTAACATGTTGCAATTTGGTTTTCAAATTTTTAACAAACGGTACTGGGTGTGTTTTCCGAATATGCCCGCTAAATTGTATTTTTACCCCGCTTGTTCCCTGGATAAACATTTCGCTTCTTTTCCCGGAATTTTGTTCCTTTTTGGTTTCCTCCATTTTTCTTTCTATTTCTCTCATGTCTTCTTGTAACGCGTTTTCAAATTTTGTTTCTAATTTTTCTAATTTCTTTTTCTGGAAAGTCTTAATATCTGTCATTTTAGTTTCTATTTCTTTTCTCTGCATCTCTAGTTTCTTCTCTACCTTTTTCTAAACAGACTTCATTTTCATATTTGTCCAAACGCTTTTCCATTTTTTTATCATTTTCTTCTAATTTCTGTTCATAGTTTTCCAAACGCTGCTCTATATTTCTGTTATTTAGTTCTATTGCTTGTCTTGTTTCCCGTTGGTTTTCTTCCATTGTTTGTTTTGTCTCTTCTTGGTTTCTATTCATCTTTTGCTTTGTCTCTTCTTGGTTTCTATCCATTTTTAGTGACTGCAGTGGCATTAGTTGTCATATTTTGTCTATTCCTGATGATTCTTTTCTCTTCTCAACTATTGTAACATTTTCTTCATTATCCGATCCTTCTTCAACAATTGTTTCATCTTCTCTGTTATCCTCCTTCCTTTCTTGCATTTTGCTTTTACTCCTTGTGGTCGACATGTTGTTTCTTTTCGTTACTGTATTTGTCCCCGCCAAAATTTTGCACCACTCTATACGTTGCAGGACACGACAATATTTCTCCCCAATTGTAATATATTTTCACGACAAATATCAAATATGCAATCAGTAAAATTCAAATAATTCAAAATAAATATCAAATGTACGATTGGTAAAAAAAATAAAAATCAAATAATTCAATAGCAGTAAATATCAACTAACTACGAGTAATCAAGAAATCAAATTTTTATCCACTGAAAAAAAAGTACTTTCAAATTCAAATTTCCTCAATGTTACATGTTTTTATCTCTGGATCACCTGTACTTATTCCAGATCTCTTTCCCTTCCTTTAAATGTAAAGCTGCGATATTTTCAAGCCCCACGTTTTGGAAGCCAGTTATTGTGATATTCAAATTCTTAGTGCGCCAAGCAACTAATTAGCTAATTAATTAATTAATTAATTAAAATTATTTAAATGATATGATTATGATTCTATCACACTTTTTAATTCTCTTATCTCAGTGTTATATTCGTGCTTCAATATCTGTGCTTTACATGTGAGAGGTAAGGTTCAAAGAATACCGGAATAATAAAAAACACATATGATATAACATTATATATTGAAATAAAAATGATTTCACCCAACACCTTAGGGTAGAAGGGTTATTGATTATATATATATATATATATATATATATATATATATATATAATATATATATATATATATATATATATATATATATATATATATATAATAAAAATGATGAAATAAAATTCACACTCAAATGTTTCAATAAACAATATCTCATATAATGATTCTCAAAATTTTGTTCTACGTACGTGAACCTTCAAAATTATTGGTACAGACAATATTAGTTAAAATCTCAAAATCCCAATTATTATTCTAAATCTCCTAATCAAAATATCTATATCTTTTCTAAAGTAATTGTAAAAATTGTGTTATCAATAAAAAATACTGCAGAAAAACAAAACTATCTCTCTCTGATGATAAGTGGTCCAAATCCTTGTTCCTTGTAGCCTATATTATCTATTCTTAGCAGCTCCCTAGGTAGTCAGCAATCTTACAACAAATTGTTGCAAGTTTATCGTCCTTAATGATCTCCTTCAAATGCACGAATCGTTCAAATTATGCTAGCCTCTTCTCCTCTCGATAAACTGAATCTCTCGTTGGCCTAAGTGAAAAATGACTCTTGAAATATCTTCTCTTTACGATAAACTGAATCTCTTGTTGACCTGAACAGTGACTCTTGGAATATAAGTAGAAAAATATGACTAACAATCTTTTACTAGATCAGCTTCTGTCAGATACACTAACTACACGAAAACTCACAAACTTTCACTGCTACTGCTTCCTACCTCTGGGAAACTACCCGAGAACAACGATCGTTCGACTTACACCCTTGGAAACCAACTGACCATCTTTTTTCTTCAAAAACTAACTAAAGTCTCATTCTCAAACCAACCATCCCACCTTTTTCAATCTCATCCAATCAAAACGCGTCATACCTCTCCCATTTCTTCATTTCGATAACACAAACAAATCGCACCCTCAGTGCAAGACTGCAGTAACTCAAAATTTTATAAAAATGAAGTAATCATGGAATTAGATTGTAAACATGCATATCTATCCCCTGTAAAACTTTAGTAACTTTCACATGCTTAACCGGCTAAATATTACAACAACAACAGTTTAACTATTTTGCGTTTTTGTACATAAGTTCCGTGCAAAACTGTTGTAACTCTCATGTAACTGAGTTACAACAGTTTACAACACATTGCAATGGTTTCGATAACAAGCAATAAAAAGCACGAAAAAAGTGAGATCTTTGTCATATTTGTTATTTTAATATGTATATCTGTGGTGCTTAATATTAATATACAGTGTGTCTACGTAATCCATTAACGGCCTAGACAATAAACGAAGATTAACGAGACCAAATTATTCATGTAAGTTATATGTCCTTTGTGTGTCATTATATTTTTCATAAAATGTTTGCTATGTCGTTTAGCGATTTATTTATTAGATTGGATTAAAAACACATAAATTAAGACTAATTATTTACAGCCAAAAAGTATTTTTTTATGAAAGGAAAAACAGTTATATTAAAACTTGTGTATTAACAATACTGACAGGTTAAAAATATCTATTCTCAGAAAACTTGTTTTATAAAATATAAATCCTAACTATATTAAATATTCACGTAACCTTCCGGGGCGATTGTCTTATCATATTATTGGTCCCACATAATTCCCAACTTTTACTAAGGTAGTGAATTCCAATCCTTTTGTTAATCACTTTACTCAAGTTAGCCTGATTTGCATATTTTTATTATAGTCGTTTTGTTTTGAATTTAAATAAAAATATTCAAAGTTTTACAAATAATGTTTCTACCTTATTATGGCATTGTCATCACAAAGCGAAGCATTTGTGGCTATCAGAAACATGTGCAGAAATAAAAATATTAAATTGCCGCTAACAATAAACCGTTTTATGAGGTGTAATACCTATTTATTCTAGGTAGCTATCTGATTTCTTGGACTCTATTAAATGTAAAGTTTATTACCATACCACGATTGCTGTTGGGGATTATTTTTTCTTTACTTACCCGATGATTTATTGGAATTTATTAAACGTATATACTAAACCCCGGAAATTACTTTCCCTTTATCTATCAGGTGATTTCTGTGAATACATTAAATGTAATGTTTAGTACTATTCCTATCGTTGTTGGAGATTACTTCCTCTTTACCTACCCTATTAACTCATTAGAAACGAGTTCTCAAAGAAGAAGTACGAGTAGGTACATTTTAGTAGTGTAGTTTTTAATATAATCTGTTATTAACCCTTGCAAGTGATAGATGCAGAATTAACGATTTCGAAAATGTCAAAATTTAATAGGTCCAGAACATTGAGGATTTTATCCCTGTGTACTCAGACAAGTGAAAATAGCAACGACATGCAGAGTAAGTTGAATTTAAATTAATTGTTGTAATATAATCTATTTATCTACTATGGTTTTCAAATTCAGTGGTGAGAATTTCTACGACTAGTGTAAACTGAACGAAATAGGGGCGTTCAAAAAAATACTTCTGATTTAAGCGAGATGATTAAAAGTACATAGACACAATGTATTAGAGAAACAATAATACTAAAGTTTACTTATGCCATTCGAGTATGTTACCAGAAGCTTACCATAGTTTTCATGAAAATATTTTGGCCCAAGATGATCAAGAAGAGGACAACAACTAACAGAAAGTGTGTCCACACCTTTTACAATTTTTCCGTGCAAAAGTGTTGTAACTTTAAAATTCCAATACTAAATGTGTAGTGATTAACAATTTTGTCCGTGCAAAACTGTTGTAACTTTGAAATTCCTAATTTTTTTTAGCATAAATATTATTTTGTTTAAATTTTTATTTTTGGTTAATGTAATATAGGCTATAAAGCATGTAAAATAATAATTAAATGTGAATGTTTCTTGAAACTTGTGTCTTGTTTCACCGATATTAGCACGAAAATAAACAAAATCGTCTGTATCTCGAAACTTACTTATTCTGACTTACTGCAGTCTTGCACTGAGGGTGCGAAATGTTTACCTACAATTATAAAATTTCCGAACATTATTTATAAACTAATCTTTTTCTACCAATTCTTAAGAACTAACAAAAACATATCTTTCTAAAATCTATTCTATTGTCCTAATTACTGCACAAATTTATTTGGAAAACCCGCATCCATTAATTTCACTTAGGCTTATTAACGTCACACAAATATATTTTTACAATGAAAATAATTTATGCATATCTTACGTTTTGTTCAATATAGGTAATCCAAAGACAAAAGACTTTCATTCTTCGAAATGTTTGTTGTTTATTATTTTACTCATCTGAATTATTTTAATTTTTTGAACTTTAAAATATTTTAAGCAAACCAATATTTTTCTCGATTTTACATATCATAACATATATATATATATATATATATATATATATATATATATATATATATATATATATATATATATATATATATATATATATATATATAAACGAAGAATGATCACAGCTGTCCAATTATTAATTAGTATAATGGTAAGATTGATTATTAATTTTCAATAAGCACTTTATTAAACTTTAAACATTAGATTTTATAATTAAATTTCATGTTTACACATTTTTAAAAAGTTTAACATGGATTAAAAATTGCTATCTGTCATCTTAAAATAGGAGTGGTTTTGGGTCGTATTTTGAAATTATGTCATAGTTCAGTTAAAAAACATCTCAGTTTATTAAATTATGATACATATTGGAAAGATCTTTGATGTCAGTCTTATTATTGACGGAATTTGGATATTTTTTATGTAAATCATCTCCAATATGCAACTTTTGTTGTAATTTTGTTATTTTTCCAAAATCTGTACATTTTCAAAATTAAAAGAATGGCAATTTTTTAAGGAATGATTGGCTAGGGCTGTTGTGTTTTATGCCTTGGTTTTTACACTATGTTTGTATGCCACAATTCTTTGATATAGGTATCGGTCTGTTTGTCCAATATATGTTGAATTGCAATCTTTACAATTTATTATATAAATAACATTTGATTGATGGTCTTTTAAACCTTGAGGTTTAAATTTTGAAAAATATTTTCCAGATGTCTTTGATGATTTATGTCCAACATTAATATTATACTTTACAAACCTTTTTGACAGTTGTTCAGAAAATCCATTAATGTATGGTGAGGATATATAGCAGTTATTGGAGTTAGTGACATTATTGTTATTATTGTTAGGTATGGTTTGGGTTTGTTTGAGACATAAGTCATTAAAGACATCTGGACAATATTCGAGCGGCAAATTTTTTGTGACTTAACCTCAACAATTTCTGCTAAATTGAATATGGCACAAGCTATCGCTATTTGGTTATAGAATCTGTCAACAAAACGTTGGCAGCTGCCATAGTTGTAATTACTACATCAAGAAAATCAGGTTATCTGTCAGTCAAATTCAAGCCCAAGGCATTTAATCACTATTACGCGAGTTATGGAAGCCGGCCCTGTTCCAGTCATTCGCCTAAGAATGATGATCTAGGATTTGTGTTTTAATGAACTTTGCAATCAGATTAGTTTACATTTTTATATTTACTTAGCTATCATTTTTACCATTGTGTTTATCTTTATCGTATATAGTATAGATATACTTTAGTCTGTATATATACTTCAAAGAAGGAACATTATAATTTTATATAAAAATTTTCCGATCTTTTTTCGTATTTTGTCATCAATTAATAAAGTATTTATTTTTTAAAAATAGTTTTGCCTAAGGGAAAACTATAAGTCGCGTATTCCATTAACATCACGACAATGCCAAATGTACAAAGCTACTCTGTCTTTGATCTAAGTAGCTTACTGTTAAAAATATCTGCTGAAAGGCGTAGACGCCAGATGACACTATGGAATGATATTCGGCAAATCTCGAGGATTCGTCAGGACTTCGATCTAGTTGTAGTAACGGGATGGAAGCAGGGATCTGGTTGCACCAAGACTCTTAGAATTATCTACTTATCCGATAAAGTCGAGTACATATGCCTTGGCACATGCGGAAGGTAAACGTCTAGAAGTTAAGTCAATGTTAAGTGTATTCTTCGAAGGTCTAAATATGTTGTATAACGTTGTTGCCAATTCCTTTTTTTTATTGAGTTTAATGCGTCGACAACTAATGGTCATTGGCATGGTACAGCGAATTTTCACAGTCAAGTGCCTAGTGTAGTGTATGTAGATGTAGAGTAATTGTCTTGATACTTAGCAAAGTCGATGTCATTGTCTTTGCTAAGAGGCGCTAATTGTATCCGAACGTCTGCGGTCCCTAATTCCTTAATTAAGTCTATTTTATATTAAGGTTGGAAACCAAATTTCCAAGGGTTTCACCCAAACAAAGGGTGTCAAACAGGGCTCTTGCCTCTCCCCAACCCTATTTAAAATATATCTTGGTAATGCTTTAAAACATTGGATGAGAAAATGCAGCCCAATGGGCATATGGGTAAATGACACTCCTATATACACAATCCTCTTCGCAGACGACCAGGTAGTTCTTGCCGAGGACCTACAAGATATGACGTACATGATAAATAAACTAATAGACGAATTCAAAAAATGGGGATTAGAGGTTAATACCGAAAAGACACAATACATGAATATAGGAGGCATCGGTCAAGACATGGAAACAGAAAGCGGATTAATTAAAAACGTTGATCAGTACGAATATCTCGGAGTTACATTAAGCAAAGACGGGAGAGACGACAAAGATATAACAAGAAAAATAGGAAAAGGAAAAAACATGATAAAAACACTACATCCGATCCTGTGAAATAAAACTTTAACTAAGAAAACAAAGAAAAATGTATATCAGGCTATGATTCAGCTGGTGCTGACGTATGGGTCAGAAGTGTGGGTCTTTAACAATAATATGTCACAAAAACTCCTCTCAACGGAAATGATGTACTGGAGAAGATGTTCCGGGTTAACTTTGTTTGACCACATAAGAAATGAAAACATAAGAGAGAGAATGAAAGTAAAGAACACAATAATGGATACCATAGCCGAAAAACAATTAAAATGGTATGGACACCTGAGACGGATGAACGAAGAAAGGATACCACGAAAGGTTTGGAACTGGAGACCTACACAGAGAAATAAAAGGGGAAGGCCAAGAAAGAAATGGATATCCAATATTCATATAGAAATGGAAAATAGAGGTCTTCAAGAAGGAGACTGGGCCGATAAGAAATTATGGCGATTGGGATGCGAGAAGCGACAAAATTAAAGTTGCAAACACTCGCTATATATATATATATTAAACAAAACACCAACACACATTGCTAACGGTGTCTAAATTACAAAATATTTCTTTGGCTATTTGTTTTTCTCTAAAAGCTTCAGGTCTTATTATTTATTTGATTGTTATGTATTATGCGTGTTGTAATATCCATATATATATTAATTTTTTTCTTTTATGTAACTATTATTTATCATTACGCACAGCTTATATAATCCTCCCCACTATAAACTCAAATCTCAAATCTGCCCTTACGTTTTGGAATGAGGCACGTCTCTTCGGAGCAGTTACTTAACGTAGCTAATGCAGGGTTCGTTATATAAAAGCATTTGGGATAATATTAGCTGGTCAGTTCCAATTAGAGTTTTTTCAAAGGAAGCTTTAGCATCTAGCCATCCGTAAAGTTTATTAACATATGTACCGATAAAATGAGAGAGTTAATTTTGTGGATACCTAGTCAATATTTACTGAAAAGCTTAAAAGATTTTGAGTATGTCAATGTTTTAGTGGTATTAGGGATTGTATCTCTAATTAAAAATAAATTAATTAATATCGGTTTTAACGTTTTCTTTTTCAACGTTATATTGATACTAGTATTTCTCTTTTTTTATGTAATATTTGGCTAAAGTAAGGCGATTTTTAATTGGAGTATGAATTTTGATTTGAATATGACAATATTATTTTTACGTCAATATATAGGTCTTTATTCATTAAAGAAAGATCCTAGTAGGTACCTTAATATCTTGGTAAATAGATACCATCTAAATTCATCCAAGCAATTGTTTGTTTTTCAATTCTACTAACAATTCTTAAAATATAATAATAATTTGCATGGTAAATATAATATAATTATAATTAAAATAGCTATAAAGCATATAGAACAAAACTATTAAGAAGTGCCTTAATTACCAATATCCTTTAACATTTATCAACACGTTAGTCTTCAGAATTGATAACGGATCATGGTCCTCTATGAACTACAAGTTGGTTTTATGTTCCCTTAGGCAATGTTTAGGTGCATTTTTTAAAAAGTGTGCTATGTATCCTGAGCTGTTTGACAGTTTTTATAAAAATTTTAAATAAAATAATTAATATTTAAATGGGAATAAGCCACAATTAAAGGTTAACGTAGGTTTATTCACGTTTCAATTTTAACTTTGGAAATCGTTCAGAACGATCGTTTTTTATTATTTTATACAACTACTAGACAAATTTTCTAGACAGTATTACTACCACCCTATTAGCCATTGCCAGCGTAACATTTTATTCTCTATAAAAGTTAAAAATTGTATTTTTGGCAATCGCTAAAGACGAGTCTACATTAATAAATAAAAACAAACTAGTTGTTTATTGTTTTCATATTACACGACATATCCAAAACAAACTACGTGTGCCCCTTACATTTTAATATTATTCTATATTTATTTGACTATGAAAATTAAAGAGAAATTAAAAGTACTAACAGCTAAAGGTAAATTCCTACATACATCCCTCAGCTCTACCGTCCAATTTCAGCTTCCCTCAGTAAAACCTCTCCATTTGTTACGATCCTCCTTGAAGCCATTCTCCTCTAAGATGGACTGTCAAGGAGATTTCTGAAGTCTCCATACACATCGCCCTCTCATCGCTTTCTTGGTCTTCCAATAGGTCTCTTCCCCTGCATTCTAGCATTTAACAGTTTTGCTGTAAGTCTGTTTTGCTCCACCTTAAATACATGGCCTGCTCATTGAATACGCTGTAGGCGGACAGACTGAGATAAAGGTGGTTCTTGACATATTTGGTTTTCCGCCTGTTCTTCTTATTTATAGCCGCCCTTCTTTTAAAGACATCTGTATAGTTTAAAGATTTTTGAGTGAATACTAAAGTTTTACATCCACAGCTCACTATCGTTGGATTATGGTCTTGAACATTTGCTCTTAGTTATTTGACGTTCGTCTTGCGATTTAAATATTGGGCTTATAGCAAAGTATGTCTTCTTGGCTTAGGTAATTATTGTGCTAAGCTCTGCGTTATTAATGCTGTCTTTAGTAATGTTGAGTCCTAAATAGATAAAGTTATCTACTTTTTCTAAGCTATCAAGTATCAGGTAGGGTCGTGTTGCTCTCTCCTATCGACTTTGTACTAGGATTTTAGTTTTTTTTTGCGTTTGTTGACAAACTTATTTATTTAGCATTTGTTTTAAGTTTTGTATCCGTATTCTGCCTGTTGCTTTGGTTCTGCTCATGATAAATATGTCATCTGCATGCTGCGAGTTGAACTCGTCTGATCTGAAGTTAATAAGTGGTCTGTTGTTTCTACCTTCTAATGTTCTTTTAACTATGCATTGTGTTATTTAAAATGTATCTTTCATCTCATGTTGTATCTGTATCTTAGTCACTGTGTTCGCCATCGGCATTCAGATGAGCCTAACTAGTTCGAACCGTATTTTTTCCTCAACTAATGGACACTTTTGTCTGTTGATATTCATAGATACACATAATCGGTATATATAACATCTGTTGTATTCACTACTACTTTATTACCACTATTTTTTGAATTTTTGATAAATAAATTTTTGTCAAAAATAAGGGCGAACTGCGTTCCAAAGTGTTGTAAGGTAAGTTATATATTGGACTCGCTTAAAAATATCAGTTTTTTGAAAAAAAAAATGAATTAAAACTAAATGCGCCAATAAAAAAAGTTATTTAATTAATTTATTAGAATAAAAATACTTAAATTATACATAATTGAGGCTAGAAATTTCCCAGTTTATTTCGCCAGTCGTTTCTCTTCATCGCCAACCGTTTACAGTTTTCTGCGCCGATCTTTCTTGTGTCTGTGTCTTTTTCAAATGCCATTCTCATCGATTGCGTCTAGTATTATTTTTAGTATGTTTCTTTTGAAGACGAGCAGATGATCTACGTCTATTTTGGAGTCCGTTTTAGCTGCTTTTTTAGGTCAGTATCACTTGTTATAAGGGAATCCAGGTAGGTAACCTTGTTTACTATCTCAAGATTGTAGTGGTTAATGCTGAAATTTTCTAGGGTGTGTCTAGTTGTTAGTCGTTATTCAAAATCAATACTAACTTGTTGGTTTTTCCCTACTTTATTTTAAGGCTCATATTTTGTGTGGCTGTTAAGATTCAAATCACCTCTTTATGTATTCGTGTGGTGCATGAGATCAACTCCAACTCGTTAGCATAAGCCATAATATGCGTTGATCTATTAAAAATTGTGTAACTTATTGTGTAACTCAGTATCTTTTATAGTATTTTCCAATAGCGTATAGAAGATAAGACAAAGGCTTTTTAAAGATACAAAGGCCTTGTATTTGAACTCTGCAAATCAATTTGAAAATAGATATTTTTAGATCTCTGTTTTTACCTCACAAAGGTAGATATTTTTACAAGTTCTTAACATGCTGTCATATGCTGACTTAAAGTCTATGAAAAGATAACAAGTAGCAATATTAAATTTATTGGTTTTTCTAATATTTAGCACAAAAATCTGGCCCATTTTTAACCTACGTGGCCTATAACCTCTTTGGTATTCACCAAGGCTTTCTTCCACGTACGTACTTGCGCTGTTTTGGAGAATATTTTGTATATTGTGTTCAGAAGATGTATACTACTATAATTTTTATTTGTCAACAAATCTTCCTTTCTGTGCAGTGGACATATAATTTCAGTGCAGCATTCCTCTGGCACTTGTTTATCTTGCTAGGCTTTAATTATTATCTTGTAAATTTAAGGTGTAGTGGTGTTACCTCCATGTTTGATGACCTCTGCGGGGATGCAGTTGATTCATAGGGATTTGTTGGTTTTAAGGCGTGTAATTGTGTCTCTCACTTCCAATAGGGTATTATTTCTTAAGCTCTGAAGTGGCTTGTCAGTTTTTAATTTGTAGCAGCAAGTAGTTCGTGCTACTACCAAAAAATATGGGAACACGTGCTTGGTGGAGGAAAGCGATGGATAAAGACGACTGGACAGAAATTCTCGAAGAGGCTAAAACCCATACAGGAGTGCAAAGCCAAGTTAATGATGCTATCACAAGTAGTATTTTTAGGTACTTAACCTATCTGCTTTGTACTAGGTCACTGGTATAAATATATCTAGTATTATCCCTAAGCATCATCAACCGTGGTTTGAATTCTTGTTTTAATATATAAAACTCATAAAAATCGAAACAAAAAGACGATGTGTAAATCTATATAAACGCTTAAGAAAAGAAGTGATCTGGGTTGGAGGTGGACGGATCGATCATTATTTGATCTAGTAAATGAAAATACCATATGTTAATAAAACACACACGCTAAAAAAAAAGAATGATCTAGGTTCGAGGTATATGTCTCAGATTAATACTCTTAGACTGGTTCAACAAGGTTTCGGTCAACACCCTAGGGCGTGGAGTTTTTCCCAGATCAACATTCTGATAACAACTCCGAACAATTAACTTTTAGTCAACACCCAAACGCCCGGTGAAGTTCCCATCAGATCAGAACTCTAGCGAAACTCGATTTTTCGACCGTTGGAGACCTTTCATCTCCTCTAGCATTGATGGAAGTAGAGTTTTACCGTAAGTGCGTGTATACCGAGTGTTGACGGAACGGTGGCGAGAACTGGTGATGACATCGTTAGTTGTCAGTTAGCCAGAAGAGCTAGTTTTACGATATTTTAACAATTCTATTTGATACGACTTTTCTTATTTCTTTTAAGCGTCGTCGTATGATCATCCCAATTTTATTATTTTGTTTCTTATACTGTTGCAAAAAAAAATTAATTTGTGCAAATATAAAAAAACAAATTAAATTAATTAAAAACTATTCAGTGAATCGTTTTAAAATTTTATTCAGATGTGGTCCAGTATAAAATCTATTTTTACGTAGAATTGAAAGTTTTTGCAAGGGTTATTAACAATTTATACAATTTTAAAATATTTTAACTCTTTTTAACGTTTATTAAAAAATAAATACACCAAAAAAATTTTAACACAGTTCATTTTAAAGGTTTTTTAATAAACTAATCCTTTTTTTATAAAATATAATTATTTGTTTTCACTTACACATGAAAATTCCAAAAACCAGCCATTTTGTAAATTAAACAATAAATAAAAAAAACGCTTGGATGAGTTTTCATATCTTTTATTATTATACTTATCTAAAAGCTAATACAATTGTTAAAAAGTATGTCTGTAGCAGACTAGCAGTCTAGTAGTAGACTGTCAAAAAAACAGTGTACAGTTGCTTATTTCCCTGGGCTACTAATATTATCCCGAGAACCAGAAGCAACTTTTTTGATATCGTTCCTGGTAGCCGACAAGTAGGTAAAAAAGTATAAGAAACTTTTACGCTTTTCCTAATACACCAGATTATTACATTCTAACATAAAAAGTCAACACGGAGTTTGTTTCTTATTTTCTAGCTCAATTTAATCCGGAATATAAAACTTCTAAAATATAAAAGTAGTTTGGTCTGTTTTATGTTGGTTGATTCTTATTTAGGTATATGCTTAAAGGATTTCTAATAGTACGGTTAACGATTTTTTCTTAGCTAAAACAAATTATCATTTGCTTAATCAGTTCTTAATAATATTGTCTTAAAATTGTTGTTGGTATCTTGAAGACTGATAAATCTCGTGGACTATCTGAGCACAGGCTTCTCATATACTTTGTCACCGTTCTGATTCTGAGAGTATATTTAGTGTAAATCTTTGGGCAATTTATGGCATTGCTATTTTATGTTTTAAAAATCTAAAATAACGTAGTATGGAAACGTTAGCATGACACTTAAAACTTTTTCTTTTTAGCTTAAAAGTGGAAGTCTTCTTATTGTTCTGTCTTCTAACGAAAGTTGGCGATCACTTCTTAAAAGCTTTCCTCTCTTTTGTAACGTGAAATATCTGTTCGATACTAAGGTTAGTCCAATCTCTCATATTCCTTAGCTAAAATTTCTTCTTTCTTTTTAAGCCGTTTCTTCTCCCTACTGCTCCTTTCAACTAAAAGTTGAATTAATGTTGTAACGAAAAATTTTTTGCCTTCCACATGGGGTATTAAATACAAGGGGTAGAAAATTGAGGACTGAAACTAAGGCTGGAGATAAGACAAGCAAAATAATCGCTACCTGTGCGAACGGCACTCAGGATTTGTTAGGAGAGCTGGGGTCGTGGATAAGTAAAAGATAAGGGTGTTGGATTGGAGCAAATATAAAAAAATAAAATAAACGGTCATAAATCTCTTGGAACAAACTAAATAAAAATAAACAGGAAACACCTCTAGTAATTTAATATAGGGCGTCACTTTGAGGTGCCTAATTATATCTATTACAACCACTAGTTGTAACTAGGGAAATAATTATTAAACATAAAAAACATATCTTCTTCAAATAAAAGTCAAAAAGGGGTTAGTTAAAAAAATAAACAAAATGTTAAGAAAAACAAAATTTAACATTTATTGTGTCATACCACAAACAGTTACAAAACATAAAGAATACAAGAATACTCAAAAAAGACAATACAACAATATTACCACAATAGTAGCCAAATACAAAAATACAAAAAAACTTACATGTTACTAAACATTAAACATTAAACAAATATTACCGCATAAAGATTAACTTTTTTTAAAACAAACAAAACAAATAAGTATCGAAAATAATAAAGCTAGCTGTCATATGTTAACATTAAATTTTAAAAACTGAAAACAAATAAAATAACAGCTATAGTCAAAACCCAAAATTTACAATATTAAACATTACTATTTTTAAATTTTAACGAAAGCAATTATTTATTTAAAAAAATTGTCTGTCTTGACTTTAAGATTTGATCAAAAAGTTACCTAGATTTTTCACTAGCAAACTGCACTAAAATTTCTGGAACCAGAAACCACTGGAACCTCTGAAACCATAACTGGAACTGGGGGCTTCACTCTTTGTGCGTAACAAACACACGAACAACTCCACCTCCAAACTGCCAAAAAGCCATGGATGAACAGGGAGAAAAAAAAACGAGGATGGAAACGACGATTTTTCCAATCCTCACTGAAAACATTAATTGAAGCATTAATTGCCACAAAACTAATTTTCACTGCTACATATTTCCATAAAGAGAAAAACAGAAAACCAGTAAATTCGACAGATGAATTTGGATACATAATTGAGCCTACAACGACCCAAGTAAGAATCTATTTGGATTCATACCTGAGCAAACAACGACCCATTTAAGAATCTAGATCCATACCTGAGACTACGACGACCCAAGTAAGAATGACGAAATTCTCTTAAGAATTCGTTCACTTAACTTGAAAATAAACAAACGTTGAAATAACAAAACACAACGAAAATTAAAACGTAAAAGATTCCATTTCTACGATATATAAAAATTATAAGGCGACTTCGAATAAAATTTAAAAGAAAATGCCGAGAAAGTACTTACATATCTTTAAAATAATAAACAACTCTAAAATGGTTTATATTACTTTTCAACGCTAAAATGATTGAAAGCACTTTTAGGTATTTTAACTTGAAAGATACGAACTAACAAAAATGGAAAAAATTCTTCGTTGTTTTAAACATATATGAGGGGATTTCAATATATTACATATACGAGGGGATTTCAATATATTTCAAAGAATTAATGAATTGCAAATGCTACAGTGTCATCCAAAGTGAATGATGTAACACAATTTTGTCTTTATCATTATCTTTGGCTTAAATATGCTCTGTGGTTCCTGTTCTCTAAGATTTGTCGTTATTGTGTTCTTCTGCTTAAAGGTGTTCATGTGGTTATCTGTTTAGTAACAGTGTTATCTAACATTTAAGTTACATATGAGTCTAGCCCATCTGAGTTATTTTTTAATGGACGTTACGTCGTCTCGTTTATTAAATAGTTTCTATAATTCGAAGTAATATCCTTTGAGCCATAACGTTTATCTTTTATACCCCAAAATATTTTGTGAAGTATTTTACGCTTGAATATTTTCAAAGTCTTTTATTATTGAGTTAGTGTGCATGTTTCTGCTCCATGTATGAGTACCTATCTTAGAAGTGTTTTGTATGTAATCATTGAGTTCTTCTTTGAATGTTTCCTGAGTGGAATTATATTTTGTGTAATCATAGCATGCTCTATTTCTAAGGTTTATTTGTCTTTTAATTTCTTCGCTTGTTTTGTTAGTAGAAGTCACCAGCGAGGCAATATATGTGAATCTGCAAACACATTCAAAGACATGACTTCCAATGAATGTTTCTTACTTGTTTTAATCTATCGCAAGATTGGAGCTTTTGAGAGCCGTATTGCTCGCTGATCTAGCCACTTTTGTCAAAGAATCTTTTATATCTGATCTTAATGTTTTATTAAATTGCACGATTGCTTCCACTTGGGTTAATTTTTCTACCCAGAAATTGCCAACCGTATTGGATACGTACAAGAACTCTATAATGTTCTTCTCCAAATTATGTGCTAACTAATCAGAACCCGATCGATTGTGCTAGTAGTGAAGCTCTTCAAAATATCATATTACTCTCCTGTTGTAGTTGAATACTTCTTTATTACACGCGCTGCTACGCCGAGATTTTAATGCTGTTCATCTTTCCGTAATGGCCAACGATATTCACATTGACACAGTCTCCATATTTAAGTCTGTCGAAAAATTCATTATTACCAAAGTCATCGCATCATATCATTTACCATTTACTTTCTACGAGGGGGACGAGATTCAACGCTATTCTTCTTATCTGGCAACAGCTTTATAAGGAATCCAACAACGTCCGGTAATGAAAAATATATATATATATATATATATATATATATATATATATATATATATATATATATATATATATATATATATATATATATATATGCCGCTTCTCGCATTTCGACCGCCATCGTTCTCTGTCCATCTCAATTTGATTGATTTTTTGATTGACCCAAAGAAAGCGTTTGACAGAGTAAGCTTTAAATATGTAACGTATCTGTGTAATAGAGAAGTTCTTCTAAATATTATAAAAGCTATCGAAAACATCTACCAAAACAACAAAATGTAAGTCAGGATAGATGGATAACTTACAAAACCTATAGAAAGACACAGCGGAATAAAACAGGAGGATTCATTGAGCCCAATGCTCTTAAATTTGATCATGGATAAAATTATCAAAACCGTTATCAACGGAAGAGGATACAAAATGGGAAATAAAATAATCAAAATACTCTGTTACGCAGACGACTTAATATTGATAACCCAAGATGAAGGAAGTTAACTGTTATAATTAAAATTAATGTTTCAAAAAGGTTTAATATTTTTTCCGCCAAATTAATCACTTGTAAGAAAGATGAAGGCAGTTCTTTGTATTGGAACGTAAGAGACTTAGATTGAAAATGTTTGATGTTTTCTAAAAACTATCATACTTAATTACCTAATCTGTTTTTTATAATGCTGGTAAAAGTTCCCAGGAAATAAAGGTTTTATTACTTTAGAGAGTTTTATATGGAGCTATATTCTTCTCCCATAACTTGTCGGGAAGCAAGGGAAACCCGTAAACAAATTGTCAGTTGACGTTCCAAACTCCCTTTCTAAATAATCTATCAAGTCTAGGACAACTCTTTGGACTTTCCGCCTAAGTATTTTGTTTTTCTAAAAGTAGGTACATTTAGACTGGAATTGTTACTTATTCACTATTAAAAAAAATATCAAAATAAAATTCCATATTTATATTAACAGAAGTGGTGCAGTCCACAATGCCCTATATTTTTATTCCACACTTGTCAGAATTGCTCTTCATATAAACTTGAAATAGTGCTTTACCGCCAAAAGGTACAAGCTGCTTATGATAAGGTATTGTAGATAAGCAGCTTATCTACATGATAATTATCAACAATAACTGTCTCCTCACTGATATCCACTGTCAATCAACATAAATTTAATCCTGACAACCGATTTGATTTAGATCTAACTGATAAAGACTGACTTATCTTTAGAATTTTACGCACTATTTACACTATATGACAAGAAAATAACTGGATTTGACTAACTTAAATATATTATTTTACTAAATTAAATCGCAGCTCGGGGAATTACCTATGTTTAATAAGAGCCGTATTTAAATGGATTGGAAACTCGCAGTCAGTAGACATCCACGACAAATGGGATTTCCGATTATGTATTATAATTTTATTGGAATGTATTTTATATGACATCATATGTCGAGGAATTAGAAAGTACCAACTTATAAAACTAAAGTTTAAACGTAATATAAGCGATATAATATATTCTTACATTCACAGTTTTACATTAATGATGAATTAATGAATATATATATATATATATATATATATATATATATATATATATATATATATTGTTATGATTGTTTATTTTGACTTTGATCTTAGTTTATTTAGCCAATAAAATATATAACTTAATTGTTATCAAATGTAAAATAAAACTCCTTATATTACCTGTGTTTGATTGATTCAAAGATTTTCTAGTTGTCTTTTATCGGGATAGAGAAAAAGGATAATAATAAAAGAAACTATTATATTACAAAAATTTACGTATTCTTTATTTTATATGAACGAGTAAAACAATTATCAAATTCTGCCATTATCTTATCAATCAGCATACAAGAAAATAAATGAAAATTTTATAATAATAAGATTTTAAATCTACATACATTTATATTATACATATTTTTCTTTACTTGAAAACAAAAAAACAACAAAACTTTAAACCTTTGATTAGTCTAACAAAACCTTAGTTCTTAAATTTGAATGCTAATGACCATGATGTCAACACAGATCCTTCACAGATATTAATTTCAATTGTACAAAACACTTAGAGCTTATTTTCTTATTGAGTTGTATGTTGGAACATACCCAGAACAGTCCAATCTCCTCAACGATGTGATCACTCCTTTTTGGCACCTCGGCTCCTTCCTAACGTCTCTGCAAACCTCCTGCACTAACCAAAAACACCTGATTCACTTCTCCAAAAACTCAGCTACTTATTAATGACACAAGGACTTCCTTTTGTCCACTTGAGGCCATAAAACTACTTTCACATAACTTCACAAAATGCCCACGGTAGATACAAGGACCTTTTTTAATCTACTTGTTATCTCCTTCTGCAAAACTATTCAAATATTTTCACAATGCCGGTATCCAACTCACAAACCACACCCTATCTTGAGACAAATGACTGTTTCCTTCGATGACCAAATTATAACTAACTTCTCCGGTTCTCCTCATCGGCTCACAAATTCCCATTCAAAAACGACCGTCCAATCAAAAGCTCAAATTGTATTTACCATAATTTTGGAAAAGCCTAATTTCCGTTTCAGAGAAAAACTAAATAGCTTACTTTAAAATTGGTTTTGTCAATACACAATTTATACATATTTCAAAAGATTAGAATATGGTCATTTAATACTTGATTATACAAACAATGAAAAGATTAACTTACAGGTAAAATGTCTTCTAATTCTAAACAAAAGGTTTTTCATAATTTTGTTGGAAGCGGAAAAAGGTCGTTTGCCAAACAAATTTCTATTCTTATCTACAATAAATCTTATCTTAAATTACTATATACAATTTGTTTATACTGATATCTTAAAATTTTATTTCGATGGATCTTTTTATTTTGTTTTCGTTGGTTGGGAAAGAAGAAACATAACAATATATATATATATATATATATATATATATATATATATATATATATATATATATATATATATATATATATATACTATAAATAAATGGAAGATTGATGATTAAAAGTTACGGTGATAGAAGCACAGTAAAAATTTGGTCTTGGATTCAAACGGAGTTCGGTTAGTATAGTTTTCAATGGAATAGTAAATTCCAATACCCTGATTACTATTATATATTTCCATAATTGTCAACAGTATTTAATATAGTATATCGTCTACCCCTTCTAAAACAAATCGTCACAATAACCAAGAATTTCTCTATTTTCTGTTCTACTATTGTATTACGTCTGTCTAAAATGTTATTCTGAAGCTAAATATTTCGACACAATAAACACGGCATTTTATGTCCGCATACCAAAAGCTTCCTGGATCCTATTATTATTTCTACGTTGTTGAGCGAGACCAAATGAAATACGAATATGAATTCCCACATGAAACGAAAAAGTGTTAATATAAATGTGTATACGTATTATAAAAATGTGTAACTATAACATTTATTATTGTTGTTATCTTTAAACAGAAGTTTAAAGAAACTTAAATAAATAAAGAAGAAAAAAGTTTCTGAATGAATATATATTTTATTTATATGTGGAATGTTACTTGATAATTTAAAAAATATTGATAATTGTCAAAAATTACATGTTCATTACAGAGGTTGATAATCATCGTGACAACTCTATCTTTAGAGCAGTTAGAGCAGATTATGGGCCGTAAGATTTCGTTATCTGTTCCATGTATTATATATATTGTTTTCTTTAGACTTTTTTGTTTCCTTATTGATCTTAATATTTAAACATTCTTAACTTGATTCATCCGTGAGATCTTCAAAATTCGATACCGACGGCCGCGGTCGTCCGTATAATTTACTCCATGGTAGTGCCATTGTCCGGTTGGGTCGATGCTAACACGGCGCTGCTAACGTGACGAGATGAGCTCTCGTTTAGCAGGATCCTTATACGTGACTCTAAATGTTGCGCTTTAAGATTACTTTGTTCTCTGCGTTACGTTCAACGCGTAAACTGTACGCTACAAACGTGATCGGCTGCGCTATCAACGTAGCAACGTTCCGCGATGTAGCCAACATATTGTAATGCTAACGTAAGTGACTGTAAAAAACGATTATTTTTAATGTCTAAAGTTTGCGTCCGAAAGAAATCAGTATAAAAGTTTTACCATCACACCTGCCTTGGATGTCTGCCACACTAGTTCCCAAATTCACAACACCCCTAAAAAAAATGTTGTACGCCACTGAATCCTTTCATTATATATCCATCAAAAGTTCTATCTATAAAGTTTTTTTAAATCTTCTTTAATAAAGATCTATAACCATGCGAGAAGATCAATCGCGAAATGAGGTTTTTTTATCGAAAGTGGCACATACGTATAAGCAACGTCAAGTCAAATGTATACACTTTGATAGTTTACTTTATTTAAACAAACTGACAAATTTCAAGATTAAATTTTTTAAGAAAACGTCAAAAGATGATAAAGCCAAAGATCAAACTGCAGGATCACTACGGTTATAACGTAGTTAAGTGGTTACATAGGGCTTGTATTTTAAAATTTTTTATTTTATTTCATATGAAAGTATAGTCAAAAGTATTCACATCAAATTTGAACTAAATTCGAGCAATAAAACCAAAATTATAGCGATCTGAATACCTCACGGTCGGTGAGTGCGCTCTCAGTTTAAAAACTGCAAACGCGTTTTTCTCGAAACTATGATTTTTGTGTGGAAGGCACGATTTTTTTAAAACAAATTTATCGATTTTGCTGAAACTTTGCAACTCGTGTCGAGTGACTCGTGCTGTCATCTATATTTGTAATAATGCTATAGTAGTAAACATAGCTAAGACGTGATGTACCAAACCATAATTTTTAACCGTATCTTATCGGTTTTTTGCATATAAATTATTTGCATCAGTGGTTTCTGAAGTAAAGAACCATTGTATCATCTATACAGTGTATTTTCATTAAATGTATGTATTTCCTATATAAAATTTTTATTCAAGTTTATAAACAAAGGCCAGATCTTTTTATACTTATCCCCTTTGCAGACTAAGGTACAGTTATGTGTCAAATGAAAATTTATAAGGTACAGTTAGGTCTCAAATGAAAACTTGAAGTTTCGTTAAAACGTATGTCACAAGTTGATTCACAAGGAATGTTCATACAACCATTTAATGTTAGACTTTCCAGAAAAGCTTTCTGTACCCTTTTTTTGAAGACCGTTCAAGGTTTTTCTTTTATCCAGTGGTAGATTTTTTTAGATCTGTTCATTTTCTCTCAACTCTAATAATGTAATAGTATCTTAACCCGCGATCGGTCGCACTTTTTACTATTTTATGCTATAATTTTGATAATAATTTTTTTAACGTCTTGGGCCTTCAGCAATGCTTCAGGTACGTCTCTGGGATTCGGCTTGTAATATTTTGAGTGGTAGGAACACGACCGTTATTGTTTAGTGCCTATCGATATCTAGTGGGTGACGGACGGTGAGAAAAAATCTCTACACGGGACTCTTTGCGTACGTAAATTTGTTCAGTAAACGATTTGTCACAAAAAGCTGATTGAAGAGAAAAATAGGTAAGATTTTAAGTAATATTTCTAAGAATGCCTAATATTAACAATTATTATTATATTTAACATACTTTTTATTTATTTATTTGTTGTTTTATGGATCTGTTATTTCTTTTCAATACAATATTTGCTTCTAGTATAAATAATTTTTTTTTCAGAATGGATATTTTCGACATTAAAACCAGGAATCCACTTTTAAAGTGGTACGAAGAAGTAGAAGCAGAACCGATATCAGAATATTCTGACTCAGAAAATAACGCTTCTTCTGCACGTAGCATTCATGAGACGGACACGGAGCAGTCAGAAAACGATGAGAATTTTAAATTATGTGACGCAATTATGTGACGCAATAACTACAGTTCCCTCAAAATTTCCTCAATTTATTGGCAAAGATGGAACAGTTTGGTTAAAACATAAAATGACAAAACCTGTAACAAAATCAAAAAGACAAAATATTGTTATTCAACTTCCAGGTGTAAAATCAGTGGCATCAAAGTGTTATACTATACTGGACTGTTGGAAACTTTTTTTTCCTGATAGTACTCTAGAAATATCGTACGACATACAAATAAACAACTTGCGGTTATGCGGAAATCGTATAAACTGGAAATAGATTGTCCGGCAACAGATTTCCATGCAATATGTGCGTTTATTGGTCTTCTATATTTGGCTGGAATAAAAAAGGGGCAGCATTTAAGCACTCATGAATTGTGGACGAACGATGGAACAGCACCTGTATATTTTGCTGCCACTATGGCACAGAAGCGCTTCCATGTCCTTGTGAGAGGTATTCGTTTTGATGATCGTCAAACCAGACCAGAAAGGAGAGCTGTTGATAATTTAGCTCCTATTAGAGAACTATTTGAAAACTTTGAAAATAAATGTTCTCAATATTATACTTTAGGTTCATACGTCACAATCGACGAGATGTTGGAAGGTTTTCGTGGTAAGTGCCGTTTTCGTCAATATATAGCAAATAAACCTCAGAAGTATGGCATTAAAATATATGCGCTAGTTGATGCACGAACATTTTATGTCAACAGTATGGAGATCTACGCTGGAAAACAACCAGAAGGCCCCTACGTACTGTCAAATGATGCATCGAGCGTTGTAAAAAGACTAATAAAACCCATTGATAATACTGGTCGAAATATTACAATGGACAATTATTTTACATCTATTCCTTTGGCAAATGATCTGTTTGTAAACCACAGACTTACTGTTGTAGGCACAATAAGAAAAAATAAAAGGGGTTTACCTTTAGACTTGCTCATTGTAAAAGGTCGACCAGTTCATAGCAGCATGTTTGTATATGGCCAGAATAAAAATCACTGCACTATAGTCTCATATACCCCCAAAAAAAATAAAAATGTACTAATGTTATCAACGATGCACGATGACGATTCAATTGATATAGAGTCTAGTGAGAACAAGCCAGAGATGATAACATTTTATAATTTAACTAAAGGAGGCGTAGATGTTGTAGATAGGATGAAGTCAGAATACAATGTGACCAGAATTAGTAACAGATGGCCATTTACTCTATTTTGTACACTTCTCAACATAGCTACTGTAAATGGCCAAATAATTTATAGGAGTAATACTAACACCTTGTGCAGTCACACTATTATCCTAATACGCTGATTAGCTTAAGTCAGTAACTTCCTAATGTCCCAATCAGCTTAAGATGGAATTCCTAATACGGCGATCGGGTAATTACCTTATATGGTCACGAGTAGTTCGTTGATGACAGATAAACACGGCGGAAGGGGAAATGATAATTTAGTGTGTATTTAATTCTGACCATTGTGAACTGTGAAACTGAGATTGTTTTGATTTAATTTAATAAAAATAACTATTTTAAGTGAATACGTGTTTATCTATTTTTATAGACGATATCAGAAGTGTGAAAAAGGACCTACGGTAGAGTTTAGTGAACTGTTTTTAATGTTAAGTGAATAAAAGTTTCCAAAATGCCGAAAAGGAAAAAGTCCAAGCGAAATAGTAGTTCAAGTAGTGAAACCACAAGCATTTCTTCCACGGATTCTTCGCCGGGAAGGGAGTTAAGGTATACGAAATCGAAAAGAACACGTAAGTCCAGAAATAGATCTAAAAATTCAAAAACAAATAGAACCTATACGCCTTCGCCTTTGCCTCAAATTAAAGAAAATGCCACAAAAATAAATTCTCCATCTACATCTTATAATTTTACGAGTAGAAATATTGAATCCGTCAGTTTTATTCCTGAATTTGATCCACTAATTGGAAAAATAGATCGATGGATTGAAATAATAGAGCACAATGCTAAGACGTATAGTTGGTCTGATAATTACATCATATTTCAAGCGATTTCTAAGCTTAGAGGTACCGCTAAAACATGGTACGCTAGTTTTATTGAAAATGAAGTAGCATGGTCTCAATTTTCTTGGGCAGAATGGAGATCAGTGTTAGAAAATACTTTCCAAAGTACACGAAATACTTATGATCTTTTTATGGACGTAGCCCATCATAAACCAACAGAGGGTTCTTCATTATATGAATTTTATTTTGAACATTTATCAAAAATTAATAAACTTAAAGTAAATTTTTCCGAATCAGATAAGATTTCTTTAATAATTGGTGCTATTGGAGACGAACATATTAAATCTGCTATTGAAGTTGCTCAAATCAAAGATGTTAATTTATTGGCAGTTTATTTAAGAAATAAGCTTTATCACAAAAGTCCAGAAAAATCGCTTGATTTAACAAATCAAGTTATTTTTTCCAAATCAAAACTTGTACATAATAAAAAATTCGTTAACAACAAATTTAACAAGAATAAACCTTGTATGTGCTGTGGAATTCAGGGTCACTTAAAAAAAGATTGTCACCACAGAAACCAAATATGTAGGTTTTGTAAAATTAAAGGTCATATTGAACAACACTGTTTTAAAAAGAACAAAGACTTGCAAGAGACAAAAGTAAATAAAACGAACAAAAATTTAGAAAAAAATAAATCTGTTAAACAAATACAGTTTGATTCTTCCGAAAATAAATTTAATAAAATTATTTTCTTAAATGAGCACAGCCATACTGCATTCATTGATTTTGGCAGTGATTGTTCGCTAATTTCGAAAGAATTGGCAGATAAGTTTAAATTAGAAATAAAGTCATTAACTAAAGATGTAAAACTCTCCGGATTTTTGGGAAATTCTTTATCAGTTATATATTATGTATTTGCTAAAATAAAAATCGATTTTGTAGAATTAAATATTATGTTGTATGTCATGGATAAACATTGGGTTAATGACCTTCTAATAGGAAGAAATTTTACAGAAGATGTAAATATTATGTATTATAGAATAGATAATAGTTTAACATTTAAATATAAGAAAGACTTAGATAAAGAAATAAGTACAGGAAATATATCTAAACACGAGAAAATGATGTTGGAAAATATTTTGCTAAATCACGAGGACTGTTTTTATACAAATTTGAAAGCTCTAAAAAAATCGCATTCTGTTGTTATGAAAATCGATATTACAAGTTCAGATGTAGTTAAGTTTCGTCCCTACAGAACACCTGCAGCTGATAAAGAAATTTTACAAGAAACAATACAAGAATTATTAGATGCAAATATTATTCGAAAGAGTAATTCATCGTTCGCAAGCCCTTCTTTTCTTATTGATAAAAAAGATGGTCAAAAACGTCTGGTGGTAGATTATAGGCATGTTAATAAAATTTCAAAAAAGATACCTCCAACAATGCCTATAATTGAGGAGATAATTGACAGTTTATATAATTATAAATATTTCACGTCCTTGGACTTGGCAGCAGGATATCATCAAATTCCTATGGAAGATAACTCGATCAAATACACAGCATTCGTTACTAGTCAAGGACATTATGAATATTTACGCTGTCCTTTTGGGTTATCTAATGCACCGACTGTATTTCAAGAAATGATGAACGAAATCTTTGAACCGTTTAAACAAAACAGTATTACTCCGTATTTGGATGATATCTTAATTCCCTCAAAAAGTATTGAGGAAGGCCTGGAACTATTAAATAAAGTATTGCAAGTATTAGAAGATTATGGTCTAACTGTAAAGATGTCAAAATCAAAATTTTTAATGACAAAAATTACCTACTTGGGATATGAAATTTCATTTAATAAAATTTCACCAAGTAAACATAAAATTGAGTCAGTAAAAAAATTTCCTTTGCCAAATAATCAGCATCAATTAAGGCAATTTCTTGGATTGATATCATTTTTCCGAAAGTTCATACCAAATTTTGCAAGACGCACCGCAAAATTGACACAATTACTAAAAAAAGATGTAAATTGGACATGGACAGAAGAAGAAACGAAAATTTTTAAAGAAATGAAGAAAGTTATAGTCTCAGAACCAATTTTAACAATATTCAATCCGAAACATGACATAATAGTTTACACGGATGCAAGTAGAGAAGGATTTGGAGGCATAATAACACAAATTGTTGATGGTCGTGAAAAGTCAATTGCCTATTTTAGCAAGCAAACCACAAAAGAAGAAAAAAAATATCATTCTTTTGAACTGGAGCTTTTGGCTATTGTCAAAACCTTAGAAAGGTATAAATATTATTTAGCAGGAAGATCTTTTACTGTAATAACAGACTGCAATTCCGTTAAAAATGCATTAGTAAAACAAACAATAATCCCAAGAATAGCAAGATGGGTTTTGTGTTTACAAGATTTTTGTTTTGAAATAAAACATAAATCAGGAGTACAACTACAACATGTAGATGCCTTAAGTAGGAACTTTGAAAGAACTGAAGCAGAGGAAAGCCTTGAAATTAAAGTGATGCTCATCCAAGAAGACGACTATCTAAGAGAAGCACAGGATACAGATACGGAAATAAAAACAATTAAAGATATTCTGTTGTCAGGAGATCAGCAAAATCATAAGGATATTTTCAAGAAATATGATTTAAGAGGAAACAAAGTCTATAAAATAACAGAATATGGTAGAAGATGGTATGTGCCTAAAAATTGTCGTTGGCAAATTGTCAAAATGAATCATGACGATATTGGACATTTTGCGTTGGATAAAACAATTGAAAGAATAAAAGAACGGTATTGGTTTCCACGGATGCGAAGATTTATTAAGAAATACATTGCGGCTTGTCTTGCTTGTTTATACCATAAACAACCGGGAGAAAAAAAGCCTGGCTATCTACATTCCATTCCAAAATATGCTAGACCGTTTCATACACTCCATGCCGATCATTTAGGGCCATTTGTGTTAACGAAATCTCAAAATAAATACGTCTTGGTGTTGATTGATGCCTTTTCTAAATTTGTGTTTGTTGAAGCTGTCCCAGATACATCAAGTAAACATGTAATTCGTGCTTTAGAAGAAATTTTTAAAGTATTCGGTAATACCAAACGAATGATATCAGATGCAGGATCAGCTTTTGTTTCAAAAGAATTTTTGAATTATATGGCAGAGAGAGGAATTAGAGTGTTTACAACTGCAGTAGGAATGGCAAGAGGCAACGGCCAAGTAGAAAGGGCAAATAAAACATTACTGGATACCATGGCCACAATGGGTGCAAAATTTGAATCCGATATGTGGGATAAGAATTTAAAAAACATTCAACAAGGAATAAACGGGACAAAACACCGAATAACTAAATCTTCTCCCAGTGAAGTGTTTTTCGGGTACAAATTAAGAGTTGATGGAGACAAATACATAGATGATAATGATATGGACATTATTGATGTAACGTCATTGAGAAAAGATGTAGCTAAACGATTGGAAGAAAATAGAATCAAACAAAATAACGAATTTAATAAAAAAGATGCTCTCCAGTGAAATATGCTGTTGGTGACCTGGTATTGACCAAAGTTACAAGTTTTCCAGCAAACAATGAAAGTAAGAAGCTTTTAGAAAAGTATAGAGGGCCATTTAGGATTGTTGAGGTTCTGCCAAATGATAGATATCGTGTAAAAGAAGATGTACATTCATCAAGAACAAGGCGTCCCTATGAAGGAGTTGTTGGTGGAGAACATATCAAGCGATTTAAGATTCAAAGATCTTAAAATTATTCAGGTTAGTTACATGATAGTATGGTCATTTTGTAGAATGACATAAAGATATTCGATTGTTTAAAAGGAATTTGTTTAAATAGCTGGAACTAAAAAAAAAAAAAAAAAAAGTTGTTATTCTGAAAAATGACAACAAAGTGATTCAATGATATGAATAGTTTTATTTGAGTAGTTCTGACTATTTGAAGCAAATTTTTTTTGTTTATGCGTCATTCTGAAAAATGACAAATAAATGTTTTAATGTTCTGAATGGATTTTCAGTTCGTCATTCTGAAAAATGACAAATAAATGTTTTAATGTTCTGAATGGATTTTCAGTTCGTCATTCTGAAAAATGACAAATAAATGTTTTAATGTTCTGAATGGATTTTCAGTTCGTCATTCTGAAAAATGACAAATAAATGTTTTAATGTTCTGAATGGATTTTCAGTTCGTCATTCTGAAAAATGACAAATAAATGTTTTAATGTTCTGAATGGATTTTCAGTTCGTCATTCTGAAAAATGACAAATAAATGTTTTAATGTTCTGAATGGATTTTCAGTTCGTCATTCTGAAAAATGACAAATAAATGTTCCAATGTTCTGAATGGATATTCAGTTCCACGTTCTGCAAAATGACACAAATATTTTAATGTCTTGAATGAGTTTGTTTGGATAGTCGTAGCTATTCGAAACAAATTTATTGACATTGTCATTCTGAAAAATGACAGTAACATGTTACATTATAACAGTAATGTGTAAAATTGAGCTTGTATGGATAGCGGTAGCTATCTGAAATGAATTAACGAATTGATTTAGACTATGTCATTCTGGAGAACGATGGAGCCTTTTTATAAATTGCCATTCTTAGTAATAAAGAACATATTTTTTTTTAATAGGTTTTGTACGATCGAGGACGATCGTGACGTCAGGATGGTCGAATGCAGTCACACTATTATCCTAATATGCTGATTAGCTTAAGTCAGTAACTTCCTAATGTCCCAATCAGCTTAAGATGGAATTCCTAATACGGCGATCGGGTAATTACCTTATATGGTCACGAGTAGTTCGTTGATGACAGATAAACACGGCGGAAGGGGAAATGATAATTTAGTGTGTATTTAATTCTGACCATTGTGAACTGTGAAACTGAGATTGTTTTGATTTAATTTAATAAAAATAACTATTTTAAGTGAATACGTGTTTATCTATTTTTATAGACGATACTTGTTAGAAAGAAGAACTTTTATTTCAAACTTAGCAAAACAGTTGATAAAACCACATTTAGAAAAACGGTCTTCAATTTCAACTTTTTCCATTAGTCTAAAGCAAAAAATTCGGGATATTCTACAGATCAGGATCAATCCAGTTTCACAACCGACAACTTCAAAGAACAAAATAAAGTGCTCGTATTGTCCTGCCAAGAAAAATAGATACACACCATACTCTTGTAGTTCTTGCACAAAAGCAATATGCAAAGAACACACTGGCAAAATAACATTAGTGTGTAGTGATTGCATTTTGATTCCTGAGAGTGATGCATCTGAATAAATAATTAATTTGTAAAATCTAAATTACTGTAAAATCTAAATTACTGTTACTTATATTACAACTCTAATACATTGTGCTTAATATAATATTGTTTATTTTTGACTTAACCCTCGAAAACTAGCCTACATAGTTCAATTTTATAAGGCCGTTATTGATTTTATACTCATTTTATTTTATACTTATACTTATTTGTCTGTCAAACGTGGTTCGAATTAGCTGTATGGTTTACATTTTGTAATCAGACAATTTTAATTATAAAGAAAAAAAATATATTTAATTAGACCTGAAAATAGCATTTTTATGCTGAGTGTAATTTTTTTTACAAAGTGAGAGGGACCTATGGCGTAACGTATCTTAACGGGACCTACCCCGGGTTAAGAATCAGATAACAATATGTCATTTCTATTATTTTGCACATTTATTTCAACAGGACCTAGTAATTGTCACCATTACTGTGCACCCTACCAAAGTAAATTATCCATCGATATTTTATCTTTATCAGCGAAGTCTTAGTCTGTTAGGACATCACATACATTTATTAGAGGCACTTAAGTAATACTGTCTACATTGGCTGCTAAATTTTTATCATCGTTTAAGACACTAAGCGCATTCTCTAGTGGAAAGACCCTAAAGATAATAGTGTGGTATTTTCCTTGCATAGAATATTTTGAACACTTATATCAAGGAGCCCAACTCTAAGTATAAAATAATAATTTAGCCAATTTCTAAATCTAAATTAAAATATATATGTATTTTCTAAGGATGGGAAAAACCTACCGGTTTTAACCGAAAACCGGTTTTTCTACTTCGAAATAACCGGTTTTATCGGTTGTTTTTTTGTCCCGGTTATAACCGGTTTTTTATTTTTAAAGTAAAAACCGGTTATTAGGTTTTTACAGTGATTAGGATTAGGTTAGGTATTATTTTGGATCCCACCCAATCATAATTATTATTCTTAAGTAATTATTCCAAACAAAACTAAAATTCAATTTTTATTTTATTTTATAAATACAGAAGCAAACTGAAAGTCACCCACATCAGCCAGAAACAATTAAATTTTATTATAGTATTTTGTTGAAAAAGTATTTGTAATCATAATATTCTTACATAAGGACTGATCTGGTATTTATACATCATCTAATTTTCACACTTGAATCTTGACATTGAAAGTGGGTAAATGGCTTTTTTTGATTACCAAAAATAATGACTATGAATATCGAGTTACCGATTACGAATACGAATCTCCAAGGATTTCCCTACGTTTTCAAAACGATTTATACCCATACCGGAAGTCGTAAATGAGTTAAAAGTAATACATGATAATTTTTTTTGATGGTAGTAAAAATAAAAGATGAATTGCATTATCCAATTTATTTTTAAGTAAAATATTTATGTTGATATTATTTTCTTTAAATCCCATTTAAAAGAGTCTGGGAAATTTTTTTTGGGGAATTTTTTTCTCAAAAAACACAAAAAATTGTGTTGTATTTACATTGATATTGATGTTCTTTCGATAGTACTAATTTTGATCATATTGATATCGAGTCGAATGTAGTATCGCAAACTAAAGTGCATTGTAAATGTAACTTTCTAATCTATTGGAATAAAAAAACCAAAAACCGGTTTTTGGAAAAACCGGTTTTTTTGGACGGTTATAACTGCCAGGTTAAACCGTTAGCAAAAAAACCGGTATAACAGAAAACCGGTGTTTTGTCAAAAACCGCCATCCCTAGTATTTTCTGTTAGCAAGTACATAGTATATTATGCAACGATCATTGAATGATGGTCATTATGATGAGAATATGAGGGATACGACATGAGCCGCGTAGCGGCAAATATAAAATATGAGCATCGTAATGGCAATTAACTCAAAGTAGTATGCATACAAAATATTTTTCTATCTGTTCTGTTCGATCATTTACTACAAAAAAAGTATATTTAAACTTATTTACTTTGTAACACCATTAAATTAAGTACTTATATATGATTAATTATTTTATTGATACGTTTATATTTTGAATATTAGAACTAAAAAGAATTTGTGGTACATTTTTCATTTTTTTATTAGTATAAGATAACGATTACTACGTTTTTATAGTAGTTAACTAAACTCACATTTTTACATACATTAAAAATTAGTAGAATACATTGATCATAGGTTGCCAGGTAACCTAATAAAAACTCACATAACTGACACTTCAAACCAGTAGCTGTCTTTTACTTTATCATTGCTATCTTGCGTTTTTAACAGCTGTCAACCCTAATTTGCGACCATTTTTCCCTAGGAAACCTAATATCATTATAATAAGAAAAATATTCGCTTCAATTTAATATAAAAACATGCATATATCTACGTCATGAGCAGTGTATTTTATTTAAAAAATAAAAATACAATTTTTGTTTAAAGATTAATTACTATTAATTGCACTAAAAATATTTGTCGCTACTTTTTGACTGTCAACGTATTATAATATCAACGTAATCTCTTAATTTTAAATGTATGTAAAAATGTGAGTTTGATTAAGGGTATAAATAGGTCTTGTATTTTAAAAAAAGCTATTTATTTTTTTATTTTATATATAATAAGTATAGTACTTCAAAAGTTATGACACCATGTTAAAAGTAAATTTGAGCAATATTACATGCATTATGAAAATTTAAATACCGCGCGGTCGGTACGTGCTCCCAGTTTAAGCACTTTAAACGGGTTTTTCTTGAAACTGTGTTTTTCCATATGGTAGGCACGATTTCTCGAAAACGAATTGACCGATTTTGCTGAAACTTTGTTCAGTTTATCTTTATAGTATTGTTTCATGATTAAAGAAAGCAAAGGTTTTTTTATAGTTCTTAAAATATTTTTTTTACGTACAAAAAAAAGAGAGACTCCACTGGTAGAAAATACTTGAAAGATGATCTTTTGCAAAGTTTTAGCAAAATCGACAAATATGTTCTAGAAAAATCGTGCCTACCACATAGAAATCATAATTTCGAGGAAAACGCGTTTGCAGTTTTTAACCTGAGAGCGCACGCACCGACCATGCGGTATTCAGATCACTATAAGTTTGGTTTTATTGCTCGAATTTAGTTCAAATTTGATGTGAATACTTTTGATGTACTATACTTTCTTAGAAAGTTAAATAAAATTTTTTAAAATACAACCCCTATGTAACCCCCAAACTACGTTATAAACGTAGTGATCCTGCAGTTTGATCTCTGACCATTTCGTCTTTTGACATTTTCTTAAAAAATTTAATCTTGAAATTCGTCAATTTGTTTAAATAAAGTAAAATATCAAAGTGTATACATTTAACTTGACGTTGCTTATACGTATGTGCCACTTTCGATAAAAAAACCTTCTCCTTCTGTTGGGAAAAGTTCCCAACACCTTGAATTTAAATTATATAAGAAATTAAAATTTTGAACCTCTAGCGCCATTTTCGTGCGTTCCCAATGTCACATTTTTTATGACATAAGTTCCAATCTGTTACACTTAGAAAGCCTTCTCGTCATGAGAGGGCGTTGAATGCCTTTAGGTCGCACATGTTAATAAATAAAATAATATAATATGTAATATCAAATAAAAAACACATAAATGCAGGAAATCACTCTCAGATAATTGTAAACTTATATATTCACTTTAAAATAAATTTATTGTGAAAGGGGACTTATCCAACCTAGTGGCAGTGTTCAAAAACTGAAAAATGACAACCAGCAAGGAGAGAAGTTGGCGGTGTCATAGATTAAATAGATACGGCGTTGTGTCTTCGCCATTAGCCATTTTTGTTTAAGTTTTTAACAATTATATTATAAAACGATCTTAAGAACGTGAACTTGATGGAGTCATAGGTGCAACGAAAGGAAAGTATAGTGATAAAAGTGTTCCTGCTACCAGTTACCGTCAGAAGCATCTTTTATGGGGTCTCAAGTACTGTGCAACTTTATTGTAAGGTAATGTTTTCTATTATTGAAGTCCTCCATGGCCAGAGACACAATTTAAAAGGGAATTTGTGTACACACACTCTATTCGCGAATGAAACCATATCTCGTGTGCTTAATATAAGTTAATGTTAAAATTTAGAAGGCCGAATAAGTATGTGCACATTTCTCTGATAAATATGAATTCATATCCATTTGTATTGTAACCCTTTTTTTTGTTTGTAAGATGTTTAATGATTTAAAGACAAAAGGAAGGTAGTATATAAAAATTACGAAAGAGTAAAACTTTATACATTCTTGTTATTTGTTAGTTTTCAATACACTTACAGTACTGTTTATTTATTGTATTTCACTTATACCTAATAAAGTCAATTTTGGAGATTCTGAACCAGCCCCTAACTGGAAATACAATATTAACTCTAGGAGTTTTTATATAGTCGGAGACACGTTTGTCGGTTCTCCACGCTCGAGTGGCTGCAAGGCAGACCAAAGTAGTTTGCTGAGCGACCACCTTCATTAAAGAAGAGATAAAAAAACTTTATAGAACTTTTAATAGATATGTAATGAAAAGATTCAGTGGCATACACAATTTTTTTTAGGGTTGTTGTGATTTTGGGAGCTAGTGTGACAGACATCCAAGGAAGGTGTGATGGTAAAACTTCTATACTGATTTCTTTTGGACGCAAACTTTAGACATTAAAAAAAATAGTTTTTTACAGTTACTTACGTTAAAGCATTACAATGTGTTGGCTACATCGCGGAACGTTGCTACGTTGATAGCGCAGCCGGTCGCGTTTGTATCGCAGAGAACAAAGTAATCTTAAAGCGCAACATTTAGAGTCACGTATAAGGACCCTGTTAAACGAGAGCTCATGTCGTCACGTTAGTAGCGCCGCGTTAGCATCAGCGCAACCGGACAATGGCACTACCATGGAGTAAATTAAAAGGATGACCGTCGGCAAATCTACGTTATCCTGAAGACATGCGTTGCTAGGGCGACCGTTAGTATACTTGCGTCGCATTGAGATCAAACTACGTATAACGCTTGTCATCTGGATAACGCAGACTCTCCTACGGCAATGTCGTTCGTATAATTTACTTTTTGATAGTGTCATTGTCCGGTTGGGCCGACGCTAATGAAATGCTGCTAACGCTAACGAGCTGATGCTATTGTGCCGTCAATAGCACTTGTATAACAACTTGGAAATTGTACGCCTTGTTTTTCACGTTATCAACGTGATGGTGTTAGCGCTCTTATAGCAGCTCTCTCAAAGTGACCTATACTGTAAAGTAAAGTCATCCAGTGTCAAATCTAAAAGCGATAAAAAGAATTAACTCCTTTGAAATTTCGACATGCAGAACAATTCTGAAGATCTCACGGATGAATCAAGTTAATAATGTTTAAATATTAAGATCAATGAGGAATATATTATATATATATATATATATATATATATATATATATATATATATATATATATATATATATAATATAAAATTATTGTTTCTTGGGTTTAGGTTCAATAAAGATATGTTACATGTGGAACTAGATTTTATTTTCCATTGCAATCAATCAACGTTTCGGCAGGAAACCCTTGCTTTTGTCAAGATTTAAAACGTAAAACGTGACACAGACATTAACGACATTAACGACATTAACGAACTTCAGTTCGTTAATGTCTGTGTCACGTTTTACGTTTTGAATCTTGACAAAGGCAAGGGTTTCCTGCTGAAACGTTGATTGATTGCAATGGAAAATAAAATCTAGTTCCACATGTAACATATCTTTATTGAACCTAAACCCAAGAAACATTAATTTTATATTAAATATTATACGGTTCAAGAAACTCAAAACTACTTATATATATATATATATATATATATATATATATATATATATATATATATATATATATATATATATATATATATATATATATATATATATATATATACGGGTGATTGATTAGTGTGAGGAAGCTCAGTAGATCTGTTATAGTAAAAATTACAAAAAAAAGTTATTAACAAAAATTGTAGGCAGTTTTAACTCCATATTTTAAAATTAGTTACAATCCTACAGGGTGTTCCATAAGATGGTGGCAGACCAAACTTATGTTTTTTTAAATGAAACACCCTGTATTTTATTTTAAATTTAAAATCTGCTTCACTTTTACATTACAACAATGTAAAGTTTTATTATGTTATACCGGGTATTTAAAAAGTTATAACCAATATTACCTGAAAATCGTATCAAGTTTAACTCCCTGTATAAATAAAAAGGATTGTAGGAACATTGATCTATTGCAACTATAGTTTTTTAATAATTGTTAAAAACTATAAAACATATTCATTTTCATAATATTCGTTAAATCAAATACAGGGTAAGTCAAAATGCAAGTACATTATTTTCTTGGTAATTTTAAATAGAACACCTTGTATTTTATATCACTATCAAAAAGAACTAATATCGTACTTCATATTTTATGAAGTACTCCCTATACCTAAAGTTATTAGTTTTAAAGATATTTTTTTTTTTTTTATTATTTTAATTAACGTGTCTCGACTACGAGGTCATTGACACGATGACAGTATAATACAATATAAGGTATATACAGTTTTACATTTGACAATACATAGTACAAAAAGACACATAAATTACAAATTTTACCGTTACACATAATTATTACAATTTAGAGTTTACTAAGCACTTGAATGTCTTTTAAATATTTAAACAAGTTTTCAAATTTCTGAGTTTCACTTAATATTTCTTTAATATTATCTCCCAATTGGTATTGTTTTCTTTTAGCAGAAAGAAGCGGACATTCTTTAAGGAAATGTCTGACTGTTAAGGGACTGCTGCAATGGCCGCATGCAGGTGGATCGGTAGATGCCATTAGAAAGCCATGTGTAAGACGAGTGTGTCCAATTCTTAATCTTCTTAGAATAACTTTTTGTCTTCTGGGCATAGATGGTAGCTCTAAGGAAGGTATAACTGTTTGTATATCGTGTAAATGACTCGAAGTTGTGTTCCAATTATCTTGCCATTTGTCATATATACGCTTTTTAAACATTTTTTTAATATCATTATGCAACTGGATATTTGATATAGGTATATTCAAAGTAGAAGCTTCTTTTGCGGCTACATCTGCAGCCTCATTTCCTACAACTCCTACATGTGAAGGTACCCAGACAATAGTGACAATTACTCCATGATCCGTCAGATTATTGTATATGTCATGTATTAAATTTACCAGAGGATGATCTGAGAACATGTTTTTAATTACTTGTATTGATGATAAGGAGTCTGTGCAAATCGCTACATTGCGGTCAGTTGGTTCCAACATACGAAAAGCCTCGACGATACCGTATAGTTCTGCAGTGTATATACTACAAACGGCAGGAAGTTTGATTAGTTTTGTAGTGCTAAAAGAGGAAACAACAGCAGTACCCACCCCTACATCATTTTTAGAGGCATCTGTATAAAGAACTTTATGAAACTGATTTCGATTAAGTATGTCTAGGAACAATTGTTTAATTATAGCTTTAGGAGTATCATGTTTATTGAAAGAGTAAAGAGAGGTGTTGACATTCGGAAGTTGCTTATGCCACGGAGGGTGTGTAGAGATATGAAAGGGTGAAGTTGCAGAAAGATCAAAACCGTCGAGAATAGAATTTAGTATGTAAGAGAGGGGTTGTGCAGCTCTAGTGGTCTGAGAATGATGAATGAGATTATTTGGTTGTATAAGTAGTTGATAGACTGGATTTTGTGGATTGGCTGATAAACTAGCTGCATATGACAAAAGAAGATGTTGTCTCCTTAACCAGAGTGGTGGTTCGTTAGCTTCACAGTACATACTTTGAGCTGGGCTAGATCTGAAGGCACCTAAGCAGATCCTAAGACCCGTATTGTGTACGGAGTCAAGAGCTTTCAGATATGACTTGGAGGCAGACATATAGACAAAACTACCATAGTCTATTTTGGAGCGAATAATGGATCTGTAAACTGTGAGCAATACCTCTTCGTCGGCTCCCCATTGAAAATGTGCTAAACTTTTTAGGATATTAATATTTTTTAAGCAGTTGGCTTTCGTTTCCTGAATGTGTGTATTCCAAGTAAGTCTGGAGTCAAAGATCAGTCCTAAGACTTTATGATGATCAATAACATCTAGTAATACTCCGTTGTATGTCAAAATTGGATTATCTTTTGTCGTTTTTCTGCTAAATTTTATGATTTTAGTTTTTTGAGATGAGAAAGAAAGCCCAATATGCCTCGACCACCTTTCTATATTATCAATAGCTGTTTGCATTAGTCGACAGGTTGTTTCGGTATTCTTTCCTCTGCAAAAGAGTATAAGGTCATCAGCGTATAATGCGTATTTAACTGGAAGATGAACACTTTTGCCTACATCATTAAATGCCAAACTAAATAGAGTTGTGCTTATAACAGAACCTTGTGGTACTCCGTTATGTTGAATACGAGTAGATGACAGCTTTCCGTTAACAATAACTTTAAAAGTTCTATCATCTAAAAAATTCTGTACAAAATAGTATATGTTTCCACCCAGTCCACATTGTTGAAGATTTTGGAGGATTATAGATTTTTGAACAGTGTCAAAGGCTCCTTCTACATCAAAAAAGGCTGCTAATAAATCTTGTTTACAGGCCATAGAGTCGGAAATATGTGATTGTAAAATTACCAAATTGTCTGATGTAGAACGATGAGATCTAAAACCAGATTGTGCAGGTAAAATAATTCTATTTTTTTCTAAAAACCAGACCAATCTTTTGTTTACCATTTTCTCCATTAATTTGCACATGGTGCACGTCAGCGATATGGGCCTATATAAATTAGATAAACTTTGTGTTTGGTTGTAAACTTTTTTAATTGGTATAATATATGATTCTCGCCATCGCTTAGGAAAATTATAACTGTTCCAAATACAGTTGTAAAATTTTAATAAAATAATGATGCAAGGTGTCGATAATTTCTTTAAGAATATGAAAGGAATGTCATCTGGACCAGAGGCTGTATTTTTACACAAATCGAGTGCCATCATTAGTTCCTCTAAGGTAAATGGTGTGTTAATAGGATCGATTTCTTGTACAGTTTCTATTGTGGAGGCCTCTCCAATTAATGTGCCTGATGATATGTTAGATGAGTATTGTCTTTTGGATTTTTGTTCAAACGTATCAGCTAGTAAATTGGCAATGCGTTGTGTGTCATTGATAACGGTGTTTTGATAACTTATATTTTGAATACCAAAACTTGTCTTACGGCCCTGCATTTGTCGTATTTTCGTCCATACTTGGGCAGAAGGTGTGTTGGTTTTTAGTGATGAAGTATATTCTCTCCATGAAATTTTCTTGCTTTCTTTTAGCACGTACTTTGCTCTGGCCTTTAGTTTTTTAAATTGCACAAAATCTTCATCATTTCGAGTTCTTCGATATCTGTTTAATGCTTTTTTACATTGACGAACTGCATATTCACAGTCCTTATTCCACCACGGTACTTTCTTCCGTGTATAGGTCGTAGAAGTTTTGCCAATATGTAGTTCAGCTGCAGAGATAATGCAGTGGATAAGAAGGTTCAGAGATTCGTCTACGTCATCGGAAAGAGACAGAAGTGGAAGTTGTTTTTCGAGATACGAGCAGAAGCCAATCCAATCTGCATTGGCGATTCGCCATTTGGGTACATTATAATTGCTAGATTTATTCTCGCTATTTGAAATCAGAATTGGAAAGTGATTGCTATCAAAGAGACTGTCGAGGACATGCCAGTTTAATAGAGATGATGACTTTGGGTCAGAAAAGCTCAAATCAATTGCTGAAAATGTGCCAGAAGATATATTGCAGTATGTACTTGATCCGGTATTTAATAGGCAAGTGCTAGAACAATTTAATACACTTTCAATGACTTTTCCCCTTCCAAATGTTTTATCAGAGCCCCACATAATATTATGTGCATTGAAATCACCCACAAGAAGATAAGGAGTGGGGAGTTGATGAATTAGATCATACAGTTCCTCTTCTGAAAGTTTGTAGTTAGGTGGTACGTAAATGCTACATACCGTAATTTTGCTGAGTGATGTGATGTGATGTGTAGAAAACAGATCTCTGGAAACAAAAATTGAGGTGCCGCCACTGGCTCTCAGGAAGTCCTTTCGTAGACAATGGTAACCTTCGTAATTTTTAAGTTGTCCAATTTTGGTATCTTTAAAGTTTGTCTCTTGTAAACATATAAAATCTGCTTCTGTTTCTGCGATCAATTGTTGGATTCTTTCATATCTCGGATAGAATCCGTCACAATTCCATTGAATTAATTTGAAAAGTAACTAATTAATTAAAAGGTAGATTTTTGGGACTTTTGTGATGTATCTGAGAGATAATCGTCGTCAGTTGATGATTGTGATACTTCAGCGTTGCTATTATCTGTGGTTAAATATTTCTTTAATTTTTTCGTTGTTCTAGTAACTCTACCCTTAACAGATCTTTCTGTAAGAGAAGGATATATCTTATACATATCGTCCAACAGGACCTGTATATCTGTAGTAATTTGCAGAGCTTCGATTATTGGGTTGCCGTTGCCAAATGAGTTCTCGAGGAATGCAATAATCTGATCAGCTGTTATTGAATAGTCATTCGGATTTGTGTTACAGAGATTTTGTATAATTGTCTTTGTGTTGTCTGATAGAATAGCTTCGTTTGTGGACTGCATCCTAGGTTTCTTCTTAACTAATTTTGGTTTATCAGTGCTGGAAGAGTGCTCAGGAGGGGGCATTACATCAACGTCGGATGTCTGGTCTTCAAGAGAATTTGTGTCATTAGTTGATGAATGCAGTCGTTTGACACCTGGTGCTGGTAATAATGTAGTTGCTTGAAGATTCTCAGAATTTGTATCAACTATTGTAGTTGTTGACAATGTTGATGATAAATTATTTGATTGCGGCAATAAGGTTGTTTGTGTATTTGTGTTAGGACATTTGTTTGCTGTATGTCCAGGCTGTTTACAAAGAAAACACTCCATACGATCTGTAGACAAGAATATTCTATATGCGATATTCTCATGCTGTATTAAAAGTGACGTTTGAAGCTCGTAGTTTTCAGTGGCTGGAATGACGTAGACTTGACGTCTAAAACTCATAATATGCGAGTACTCATCTCCTGGGATACCTGCTTTTAATAGTGATATAGGCGACACCATTTGAAGTCCGAAATCTTTGAGTGCCTGTTCTATGACCTCATTAGGTATGGATGGACAGACATTTGATATTAATATTCTCTTAGCTGGAGAAATTAGTCTTCTTATACTCAGCTCAATGGAATTTACAGTTACAGTGGAATGCTCTAATATAAGTTGGTCTACAAGTTCAGTTCTTGATAAGTAGATACACACTCGGTTGTTTGATATTTTCGATGCAAAACAAACATTTTTGGGATTAACGATATTTCCAACTGCTTTAACGTAGTCCAATAACACAAGATTGGGATGAGAATGTATGATAATTGCTTGTTCTTGTTTTTGGAAAAATAGGTTTAGGTCTTGTTTTGGCTGCAGCAACGTATGAAGTTGTAGGTGTATTATTTTCTCCGTCATTCGTTAACATAATGGATTTAGTTACGTTTGAAGTAGTTTGTTCAATTTTGTTGCCATTGTATATATATATATATATATATATATATATATATATATATATATATATATATATATATATATATATATATATATATGTATATATATATATATATATATATATATATATATATATATATATATATACAGGGTGATTGATTAGTGTGAGGAAGCTCAGTAGATCTGTTATAGTAAAAATTACTAAAAAAAGTTATTAACAAAAATTGTAGGCAGCTTTAAACTCCATATTTTAAAATTAGTTACAATCCTACAGGGTGTTCCATAAGATGGTGGCAGACCAAACTTTTTTTTTTTTAATAAAACACCCTGTATTTTATTTTAAATTTAAAATCTGGTTCACTTTTACATTACAACAATGTAAAGTTTTATTATGTTATACCGGGTTTTTAAAAAGTTATAACCAATATTACCTGAAAATCGTATCAAGTTTAACTCCCTGTATAATTAAAAAGGATTGTAGGAACTTTGATCCATTGCAACCATAGTTTTTTAATAATTGTTAAAAACTATAAAACATATTCATTTTCATAATATTCGTTAAATCGAATACAGGGTAAGTCAAAATGCAAGTACATTATTTTCTTGGTAATTTTAAATAGAACACCCTGTATTTTATATCACTATCGAAAAGAACTAATATTGTACTTCATATTTTATGAAGTACTCCCTATACCTAAAGTTTATTATTATATTATTAGGTTATTAGTTGTAAAGATATTTTTATTTTTCCATCAAAGTATTAATTTGGTAGATATTTTAACGTTTACCAACTCACAATATAATTATTGTGAGTTGGTTATGATTGATTTGTTAAAAACTGACAATTTGACATTATTGTTTAATAATGTAGTAACGAAATAACGACACAGAAAAGAAAACAATTTATTTAAAATAAAATTTATAAAAAATAACCTACGGGAAATAAAAAAAAATATTACAACACATAGAAAAATTAAAAACAACAGTAAGTTTAACTTATCTTACTTAAGTAAGGTGTTCAAAATGACCTCCCAAAACATCTATGCATGCTTGAAAACGGTCATTGAAAGAGTTGGTTACATTACTAAGCATTTGTAAAGAAATATTTTGAAATGCAATTCGGATTCTATTTTTCATATCATCCCTTGTTGGGGGTATTTTATATACTTCGTTCTTAACGTAACCCCAGAAAAATGAGTTCATTTTATTGAATTCTGGTGACCTTGGGGGCCACCTTACCGGTCCATCCCTTCCGATCCATCTTTCCCCAAACTGATTATTAAGTTCACCACGTACTAATTCGTTGTGGTGCGCAGGAGCACCGTCATGTAGAAACCACATTTTTTCACGTATATTAAGTGGAACCTCTTCTAATAATATAGGTAACTGATTTACGATAAAATCTAAATAAATCTCACCATTTAAATTATCTTCAAAAATATATGGTCCTACTACATGGTTACCGACGATACCTCCCCACATATTTAGAGACCATCTTGTTTGACTATGTGTTACTATGTGGTATGGATTACTTGTTGAGTAGTAGTGAAAGTTATGCCTATTAAAAGAACCGTTTCGATGCAATGTAGCTTCATCACCAAATAGGACATAATCAAAAAAATCTCTTTGCTCATTAATTTTTTCCAAGGCCCATTCACAAAATACTATTCGTTTCTGAAAATCATCATTAATTAATTCTTGGTGCTTTTGAATATGATAAGGGTGCATCTTGTTTTTAGATAGAATGTTTTGAACAGAGTAGTAACTAAGTTCTTGTTCATTGGAAATAGTCCTTATGCTTGTGTGTGGGTTTTCTGTAACCGTTATCAACACACTCATTTCGTTTTTGTCTGTAACACTAGTTTTTGTTCGTTCATGTTTTTCATAATTCACTGAACCAGTGCGGTTAAATCGATCTTTCAATTTTTCAAATGTATCTTGTCTAGGTTGTCGCCTATCTGGAAACCGTTCTTGATAAATTCTAGCTGATAGTAATGAATTTTTATTGCATTCCCCCAATATCCAGATCATATCTACCATTTCATCAGTAGTAAAATTCATTATTGCTAATTTAAATTAAATCAATTACTGAATTACAAAATAATAATTGTTGCTAATTTACGGTGTACCCCAATACTAAATTAATTAATATTAATGTCAAACTGTCAGTTTCTGACAAATCAATCATGGCCAACTCACAATAACTATTGGTAAACGTTAAAATATCTACCAAATTAATACTTTGATGGAAAAATAAAAATATCTTTAGGATTCGATTTCGGTGTCTGAACGTGTAAAGGTCGTTCTGTATGTTGAGAATCGTTATTTAAGTTTTATAGTGAATATTTGGACTGTAAATTTATTAAATTTTGGACATATAATCATAAAGGTGTAGTGTATTGGAAACTGATGTTAACTCTGGCCTACGAGTAAGCGTAAAGGTATTATTTAATATCTGACTATAATTGCTGCATTGAACTGTTTATTTTGTTTATCTCTGAACTTTTTGTGCTCATTAGTGAAACACTAATATCTTCCAAATCGCCTTTTGCTTTACGCCAATTTTATAGGCAACCAGTAATACGACATGGTGTGTTGCTGTTATCTTGATACTGGCCAATAATTACAACCATTATGGATAATTCTAAACCTGTTGCTTTTGACTACAAGGGCAACAAAATTGAACAAACTACTTTTAACTTGTTGATAACTACTAATTATCATACATTCTCATCCCAATCTTGTGTTATTGGACTACGTTAAAGCAGTTGGAAATATCGTTAATCCCAAAAATGTTTGTTTTGCATCGAAAATATCAAACAACCGAGTGTGTATCTACTTATCAAGAACTGAACTTGTAGACCAACTTATATTAGAGCATTCCACTGTAACTGTAAATTCCATTGAGCTGAGTATAAGAAGACTAATTTCTCCAGCTAAGAGAATATTAATATCAAATGTCTGTCCATCCATACCTAATATATATATATATATACATATATATATATATATATATATATATATATATATATATATATATATATATATATATAATGCATGGAACAGATTACGCAATCTTACCACCCATAATCTGCTCTAACTGCTCTAAAGATAGAGTTGTTACGATGATTATCAACCTCTGTAATGAATGTAATTTTTGACTATTTTCAATATTTTTTAAAATACCAAGTAACATTCCACATATACATAAAATATATATTTATTCAGAAACTTTTTTCTTCTTTGTTTATTTAAGTTTCTTTAAACTTCTTTTTAAAGATAACAATAGTAATAAATGTTATAGTTAGACATTTTTATAATATTTATACACATTTATATTAACACTTTCGTTTCGTGTGAGAATTCATATTCGAATTTCATTTGGTTTCGCTCAATTGTGTCGAAATATTTAGCTTCAGAATAACATTTTAGATAGACGTAATACACTAGTAGAACAGAACATAGAGACATTCTTGGTTATTGTGACGATTTGTTTTAGAAGGGGTAGACGATCTACTATATTAAATACTGTATACAATGGTGGGAAAATCTGATAGTATTCAGGGTATCGAAATTTACTATTCCATTGAAAAATATACTACCCGAGCTCCGTTTGGATCTAAGTCTCAATTTTTTACTGTGCTTCTTTACAACGTAATTTTTAATCATCAATCTTCCATCTATTTATAGTATATATATATTTTATTATTGCAAAATTGTAAATATAAGAATATTATGTCGCTTATATTACATTTAAACTTCAGTTTTATAACTTGGTACTTCCTAATCCCTCGGTCAGCTTTTGATGTCATATAAAATTCAGTCCAATAAAATTGTAATACATAATCGGAAATCGCATTTGTTATGGATGGCCACTGACTGCGAGTTTCCAATCCATTTATATACGGCCTTTACATGTTTAAACATGGGTAATTCCCCGAGCTGCGATTTAATTTATTAAAATAATATATTTTGAGTTAGTCAAATCCAAGTATTTTCTTGTCATATAGTGTAAATAGTGCTTAAAATTCTAAAGATAAGTTAGTTTTTATCAGTTAGCTGTCATTTACCACTGCTTTATCTTTCTTTTAACCTCGTCTATGTATACCTGTTTTTCGGACTGAGTGACTTAATTTTTAATTTCCGAACCTTTATTTAATTGCTTTATTTACTGTGTTAAAATGGATTTACATATTTCCTTTAGATCTGGTACAATTTTGCTCCTTAATATTAATATTATTTATTAAATTCTTTACCATCGGTTATTAATATTCTTTTTGTTTATATAATATTCCTTTACTGTTTAAATTTGATTCCTATAACTGAAGCTTTCCCGTTACTTTTTTTTGGCTAATTTCCATCCTGTTTCTGATACTCGTCTTTTTATATCTTTGTGACTGTGATATTCATGTATTATAATACATGCTTTCATATTATGAAAGCATGTTCACTGTTTTAGTTTTGAAAACCAGATAATCCTAAAAAACTAGCATCACATAAAGTTACAACATTGTATACAAAATTCTTACCTGAGAAAATTTAATTAAGTAAATGTTCTTCTAAAGCCGGAAAACTTTTATAAACAATAACATTAACTTTTATACTAAAAGCATTGAATATTTAAGATATCCATATATACCGCTGAAAACTTTGACTGTAAAGTTGTAAACAGGTGATGACAATATAAGTTATAAAGCTACCTTTATAGTTCTGAATAACTTTTATGATATGAGATAACCGCGTATTATTTCATATTCAGATAGTTTTACTCATATATTTAACAAATACACTCATAAGAAATATTTTTTTTATTTTATTATTAGGTAAAAAATTACAAAAAGATAACCAATAAAACACAATAAAAAATGTGAATAACTGATTACACTGAAAAAAGTAAATATATATCACATACATCTCATAAGTTACTAAAATCACTTAGTGATTTGCCTTGTTTTAGAATTGTATCTCAAAATCGTCGATTAAAATAAACAAAATTTAATCACCAATTTGCATGCAAAAATTTTGCCATCAGAACCAAAAGTGTTATTTTACATTTGCCAGCTACTTCTACCAGGATGATTATTTATGGTCTTTCTTTTCTATTCGTTACCTATGGTAATTTAAAAATAATAACCAAGTTTTTAGTCAAAAAATATCGCACTATGATACACATACTATGATTTTTTCCTCAGATTTGAGAGATTGTCAGAGCTCTAGCATTTCGCCACGCAAATGGTACTATGATTGTACCGGTACTTTCAATTCCTGCTTAGTCCATCTGAAAGTCAAGTAAAAATTTTCATTCACTCGCCAGAAGTACGAGTGAAATAAGCTTTTGTAATTTTTTTTTAAGAATTTTTTTATGGTCGTTAATATCTGATTTATTTTGTGGTCACAAGCAATAAAACATTTCCACTTACGTACTTATAAAAATGGAAGTAAAGCAGTGTTCGTAATTTATCAATTTGTTCGCTAGGAAGCAGTTCCTCTAGGAAGCAGATATTAAAAGAGTCCGCAAAGTTTGCAGTCAAAGTGTACAAGTATAAAAATTTTTTGCTTGTAGAATTATGTACTCGTTATAGACGATCTGTTAATATTTACGCACCATGCCAGATATCTACAAAGGAACAAGGGGCTCATTCTTGAAATGTGCCCCTTTTTGTAGTTTATCTAAACGCATAGTATCCATAACGATTAAACAAAAGTTTGGTTTATTTGTGAGGAAATTAATGCAAATAAGGATTCTACTGTTTATTAACATAGCAATAGATGTTTAATTTCACAATGTTACATTAGTTTAAAAAAACTTACTACTTATAATATTTATTGTTAGTGTAGTATTGAGCCGCATTCAGTGAACATAACTTCTTTAAATCTTGCAGGTCCTTACATTTTTCTACAGAAATTGGCAATACATCTTCATAGGGAGATCCTGATAGTATAAATTCAGTACCAAGTATAATCTTTATGCGTCTTTTGTTTCTTCCAGCGATAGAGGCCTGTTCCCAGACTATATTGTATGTTGAACGGAAGTAGATGTTAGTATTTGAATTAGTAATTTTTAGTTTCTTTATCGGTCGTGATGGAAATGTTGATTTCTTGGCATATATGTTATCAAGATGAGATGTTCAACTTCGAAAAAATGAACGGTCCACATTAATTACTTCAAATGGCGTCGGTGTTTGACGAGCATCCTTAACTACCTCAATCTAATCATCAGAAACCTCTGTTTTAGTTGCAAATTTAATAAGTCTTATATTTTTATCGCTCTCTAAGTATGAGTGTCCTCTTACTGGAAGTTTTATCATTACAGATTCCAACTTTTTTGCTACATGAACTGAATGATGAATGAACCGAAACATTGTAAACTTTTTGATTTGGCCACTGCAAGAGTCACAAAAGATACTTAGGTATTTTTTATTTTGTTGCATATTATTGTACATGTAGAAGATACTTTGTGATGTAGATAGTACGTGAATATTAAATACGTATTCAGAAAGTTGCCTTTTATAGTAGACATCATTAGTTTAAATATTAGGTACTGAAGGATTGTTTCCGTAATCTATGTAGTTAGATTCTGAAAAAATTTGCGTTATTTCTACTGTTATTTTGAGACTGTCGTTTTCTGTCATAGAAAGTGCCTGCTTTTAGTTTATATATTTTGTTCTTTACATATAATTTGTAAATTTCACGATCAAGGGATGCAGAGCTACTTCTTCTTTTTCAAGTTCCACTCCTATCGGAGATTGGAAATCATTCTGGCAATTATAATTGTATTGGTTACTCGCCTGAATAGTTCAATTGAACTGCATCCAAACCATTCACGGAGATTGCGTAGCCACGAGATTTTACGTCTTCCTACGCTTCTTCTACCTTTGATTTTAACCTGCATTATATTCCTTAGTAGTTCGTACTTTTCACCTATCATGATGTGCCCCAAGTATTCCAATTTCCTGATTTTTATGGAATTTAAAACTTCGCATTGTTTTCCTAGTTGTTCGAGAACTTGTTCGTTTGTTTTGCAATCCATCCATGATATTTTCAAAATACGTCGGTAACGCCACATTTCAAATGCTTCTAGGTTTTTACTGCTATTGGATTTTTTAAGTGTCCAAGCTTCAACTCCATACAAAAGGGTAGAGAAAATATAACATCGAAGCATTCTTATCCGGAGCGATACATTGATATCGCGATTACAAAAAAGTTTTCTCATTCTATTAAAAGTTGACCGCGCGATTTCAATGCGGCATCTTATTTCTTTTATCTGATCAGTATCTTCTGTGATCCATGCTCCAAGGTATTTGTACGAAGATATTTGTTCAATTTTTGTATTATCTAGTACTAGCTTAACTTTGATGTTTTGTGCTTTTGTAAATACCATGAACTTGGTTTTCTTCAAATTATTTTTAGTCCATAATCGTTGCAATATATATTTAGTTGTTCAGCAAGGTGTTGCAGTTCTTCTAGTGTTCCTGCCAGAAGGACGGTGTCGTCAGCATATCTTATGTTATTAAGTGGCTCACCGTTTATTATAACGCCCTTACTGATCTCGGCAAGCGCTAATTCTGAGATGGCTTCACTGTATAAATTGAATAACAAGGGTGATAAAATACACCCTTGGCGGACACCACGGCGAATCTGGATATCCCTGGTCAGTTCGTTTTTAACTTTCACTTTTGCTGTTTGATTCCAATAGAGGTTACAGATGATTCTAATGTCTCTACTGTCTATGTTTTTATTTAATAAGATTCTTTAAGTCGATTATGCTGCACTCTGTTAAATGCCTTCTCAAAATCAATGAAACAGGCATATACTTCCTGATTAATATCTAAGCATCTATGCGAAAGAACACTTGATGCAAACAGTGCATCTCGTGTTCCCAGTCCTTTCCTAAATCCCATTTGTGTATTACTTATGCCTTCATCTAATTTCTTATGCATTCTATTGTAAATTACTTTTAAAAACAATTTCAAGAAATGACTCATTAAGGCTATGATGCGATGTTCATTGCACTCCTTTGCATTGGCTTTTTTGGGAAGCAGTATGAATGTTGATTGGAGCCATTCTTTAGGTATTATACCTGTTATACATATGGTATTGAATAGATCCAAAAGAAGATCAATAGATTCAGTATTCACAATTTTAAGTAATTCGATACGAACTTCATTAGGTCCGGGAGATTTACCACCTTTAGCTCGTTTCATTGCATATTCAATTTCTTCTCGTATAATGTCAGGCCCAGTATCATCCTTAAATTCTTTTGGTGCTTTTGTTCTCTCTTTGTCTTCAAAAAGTTGTGCTATATATTGTGTCCATTTCTGCATTTTTTGGTTTATATCTGTTATAAGTGCACCCTTTTCATCTCTTAGTTGCCTAGTTTGAAGTGTTTTTCTCATTCCTGTTAATTCTCTAATTCTTTTATGCATGTTAAAAAAGTCATATTTTTTCTCAATTTCTTCTAGTTTTTGACACTGCTCATGTAACATTCTCTCCTTAGCTTCTTTTATTCTCTTTTTTATTAATCAATCAGTTTCATTATATTTAATTGAATTTTTTGTTTTGAATGATTTTCTTTCATTCATTAATAGTAGTATTTCTTCAGTCATCCAATCTTTATGTTTTCTTTTATTTGGTTTTAGGTTTTCATTTGCTGTTTTAATTATTGCTACTTTTATATTTTCCCATTTCTGATCAGATCGGATGTAGAGCGATTCGGATGATTTGTACCTTTTTCTTTAACGTCTAATGTTTTTACTTTTTTTTATATTCATCACATACACTACAAGGATCTGTGCGTGGATAACCAAAACTTATATTAAAATCTGTACAGAATATACTCCAGTATGTTTAATAAGATACTGTCACGTCTTTGTTGTCCTCTAGAAACATCCTGTAAATTTTTTTACTTTTAATTCTTCGGGTAGATATAGCGTGGTTGAGTTGTGTAGACTGTAGTGGCTGGTCCGTCCCTTGAATGAGTTGATGTGTCCGCGTACTTTACTTTTAATTTCGTCGTAAAATCTGTGGTGGTTTCCACGTTTTCCACTTTTATCACTTGGTACGATAAATATTCAATTTTCTTCTTAGTTATACCATGAATCGATATAAAAACTTTCTTACATACGGTAACCTCTGTCGCTTGAGACTCTATCATAGCGAGCATCCTATACTTGTAGACAGCGTCATAATGGCGGTCTTCATTCTTCGACGGTCTTTGAACTGGCAAAACTAAGATCAAACCACTCAAATAGCTATTTTATATTATACTATTTTAGCTAAACAACATAGATATCAAAAACGTATAGTACGTAAAGAACGCGTAAGAGTAAAGTATGGCGCAAAAATAAACAGTTGTTACCGAAATTATGGCGAATTTTTCAAGTCAGGTAATGGCGCGATATTTCGCCAAACACATAAATAGCCCCTTCTATCTCTTCTTAGCCTACAATGTGCCCCTTATTTATTAGTTTGTATTACAGTCAGTACCTTTTTTCCTGTACGGGATTATAATTTTATGAAATAAAGGCGGAATGAGCCCCGTTTATCAACTTTTAAAAGCGCTGGAGGATTCGCCATAAAATTTGAAACAACTTAGCATACTATGGTGTAAAACTAAAATAATGTCGATAAGACCCTTTTATTCCTGTACCCTTCAAATGCTTCATTAGAAACAATTGAGGCCATCCCAAAAAAACTGATAGTACTGATTGTACTAACTGATAAAAAATAATTTGTAACTACACTGTTTTGGATGGCCAATTTCTTCTTCATCCGTACACTATATTCTTTTTCTTCAGGTTCCTTCTCCTATCAGAGGTTAGAAATTATCATCGCTGTTTTGATTTTATTGGGCGCGCTTCTGAATAATTCTAATGTGCTGCAACCGAACCACTCTCTTAAATTTCTTAGCCAGGATATTTTGTGTCGTCCTGGGTTTCTCTTTCCTTGTATCTTCTTTTGCATAATTAACCTAAGTAATACGTACTTCTCGCCCCTCATTATATGACCCAGATATGGAATCTGTCTAATTTTAACAGTTTTTATGACTTTTTATTCTTTTTTCATTCTTTATAACACCTCTATATTAGTTAGATTTCAGCCCACGACACTCTAAAAGAAGTTAAATTTTTTGATTTCAGACTGTTTTATTGTCCACGCTTCCATGCCGTATCGTAAAGTAGAAAAAACGTAACAACGTAGCAGTCTTGTGCCGATCTCTAGATTATGGTTACGGTTACAAAGTAAGTTGTTCAATTTTATAAACATGTTTCTTGCCATTTCTATTCTAGATCAAATTTCTTCTGTTTGATCTCCATCTTCGGTTATCCACCTTCCTAATATTTATATGTTCTTACTCTTTCGATCGTTGTATTACTGATGATCCGGTTATCTACATTTTGTGATTTTTTTGATAATATCATTGATTTCTTTTTTTTGTTATTAAAAAAAATTATTAAAAATCGTTTGTAAAAGGTATATATTTAAGAACCCAAACGGAATAAATTAAACAAACAAAACGTTTTCGGAATCCATATTCCATCATCAGTGTCTAGGAGTACATGAATGTAGCCACTAAATATATGGGTAAAAACCCGTTAACAAATAATTAATTACATTTAGTTTACAAAATTTCTTATAATGATTTAAGATGTTAAAGTTACCGTTGGATTAGGTAACATGGCGACATATGACTCCACGTTGAAGTTGCTAGTCCTGAGACGGTGTGTCTACGAAGATTGTATGGGAGCAACCCTCAAGTTTTTTAATATATGGTACACAGCCACCTACAGCAACGTAGATTTTTTGTGGATCATTGATTTCGTTTTCTTAAGATTCATTTGCAGTCCGTACCTTTCACACGCATTGTATACATGCTCTATTATGTACTGTAGATCTTCCATGTCACTTGCAAATATGACCGTATCGTACGCATATCTAATATTATTAATGCTATTTCCGTTGACCAAAATACCTTCCACAATATCCAATAAAGCTTTTTGAAATATCACTTCACTGTAGACGTTGAATAAGAATCGTGAAAGTATGCACCCTTGTCGAACTCCTCTAAGTATACTTACTTCCTCTGTCAGTTCTCCTTCGACTCTTATTTTTGCTTTCTGATTTTATGATTCTGATATACAGATTCGATATAATTTGTAAATCTCTACTATCTATGTTTTTGGTCTTAAGAATACTTGAAAGCTTTTCATGTTGAACTCTGTCAAATGCTTATTTAAAATCTATGAAGCAAACATATATGTCCTGGTTCATATCCAGACATTGTTGTGTCAGAACATTGACTCCAAATAATGCTTCCCTAGTTCCTAGACCCCTTTCTAAAACCCATCTGTGAATCACTTATTTCTTGTTCTAATTTCATGTGGATTCTGTTATGTATGATTTTAAGGAAGCTTTTCAACGCGTGGCTCATTAATGCAATTGTCCGATAGTCATTGCAATCTTTAGCATTTGTGATTTTTGAAATCGTTACAAAAGTTGAAAAAAGCCATTCTTTGGGTATGTGTCCCGTCTTGTATATGGAGTTAAAAAGGTCTACCGAGACATCAATATTATCTTCATCAATTATCTTAAATAGTTCAATTGGTATTTCATCGGAACCTGGAGCTTTTTACCTTTTGTGTGTTTTATGACCTAAATAACTTCCTCTTTCATTATTTCTGATCCCGTGGTTTCTCCGTCAACTTCTAATGGTTCTACTTTTTAGTCATAAAATAAGTGTTCAATGTATTCTTTCCATCTACGTAATTTGTCTTGCGTTTCATCTTGCGCACCATCGGCATTTGTTAAGATCCCGATTGGTTTGTTATGATGTGTCATACCTTGCCTCACATTCCTCAATTTCTTGACATTTAATGGACATCCATGTTTCCTTAACTTGTTTTATTTTCTGTTTTATTTGTTGATTAATTTCCTAATATTTAATTTTATCTTTTTTTTATGTATTCTTCTTTTCTCCATCTTTTCGAGAATTTATTGTGTCATCCATTCTTTTTTGGAAGTTTTTGTAAATGTTAATGTTTTTCGTCCCATAGTCTCTATTGTGTTCTTTATATTCTTCCATTTTGTTTCAATATCTGTAGTGTTCTTATTTTGTTGTTTTATTTCTTGGATATTCTGATTTATTTTATTTTGAGTTTCTTGGTATGTATTAGGTTCTCTTAGTTTATCGATGTATATTTGTGGTCTAGATCTTTTTAATGATGGTTTTTTTCAGTCTTACATTCATATCTGCTACTACTGGTTTGTGGTCCGAGTTTATATCTGGTCCAGGGTAAGTCTTCACTACTGTAATAGAGTTCTTGTACCTATTGCTTATCAAGATGTAATCTATCTGATTTCTTATAATTCTATCTTTGTTGTCTTCAGGAGCTTTCCACGTATAGAGCCGGCGATTTGAAAATATAAACATTGTATTCATAACTACCCGTTCTTCTGTTTGGCACATCTGAATTAGTCTTTTACCATGCTTATTTCTCTCTACCATTCCAACACAACAGTTTGGCATTGAAGTCACCCATTATTATCAGAACTTCACGTTTTTTTGTTGTTTTTATCATTGTTTTCAATTGCTCGTATAAGTCGTCTAGTTCACTACATTAGAATCATTAAATCAAAAATAAAATTTCTATCAACTCGATAGAAAATCGTAAAAATTCGATATCTTTTTGATCAGAGTACCCTAACGACAAAAATAAAAATGCGTTTTATAGGTGAAAAGTGCAAATTTTGTTAGTAGTTTTTTTTTATTTGGCTGTAAATATAGTTGTTTTTTTTTATAAACGTGTTAAATAAATAAATGTTGCCCGATTTTTCCATTTTTCATAATTATCATGGGATCAGTTGAATTTATTACTTTTTTTGAATGGTCAATAACGGAATTTCCATTTTTACAGCCAAATCCTTCGTGACTTAGAGCCCATTGTGACCTCCTTAGCAAATTCATTTTGTTCGTATGATTTTTAGAGGTTTTATAACATTTTCATCGCTAACGACTGGAGTGATATTAAAATATGTCAAAATATGTACTGACAAATACAAATTTTACTTGTTTAGTACATTCTCCTAATATTCACGATTATTCTTTTTTCTTTAATAAAACAAGTAGCAAATAAAAGTTTTATTTCAGTTAATAACAATAAGTAGCAGACATTTTTATGTTGTATATTACTGACAATTATTCTGTCAGAGCTTTACGAAGCGTACAGAATCCACTATATAACAAAATATCTAATAATATTTTATCGTTAAAGCATAATAAAATCAATTATTTTTAATTTAACCTTTAATTATCTCGCAGGCAGATAATCCTTGAGAAACATATTTTCTTTTTCTTACCTTTTAAATTTCCTTGAAGACTTTTCCATCCGAAAGTTTCAGATTCGCTTCTGATCTTATTAAATTTGACGTCAATTTTCTGGTGTGCTTTAAAGTATTTTAAAGTAGCAAATCTTTCACAAGATTTCCAATTATCCGATGATTTTCGGGTTAAGTAGACGAGATTAGTCTACCTTTTATTTTTTAAACTTTTAAAAGTCTACAAAGGGCATAGGCAATATGATAAAAATTATAGCAATTTAGGGGATTATATGATCAAAATATATGAGATATGAAAATTCATCCAGTTATGGCAATATTTTTGAAATCAGGTTAACTGTGATGATTATAATTTATTTTTATTGAATTTAGTTTATTATTAGTTGATCGAATACGAGTAATATGTAATATGTTTCGTCACTGCTGTTACATGTTTACAGCAATTAAATGAAAAACATTGATGGATCATTTTGGTTATTTAGTAGGTCGTAAGGTCATAGACCATTTTATATTATTAAAATTAAACTAATACTATGTATTAAGCTGCGAGTTTATTTAACTCTAGTCATTTAGAGTAAATCGGAACGAAAATATTGTTAAAGTGAATTTAATCAATCTATAGCTGGTCTAACTTTTATATCATAACTATAAAATTACGAACACGTGATATTTACCCCTTAAAAAACTATCCCAAGATAATTCGTCTTGTACTTGTTGCACCTAAAATAATCAACCCGAGATATTTCGTTTTGAGCTATTTAGTGGGAATTTAACCCTAGAAAGGTGGACTATCGTAAATTTGACGACGCTCCTCGGTTTTCGTCGCAGTTCGGGTGCAGTCGCGTAACCTCTGCCCATACACTTCTCAGTAGCTGTTTCTTTAGTCTTGATTTAACAGGCGGTGAGTGTGTTTCTCCACTACTGTATTTATGTATTAGATTTTTTGAGGGCACGTCGTCAATTTTACGAAAGTCCACCTTCTACGTTAGTTTTTTTCTCTCAAGTTTATTTGGACGCCGGTGACGTTTTTGGTAAGTCGTTATCTAATTCTTTTTTATATTTGTAGTAAATATTATTTTATTTAATTGTAGCACTATGTCATCACGAAAACCTTTAACGGCAAGTGAAATAAACGATGAAATACAGCGTATAATGAATGGTGAAGATAGTGAGCAGGAACCTTTTGAAGATAGTGAAAGTGACTGGGAGTTAGAAGAAGATGCTTTGGAGTTTGAATCGGACGATTCAGATGAAGAAGATGACTCTAAAAATAGTGGTAATTCCAAAATTTTCCAGCCATCCAGTGTATCCAGTTCATCTGTAAATTTAATGGATGCAGATATAGAAGCAATAGTGATGGAAAGCGAAAAATCTACAGAAGAAGTACCTGGAACATCAGGTGAGAACTCCACTGTTTCTCAGTTTATTGTAAATCCGGGAAAGGCTCTAAAAGGTAAAAACGGGCATAAGTGGTCAAACAAAATACCTTCATTGTCAAAAAGAACGGCAGCTAGAAATATTATTCATTTTATAGCTGGTCCCAAAGGAAATGCCAAAAACTACACAAAAGTTGAAGAATATTTCTTACATTTTTTTTCAGAGGATATATTATGTCGTACTCTGTTACACTCAAATACTGAAATTACAAGACAATCTAAAAAATATGCCAGTCGTCCTAATATTTCTGACATGAGTAAAAATGAGCTACAAGCTTTATTGGCAATTTTGATAATGTCTGCAGCAAATAAAGACAGTCATCTATCTGTGAAATATATGTTTGACAGTAATATATCAGGAAAATTTTATCAGGCTTGCATGAGTGGTCAGCGTTTCAAATATCTAATAAACTGTCTTAGATTTGATGAAAAGGAAACACGAAAAGAAAGGCAGCAAGATGATCCTTTTGCGCATATACGCGAAATATGGGACATTTTTATTACCACCTGCAGAGAATCATATACACCTTCATCCTATCTGACTATTGATGAACAGTTAGTAGGATTTCGAGGACGTTGCCCTTTTCGAATGTATTTACCTGATAAACCTAATTCGTATGGTCTCAAAATCGTAATGATGTGTGACAGCTCTTCGAAATATATGATCGATGCTATTCCTTAGTTAGGCAAGAAAACCAATACAAATGGTTTGCCGTTGGGTACATATTTTGTAAAGGAACTTACAAAATCAGTTCACGGTAGTAACAGAAATATTACCATGGACAACTGGTTTACATCAGTTAGCTTAGCAGAGGAGTTACTAAAAGATCAGTATAAACTGACAATTATCGGAACTCTTCGCAAAAATAAAAGAGAAATTCCACAGGAATTGTTAAATGTAAAGAACAGAGTCCCCAATACATCTATGTTTTGTTTTGATAAAAGAAAGACATTGGTATCATATATGCCAAAGAAAAATAAGGTAGTTTTACTTCTTTCAACACTTCACGAAGGTGCTGATGTTTCCAAAATAAATGGCAAAACCCACTATAATAACTGATTATAATGGAACAAAAGGCGGAGTGGATACATTTGATCAAATGTGTTCGAATATGAATGCGGGTCGTAAAACGAGGAGATGGCCTTTGTGTATCTTCTATAATATGATAAATATTGCAAGTATTAACTCGTATGTTATTTACACCACAAACACATTAAAAGCAAACAGAAAAGTTTTATCCAGATACGAATATATGGTTGAATTGGCTCGTCATCTCGCCGAACCCTGGCTGAGAGAACGATTGTGTATTCCAACTTTACGTCGAAATCTTAAGCAAAATATTAAAGATGTCCTCAAAATTTCCGAAGAAGTTGAACGTCCGTTACCTGAAAAAAAGAAACGCAAGGCATGTTTCCATTGTCCTAGTAAAAAGAGGCGCATGACTACCACATATTGCAACCAATGCCATCACGCTATATGTGGCGAACACCGAGGTAATATATGTACAATGTGTGCAAACGAGTAGTGTACATCGACTTTATTTATCTGTGTACCACTGACTAAGGCTTACATTTTTTCTAATTTTTTGTAATAAAAGTGTTTATAATTACATTTGTGTTTTTTTTCAATTTTTTGTTAGATGTCGTAAAAATTACGATAGTCCACCATAACTGTCAGTAAATAATAGTCCACCTTTCTAGGGTTAAGCGATTTATTTCGTTCTTTCGAGTTAGGCTTTCGAGATTTGATTGAATTTAGACGAAGTAGTTGTTACAAGTCCTGGCTGTGTAATATTAGACAATGAATACAAGACAAATATTATACCTGCTGACTGAGAAACATTATTTCGTCGCTTTCGTACGACGATAGTAAACGCTTGAAAACAAGCAAGACACACAAAGAAGAAGCCGTTACAATGTTACATGTCTACGTAAAGACATTTTATGAAATTGAATCGTTTTATTTTATTCACTATAAATTCTAGCCAGAATAGTGAAGATTCAGATGATAGGTTTAAGCTAGACGTATGAGGGATATTAGAAAGTGATAATGAAATTGAAACGTTATCAAGTGACTCAGATTGATAATTACTTCAAACAATCCGGCAGTGGGTTAGATTAAATGTAGACCGGTCAGCCACGGCTCCACCGACGTTTTCTTTTACTGATAAAACGGAGTGTCATTTTAAAATACAGGATGTTAAAAATAAGGTCGAGTTTTTCAATAGGTTCTTCGATTATAAACGAGTGCACAAAATTGTTCAAGCAAATCGTTATGCTAATCAGAAAAGGCGATCAGGCTTTCGCAGAGTTATAAAAGAGAACAAATGGACAATAATGGATAGGGATGAAATGTGAGTATTTTTTGCAATTATATTACTGCAAAGCTTGGTGAAGAAACCTGTACACTGGCTTTTTGGTCTAAAAACCAATTATTGAAATCCCTTTTTTTCATAAGATTATAAATTAGAAAAGGTTCCTCAAAATAAAGCAATACCCGCATTTCTCTAATAACGAATCTTTAGATAGAAATACTCACCCAAGTTCGAAACTGTATAAGATCTGGGAAGTTTATGAATACCTAAATGCTAAGTACAAATTTTTGTATGATTTAAAAAGGGATGTAGACGGGAGCCTACTTCTTTCGAAAAGAAGACTCGGATGGATACAATACATTCCAAACAAAAGATCACGATTTGATATAAAGAACTGTATGCTCTGTGAAATCTGCTCCGGTTATATTTGGCAGAACCTAATTTATATGAGAACGAATACAAAATTTGACGAACAATACAAAGATCTTTTAGTAACAACACATATTGTTTTGACGCTAATGAAACCTCTACTGTTAAAAGGTCACTGTTTGACTACAGACAACTTTTATGCATTCCCTGAACTAACTGACCTTTAATTAGCAGTTCGCACAGATACGTACAGTGCTATTATAATTGAAAATAGGGTCTACCACCAGAAATGAAAAACAAACTTAAGAAAAATGAAGTTATCGCGTTTCAAAAAGGAAAGGAAATAGTAATGAAGTGAAAAGGTAAACGGGAGGTTTGTGTGCTGTCAACGCTGCATAATGCTGAAATGGGTACTAAATAAAGGCGACAAAAAAAGATAAAAAACCTAGGATTGTTCCAGACTACAACCATACCATGGGTGGCGTCGACAGAGTCGACCAACATCTTGCTGCTTACCCTAAAACCAGGAAGCGTGAAATAAAATATTACAAAAAAATATTTTCTCACCTTCTCGAGCAAGCTGAGTTGAATGATTTTGTGCTGTACAAGAAAAGCGGAGGGCTAGGAACGCATCTAGAATTTCAAATAAATTTGAGGCTGAAACTGATTGAGGCTTGCTATAAAGTTAGAAGTGTCTCAAGAGGAAGACCTTCAACGCTTCCAAACCCACTTAGGCTTACCGCTCGACATTTTTCAGAAGTTGTTTCTATCACAGGGAAAAAAGCTCAGCCAACTAGAGTGTATGTTGTATACAGTAAAGCGAATAATGTATCCGGAAACAAGTTAAGTTGAAAAGTTGAATATAAATATATATTATATGCATGTCTTGTATTTTATGCTACAATTTAACTGTAAGCTCTTCTGAATAAATACTTTTTGATCATCATCCACAGCGAGCATAAAAACTTATTATCTAGTTTGCTGCAGGGGCGTCATCTGAAATTTTGATTGGAGAGAGGGCAAGCATTATATAATACAATACATTATAATGCAAACATAATACAAATAAATCACTATAGTAATATAATGTATGTATTTTTTGTAAATTTCAGTTATTTTCAGGGTCAAAGGGTGCCCCCTTGACCCTAGCAAATGACATCTCTAGTTCGCTGGCAATGGCTTTTAGAAAAAAAAATGAACTAAAATACTCTAGGCAAGGTATACAACAAAACCTTTTGCCCGCTGATTTTATTTATCCAACCAAAAACCCGTCAACGAGATATCTCGGGATAGTTATTACACATATCTTCAACCGTTAAAAGAAAATAAAAAAAAGTAAAAATAAATATTGTATAACATTTTTAAATTCTGCAAGTAGTGAAGAAGTAAGTACACTAATAAGAAAAATGGATTGTTTAATGACCGTTTTTTGAAAAAATAAGTGGTTTGTTAAGGGGTTGAGATGTGTAATCCTCGGTTACTATCAAATCATGAAGCACATGAGAAATGGCAAGGCAGTGGGCGAGGTCGACCTATACACGGAGAAGATCAGGAAGTTTGGCACAGGTACGAAACACTGGTTGCTAGAACTGTTTAACCAATGTGTCTCCTTACTTTAACCCCTTAGTAGTCCGTAGGAATTTTTAAAAACTAGTAGTCGCTCAAGGTCAAACTGACCGCTTTGTGTTTTACTTCTTAGCTTGTGTTAATAAAAGTATTTGGAACCGGTTTACTATTTTATTAAGATTCAACATTTTACAACATAATATAAAAAAGAGAAACCAGTAAAAAAACTATTTTCTTTTTTGATAAAAAAGGAAACTTTTAGTTAGTCCGATATAAGTTCAGTTTGGCACTCTTCGCATACTGCACGTGTATGGTCTCTGCTCAAAAACTTTTTACATCTACAGCAGGAAACAGTCGTTTCCGATCTTTTTACGGTCGTAAAAGTAGCATCTGCTGCGTACTCTACAATTCGTTGGATTATCGTCTGTGTTAAGAATATTATTATTACTATTAATACATAATTGCAATCTCTGTATAAATTTTCTACTATTGCTGGGACTGAAAGATGTTCATCCATAAGAACAAATACTTTCTTCAAAAATTTTCTTCCAAGCATTTTGTTATCAGCAGGGTTGTTACCTGTATGAATCAAGAACGAATTAATGCCTGCGATATTTAGGATCGTGTTAAAAATTACCATGAGCCAACGTCTACCCGTTGACGATACATTATGAAAGAAATACAGCTGATTAACGACGTCAACCAAGCCTTTTTTAATATTAAAAAACGGGAAAATTACTGGTTTTATAATAATTAACTGTGTGGTTATTTATAACGTCGTCATCATGTAGATTTAAAACAAGCAATACAGCTTTTGTATTTTTAAGAATATACATTAAGGTACATGTATCGCTAAAGCAAACATACCTCATATTAGGGGACGATATCCTTGAAGTAATTCAGGGGGTAGTTTCCTTTTATTCATTCTAATGATCCTCATAAAAGTCAATCCAATTTTTGAAGTTATACTTCTATACAAGCCATTGACGTTGGAAATTTGTACTGGAGCGAGTCTGTGAAACCATTACTTATGTAAGATATGAGTAAGAGAGAGACAGAAGATATATTTTCTCTCTCTTGCTCTCTTGAGAATAAAAATGTTCCTTTTGTATGTATATTTATTATTTTATGTATAATATTGTATATATATATATATATATATATATATATATATATATATATATATATATATGTTATATGCATTGTACCAACCGATGTTCCTTATCACGACGATTCCCAGGGTATCAGGTTCCACTTCCAACAACCTGAGCCGATAAGGATCCTTGCAAATGCAGTACCAGCAGAGTCAGGGGGACCCAAGCTTTTTACACGTTCCCACTGAGTCAGCATTTAGTAATATTATAAAACCGCTTGTCGCTCTTAATTCAGTCAGTATATTTTTGTAGTTCATTCATTATATTTTATATTTCATTCATTTTTACCACGTAACTTGTATTTTGTAATTAATAAATTTTTTAAAAAGTCAAAAAAGTGTTTCGTGATATAAAAAGTGGCGCAGTCGCAGTAGGATCTGGAAACGTTGGCAGAACAAGGAGAACCTAACTGACAACGGTGGATTCCAATCCTTTAATCAGAAAAAGAACCAGAAAACTCCAAAAAGCAGTGCCGCCCTAACTTTGCAGACATCTACGGAAGGAACACCAAGTGAAGCCCCTGGTAGATTAGCTGTCGAGAACAAGACGACTAGATGTTTTTGGAACTAATGTAAGTCTAATACTGAATCGTCTCGTATATAATTTTTGTTTGATACCATTTATTACCATATACTGTTCGATATTCCAATATACAATATTCATTTAATTAATAATTTTATGCCAAATTTGAATATTTTTTGATAGTTACTTTAATAATTATAAACTTTTGGCGATTATTCTGTAAATCGTCAACTTTTTATTTTCATTTTATTAAACGATTACCTGTGTCGATTATTCTGCTAATCACACACTCTCTTAGAAAAATACTTTTCCTATATTTTGACTTATTATTTTAATATTTACATTTTCGATTTATTATTTTGATATTTGCATTTTGTTTTATTATTTGATATTTATATTTGATTAATTATTTTTAATTAATCCATTATCTTATATTTTTATTTCTATTTCGTTTATTGATTTATTAACCACCATGAATGATAACGGAAACATTTCTCGTCCCGCTTCTCGTAATGAGAACCAGCCTGAAATAGAACCTTACAAATTATCCGAAATATTTTCTATCGTACCCGAATTTGAAGGCGATCAAATATTTTTACACACATTTTTAAATGCTTGTGATTATGCCTACAATATGTCTACGCGCGATCAAAAACAACTATTAGTAATTCACATTAAAAATAAATTACGCGGAAGAGCAGCGCAACTTATAAGTTCAAGAAATCCATTATCGTATCTAGAAATTAAACAGCTTCTTACCTCTCATTTTGGAGACACTAGAGACTTATCTTCTTTGATACAAGACTTACAAAGAGTCAAACAACTTCCAAATGAATCGGCTCTTACATTCCTTAATCGTGTCCAAGTCCTTAATGCAAAAATGCACGCTAATATACAGAAATCTAGCCTCTCTGCTCTAGAAAAACAGGCCCAAATTGTATTAATTGAATCAATGGCGCTCAATACATTATTGACCGGCCTCGATCCAAAAATCGCTCATATTATTCGTGCTAGTAATCCAAAAGACCTTCTTGAAGCTCAAGTCCGCATCAGACGAGAGTTACAATTATCCTATTTCGAAATACAAAAAATCAATAGATCCAATCCTCCAAAACCCAATCAAAATAATCAACCCATTAGAAGACCAAACCTTCAACCACATAGATGTACATTTTGTGGACGTATGGGCCACTCGTACAATGAATGTCGTTCTCGACAAAATTCCCAAAATAATTCGCAGAATTCCAACAACTCTCATAATTTTAACAATTCTCGAAATTTTAATAACCATCAAAACTTCAATAATGCTCAAAACAATGGCCTTCAAAGATCAACTTTCAGTTCAAATAATAATTTCCAAAACAATAGACCCAATGACCAACAAAGACCTCAATTCTCACCAAATCAAAATAATTCACAAGTACGCCCTTCTGTAATACATAAGAATCCTAATTTTTCGAACGATAGACACAGAGCTCATTTCGTTAACTATGAACCTGACTATATTAATGACTATACTTCAGCTTTAAATGAAAGCTACCAATACGAAGATTTCTCTGATAATAATTATTCACCTCCCGATTATTACCTGTCATTTGATCAATCAACCGATTTAATTGATAGCCAAGACTATCAGGATTTTCTCACAATCCCGAATCAGAACCACCCACCAGACAATACCAGTTCAATGAACGAATCTTTATCTCAAATACAAAATCAGATACAAACTCTGAATTTGGACGACATGAACCCATCTCTGAACTTTCCAGAACAGACTTTTCTTTAAGCCCTCTTCTTGCTGTAAACTCTAAAAACCTATACTATATAAAAGACGCATCAAATACGTTTAAATTACTTATCGATACCGGTGCTGGTATCTCTATCTTCAAAGAAAATACCGTGAAAAATTTCAAACCACGTTTCCCCGAACAAATTACTATACAGGGTATTACAGACCAAAAAATTCTTGTTACTGAATCAACTTTAGTCCCGTTTCAAGTGGGAAACCCCCATAAGGTCTTCATTTATAATTTAGATATTGATTTCGACGGAATCTTAGGCCTCGATTTCTTAGAACATTACGAATGTACGATAGACCTCAAAAACAAACAACTAATCACAAACTTTAAAACATTACCTCTCCACAAAGTCGAAACTAATTCGCGTAACAATGAACCCCCTAATCAAATTAAAATAGATCCCAGATCCGAACAAATATTTAAGTTAAAATGTCATCTGTCGAATACAGATGCAATTTTGCACAGAAAAGAAAAAGAAAAAGTCCATATCCCCAACGCGTTAGTACACGTAAATGAAAAAGGAGAATTTCTGACATCCATAGTAAACGCAAATGCAATTCCTAAAATTATCGACTTTTCCGATATAGTAATTGAACCCTATTTAAACTACCCTATCCTAAATTTCCAGTTGAACGATAACTTGGAAAATTATTGCTCTGATAAAATTGACCGTACCAACAAAATAAAATCTCGACTTCGAACAGAACATCTTAACGAGGAAGAACAAGAATTAATAACAAATCTTTGCTTAAATTACGAAGACATATTTTACTTAGAAGGAGACAATCTTACTTTCACTAGTGAGATTAAACATCAAATTGAAACTAATAACGCCAAACCCATTTTTACGAAATCATACAGATATCCTCAGGTCCACAAAGAGGAAGTTAAATCTCAAGTAAATAAGATGATCAACGAAGGTATCATCCGGCCTTCTACTTCTCCTTGGTCATCTCCCGTTTGGGTTGTTCCCAAAAAAATGGACTCTTCTGGAGAACAAAAATGGCGAGTAGTAATAGACTACCGCAAACTCAATGAATGTACCATTGACGATAAATACCCTCTTCCTAATATCTCCGATCTCTTAGACCAGCTTGGAAAATGCCAATATTTCACAACTCTCGATCTTGCCTCCGGATTTCATCAGATTGAAATCGATCCCAAAGATATTCCTAAAACAGCCTTCTCTGTCGAAAACGGACATTATGAATTTACTCGTATGCCTTTTGGACTTAAAAATGCACCGTCCACATTCCAGCGTGTCATGGACAATATTCTTTTAGGTATTTCGAACGAACGATGTCTTGTCTATATGGACGACATTATAGTATACTCCCCTACCATTCACGAACACATTTCCCGTCTTACTGAAGTCTTCAAACGTCTTCGAAAGGCAAATCTTAAAATCCAGCCTGATAAGTGTGAATTTCTCAGGAAAGAGGTGGCGTATCTCGGACATCTCATTACCCAAGATGGCGTCAAGCCTAACCCTTCTAAAGTCGATTGTATCCAACGATTTCCTGAACCGAAAACACCAAAAGAAATAAAATCTTTCCTAGGTCTAGCCGGTTACTATCGTCGTTTTATTCCCAATTTTGCTAAACTTTCTAAACCTCTCACTAGACTACTACAAAAAGACGTTGCTTTTAATTTTGACCCAGATTGCAAGCAAGCTTTTGAAGATTTAAAAAACGCTTTAATTTCTGACCCAATTCTAACCTATCCAAATTTTGAGGAACCATTCGTCCTCACAACAGATGCAAGTGCATTCGCCATTGGCGCTATATTATCCCAAGGCCCCATTGGAAAAGATCTTCCTATAGCATATGCTTCACGTACCCTATGTAATGCTGAAACACGATATTCAACCATTGAGCGAGAGCTCCTTGCCATCGTATGGGCTGTAAAACATTTCCGACCCTATCTGTTCGGTAGAAAATTCACCCTAGTAACTGATCACCGTCCACTCACCTGGTTATTTTCTATAAAAGACCCTGGAAGCAGACTAGCTAGATGGCGTCTCAAGCTTGAGGAATACAATTATAAAATTATTCATAAACCGGAAAAAACCAACAAAAATGCGGACGCCCTTTCTCGAATTAAAATCAATCATTTTAAAGAATGTGCGAATTTTCATAAGAAAATATCAATATTAGCTTCGAATGATACGGATTCTGACGAAGAGCCAAATGAAATCAATGAAGAAGAAATCACTGAACATTTTAATAGATTTGTCGAACTGTATAAAACTAAATCACTCATTGATTACTCTAAAATTGAAATATCTAATGATCAATTATTAGACAAATCGCATAAGAACATCATCACCTTTCTTAGACAAAATAAAATGGAAGAAATACATCACAAAATATTAGACGACGTCTTCGATGAAAACAATATAGATTTTAACTTATCAAAGATTAATATATTCGGTAGTAAAACTGTCAAAAATCGGAAATATTTTATCATTCCCCTTCCTTTTGATCCTGAAACAGTAGTACAACACCTATTCTATATCGTTTATGTCGCACAAAACGAATTTGACCTATCGCAAATCCATTACGTCGAAAATCAACTCGAATTACCAATTCTAGAAATATTTTCATTTATCTTTGCCGATAAAGAAATAAAACTGAGAATCTGTCAAGATGTTATTAAAACTCCGGAACAGGATGAAATACCCCAAATACTAGATCACTATCACTGTGGCAAAAACAATCTCCATCGGGGTATAAATGAAACTATACGAAGAATAAAAGAAAAGTATAATTGGCAAGGCATCACAAAGGATGTAGAAAATTTTATAAAAAAATTGCGAAATCTGTCAAAAAGTAAAGATATGTAGGAAAAACTTAAGTAACCCGTTAGTCATCACCGAAACCCCTAAAACACCGTTCGAAAGAATTAACATAGATCTTTTCGAATACCCTACCAGAAATTACGCATTAACTATCCGAGACGAGCTCACTAAATTCACACAGGCGTATCCTCTTGAGGACAAAACAGCTAAATCAGTCGTCAATCATCTTATTATCTTTTTCCAACACTATGGCACACCATTACGCATACACTGTGACTATGGACGTGAATTCGACAATGCTTTGATGAAAGATCTTTGTGAATTGTACGACATAAAACTAACCTTCTCAAGTGTGGGCCATCCACAATCTAACGGTTCTATCGAAAGATTTCACGCAACCCTAAGCGAAATGATAAGAGCTAATCAAGCTGAAAATCCCGATGAACATCCGTTCAATGTTCTGCCTTATGCAGTTATTTGCTACAATAACACAAAAAACAAAACCCACGGATTTACACCATACGAACTCATTTTCGGACATACTTCTTTTAGACCACCCGAAATACTTTACAATGAAAAAATCCTTATATCAAAATACGTTAGAGACTTAAGTAATCGTATGCAATACTTCTATAAAGTGGCACGAGCCAAGACGGAAAGACAAAAAGAAAAGGCTAAAGAAAGATTCGATCAACACGTGTCATCAAATCCTCCAGAATATAAAATAGGCGATAAGGTTTACGTCAAGGAATCGCAAATTAAAGATAAATCCCAAAATAAATTTAATGGCCCTTTTGAAATCCAAGAAATTCACGTAAATTCTGCTACTTTATTAAATACCCAAACCAATAGAACAATAAAAGTAAATTTTGATAGATTAAAACCCTATCATGAGTAATTTTCTTTCAGATTCCTCGGACTGATCCCAGTCATCCTCTCCCAGTATACGTTAACTCCAATCAACAACACTGTTGGAATCTTTTTTCATGAAGAAACCAATCTCAAAATTTCGAACGACAAATGGACCCTCCTTGTATATAAAGACATGCAACCAATCAGAGACGTTATCGACAAAAATGACAAAATCTTAGAAAATTTATTGGATACCATTGAAGAAGATGTACCTCGAATGCTAGCATTTAAATCCGAAGTCCAAACTCACATAAGTCTTCTCAAACAAATCTCTAGTTCTGTTAATCTCAAATATACAGAAATAATGGCTGATACGAAACAATACACATTCCGAGAGAAACGCGGACTTATTAACGGAATAGGTTCGATATGGAAATCAATTACAGGCAACTTAGATTCGTCAGATGACGAATATTTCAATGATTGTATAAATAAAATAACCCGCGATGAATATCAAATCGAAAACTTATTGAAAAATCAAATATCGGTTACAACTTCTGTTATTAAAAACTTTAACGCAACAATCCAGAAATTACAAATAGATGAAGAAACATTCAACAATAATATTAAAGAAATTCGAGAATCAATAATGGATATCTCTGACCAATTAAAATTCTATCAATCTCAAATCGATATGCTAAACTTTTGTGAATTACTAATGGAAAGCTATTCATTTATCGAAGACTCTTTAAATGAAATAGTAAATGCCATAACCTTTGCTCGATTAAAAATATTGCATAGCTCAATCATAACCCCGTTTGATTTAATTGAATCGCTAAGGCATATATCACAATCATTACAAAAAAATAATCTTCCATTATCAATCTATACTTCAAATCTAGCTCAATATCTCGATATTATCGAATTGCAAGCCTATCAATTAGACATAAGAATTGTGTTTGTCTTAAATATTCCTTTAACTGATGCAGAACAATATACTTTATATCGTATCTATCCAATACCAATACTGGATAATCGAACAGGTCTTCATTCAATATTAACAACAACAAATAAATACATTGCGTGAAATGATGATTCTTTGTTATACCTTACAATAAATAGCCTTGAGTCATGCAAAACTTTGCGAGCTCGAACCAAGATCTGTTACAACACACTTCCATACCCAATCGACAACGATGCCATATGCGAAGCCCAACTTCTGAAACGACAAGAACGCCTTCCCAGAACATGCCAGACTTCCGTAGTATTTGCCAAAGATTACAACGTCCAGAAGATCAACATAAACCTGTGGCTCATAACAGTTTCTGATCCACTGCCTATTACCATCAAATGCGAATCCAGAGACGTTAAATCGGAGATTATTTACACAAACCATGTACTCAAACTACAACCCACGTGCGATGCCTTTATTGGAAGTACAAGAGTACACTCTCAGAAATTAATCGACGTTCATGACAATGTTACATACAGAAGTCACCCAGTCCAAATTCCATTCAATTGCTGCAAACACTTCCCAGATAAAATCCATCTTCCCGACTTAAAACCACTGAAGCTTAGCAGAATCAATACTGAAGACCTCGAGATAGCCCATCACAAACTCAATCAGTATTCTGAAGAACTCGATAAACTAATCAATGAACCGTTTGTCAACAAACATATGAGCTGGTTCACCATTTTTACCATAGTTGTCATTGTAACTCTTGTTGTTCTTTATGTTATATGTAAATGCAGATCCAAGAGAAGATACAGGATAGGAATTGGCAATACCAATGACAATGACCATCCACCCTCTCCACCAAGACACCCAGAGACAGCCTTCACCCGGAATTGGAGAAAAATCCTTCCAAGACGAAGACCCAGTATCCACCTAAGCGACGCCATAGACGAAGAAGAGCAGATCCAACTTAACACCAATAAACAGACAGTCTAAAAGTTGCTGCCACGCATCAACTTTCATCTAAAAGGGGGAGCTGTTATATGCATTGTACCAACCGATGTTCCTTATCACGACGATTCCCAGGGTATCAGGTTCCACTTCCAACAACCTGAGCCGATAAGGATCCTTGCAAATGCAGTACCAGCAGAGTCAGCGGGACCCAAGCTTTTTACACGTTCCCACTGAGTCAGCATTTAGTAATATTATAAAACCGCTGGTCGCTCTTAATTCAGTCAGTATATTTTTGTAGTTCATTCATTATATTTTATATTTCATTCATTTTTACCACGTAACTTGTATTTTGTAATTAATAAATTTTTTAAAAAGTCAAAAAAGTGTTTCGTGATATAAAATATATATATATATATATATATATATATATATATATATATATATATATATTATATATATAATATATATTAAAATTATATATATACAATATTATTTATGTGATATGTTTTGTATTATTTATTAAATATTCATAATTATTTTAGGCTTTTGTATTACAAAATAATCAGTGTATGACCGAGAACTGTCAATTTTGATATCCGTTAGTGGCAGTTTTAAATACTTATGAATAATGCATTTTAATGTGTATTGTATTATTATATTGAATTATGTTGCAGTGTATTGTATTGTAATTTTTATAATAACAAAATAAACAAAAAATTTTACTGCAGAGTATGTGTAAAAAAATTTTTTTTTCTCCAATTCAGAGATGTAGTGCCATTAAGTCTCCCATTTTAAATTTAATGTCTGTTTTTTCCTTTAAAGTGTGTTCTGTTTGTCCCAAAGTGTCCTTAACTGTTTTAGTTTTAATAATTTTGACATATTTGGCATTACAATTATCTGCCAAACAACAGTTATTTTTAATAAAAATATTTTATTAAAAAATATTTTTAATAAAAAAAAATTTCAATAAATTAACACACATTTCGAAAATATATCTCTTGAATAAATATAAATACCTTTTAATGAATTAAATAATACAAAACATCACTTTCATTTAACAAACAATCACATTATACGTTTTTTTCCACTTCATTAAATATCTATCTCCTCAAGAAACTTCCCTGTTAATTATTATCAATCAGGTACAATATTAAAAAACTGAAGATCCCCATCATCAGCAATTACAGGATAGTTTGAACTATGTTCTCCCAATTATTAATAAATCGTGTACCGGCATCATTTAATTAACTTTGTATCGACAGACCTGAATATGCTTTGCAAATTGAAGAAAGCGAAACCGGTCGTCTAGGTAGTTAAATTAAACTAAGTGAGTAAGTCTTATTTATTTCTTTTTTACCTATAAGCAAAGTAATTTTAACTTTGATGACTACTCACATGCGGAATTTCTGACCGCAGTAAAAGATACCGCGGTACAGTCAATAGGTTACTACAGAATAGGACAACAGTATATTAGTATATTTAAAAAACTACCGTTTGTGCATACCTTTCGGTGACAAAAAACACCGAATAAATAATTTATAAAAGCTATAAAAACTTTTTAAGTCAAAAGAAAAGGCAAAAAAGTATTCTTGAAGTGTGTATATTTTTAATAATTCTTAGCTGAGCGCTTTCAGCTTTACAAAGCCATCATCGGAGCTATGCTACAATAAAATGTTCTTATAAGTAACTAATTGGTGAAGATTTTAATTTTTTTACTTACGTCAATTTATAAATACCACTACAATGGAGAGATCTGATTTCCTTATTTGTTGAAATATTGATTTTTTATTTAATTACTTAGTTGTTAAAATTCTTAAAAAAAAACATACAAAAAACCGACACTGGACTTCACAGACACATTAAAAAATTTTTGTCATGGTACGGGTGTAAGAACCCGACCATTGTTTGCTGTGAGGAGGTAGACAGAATAGAACTAATGAAATCAAATGTCGGTCCTTTTAAACGATTTTTCAAAAGTGACAGTTAACAAATGTCATATATAGGAAATAGAGATTGTTTTAAATTCTTACAAAATTATTTAACAGTTTGGAATTACTAATAGTCATCAAAGACTTTCTAAAATTAAGTTTTTAAGCTTTTAAATTAAATCTTATGTGTTCATCACATCATACAGAATGACATTAGTTTTTAAATTGACTCAAGTCATTGCTCAAGGTCAATGTATGTTCAATCTGACAGTCATCCTTAAAAAACAAGGGCTCAAATCGTTCAACAATAATATAAAGAAGAAACATGGTATTAATGTTACAATATCTGATACTTAAGTGTATTGATAATTGTATCTCTTGATGGAAATTTGTAAGAAATTTGCATAAAAATTTTTAAAGAATATATTTTCATGTTTCAATTAAGAATAACTTGTCAAATGAATTACAAAATGTTGTAAATTTATAATAAAGTTTAGAATTTTTGTTTAAAAATTTAAAATTATGAAAAAATGTAATAAGATTGCATGAGATCACCCTTCTTCCTCTAAACTCTAAAGTCTCCCATAATAATTTAAAAAGAGGTTTATAATTGCAATTGAGGTTGATTTGTGTGTTTAAGCAACAACCAGGGCTTAGTTTCATTTCTTTGGATATCTCAAGATCTTCCAAGAGATTCATTAGTCTAAAGTTTTTATTGGGAATATTGTGTAAAATTTTACTGTTTTCAGAAGGAGAAAAGGAATGATTATTCAATTTAATGTGTTTATTTATTAAAGTTAGATTTTTCTGGGTTATTGAGGTGTTCTTTGATTCTTTGATTCAGAGTTCTCATTGTTCTACCTACATAAGTCATATTACAGTCACCACAGGACAGCTTGTAAATACCTCTTCTGTTTAGTTTGTCAACTTTGTCTTTGGTCTTGCTGAAGATGGACTTGATGTTATATTTGGTTTTAAAGGAGATGTTTAAGTCACTGATTTTATTAACAAAGTACTCTTGAAATTTTTTCTGAAATTGGTCCTAAGTAAGAGATAAGGATCTATATATGGAAGTAGTGTTGGATTTTTTATCAACATTAAAAGCTTGGTTTAGTCTCTTTTTGAGTATAGATTTTCTAAGAACTTTATCAACAGTAGTAGAAGGAAAACCATTGTTGTTTGCTATCTGTTTAATGATGGAGATTTCTTTATTGTAATTTTCTTGAGACATAGGGATATTAAGAAGTCTATGGACATAACATTGAATAGCTGCCATCTTGTGTTGAAAAGGTTGATTTGAGGATGTTGGTATCATATGGTCAGTTTGAGTAGGTTTTCTAAAAATTGAAAATTCTAGTGTAGGCAAAGAAGAAGGGGTGGAAGCATTCTTTTTGATAGTTAGGTCTAAAAAGTTGATAATGTTGTTGCTTTCTAATTCTAAGGTAAAATGAATTGCAGGATGTAGATTATTAATTATTGACAAAATATTGTGAGGTTCTGAAGGTGGGCCTTCTATAAAGGCTAAAATGTCATCCACATATCTGTACCATAAGATTATTTGTGGTTGAGAATGAACAAAGTTAGTTTCGAGAGAGTCTAGAAAAAGATCTGCAAGTAGAGGAGATACAGGATTTCCCATTGCTAAACCCTCTGGTTGTCTATAAATTTTACCATTAAAGATAAAGAAATCTTGGGAAAGGCAAAATTGGAGTAGAGAAGTAATTTGTGAACACTTATTTGGGTCAATGGTTTTTCTTTGTAGAAGGTTATTGATGATTGGAATGGTGTCTAATCTGGGAACATTGGTGAACAGATTTGTTACATCGAAAGAAACCATAGTGAAGGTATTCGGAAGAGTATGTGAAGAAATTTTGGAGATTAAATCTAAAGTGTTGGTAATAGTATATTTGGGGGTGTAATTAAGTAGATCTACTAGAAGAGTGTTGTCTAAACTAATTACAGGTCTTATTGGAACATTAGCTTTATGAATTTTAGAAAAACCATAAAGTCTTGGTATTAAAGGATTGCTAGAAATGAAAGTTTTGGGGTTAGTTTCAAGTTCTTGAAACAAATTAGTTGCATTAGAAATGTTTAATTTTAGATCATTTATAAGTTTATTCATTGGGTTCTTGTTAAGTGGAATAAATGAGTTGTTGGATAGAAAAGATTCTACTTTGTTAACATAATCACTATTGTACATGATTAGAAGACAGTTTCCTTTGTCAGCTTTTGTTATTATAAATTTATGAGTTTTAATTTTAATTTTATTAGAAATAGATTTAACCAGTTTAAATTGTGTATGAAAAGTTGACATAACCTTATTGTTAGAATAGTATTTTTGATAAGACTGATTTAATGCAAAAAGACAAGACATTTTTTAAGTTGGTTTTTACAGTGTTTGTGATGTTTAAACTATCTATGATGCTATCAATCTCTACACAGAGTAGCTCAATATTATTTAAATCAGGTTTAGTTTTAATACAAAATTTGAGACCCTTACTCAAAAAATCTATCGGCTTCACAAAGCCATCATCGGAGCAATGCTACAATAAAATGTTCTTATAAGTAAATAATTGGTGAAGATTTTAATTTTTTACTTACGTCAATATATAAAAATTAACAGACGCCTGGCTTCTCTGATTTAGCACTGCATATAAGTAATATAGTGAAAACTGTGGTTGCCAAATGTAACCTTTTGGCGAAATTTGAGTAAATTGTAATACGTGCGGATTTTTTGACCGGGTAGCGACTAATTAAGAATTAAAAACACAGAAAACAAGATTCTATATCTCGTTTGGGAAAGGGAAAGAAAGTCGCTAGCGGAACCAGAACAATAATCGGTGGGGTGCTATCATTTATGCTGTTTTATGTATTAACTAACGACCAACATATCGTTAAAACTGCCACGCACTTTTTTACGATCTTGCTTTGGTTGAACTGGATAGAAGCTTTAAAGGGGTCTAAATGAGGCTTGATAAACCACTTCGGAATCTTACAATATACTACGATGGAAACTTACTAAAGTATAATCTCATCAAAACCCAAATCTGCCCTTTACATTTAATACTAAGGAAAAAGAAAGAACAAAAAAAACTGAAAATCCAACACATATTGGAGTTAAGCTACACAGGACACTTATAAAACATATTGCCAAAAGACTCCTCTGAAGTAACAACCTACTTCTCAATTTCTGCTACTCTAAATGAAGGACCTGGCGCCAAACGTCCTTTTACTTCAGTCAAGGCTTTTAGCAAGTATGCGTGCACTGTTTGACTGCTAAGAAAGTGCAACAGGGTGCTGAAAGCAAATTAACTGGAAAAACTATATGAGTGTGCGATAATCGACCGACGGGACCTGCGAAAACAAACCACGGTGTACAACAAGAACTTCAGTCAAACGTTTGACGACAGACACGTAAATTTCGGTAAAATGCAGCAATGGTTTTTTCAGTGGCATTCATGTGTAACTTCCAGCTTCGTATCCTACGAAATCAATTATATTGACTGGTTTAAACAGAGAAATAAAGGGCCAGCTTGACTAAAATTACACCTTATACACGTGCGGCCAACGACAGGACATGGATTACGTTCTTCAATGCAATCAATGCCTATTCCCATGCACTATGGACGACCTGTAAAAAACAACACCAACGCAATAAACTACGTCCGAATATAAGAGAAACCACTAAAATTATTACTCTTGATCACGAAAAGGTAAAAAATAATTAATTCATGATCTTTTGTGCTATGTTTTGTTTTTATTAAGAGAACCGCGTTAATCACAAAAGGTTAGTTACAAGTTATGTATGACTTCTTTCGGTGATGTCAAAACTATTTAAAAAACTTCTATTGAAAAGACTAAAACCAATAATAGAAAGAAAAAATCTTATACCAAATTATCAATTTGGTTTCAGAAATCAACATTTCCCTATAGATCAAGTTCACAGAATAACGAATATAATAGAAAAAACGTTAAAAAAAATAAAGTCTGCTCTACAATCTTCTTGAATGTAGCACAGACGTTTGATAAAGTCTGCCATGCCGGTTAAAACTATAAACTAAGAACTTTCATGCCTAAACAATTATCAGAAATCTTAAAATCATACATCGCGAATAGATATTTCAGAGTAAAATAAGAAGAAGTGTACACTGACTTAAGAGAGATCAAAGCTGGCGTCCCACAAGAAAGTGTCTTAGGCCCGGTCCTGTACCTATTGTATACGTGTGACATTCCAGAGCTAGAACAAAATACTATTGCTACCTTCGCGGATGATACAGCCATACTAGCGATAGGAGACACTAGTGAAGAAGCGACTGATAAGTTGCAACTATCAGTTAACAAAATACATAACTGGACCAGAAAATGGCGAATAAAATTAAATGAGACTAAATCTGCAGACTGTCCAGCTGCGCTGGAAAGCCCATGTCAAAAAGAAAAGAGGGAAGCTTGATATTAGATATAAGAAATTGTATTGGATGATTGAAAAAAATTTAACATTATCAAATTCATAATAAATTATCCATCTACAAGCAAGTACTGAGGCCAGTATGGGTGCCAACTCTGCGGCTGTACCAAAGCTAGTAATCTACATATTATCCAGAGATTTCAAAACAAAGTACTGAGAAACATTGTTGATGCTCCTTGGTATATCCGTAACAGCAACCTCCACCAGGACCTGCGTATGGAAACTGTGATCGAAATAATCAAGATAACAGCAGCAAGTCACGAGCAGAGGCTGCATAGTAATGTGAATGTCGAGGCAATCCAGCTTCGTGATAACACTGAACTAAAGAGAAGACTCATAAGGACAAAACCATTTGAGTTAGTGTAAATGTGTAACAGCTTAGTGTAATGTATAGTGCCGTGAAGTTATTGCATGTTATTTGTAGTGCATTAGTTGATAGATAAAATAAGAGTAAGCCATAGGGTAAGCCCTAAGATTTAAGTATTTGCTGTTTATTAAGTTAGGTCAGAATATAACTGATAATTGGTCATTTGTGACAAGATAGCAGTATAAAAACACCGCACAGGTGTTAAAAAAAATGTATTACTAGCTCAACCCTTAAACAAGAACTAGGATCTTTTGGGATTTTTTTGGGATTGGTTTTTTAACGTCCAATTAAGTAATAGTCAATTTTGTCGCTGAAATCTTATATGACTAGGTTTTTAAGGTTTTTACACAACTTCTAATACCTTAAACATAGTTTCAATAATTATCAGCCATAAAAACTACATTTTGATGCAGTATTGCATCAGAATGCAGTTTTTATACAAAGTATTGAGTTAATATTTGGGCACATAGATTTGTGCATTTGTGCAATAACATACCTGCATAATTTGCAAATTTGCTCAAACAAGCAGCCAGGAGCACAACATGAGAAAAATCAAGGTTTTAGAGTAGTAACCGATTTAACGTCTTCTTTATGTAGCACTGGTCAAGAAATTACTACTCATCTTTTTACGTTCCATGCCTTGGCTGAGTTTCTTCTGACCAATAATTTAACCCTGCTTGGAACTGTTTAAAAACAATCCCGACACTTTAATGGAACTAAATAGTTCTAGAAACTGAGCTGTTTTTTGTCTGAGCATGCCTTTTCAGAAAAAGTTGCCATGATACCTTATGTACCATAGAAAAACAAACTACGCAACATATGGATAAGTCTGTTGATAAATTAAATAGAAAACCAAAAATAATATTAATATACAATTATACCAAAGAGGCAATTGATATTGACAATAAAATCATTCGGGAATATATATGTGTACTCGACGCACTTCTCGTTGGCCTTGTCGACTGTGTATGATTCTTCTTGATACTACTGCCCTAAACAGTTTCATCACATATGTAGCTAAGACTCCAGGTTTCTAATTAAGAAAACAATTTCTTTAAACACTAGGCAAGTAGCTAGCTATACCCAACAAGCAATGAAGACTGGAAGATACAAAGAGAAATCCTAGCATTTACACAGCAATAGTTGCATGCGGAATAAACACTTTAGAGCAAGAAAATCAAGTCGAACCAATGAATCAAATAATAAACAAGAAAGGTGCGATTTACGTCCTCGTTCACTTGATAAAAAAGTGAACTCTAAATGCTTTTACTGAGAAAAATGTATCTGCTCAAACGATAAAAGCATTGTTAAACATATTAAGTGAAGAATTTATAGTCTTATTTTAATATTTTGAATCTTTTTTGTTTCATTTTTTTTACCACTTCTTATGCAAATTATCCTTATTTTTTCTTCTAGTTGTTTATAGTTTCATAGTTTCAGTTATATTTTAACTAGATATAAAATTTTTTGTTTAATAAAGTTCTAAAACTTTTTCTTTTGGATTGTCTATGTTAAATATTATGTTTGTAGGGGACTAATCCATAATTAATTGTAATTAAAGTTATATTTTTGATTAGATACAATTTGGTGTTCTGACTCTCACTACACAAATCGTTTTCAAAAAAAATTATTTAAGCATTTTGTTGACAATGTATAACCGCCAAATATACTGTTTTGGGCGGTCACACCACCCATTAGTTGGCGCTACAAACCGTCATAAGCCCTCTCCTGATCAAAATATTTTTCTATGCTTCCCTATTGAGTGTCTGTCTTCTAAATCCACTTACTCCAATCTCCCTTAAATCGTCCGGCACATAGGTCCAGATATCTGATTTACCTTTTCCACCCTTTTCAAATAAATAAAAATAAACAAATAATAAAATGTAAAATTATACGTTTTATAGTAATCCAACTTACATCCAATCTCCAAAACCAATAAATATGGGTTTATGTGTCCTACAAGATATGGCTTTGTTCTATTTTATCGGAAATACTCCGTAAGCAACCTTATTAATTCAGAAGCGTCAGTGCATGAGGTTCCATTAATTAGAGGCATTTTACCCGTTTGTTAAATATATAACTTCAGGTGAATGTATGCAGCTGCTTGTTAAGAAGTGAGAAGCTATAAATTTATGTATAAAGTTTCAAAATCGTGCTAAATTTCCTAGAAGTACTATATTTTAGCAACTCTGCCTAAGCAGCAGCGTAAATGGAAGCAAGTTTATTAAATTATCAAGTAAACTGATATATATATATATATATATATATATATATATATATATATATATATATATATATATATATATATATATATATATATATATATGAAGTGTGATATCATTGACTGACACTTATGCAAAATAATATTTTATTTTGAGGCTGCGGTATTTAATTAGAAGGGCAGGATAAGTACTTAAGTCTCTTTGCTAACATTAAACTTTCACAAAAATTATTTCCCTTATCAGAATATGCAAAAATAAATTTTAATTTATTTTCCACTCAATGAAATAAAAACAAAAGAGCATTGCATTAAAGAAACATAAAAACTTACAACAGGAGGTTAGTTCATAAAATGTTTTACATTATCACTATAGAGCGTTCCACGTTAAGAAAATAACATTAGGCTTATAGAGATCAGTGTTGCCAAAACTCTCAGGCATGTGTTGGTATTAGATTGTCGATATATGATTCATTCTAATAAGAGCCGTATTCAACACTGTGTAGTTGTAGTTAATTAATTTCACTAATAAAAGGATATGTATAGTTGAATAAAAAATAATGCATTATAAATACCTGTTTCCTTAATTGACAGATATAGGTATGCATCTATTATAAGTCTAATAAAAATAGTTAAATTTCACTATTGTTTAACATTACATATTGATTAATGCTTTAAATAAGATATAAAACTAAAAAAACAAGTGCAGCTTTAATTTTATTTGAATGTAAGTAATAACAACAATTACATACATAAAAATTTTTCCTTGTATACAGGATGAATCACCACTAACGGAACGAAAGATGATAGCGAAAGAGTAAAAAAATAAAAAAAAAATTAAATTATTAGTTTGTAAGTTAATAAAGGCTACAATTTTAAATTATTTTAAAATATACAGGGTATCTCAATTACAGGGTTGTTACTCTATCTTTTGCGCGATCGGCCGATACTTCTACCGATTAATGATTTATCTCTTGCTATTTTGACCACACGTGTTTCCCCCATTCTGCTTACGTGGTTATTCCAGTTTTTTTTTATTTAGTGTCCATTCGTTTATACACTATACGTTATATATATATATATATATATATATATATATATATATATATATATATATATATATATATATATATATATATATATATATATATATATATATATATATATATATATATATATATATCTATATATATATATATATATATATATATATATATATATATATATATATAAATTAAGGATCACTCGAAGATTGGTGGGTTTTTCTGTCAAAAGGTGGAGAAAAAAGACAAAATAGGTGGCTACTTCATCTATTTATTAAAGACGTTTCGCTCTCTAATCAGAAAGTATAATCAGTTCATCTAAAAAGTACAATATCAAAAACCAAACATCTATAGAAAAGTTATTATGTGTTACCTCAAAAAGACATGTAGCAGTCAATGATATTAAAATTGTAAAGAAGCTTATGACAATGGACATTAAAAGATTATGTTGTATAAACAATTAATTGAAATAAATACAGATCCAAGAATGCACTTCCAACAGTATATCAATAGTTAAAGTTTGATTTTGACTTTAATAGCATTAAAGTGAATAGATTAGGATTTTGTAATTTAAAAATATAATGAATTTACCACTATGAGCTTCTGGTCTGCTGCCGGTGAAATAAAGGCAACAGGTATTAGTACGCCAACAACGTCAAAAGACAGGGTCACGCTTGAGGTCAACGCGTGACAGAACAACAAGGTGAATTATCAACTCTAGTACAATTGAGCAAATTATTTAAAAAATATGACAAATTTGGTCGACAACCTGTATGTAAATACACAAAAAATTAAAAAAAAAAAGTGGTTGAAAACACCATTTTTCCCCCCAGTGATCGATTGAAAGAAGCAAAGAACAAACAAGTGAGGTGAATCTAAAAATTTGTATATCAATAGTCTACGTTGTAGCTGGTTAGCCAGCCACAGGTGAAGATTGATTAAACTTCCAGCAGTCCAAGGTTCATAACATTTGGAACTGAAATTAAGAAGGATTCTATGAATAAATTATAATTATAAAGTTGTGTTGAACCATTTGATTAGAAAAGTTTAATATAAATATGTAAATGCATCGTTGACTTGTCCAAGTCCAAATTTACCAGTGCATCCATTAGTTTTCACCTTACCAACTTTAGCGTTAAAGTCGCTCATGATTACGGTGACCTCTTCTTTTTTGGTCGATTCCAGAATGCATTCAAGTTGTTTGTAGAATTCTTCTATTTCCTCATCCTCTTTCTGTGCTGCAGAGTAAGCCTTGATCAGCTTGAATTTAGAAGGCAAGTAGCTTGCAACATTCTACAAACCTTCAAAAAGATATCAAACGCGACCCAACAAAACGGAATCCCAACATGGTCTTACATTCAAGATATGATGGCATGAATCATTTAATTTTTTTTTTAAGAAAAACAATCTCGTTGCGGCCTTTTCAAAAGAAAGATTTAGTTTTTGAGCAAAAAATATAAAATATTACACCCAAAAGAATGTTTTTAAGAATTTCCATAGTTTGCAATTTTATATTAATAAAGTTTTACTTTCTAGTATAGGTTGCTTTTTACTACTGTTCTTTTGAAAGAACATAACTTATTTTGACAGCTCATGCAAAAATTAACATTTTTTATTTGTCGTTAAATAAGACACGTTTCCTTCTATTTTATTTAACTAAGGATGTAACTAAAAAAAAACAGTTTCAGTAATATGTAGATAGATAATCCCAGAAGCGCATTATTGTTCACTAATGAAAGGGTATGATATTTTTTCCAAAAAAAAAATGTTTAATAAACACCGGTATCTTGGACTGGCACGAGTATACATGTTCTAAAAATTTACGCTATTAGTGGAATATTAAAGGCATTCATATAACAGTTGTATAAAATAACCAAAAGGAAATATTGTACTAACTTGTGTTTGTCCCTCTATACAACCTCCAATAACTAATTTTATAGTTGATTATGGACTATGAACATTGCAAAAAAAATCATTGATTCATAAAAACTACATTATCTACAGGTTTCTTTACACATTATAACCTCGGAAATCTTTTTTGGGTGGTGCTAGAAAGATAACCAATGGAGACACTGCGGACGGCAGCCAGATGGTTGGTGGAGAGCGAGTCGTTGGTTCGAAACTAGCTTTTGGAACCGGGAATGGATCCAACGGAAGAAATAGGTAAAGATAGGATCAGAGATATTAGAAAAGATACGGAAATAAACAAAAAGATAGATGGGTAAAATTACCAAAGATAAGAAAAAATAGAAACAGGGCGCCACTCAATTTTTTGGGATTAAGGAGAAAATTAAGAAAACCTTAGAAAAGAAAAGAGATAAGAAAAGATATTTAGGTTCAGAGATCAAACCCAAGGAAAGATACCAACAGTAAATTATTAAATAAATCTGGTAAACGCAATATATAAACAAATAATAAATATATTAAGTATTACACTTACTTACCTACGAAACTTAATCAGCCTTTTCTTTCTACAGTTCAAAAGCATAGTAATATTTAAAGATAGTAATTGTTCAGAGCTATTATTTTATTAGGGAACTTGTTAGGAACCGACAAATAAAATGCATGCATAAAACAATAACAATATATGAAACAAAAAATTAAGATGCTGCTAAATGCAACCCAGGTAATAAAAATACACAACTAAGAAATGGTGTTAAATATGTATAAAATTAAGCTATAATGTAATAAAAAAATACCTTTACCAAAATATATAAGGCAATCATGTACAAATATAGTTTGGTGTATCTCGAGATATCATAGGAAAGATAATGAACAAAAATTATAGAAAATACAAAAAAAGCAAAAATTACTTAACTCTAAATTTACAAAAAAACCAAAAAGGTTACAGGAATGAAAACATAAACCAAACCGCACTTGGTTAAGTCAATTAACTATCTCGCACTATTATTTATTAAAAAACTGAGACTTGTATGTTCATAGGTAATATTTATAGAAATTTCTTGAATGGTTCAATTACATTCAAAAATCGGCAATCTACAGGTGAAGATATAGATGATACGTCCATATAATGGCAGGTGATATGGTACCATACCATATTACTCGCCCAGATAATTGTCGATAAAGATTACTTACAGTAGATCTTGACGAAGCCAGCTTAATTCACTGAATTTAATACTTTTCTGGTACTAAACACTGAATTTAATAACCATTAAAGGTAGTGTAAAACTATATATAATTTAATATAGTCTAAGGAAAGAAAACTCAAATATGAAGTGTACACACACTTAGAAAATAATTCACAGCGACGATAAGATAAGAAATATCGTGAGCAAAGCGCATCACGAGATATCACTTCACTCAACAAGAGCCCACCGAGAAGTAAGTTGGTTCCCTAAAAATTTCACCAACTATCCAAGAAAAAAGAAGAAGAAGGTATATCCCCCACTTAAAATCATCGGACAGTCGTATGTATTTTTTAAAAGGTAAGGCCTTAACGACTATTGGAAAGTTTGAGGTAAAATAATCGGTATTAACAATTGGACCTGAGAATAAAATCCTTAGGATTATATTATTGTCAAAAGATACGGGCCTTCGGCGAAAATTACCAATTTATGAAAAAGAAACTGCATACCGGAAAGCATTTGATCTTTTCATACAGAGTATTAAGACGGAAGGATTAAAAACCTTTCTTAATTAGGGAATTCCATTTCAGCTTGGTTTCTACAATAATATTTTCCTATCGTAAACACGGGGATTCCTAATCATCGGCGTATCGCACGGTGGTAAAAGGAATTAAAAATAATTTGTTATATTAGTATAAAAAAAATGCTACAACATGACACACATTTCGTTGCCAATACGCATTCTTCAAGTAAAATATTTTAACACGTGTTTAATTATTATTTGTAATTTCGTGTTGATGTATGGTTATGATGAAATACATTTCCATCACTAAATATATCTTAGAATAAAAACATTTCAAAAAGGTATCCAGTAATTAGCATAGCGCATAAAGTAAGCTGCATGAAAATATCGATTGCTATAACAAGCCACATTTTGAGAATAAGTCTGATATTCCTTCCGGCCAAACACGTCAGATGCAAATCCTTGTACCTAATATGTAGTAATACATATAATGAATGGATTTGATTCCTGTGTTTGATTAGTTCAGGTGAATTTACTTTGTCCAATGATTCGTCTGCTGGAAATTTCGGTTCTAATGTGAAATAATCAATCTTACGTTCAATTTACGTTATAGTACAATAGGTTGAGGTAAATTTAGCCAATTTCCAAATGACTTCCAAATAAATGTGTATAAAAGTAGTCTTACATAAAATTTAAAAATACGTATTAAACATATATTAAGTATGTTTAAAATTGATATTGAATATTTGACTATTAATATGGTAGTAAGGTATTAAGTAATATTTGCTATGAAAAAAAAAACTACATTACGAATAAATAGCTCTGTATCAGATAAAATAAAAATTAAAAGGATTGTTCGATAGGACTGTGTATTGTCTCCAACCTTTGTCAACGTCTAGTCAAAAAGAGTTTTTAAAAAAGTCCTTTGGGACGAAACAGTCGAAATAAAGATCAACAGTTATCCCCTTTTGAATATCCGATACGCTTATGATACCACGGTCATTGTGAAAAGTATAGATGACCTACAGAGACCTACTAAATAAAGTAGTGCAAACAAGTGAAGAATTATGTCTATCGCTGAATACAAAGAACACAAATTTATAAGAATTACAAAGAAACGTCAAATTATTTATAAGACTTAAACGAGTACAAAATAACAATTCATCATCATCATCATCAACCTGTATGCGTCCACTGCTAGACATAGGTCTCCCTTAGCTCTTTCTATCTGTCTCTGTCTTATGCGGCTTGCTTCCAGTTATTGCTAACACGCTTCAGATCATCAATCCATCTAGTTGGTGGGCGTCATCTGCTCCGTATTGCTTCTTGCCTTGGTCTCCTCTCTAAAATACGTTTTATCCATCGGTTGTCCATGTTAACGTCTCAAAGGACTGAGCTTCTCTTAATTTATGTTGAAACCGTGCTTGTTCAGATGTGCTTTCTAACAAGTATGTTCTTAAAGCGTCGTGTATAGCTTTGGAGAGACTGTGTCTTCTTTGATAAGAAGTATCTTGTTGTACTCCTCGCTGTATACAAAATTTATTTGTTTCTTTTTCAAATAGAATTACGATAGCTGTGGTATTTTGGTAGATATATTTGATTATGTTAGTGTAGCGATGGTCTATTAAATACGATTATAAAATAACAGTTACCTACAAACAAAAATTAATTCATCGAATCAAATGAATACACCGGATATCAAAGAATAATAATAAAGAAAGCCCGCAGTGTGGTAAACATGAAACAAAATACTATTTAGTGTAAACCTAAGCCTAAAATTAAAATAATTAGGCTTAAGTGATATATTTTTCCAGTCTTTTTGTGTTTGGTAAGCTGGAGGCATTTGAAAATTGGGCATAGCGTAGAATATTACAGGGTTACAATACATACAATATAATATTCGCGGAGGTAAATTGGCTGCTCATTTCAAAACACAGTAACCATCATTTTTGTCAACATTTTTATAAATTTAAAGTTGCTGGGTTTTGCTCTAACTTCTGATAATATTAACTAAAATCCGCCTATAAGTAAAATACGGTATACGCAAAATACAGTAACTGATAGTCGATCGAGGTTTCTTCCAGTGCAAAACACAGTAACTGACAAAAACCATATTAAGACCAAGAAAATGCTAAGTCGTGGCTGGGTTTTGTAATGGTTTTTGTAGTTGCTGTGTATTACTTTAAGAAATCATTTAATTTATGTAGAAAGTCCAACCCCTCCTATCCTGGCCTACATCATGGCAACCGTGTAACAGTAAACACACTGTATTTTTCCAGCAGTTCGACTCTAATCACCAAAGCGATAGGATGCTGCCTCATTAGACAAAGCTGGCATATAGAACGCGAACTAAAAATATAGTTTCGTTGGCACGTTCGTGTTTAACCCGGCGCCAGTATGGTCGAAAATTACAACATGTATGATATGGTGGGGTATGAGATACCCCGTTTGAATATTTAATATATTCTTTTATATACTACAAAATTACCTTAATCAATGTATTATTTATATTATTAAAACAAAGTTGAGCATGAAAGGAGATTTAGTATTACAAAACCTATCAGAATATGATAAAAATTTACCGATAATACTAGAGTAATCCTAACTTGGACACTAAACGTATATAAAAGCTGCTTGTAACATAAAAACTCTAATCTTATCTAAATCTAATCTGCGTCACTTATTTTACATTTGATACATATTTGCTCTGAATGTTCCATGCAAACCCACTGCTCACAAGCAGAACAAGTTAGATGAGATTTTCTATCTTTTGACCGTGGACAGATACAACATCTTCCCATTCCTTATCTTTTTTTTGGACGTTGATGGCTGAGGTTAATCTTCGTTCTTGCGCTTCTTTGATGATGTTATTATTTTCTTTCTCAACACTCTGGGTAATTTTGAATTTTCTTTCCTCTCATGAAGGTGGTCTGTAATCAAAGATAGTCCCAACACTTTCAAGAAAACACCTCGCTTCATCCTATTATCCACAGGATTGTTTGCATTAAAAATTATCATAGCAATAATTCCAGCGGTATTCAGCAATGAATAAAACATGGCTAGCGGCCATCTCCTAGTATTTCTACTCACACTTAGGTACCACTAAGCTCGTCTACCACGTCTACTCTTCCTTTAGTGAAGTTGTAAAAACTAATCATCTCTGGTTTTTCAGCTTCGCCAGTGGCTGGATCTATTTTGTCATCATGATGGAGGGAAGAAAGAAGTAAAATATTCTTTCCTCTCCGAGGAATGTATGACAGCAATGTTACATCATGCGTAAAACCAAAGAGTGAAAACGTTCAGGTCTCTTCTTTGTCTGAACAAAGGCAGGAGGAAGCTCCCTTTTATTTATACGTAAGGTGCAGACAGCTGTCTTTTAGTAATGTGTATAGCAGAGGATAACTGGCAAACTAATTGTCAAAAGTAACGTTTCTGGCAGTGCCACTTATGGGTACTATTAATCTAACAACAATGTCTTCTGGTTTGTTACTTATTTGAAACGGACCTTCGGGTTGTTTTCCGAGGTACGCCTCCATATTAAACAGGTAAAATGTTCTCGCATCTACAACGGTAAACATTTTCAAGCCGTATTTTGCCGGTTTATTTGACATGTATTGCTTGAACGGGCATCGCCCGCGAAAGGACTCCAGTTTTTCATCTATAGTGACGTATTCTCCAGGAATGTAGTAAGCTTTGCAATTTTCGGTAAAAAGATCAAACATTACTCGAAAAGGGGCAAATTTATCTAACTGGCGTCTTTTATTTCTGGACTCTTTATTATCAAATCGCATGGGAGATATAATGAACATAAAACGTTTCAGTGACATAATTGTTCTAAAAATATCTACGCCTAAGCCATCAGTACTCCATAAATCTTCTAAATTCATCCTATTGGCACGAAATACACCAGCCAAATACAGAAGTCCAAGCACCGCCTTCATTTCTTGTATTGTTATTGGTTTTACGAGGTATTGCATATTCTTGTTATAAGCTGTTGCTTTCTGACCCATATTCAGATTCGTATACTTTACAATATCTGCCAACATCATATCGTTCAAAAATAAATTAAAACACTCAAGAGGAGTTTTCGCATTTCGAGGAACGCCCTTTGGTCCCGGAAGATGGCTTACGATATTCTCGCGTCGTGTGCGTAGTTTGAGGTTACCACAAGATTTTGACCACTTAGTTTTTCCATCACGTCCTATAAAATATTCTCTTGTATTTGAGGATTCATTGTCTATTGCTGAGTTAGTGGATATGTTTTCTGTCATTGCTTCAGGCACTTCTGGATCCACAATTTCAGAATCTGATTCTGACATTGAATTTTCGCTAATATGATCGGGAAGTTCTCCCTCAGATTCTGAACCAATAGCGTGTTCATCTTGCGATTCTTCCCACAATTGCAGGAGCCTTCTTTGTTCTTGTTCATAAGACATTTTGTAATAAAATATCACTAAAACCCTGCAAATATACAATAAATTTCAATACATTACCTTAAAAAATATATAACACTACTGCTATGGTGGGATATACAACACCCCAACGCTGTTTACACGAAAAAAATTTTACTACTGCTTCACTCGACGGTCGCAAACAAACTGCTGAAGACAGTATATAACCTAACTCGAAGGTAGGCGGGGTTTTACTGTTTGATGTTTGAAGTTGCGCAAACGCGGACGTTTTAAATTCTCGTGGAGTATGTGATACCCCACAATACAGTCACCGGGTTAAAGAAGGTAGCTTAAAATATTACTGAAACAACATATTATCATTATTGTACCGACAATAAGTCTTTATGTTTTTGTAATATCAATGAGCTTCCGCTTTTTCCAAAAGTTAATTTTGAAACATCTTCATTTTATGTCTAATTATAAAATTAAAAATCCAAAAGAAACATACTTAAAAAGGTTGCAAACTTTTTGCTCGTTAAATGATTTGGCACGAGAAATGGAATATTTAAAAGTTAATCGCATAAAAAGCCCAGTCGATGACAGTGACTGAGATAAGGATTGTTACTGCCCCACACCACAACCATATTCTAGTGATAGCGAAAATTATGACGAAATGAAAATTGACAAAGAAAAGAAAATTTAATACCAACAAAAAATCCTAAAAAAATTATGTTTAAAATCCATTAAATTAGAACAATGTTATTACAGCTGAATCGCCCAGTGCCCTTCTGCAAACTAAAGAAGATACTAATTGTTTGGTAAGTTTCTGGTTTATGTTTAATAAACTAAATTTAACATTGATTTTATTTTGTTTTAGGTTAATGGTACTAAAACAGAAATAATTTACGAAGTGGATCGCACAACAAAACCAAGGAAGAATAAAAATAGGCAAAGGGGAAACAAACCTAATGAAAGGGATAAGGAAAAACATTCTATGGGAGCCGTGTGTGAAGGTAAGTGTGGCGGGATGTGCAAAAAATAACCTAAGAACATGGAAACAATATATTTGATGGAGTACTGGAATTTAGAGTACACGAGTAGACGAAAGTGGTTGTACAAACAAATAGCTTTATTTGTTTTACAGTTTCTTGTAAAACGTAGAACCCAGTCAGCCAAAAGTAAGGGGTGTGAATTAAGGCGTTACACTTTACCACTAAAAAATTCTACTGACACAGAGGTATTAAGGTCAGTAGGGGTAATGGGGGACACTTACCTCAATTTCAAATAAATTAATATATTTTGGGAACAATTAGTGTGATTAAATTTTTCGTGCAATAAAAATATTTTTATGCGATCGAGGAGAGATGTTTTAAGAAATTATAACTTTCAACATATATTTGTGTAAAGCAAGTACTCAAATGAAATCGTAGGCTTCCACGGCCAGAGTCAGAATTATAGTTTATTCGTCTTCCGGGTTTGGACCGTGTCATTTGTGAGTGACCCAAAAGTGGGTTCATCTCGACGTTTCGCTACAATTGTATGTAGCTTCTTTAGGAGAACAAAGAAAAAGAAAACAAAAGACAGGAAGATGGGTAGTTATCAACGGTAACTCAGTTACTCAACGCAACCAGAGGCGAATAATAACTACCAAGATGGGCATTTGGTCACAGTAACTCAACTACTTAACGCAGCCAGAGGTGAAAACCAAATGCCAGGACAGAGATTCACGTCCTACAGCTTTCTGAGCTTTCTCAGCTTTTACGTTTTCTGTCGTGTAAGTTTTCTCTGGTATATTTCTAATATATTTTCTTACCACATTGCAATTTATTTTAACCTGTAACGAAAAAATGAGTATCAATTAGAAACTAAGTCTCTGTATAATGGTAATTGGTGGCAATTAGGGACGCGTTCTCAATTGCCCCAAAATTCTGTCTTCATTTACCTCTTGTACATATTATTTTGGTGCAAATGTGGACACACAAAATAAACATCTCACAAAGGTTTGCAGTTAAATCAAGTATTAAAAAAATTTATTTCAAATCCTTTATAAAAGGTATATAATAAAATGCCCAAACGGGCTATCACAAATATATTGTGACGTCTTTTTATAGTTCTAATTTATTTGTCTTTATTCTAATTTATTGTCTATATTCTAATTTATTAAAACTCACGATAGCTAATTACTAATTTATTAAATAACTTTACAAATGTATTTATTTCACGTTTCGTTACATTTAAATATCGCGTTTACCGATCTTCTTATCACTGACTCAAATACAAAAATCTTTCATTTATATACACAGCTGTTGTCATCTGGAACTTTCGGCAAACTTCCTGAATAATCTCGTATTTTGGTGAAGGCGCTCGACTCGTTTTTCAACCTCGAGACGTGGATGACTCACTAAAATTAGTGTCTAGAGATTTCTGTAAATAACTGGTAGCGAAGCTCAGGTATATTTTGACCTACAAATTACGAGAATCAATAAAAAAAGAATTAGTCATAAAATATTTACAGTTCTATATGCCATAACATTTAAAATCGTAACATTGCCCCCCTCTTAAAAGATGGTTCCTCCTGGAACCTTGTCGGGACTGGAACTTGAACGACATGCTGATATCGGCAACTGGACCCTCTTTTACAACTTCCAGTTGTATAGAAATGACAAGGGACGGTTTTCTCTCCGCAGCAGTAACTATGCGGATTGCAACAGACTAACACCTGGACTTCGGTGTCTTTAAAGATTTCCTCCACCATGTTTCGTATAACCCTCCAATCTAATTGGCGGCACTCCAACTTTGGCATGGCTAACTTTTGCACGTCGGACTCTAGTACGTGCTCTCTCAACTGAAGTAAGGCTTCCCATACATCTCGGTAGGTAGGTTGGTCACGGGCAGTGTCTTTTGTTACCAGGTAGAAAAGGTAACGTGATGCATCTTGAAGTTTCAAGGTTTTACCAGGAGCTGGCACTTGGCATTGAAGTTCTGCAACTCGACCAAACTTCCTTCGAAAGACGGATGCCAACCCTGGTGCATCTTTGATACTGGCCGGGATGGTAAGGGCCAGTGAGTAGTCATCGGGAAGCGCGAGTAGATCTTGCCTTTCTTCAGTGGTAACACCATGTCTTGCTTTACCGGTACCTCCATAGGCACCCATGAATTCCTCAAACGTGAGGTCAGACACATCTTGGACTTGGTTTACTTCCACTTCTTCATCTACGTCGTGGTCACCCTCGAAAGACGCCAACCGGTTATGGTGTACTATCATCGGCTTTCCTCTCGGAATCTTGCTTATTCGGTAAATAACATCATTGATCTTCTCCATAACGAGGTATGGACCTTCCCAAAACTGCTGCAATTTGGGAGAACAACCTTTTCGCTTTTTGGGGTTATAAAGCCAGACTTTATCGTTCTTCTTAAAACACCCCTTTTCGGCTTGTGTATCGTACCGTTTCTTCATTCGGTCACTAGCGATTTGGAGATGGGAACGGACCAACTCGTGTACATCGTCCATTCTTCTTCGTAATTCGATCACATAATCTTCACCTGCTACATCTTCTCCAGGTCGACACCCAAACTCTAGATCACAAGGTAGTCGCATCTCGCGTCCGAATAGGACTCTGGCTGGTGTCTGGCCTGTTGATTCATTAACAGCAGATCTGTAGGCCATTGTGAAGAACGGAAGATATTGGTCCCAGTCTCGCTGATGATCGGACACCATCTTTGTCAAATACTTGCCAACTGTTCTATTCATCCGTTCTACCATACCATCCGATTGCGGATGATAAGCCGTAGTTCTTGTTTTCTTCATACCTAGTCTATCACATATTCCTTGGAATAAATCGCTTTCGAAGTTCCTGCCTTGGTCACTATGGATCTCCAAAGGCACTCCAAATCGGCTGATATATTCTTGGATCAACTTATCTGCAACAGTGGTGGCCTTCTGGTCTGGAAGTGCGTAAATCTCGACCCACTTAGTGAAGTAATCCATTACTACCAACATGTACTTGCCTCCATTATCACTTTCTGGAAATGGCCCAGCAATGTCCAAAGCTATTCTTTCAAACGGGCTTCCAACATTATATTGTCTCATAGGAGCTCTCCTTTTTCGATAAGGCCCGTTACTCGTAGCACAAATAGTACATTTCTTACACCAGTCTTTTACATCGTCGGAACTGTTCATCCAATAAAACCGTTCCCGAATTCGCTGAAGGGTCTTTTTCACACCAAAATGCCCTCCTGATGGACTGTCGTGTAACTGATGAAGTACTTCGGCTATTCTGCTCTTTGGAATCACCAACTGTCTTCTCTTCTCTGAACCGTCATCATTTTCCAGGACTCGTTTGAGCAAGCCATCTTCCATGATAAATGAGTCCCACTGGGCCCAATACGTCTTAACTATTGAGCCTAGGTTCGATATTTCTTGCCAAGGTGGTCGACGGTTTTCCTCTTTCCATTTTCGGATTTTCTGTATAACTGGATCTCTCTCTTGTTCTTCGCTGATCTTGGTAGGCGTCCAGTCGTCGTGGACCACCGTCGTTCTTAGCACTGCTGCTTCCTTGGATTCCGTTTTGTTGCAGTGAGAACACTCTGCTGGGCATGGCCTTCTGGAAAGAGAATCGGCGTTTCGGTGGCTAACTCCGGCCCGGTGCTCAATCTTAAAATCATATTCTTGGAGTCGTTCGATCCACCTGGCTATCTGACCCTCTGGATTCTTAAACTGCATCAACCACTTAAGGGCGGCATGGTCGGTTCGGATTAAAAACTTCCTTCCATAGAGGTATTGATAGAAGTGCTCTGCTGATTTCACTACTGCCAGAAGTTCTCTTCTCGTGACGCAATAATTTCGCTCAGGTTTTGAGAGAACTTTACTAAAATATCCAAGGACTCTTTCCTGTCCTCCTTGAATCTGAGACAGCACTCCTCCAATTCCCACATTACTTGCATCTGTATCTATGATGAACTCTCCTTCTGGCAGTGGATACCCTAAAATTGGTGCTGTGATTAAATGCTTTTTTAAGGTCTCAAAGGCATTCTGGCAGTCTACATCCCAGCGGTATTCTCTTGCTTCCTCTGTAAGTCGCGTTAATGGTTTAGCGATATCTGCAAACTTCTTAATAAACCTCCGGTAGTAAGTACATAGTCCCAGAAAACTTCTCACTTGATGTTTGTCAGTTGGTTTTGGCCATTCCTTAATGGAGTCGATTTTTCCCTTATCCACAGCCACTCCTTCTTTACTGACTATATGACCCAGATAATTGACTTTACCTTGAAATAGCTGGCACTTCTTGGGGTTTAACATCAATTGGGCAGCTTTAAGTCGATTAAAAACGTTTTCTAAATTCTTCAGATGGTCTTCAAATGTCTCCCCCAAGACGATTATGTCGTCTAGATAAACTAGGCATGTTTTCCAAGATAACCCTCTCAACACATTTTCCATAAGCCTCTCAAATGTCGCAGGAGCGTTACAAAGTCCAAATGGCATAACGTTGAATTGCCGTAATCCAGATCCTGTGGTAAAGGCTGTCTTTTCTTTATCTATCGGGTCCATTTCTACCTGCCAGTATCCAGACTTCAAATCCAAAGTAGAAAATAATTTACTTCCAGCCAATGTGTCTAATGTGTCATCGATCCGAGGCAGAGGATAACTATCTTTCTTGGTAACGTTGTTCAGCAAACGGTAATCCACACAGAACCTCGTTGTTCCGTCTTTCTTCTTAACCAGGACCACCGGAGAGAACCATGGGCTCGTAGAAGGTTCTATTACCCCGTCTTTCTTCATTTCCTGAACAATCGTTTCAGCTTCCTCTCTTTTCGCCTGTGGTAATCGTCGAGCTGTTTGACGAATTGGCTTAGCATTACCAGTATCAATTCTATGCTTAACAACGGTAGTTCTTCCCGTCTTTCCTCCTTTCGGTACGAAAATATCACGATACTGCCGAAGAAATTCCCTTAATTTCCTTTTCTCAATCTGATTCAGAGACTGTCCAGCAACTGCAACCATTTGATCAAATTTGTCGTTGGAATTATCAGACGTTGTCGTCTGACGGATTATGGATGTAACAGGTACACAAGTTCCTACTTTTGTCTCTTTCTTGATGGTCACTGGGTAGTCATTGACATTAATAAGTCTCACAGGAATTTCTTTAGCCGAAGTCACCAATTCCTTTCCAATTATGATTCCACGGCCAACTTCGTCGTCATGATTCCAAGGCTCCATCATAACAGGTGTTCCTTCGTCCACAATTCCCTGTAGCCGCGCTACTATTATCGTTTCACTTCTCGCAGGCACGATTGTATCTTCTTTAACGGCTGCTTGCATAGTGTTGTCATCATGTGGATGGAGAAATACCTCCTCGTTACCAACTTTGATTACCTTATTCTTAAAATCCAATTGGAATCCATGCGTATTCATTACGTCCATTCCTAATATAACATCCTCTTCGATGTCAGCAACTATAACAGTATGGACGAACTTTTCTGCTCCAATTCCTAATTGTATCTGGATTTCTCCGTGAATGTTGGCATTTTCACCTGTAGCGGTACGAAGTCGCAATCTCGTTGGTAACAGTTTCTTACGGCTGTTTATAACTGTCGGGCGAATAATGGTTCTTGTCGCTCCGGTATCCACCAACAACATATGCTTTTTACCATTTATTTCTCCATCTACATATACACTATCTTCAAGACATTTCAAAGAAGCTATCAGTATGAGAGGGTCTTTGGAAAAGTTCTGGGTCGAAGCTGCCCCCCTAAGGCCGACCCGTTCTAGTTTTCCTGATGGTGAGTTTCTTGATTTGCGTCGTACCTAGGATGCTTACAAGAACTTCGTACGTGTCCTATTTCGCCACAATTCCAGCATCTTATGGTCTTCGGTTTCTTGTATGTCATGCTTTTTATCGTATTAATGAGCTGGTCAAGTTTATCTTCATCTCCTTCCTCTTTTACAGTCCTAACTTTACTGTACCCGCCAGAGGCCTGCGTGGCTGACTCGTATTCAAGAGCGGCGGATAAGACATCAACCAGCGTCTTGTGACGAGCTAATCGTAGTGTTCTTTGCATCTCATGATCACGAAGCTGTTAAAGCTCATTCGGGAGCTGTTGGATAAGCATATCGCACTAATCTGGCGATATCTACTTCATATTCTTGAAGAGCCTCATCTTTCTTTTGTCTTCGATTTTTGAGCTGCGACTGATATACATGCTCCAAGTGTTCGTGGCCATATCGCATATTTAACCTCTTCTTCAGTTGTTCGAAATCATCCGTCTCCTCTACGGCTATGGTCTGGAGCACATCTAAGGCATCTCCTCGAAGAGCGATAGTCAGGTTTACAGCCTTTTCTTTTTCAGACCATCCATTCGCTCTTGCAGCTGATTCGAACTGTTTCATGTAGTTGTTCCATGATGATTTTCCGTCGAAAGTTGGGACTTTGACATGAACGGAACTTCCACTTCCTTCACATTTCGGCCGTGTTTCCAACTTACATTTCGTCTCGTCTTCTTTTGTCTCTATGGTAATTGGATTGTTTACTCTCTCTGTTGTTCCTGTTCCCTCAATCTTCCTTTCCAACTCTTTCCATATCTTCTCTTCGAAGGCCATCATATCGGCAGCAACTTGGTTTTTTAATGAAGACACTCTATCGTCGAGAGCAGACATCTCCGAAGTGACTTTAGAGATTTCCAAGGAGATGTTAGCAGAGACTTTGCTTTCTAGAGAAGAAATCTCGTTAGACACTTTGTCTTCTAAAGAGGCGATGTCGCCGCAAACTTTGGCTACATCAGAGGAAACTTTCGAAATATCGCCATGAACTCTGTTCTCTAATGATGCGATGTCACCAGAAATTGACACGATGACAGCATCTTCAAATATATAAGTTTCCGGATCTAAACCCTCTTCCTCCAAAGCATTCTTTAGTCGTTGGACTAACTCAGCCTTTTTTCCGGTAGAAGCTAATTCTCTATCCTCAAGATGCCTTCTTAGATTCGTAACTGTGAGCTCGTAAATCGTAGCCATCGTTCACCAATTTCACTTCTTTTCAAAAATTCAAATTAAATTTATCTACAACCCCACTTCTGCACCACTGTGACGTCTTTTTATAGTTCTAATTTATTTGTCTTTATTCTAATTTATTGTCTATATTCTAATTTATTAAATAACTTTACAAATGTATTTATTTCACGTTTCGTTACATTTAAATATCGCGTTTACCGATCTTCTTATCACTGACTCAAATACAAAAATCTTTCATTTATATACACAGCTGTTGTCATCTGGAACTTTCGGCAAAGTTCCTGAATAATCTCGTATTTTGGTGAAGGCGCTCGACTCGTTTTTCAACCTCGAGACGTGGATGACTCACTAAAATTAGTGTCTAGAGATTTCTGTAAATAACTGGTAGCGAAGCTCAGGTATATTTTGACCTACAAATTACGAGAATCAATAAAAAAAGAATTAGTCATAAAATATTTACAGTTCTATATGCCATAACATTTAAAATCGTAACAATATTACAAAACATTTTCGGATTGTTAAACAACAGGTCCTCGAAGACATTTCGTCTCAGGACCATTTTACCTATGTAGGGTCATACGTCGTCATGTTACCAATTCCAACGGTAACTTAAATATCATAATTTGTAACCACATATAATGTAAAGCAACTGTAAATTTATATCATTTAAAGGGTTTTGACTTATATATTTTGGTGGCTCATAGCATGTATACCTCGTTTACACTGATGATGGATTTAACAATCCGAAAACGTTTTGTAATATATTTGTGATAGCCCGTTTGGGCATTTTATTATATACCTTTTATAAAGGATTTGAAATAAATTTTTTGTGATATATGGTATACAGCCAGCTACAGGATATAAGATTCCTAGTGGATTTTTATTAAAAAAAATGTTATACTTAATCAATTAAAGCCAAATTTGATGAAAAACATTCAATATTTTAAATATTTTTAAGGTAACAGTACTTACCGTAACAGCCGACCAAACCGATACACCAAATATTTTGTAGGTTAACTTTTAGTGTCAGGTGCGTTAAAATAGCATTTTTTATTGTGAATTCTTAAATTGCTGGTAGATGTCACCTAAGTATAGAAAGGAGATGCAAAGACAAATTTCACATAGCGCTTTCATTAACAATTTTATTTTCGATGTCCTCATTTGCCCCAGTCCACATTTACTCTGATTGACATTATATGCAGATATACTTTTTTAAATAGTTTAGGGTATACCAATGATTTTGTAAAAACAGGATTAATGGCAGTAATTAAAAAAGGTTCTTGTGGAGATAAGGTCAAAAAATATAGAGGTGGCTGCCGTAAGCAATCCAATCGAGAAATAATAAAGGGCCATATTGAGTCAGTTAAGCCATCAGTGAGTCACTAGTGCAAAAAAAATGTCCCAAATCTTAGGTATTTACCGAGAGAGTTGACATATAAGAAAATGTTTGATGATTTTGTAACAAAACATCCATCTGTTTGTAAAATTGAAGTATACCGTCAAATTTTAAAGGAAATGAATATTTCACTTTGCTGACCCAAATCATATATCTATGAAGTATGCAAAATATTAAAAAACACGTTGAAAAATAAACAAGACGATAAAATTCAAAATTAGCTTATTGCCCACCGTGCTAAAGCAGAAAAGGCAAATCTAGAATATAGAAAAGACTCTACCCAAATAGTAATTTCTACGAAACTTGTATATTCTATAGATTAACATAAAGTGATTATATTGTCTATTATGCCTTAAAGTAAAAGTGCTTTACTAGCCGACTTGCTGTATCCAACCTTATCAAAAGTAATAAGAAAAGAAATAGGTATCTCTCAGTTATATTTTGGGCAAATAACTGTTTAAAAGATTGATATGTTTTTTGTACACGCTTATGACAAGTCAAAAGAAAAGGCAAAAAAAGTATTTTTGAAGTGTGTATATTTTTTAATAATTCCTAGCTGAGCGCTTTCGGCTTTACAAAGCCATCATCGGAGCTATGCTACAATAAAATGTTTTTATAAGTAACTAATTGGTGGAGATTTTAATTTTATACTTACGTCAATTTATAAATACCACTACAATGGAGAGATCTCATTTCCTTATTTGTTGAAATTTTGATTTTTTTAATTACTTAGTTGTTAAAAATTCTTAAAAAACATATAAAAAACCGACACTGGACTTCACAGACACATTAAAAAATTGTGATGAACACATAAGATTTAATTTAAAAGCTTAAAAACTTAATTTTAGAAAGTCTTTGATGACTATTAGTAATTCCAAACTATTAAATAATTTTTGTAAGAATTTCAAACAATCTCTATTTCCTATACATGACATTTGTCAACTGTCACTTTTGAAAAATCGTTTAAAGGGACCGACATTTGATTTCTCAGTGGTAAGAGCGCCTGCCTTTAAACCTAAAGGTCGTGACTTCGAATACCACCTGAGTGGAAATTTACGTTTATTAAAAAAAAATAATAAATGAACATAATTTCTATCCTTGTGTGATCGGTACACACCGGAACGACCGCAGACGTTCGGATACAATTAGCGTCTCTTAGCAAAGACAATGACGTCGAATTTGCTAAGTATCAAGACAATTACTCTACACACACAAACACACACACACTACATTAATAAACTTATCTTGATTGAGACTGGCTGAATGACAATTGTCCAAGCCAAAAACACACAAAAAAAAAACAAAAAAAGACATTTGATTTCATTAGTTTCTATTCTCATAGCAAACAATGGTCGGGTTCTTACACCCGTACCATGACAAAAATTTTTTAATGTGTCTGTGAAGTCCAGTGTCGGTTTTTTGTATGTTTTTTAAGAATTTTTAAAAACTAAGTAATTAAAAAAATCAATACTTCAACAAATAAGGAAATGAGATCTCTCCATTGTAGTGGTATTTATAAATTGACGTAAGTATAAAATTAAAATCTCCACCAATTAGTTACTTATAAAAACATTTTATTGTAGCATAGCTCCGATGATGGCTTTGTAAAGCCGAAAGCGCTCAGCTAGGAATTATTAAAAAATATACACACTTCAAAAATACTTTTTTTGCCTTTTCTTTTGAAATAACTGTTTGTCCCAGAATAAAAATTGGGTTCTATATACTTCCTTGGTCAATCACATGAAATCGTTATAAGATATCTACCAAAGGAAAATACGCACATGTCTGCTGATGGAATTCATGGCAATATCGATCAAAAAATACAAAAAATACAAAAAATATTTATGAGTTTCAGGAACTGACTGAACTTGTCAATTCTAGGAACAATGTACAGGTACTCGAGTTAACAGTTTCACTTGTGGGAAAATAGAAACAAATAAGAAACTAGTAAATTTTATAAATAATATAAAATAGATTTTGAGTATGATTATAAGGAATTAGAGTTTTCACAATAAAAGCACTGTCCAAGCACGTTTAGCTTACAACCTCAAACCGGACAATCGTGGTTATCTGTGGACAATTGTTATATAGCCTGTTCACTCTCACGACCTTTGCCTTTGATATATTTAACTGCAGATCAAATATTTGACTTTCGTGTTCAACCAGTCATATGAGATCAGTTGACTCTTAACCTCTTTAAAATCTAGATTGTTTATTTTTTGCTCCATATTAAGATGATATTTTTCCATCCTTATAAATATACAATAGTGGAGACGAAGCCAATGTACAAGTACACAACTAAAAAAACAAAACACTTCAAGTCCAACAGATTTTTTAAAGTTCAAAATACTTAAAGCTATTAAAGACTATCAAAACGTTAAAATTCACTATTTTAAAGTAAAATTGTGGCTTTCCATTAATTCCCAATAAAAGTAGTTACATTATATAAAACGGAATTCTGTAAGTTCTTCTTATATTATCCATGCTTTTATTCTGCATATAATATTTGCCGTTTAATCCATACCAATCGCCATTTCTTCTTGCCGTATATATCTTCTTGAGTGAGCTCCCTTTGTTCCATTGCTATTTTTATTTGTCCGTTCAACTGTACTTTATTCTTTGTACTTTGTTTCCATTTCCAAGTTCTTAGACCAAAGTAATTTTTATTTTTTTGTTTCTTCCTTTGTTTGTTTCTCTTATGTTACACAGGTACAAATATTGTATGACTTTTTGTAAAATATTTTATTTAAGTAAATTAGCATTATCTGCATTTTACAAGATCTTACAATTATATTTAAATAATTAGCAATTATTAAAATGTTTAAACATACTATTAGCTTGTTTCACACTTAAACCAACTCCATTATCCGATCAAATAACATTAAGTTCATGTGATGGTAATTTCCTAGAAGAAGGATATATAATATATTTTTCCGCAAATCGCCAGGAAATTTTGACATTCCTGTCAAAATTTCTTGAAGAAAAAGTCAGGACTTCCTTACTGTAAGCATATGTCATTTCCTTACTGTAAGGAAATGATATTTCCGTACAGTTGTTAGTGTTCTACATAAATGTATATATAGTTTGACAATTCAACCTCAATACGTTTCCATAGTAACCCAAGTAATTTTATTAGGAATTTCAAAGCACCATTTATTTGGGAATAAAATTATCGCGTTTTTTTTAAATCAATCAATATCTGTCGAATTTTAAACGATTTGCGGCGGAAAAATAGTATGTTTACCCCGTAGGAAAAGCCACATTCCTGGACTCTGTGTTGCTAAGTCTCGGCTTGCGCCTCGACTTAGCAATCTTCACAGTCGTCCAGGAATGTTAAGCTTTTCCTACCCGGTAAACAATGTACTATTTTTTTTTAATTTGACCAAGTTGCTAGTTTGTTCGAATTTATTTCGATAATAATTTGGTTTTAGTAAAATCCGAAATAAAAAAGCAAGTAGTACAAGATGTTCTAAATAACAGGTCAGTTAACTGTCTACTTCAATCGCTTATTTATAAAGGATATTACTTTATGTAAATTGATATTGTGACGAAAATTTGTTATGAATACTTATATCTAACGTTTAGTCATAAAATATTATAAGTCTTATATCAGTGCTGTTGATAGGTAAGCAGCTTTATCTATTTACGAAACGATATTGGATAAAGTCATTGACTTACATTGCTTTATAAATTTGCCACTGATCTTTGACTGGCGCTAGTAGTGTCATGAACACAGCGATTTTGCGTGTTGATAAATGACAAATGGTTGTTATATAGACAAACACTTTGATATTTCGGCGATTGTTATGTAAAATGGGACGTATTGGATTTAATATGAGTGATCCTGAAATTACAAAAAAGACAAAGAAGAGAGTTAAAAACCCAGACAAATTTGAAACTTTTAAAATTAAGAGAAATCGGTTGTTGGGACAACCATATACAAATTACCAAGGACACATGGTTCCAGGAAAAACCATTGGAAAACCTTGCACGTAAGTTTCAAATGTTTTTATTATTTTTGTAATTTATTGAAAAATTGTGTTTTATTGAAGGTGCAAGTCAAAATGTTTTGAGAAGGTAAGCGCAGCAGACAAAATTGAGATAATCAAAAAATTATATTCTTTTTCCACAAAAAATGAACAAGATATTTATCTGCAAGGTTCAATAAAGTCAAAAGTTATTAGGAAGAGATGGCCTCGTAAAGAAGAAGCATCACAAAGAACTTCATCCTTTGACTATTTGACTATTTTGTATTGGTTAGCACAGAGCGACGCAAAGTTTGTTAACATGCATTTTTAAGTCTACACGGCATAAGTTGTTAAGGAGCATACCGCTTACTTAAGTTTTTTTGCATCTCGGAAAATCTCCTAAAGATTTGAGGGGTCTACAGAATCATAGAAAAACTTTTTCTGTTAATATTAGGCGCATTGTACGTAAACACATTTCTTTATTTCCTGTCAAACAAAGTCATTATTCATTTAAAGAATATCAATACCTAGACCAAAAGTTAATGTCAAAATTATGCACTCCTTATTTAAAGGATTATATAGATTACACTATTTCTAAAAAGCATTTCGACTATAAATTTGGGTGAACGCAAGTCAATGTAAAGAACTAAATATTTAATGCACAAGTTCTTCTTTGAATGAAACAGCTAAAAGAGCTGCCTTAGCTGAACTTACGGTGCATAAAAGATGCACTAAAAAATTTTACCATAGCATTTAAAACAAGGAAAAAACGTGCAAAGATAATGATAAGCGTTATTGGACTTTGCTAAGATTATATGCAAAACATTTCATTACCGTCGATTCCAGTTCATGATATTTTTTATTTACGTCAGCTATCAGTATTTTGTTTAGTATTTATAACTTAAAAGACAGCAGTACCCAGTCTTTTCTTTACCTTACAGGCTAGTCTAAAAAAGGTCCGAATGAAACTTGTTCTTTTATTTTTAACTATTTGAAGCAAAACCTGCCACAGTAAAAGAACTTCACCTCTACTATGACGACTACAGTGGCCAAAATGAAAACAATGTTATGATCCGATTTTGTCTTGCTCTTACTGACACAGGAAAGTTTAAAAAAATTGTTCAGAAATTTCCAATTCGTGGCCACTCTTTCTTGCCATGCAATCGGAACAAAGAGGCAGAAAACTAAACAAATGGTCAGAAATAATGACGTTTTGGATATTAAAAATTGGTGGTCCAAATATTACAAAAGTCATGCTTTTCTGTTAAAACTTCCGCTAAATCTATTCAACGTTCAAGGGTCATTCTCAGTTTCCAGTTTTATGGAGTTCCGCTACAATTATACAAAAACGGGCTTGTTGAAACATTGAAGTTTATCGATGAAACACTAACCAGTTCTTTTGTTTCAAAAAGTCAGACCATCGAAAATCTTCAATTTCCAAAGAAAAGAGCTTATCTTATAAAAAAAATTCCAACTAACTTTAAAAAAATCAATAATATTCAAAAGATAACTAGGTATCATCTTGAAAATAATCAAGAATTTTATGAGGAAATATTTGGTTTGCCAACCACTATAGTGGAAAGTACTGACGTATGAGTATTTTGTAAAAAACTGCTTAATGTTTTTTTTAGGTTAAAATATTTTATTTGTTAATGACTGGTAATAAACTTTGTCAATAAACGTTTCTTTTTTTATTAATTTGATCAAATACGGCAAAAAATAATAGTTTAGACATTTTTTTTTTTGTTAATTAATTCGTGAAAAGATATGTCAGATAAATAGAGTGGCAAATTAAATATCTATTAATTAACTAAAATTAATATACATATAATATTATAAACAAACTTATAATAAAATAATTCATTTATAAAAAAAATCACAAATTTTTTATTTGCATCAAATATAAACACTGATTTTTAATTTTCCCAAAACGTTATTCTTGTGACTTATATCCTTTCATAAATAAGCGACTCACTTATTAAACGCCTATGAAAGATTCTATCAAAACCAAATTTTGTTGAAATTAATCTGAATTTAGCAGAAGGTAAAGTGGTTTTAGGTCATTCAAATTCACTTCAATAAAAAACGGATCAATAGCATAATCTTTCACGGTCCCACAATTTTCCAATATAATACGTCGGGAAAACCATACTCAACTGGATATTCTCCCTTCATCTTACAGTGGCCCAACTGTTGTTTTTTATAAATTACGAATGATGGTTTAATTATAACTACATTTAAAAAATATATATATATTTTCATGAATGTCCTACATCATATTTTCATAGAACTTGATCAGCTTAAAGGGAGATCTGAACTTTAAAATACTTATTATTTTTATTCATCTTAGCTGCGTCAAAAAATTTGCCTACTCAAGCATGGCCTCACTTTAACAAGTGAACAAACCAGTATTTTCCAATTTTCTCTTGTTGGACCATATTATTTTTATGGTTATAGTTTATTCGTCTTCCGGGTTTGGACCGTGTCATTTGTGAGTGACCCAAAAGTGGGTTCATCTCGACGTTTCGCTACAATTGTATGTAGCTTCTTCAGGAGAACAAAGAAAAAGAAATCAAAAGACAGGAAGATGGGTAGTTAGCAACGGTAACTCAGTTACTCAACGCAACCAGAGACGAATACTAACTACAGATGAACTACAGATGAAAACGTCGAGATGAACCCACTTTTGGGTCACTCACAAATGACACAGTCCAAACCCGGAAGACGAATAAACTATAATTCTGACTCTGGCCGTGGAAGACTACGATTTCATTTGACCAACCTCTACGGGGAGGTTATATACCGCAAAACCTCAGAGTTCTCCAATCTTCGCTCTAAAGTTTCATCTCTACTTTCTTCGCTCACCTTCCTCTCTAGATGTCGTGATAATAACTTGGTTCCCAATTTTCTTGTTCTAAAACATCACATTTCCTCTTCATCTTCTTCCCGAATTCTACATCGAGCCAGCCTATCTCTACTTCGTGAACGGATTCAACATATTCGAAAAACCCTTAATTTTCAATCCCAAAAACTTTTTAAGCTGCATCTTGAACTCTCCAGTATTCTTAGTGTCGATGATTGGTCACTTTTAGACCGAATTTCCCATCATCAAGCCGATAAAATCCTTCTTCTAAGCAACAAAACCCACAAAAAGAAATTTCATTCCCTTGTATCTAAGAAAAAATCACATTCCACCACTTCTACTTCTCATTCACCTCTTACTAACACCATCGTTAATCTTTTTTCTCACCAATTAACAAGTGCAGTAGTTAGTATTCGCCTCTGGTTGCGTTGAGTAACTGAGTTACCGTTGCTAACTACCCATCTTCCTGTCTTTTGATTTCTTTTTCTTTGTTCTCCTGAAGAAGCTACATACAATTGTAGCGAAACGTCGAGATGAACCCACTTTTGGGTCACACAAATGACACGGTCCAAACCCGGAAGACAAATAAACTATGATTCTAACTCTGGCCGTGGAAGCCTACGATTTTATTTTTATGATGTTGATCTGATGGACAACATTTGTTAAAGTTTCTATTTGAACAGAAAAATTTATGGCCAATTGACAGTACTGTTTTTCTACTCAAATTTTGAACTATTTCTAAAAGCAACAGTAAACAAATTTATTGTTTAAATTTATTACATCTCATTATATATTTTCTGATATTATTTTTTGTCTTTAATGTTATACAAAAACTAAAAGTTCATTATTTCACCGTTTAAAGACAGTTTCAACCTTTTAGTTATATTATTTCTGTTCAAATATATAGAAATCGAAAATCATTTTCTCCCGTAAGTTTCGAACTGACCCGACACAGATTAAAACGTCTTTCAAACTACACAAAAAGGGGTCGAGGCGAAAAAGCCACTTAGATAACATCAAGAGACCAGATATTTCTAGAAGGCTGTTGTTTTTTTAGTTGATGGTGATAGACCGTTTAGTTCGGTGTTGAGGAGTAACCCAATTACAGTTTGATATACAGGGAACACTGCTCATGCTACGATCACTATTTATATATAATTAAATATCTTTCAAAAATGTTCGGAAAATGTATTCTTGTGAAATGCTTAAGTTAAGTAATATACTTATATCGCAATTAGACACAATAATTGATTTTAATGAAAATTACGTTTTTTAATTATTTATAGATTAGATTTTTACTCCGAAAATCGTTTTCAAAAAAGATTATTTTTAATTATTGAGCTTTTATTATAACAATAGTTTAGCAGTTATTCTTTCCCAAATTGACGGGTGGCTTACTTGGCGTGGATCTTGTAATCAAATAATCATACTTTTAGTTAAAAACTCTGCGAGTGATGTTTGTGTCTGAGGATGATCCATAATTCTGACTATTTTGCGAGTTTATGTATTATATAATTGTGTATTTTGTATTGTATTAGGTGAATGATGTCTTTCTGATAACAACAGGAGAATAGGACTAACATGGGCACCCTAATGAGATAAGATATTCCCATGTTCTTCAAAAGAAAGGAATTTGATTAGTGTGTACTCTCAGTTCTAGTGCATGGAGTAGAAACATCGACCCTTACCAGAAAAGTAACCAATAAAATATAAGTTGGGCAGAGAGCAATAGAACGGTCAATGTTAAATATATCACTCAGAAATAGAGTTTCAAATAAAATATGGGAAAGATTGGTGTTACGGATGCAGTTAAAATAATTATATTAAATTGGAACTGGGCAGGCCATCTTAACAGAGTCAGAGATAAAAGATAAATCAAGAAAATTTCTAAATAAAAACCTAGACATGATGTTTCACGATCGTCATCTAGGACGTTCTAAAACAAGATAGTCGGACTATATCAGGTGCATCCAGTACAAGTGTATTTAATATGCTTAAGACTTTAGTTAATTGGTTGTTTTGGTAAACCTGAAAACACACAAGAGCGATTAAAAAAATTTATCTATAAGATAATCTGTTGATGCCAAATTTTTTATGTAAAAGAAACTGTAAGGTCAGTAAGTATTAGGATAAATGAGCATGAAACATTCATCGAAAACAGAGACTTCTACAAATCACAAATATGCAAACGTGCCTGTAATAATTAGCACAGAATACAATGGAAATATGCATCAATAGTAATGAAAAAAGTAGACATGAAAAAGTAAAAAATCAGAAATGCAGCTCTTGTGAAGAAAATATATAGAAACCCATCTACAGAACAGAAACCCATCTAACATGCATTGCAGGTATGGCAGCTCAACTTATACACTCCGCTATACTCAAGTGAGTTACGTTTGTCCTTGTTATTCAAGAAAGTCAGTCCTAAATTTGAGGCAGTTTTAAATGAGATATTTATATAGTCATCAAAGACTTTTGCAATCTTATAAGAAAGTTCACCTATGTATGTTAAAGATCGATAAGGTTTTTGTTCCACTATTTCATTAGAATGTTGTGTATATACTTGATGTTCTAGCAATCTATTTGTCTTTTTATGTAAAATTTTATTCACTAGATTAGTGGAATAACCATTGTTTATGACTATGTGTTTAATAATTTTTAATTCTTTATTGAATGATGTTAAAGTTAATGGTAACGATATTAAACGATTAATGTAACTATAAAATGCTGCCATTTTGTGTTGAATAGGATGATGTGATTCTGCTGGTATAACTGTATCAGTATGAGTTGACGAACTTTCCTGCTTCAATTCCCAATTGTACCTGGATTTCTCTATGTATATATCTCTATAATAGTTTCTTAGGGCTGTTTATAACTATCGGGCGTATAATAGTTCTGGTCGCTCTGGTATCTACCAACAACATATGCCTTTAACCAGTTATTACTCCATCTACATATACACTATCTTCACAAGATTTTAAAGAAGCTATTAGTATAAGAGGGTCTTTTCCTGATGGTGAATTTCTTGATTTGCGTCGTACCTAGGGTGCTTACATGAATTTCGTACGTGTCCTTTTTCGGCAGAATTCCAGCACCTTATGGTCTTCATTTTCTTGTATATAATACTTTTCATCATATTAACGAGCTGGACAAGTTTGTCTTTATCTCCTTTCTCTTTTACAGTCCTAGCTTTACTGTACCCGCCAGATGCTTGCGTAGGTGACTCGTATTCGAGGGCGGCGAATAAGACATTAACCAGCGTCTTGTGACGAGCTAATCACAGTGTTATCTGCATTTCATGATCACGAAGACCATCGATAAATGTTTGAACGGCCAAATTTTCCATCATATATTCGGGTGCTATTCTATATGCATACCGTGCTAATCTGGCAATATCTACCTCATATTCTTGAAGAGCCTCATATCTCTTTTGTCTTCGATTTTTAATCTGCGACTGACATACATGCTTCAAATGTTCGTGGCCAAAGCGCATATCTAACCGCTTTTTAAGTTGTTCGAAATCATCCATTTCCTCTACGGCTATGTTCTGAATCAGATCTAAAATATCTCTGCGAAGAGTGATAGTCAGGCTTATAGCTTTTTCTTTTTCAGACCATCCATTCGCTCTTGCAGCTGATTTGAACTATTTCATGTAGTTCGTGAGTCTTTTCAATTCTTCCTTCTTAATTTTGCGATATTTGAATAAAACCTTCCACTTTGTAAGTTAGGAGTGGTCCTTTCTTCTTCTAATTTTCACTGTATATGCTTATATTAAATAAATACTATGTTGATATGGGATAATTCTCTTAACAAAGAGCAATAAAATGCCTGTTATTGAACAGGTTTACTCCTGTAGTCTTGTATTCTTATATTTCTTGGCAATTAGGAGGATTATTTGGTTAGAAAATCCACAGCGCGAAATGGGAATAATATATGTAGTATAAACTTGACAATCATGTCAAAGGAGAAATTAAATTGTTCAATCCTTATAAAACGTATCGTAAATATTATGTAACTTTAAAATAAATAATGATATAATAGTTTCTAAAATTATATCTCATTAAATCACAATTGATTGTAACACAAATTTTATTTTGTAATTATTATTATAATTATTATTGAACGTTTCGATTTTCAAAATCGTTTTCAAAAATGATTATTTTAAAATGGTGCTGTTACTGTAACATATAGTTTTTTGGCGGTCATTGTTTGCCAAATTGATGGTTGAGTTAAATTAGCTATGCTTTTTAGTTGAAAATTCTAATGGTGGTGTACTGTAACCTCACGATATGAAATTCTGATTTCTACATTCTGTAGATGGGTTTCTATATATTTTCTTCACAAGAGCTGCATTTCTGATTTTTTACTTTTTCATGTCTACTTTTTTCATTACTATTGATGCATATTTCCATTGTATTCTGTGCTCATTATTACAGGCACGTTTGCATATTTGTGATTTGTAGAAGTCTCTGTTTTCGATGAATGTTTCATGCTCATTTATCCTAATACTTACTGACCTTACAGTTTCTTTTACATAAAAAATTTGGCATCAACAGATTATCTTATAGATAAATTTTTTTAATCGCTCTTGTGTGTTTTCAGGTTTACCAAAACAACCAATTAACTAAAGTCTTAAGCATATTAAATACACTTGTACTGGATGCACCTGATATAGTCCGACTATCTTGTTTTAGAACGTCCTAGATGACGATCGTGAAGCATCATGTCTAGGTTTTTATTTAGAAATTTTCTTGATTTATCTTTTATCTCTGACTCTGTTAAGATGGCCTGCCCAGTTCCAATTTAATATAATTATTTTAACTGCATCCGTAACACCAATCTTTCCCATATTTTATTTGAAACTCTATTTCTGAGTGATATATTTAACATTGTTCGTTCTATTGCTCTCTGCCCAACTTATATTTTATTGGTTACTTTTCTGGTAAGAGTCGATGTTTCTACTCCATGCACTAGAACTGAGAGTACACACTAATCAAATTCCTTTCTTTTGAAGAACATGGGAACATCTTATCTCATTAGGGTGCCCATGTTAGTCCTATTCTCCTGTTGTTATCAGAAAGACATCGTTCACCTAATACAATACAAAATACACAATTATATAATACATAAACTCGCAAAATAGTCAGAATTATGGATCATCCTCAGACACAAACATCACTCGCAGAGTTTTTAATTAAAAGTATGATTATTTGATTACAAGATCCACGCCAAGTAAGCCACCCGTCAATTTGGGAAAGAATAACTGCTAAACTATTGTTATAATAAAAGCTCAATAATTAAAAATAATCTTTTTTGAAAACGATTTTCGGAGTAAAAATCTAATCTATAAATAATTAAAAAACGTAATTTTCATTAAAATCAATTATTGTGTCTAATTGCGATATAAGTATATTATTTAACTTAAGCATTTCACAAGAATACATTTTCCGAACATTTTTGAAAGATATTTAATTATATATAAATAGTGATCGTAGCATGAGCACTAATGAGCAGTGTTCCCTGTATATCAAACTGTAATTGGGTTACTCCTCAACACCGAACTAAACGGTCTATCACCATCAACTAAAAAAACAACAGCCTTCTAGAAATATCTGGTCTCTTGATGTTATCTAAGTGGCTTTTTCGCCTCGACCCCTTTTTGTGTAGTTTGAAAGACGTTTTAATCTGTGTCGGGTCAGTTCGAAACTTACGGGAGAAAATGATTTTCGATTGCTATATATTTGAACAGAAATAATATAACTAAAAGGTTGAAACTGTCTTTAAACGGTGAAATAATGAACTTTTAGTTTTTGTATAACATTAAAGACAAAAAATAATATCAGAAAATATATAATGATATGTAATAAATTTAAACAATAAATTTGTTTACTGTTGCTTTTAGAAATAGTTCAAAATTAGAGTAGAAAAACAGTACTGTCAATTGGCCATAAATTTTTCTGTTCAAATAGAAACTTTAACAAATGTTGTCCATCAGATCAATATCATAAAAATAAAATCGTAGGCTTCCACGGCCAGAGTCAGAATTATAGTTTATTCGTCTTCCGGGTTTGGACCGTGTCATTTGTGTGACCCAAAAGTGGGTTCATCTCGACGTTTCATATTTTACCCAGCAGTGATGATTTTTCTCAAAACAGCGACTACCATTACTTTTGAAAACTTTATTCACAGAATGTTTATTTGAACTGGTAAACTAGTATGCTCTTTGCAAATATATTGAATATACTGCCGAGTCATGTCTCAATATCAAAATTAATGTCCCTTCCCACGACCTCCGTCCAATTTCAATTACCTCGTCAGATATAGAACATACTAATCTACATAGTACATACATACATAGTAATCTACTAGTAACACATTAACAATAGTAACACCATTTCAAATATTCACAAAAATAAAACACTGAAAATTTTGTTAATTAAAACTTCCACAAAATTGATTATAATCTCTTATCACAACAGCTAGAAATGGTCTATTTTTGATATATGTTTACACTTTATAGTCTTTCAATAAATAGGTTGAGGATAAAAGAAGTGTTTGTCGCAAGTTGATCATTGAAAATTATGTCTGTATTTTTAGTTTGTTAATTTCCACAAATTCTAGTAAATATAGCTTGAGGCATTTATTTTTGATCTGAAGAAAAGAATGATTATTGTTTAAAAGGTGATGTGCGTACGTAGAATCTGTTTCCCTATTATAAAAAGTCCTTTAATGTTCTAGTATATGTTAATTAAAAATTCTACTAGTTTTACCGATGTAGGTTTTGGGCAGTCGCCCCATTTAAGTTTGTATCCTTACCACTGTATAAGTGCTTTCTTTTTTGGCTTTGTTGTTCTCAGTATATTTGCGTAAGTTGTTGTTTGTTCTAAAAGCTAGTGTTATTCCTTTCTTTTTTATGAAATTCTATTTTAATGGAAATAAGTCACAATTGAAGTTTAAAATAAGTTTATTGATGTTATGTTATGCTTAATTGATGCTTATAAAAAAAGAACGGAAAACACAATATTTTGGTCACATCATAAGAAATCAAAAGTATGAACTGCTCCAACTTATAATCGAAGGTAAAGTCAATAGCAAAAGAGGACCAGGAAGAAGACGCAACTCTTGGCTTAAAAACCTACGGCAATGGACGAACATGACCTCCATAGAACTATTCAGGGCTGCTAATAAGATTAAATGGGCAAATGTAATGGCCAACGTCCTTAAGGATAAGGAACCGTAAGTTCCTTATCCTTAAGGACGTTGGCGCTGTAATTTTACAAGCATGTAATAAGCTTACAACTCAAGTTGTGTACTATACATTTTCTACGATTATTTTCGTTTATAAAAATAAAAATTAAATTACCACTATATTTACACTGACAGATTAATAATTAATAATCTGTCAAAATAACGTCTGTTAATTCGTTTCCATGATAACTCGACCAACTGACTTAAGAGGCTTATGTGATATTACACATTTTTATAAAACTGAAGCGTAATTTTTTTTTCTACTCTCTTACTAGTAAATTGTATATTACCTACTATTTGGATGCTAAGTAAATGCATCATAACAGATACTGACACGTAATGACTAGCACGTAATAAAAAAAATTACGCTTCAGTTCTATAAAAATGTGTAATATCACATACGCCTTGTAAGTCAGTTGGTCGAGTTACCATGGAAACGAATTAACAGGCGTTGTTTTGACAGGTTAAAAATTATTAATCTGTCAGTGTAAATATAGTGGTAATTTAATTTTTATTTTTATAAACAAAAATAATGGTAGAAAAAGTATAGTACACAACTTGAGTTGTAAGCTTATTACATGCTTGTAAAATTACTGCGCTCGCCGCTACGCGGCTCGCGCGCAACTTTTTTACTCGCATGTAATAAGCTTCTTACAACTCTCGTTATGTAATATACTATTATTACGTGCTAGTCATTACGTGTCAGTATCTGCATTTACTTAGCATCCAAATAGTAGGTAATATACAATTTACTAGTAAGAGAGTGGAAAAATATTTTTTTTCTTGTTTCTAAGCTGTTCTTAGCAAACTTACCAGATAAATATTAAATAAAAAAGAAAACTCTAAATATAGTAGATTTCTATTTAAAAATGACAATAAATGATAAACAACTATACTGGGATGTGCATACTGGGATAACAATAATAAAAACGGTAAAATGTTTAAACTCAATTCCATCATGAGTATATACACAGCTGAATTAATAGCGATAGTGGAAGCACTAAAATATTTATCTAATATAAATCATTCAAAGTTTATAATTTATAGTGACAGCAAAAGTTCTTTAAGTAAAATTAGTGTCATAAATCCTAAATCAAAAGTAAATTACATTGAATTATATATAATAAATAAAATTAAGGAACTTCAGCAACAAGGCAAAATTGTCAAGTTGGCATGGATTTAAAGCAACTGTGGAATAACTGGAAATGAGGTAGTAGATGAATTGGCAAAAAACGCTGTGACACAAAGAGTATTAATTCATTATCTTTGTACGTCTAGAGATATAGAATGAGACATGTTCAAAGAGCTTAAGAAAGAATGGAAAGAAAGGTATATTAATGAAAATATAAATACAGGAAGCCAGTACAGAGCAATCAGAAATCATATTACGGATAAATCTTGGTTTGCTAAAATGGAGTCGACAAAGAATATAACAATAACTATATGCAGAATGAGATTTAACTACTGTCTTACACCATCATATTATATGTTTAAAATGAAACTAGCTGATAGTCCACAATGTACTTGTGGTCAGATGAGTAACCTACAATATAAAATTTTGGAATGTTTTTTTTTATATCCAATAAGGTAAAAATTTTCTTAAATTCGCTGTACTCTGTGATTGATGTCCTCCACCACATTAATTTAAATTATTTATTAACATTAGAAAACAATGAGTTTTTATATAGACTATTATTGTATAAACATGTTTTAGATATCAAACTCAAATTGTAATTGTAAATATAGAGTAAGTATTTCTTTGTAATTTGTAAAAAAAAATTAAAAAAAAAAATAATAAAAAAAACAAAATTAAAAATTTGTGATCAATACTAGTAATAAATTTAGGATAAGATTGTATACGAAACAATGACTAATCAAAAATGAGTAAACATTATAAGATTGGCGAATGGATTTAGTGTCATTTAAACACAAATAAACAACAACTACAATATGCGCGCGCAACCACGAATTTAAAAAATCTATATCTCAATAACTACTGAAATTATAAAAAAAATTTTTACCATTTTTTAAGGTTATGTCATGCCTATTTATGCTAGTCATGTTTTCTGAAAAAAAAAATTAGGATTTTTTTATTATTTTAAGAAATACAGCTCAATATATAAAAAATATAGTGTCTGTAGCTGTAAATGTTTAATCATAATTATCTATTCTCAGATTTTCATCCTTGATGTATTTTTTTTTGGTTTTGGCAAACTTTTGTATTTATTGATCGGGCCACTTGTCTAAAATAATATCCACCTAGTTTTGTACGTAACAGTCATGGGCGTATAAACACAGATGGACTCAGTTATTTACATAAAATTGTGAAGTCAAAATTATTTAAATAGGTCACATTCTCAGCAGCTTGTAACGATGAGTCCAAGCCATCACCGTTAAAGCAGCGTGCGCGCGAACCAACCCATGAAGTAGGAGTATATCGACAGTAGAAAGGGCAAAGCTAATTACCAAGCTCCGCTATATAAACCGCAACATTTCCTCATAGAGGGGAATCGACAGGTGTTGACTGAAGGTTCTCTTCTTCCCTACCCCGGCTTGTGGACGTGTTGAGTTCACAAGTTGTTCCGTCCCATACCGCCGTTACCCGAAGAGCGTGCTGATCTCTTCACTACCCATACTCTGAAGCAGTCGTATTGAGACTGTCGAGGAGTGTCCTGTTAACCCGAATCACTTAAGGGACGTGTTGAGTTCCTTTCCTTTCTTTGTACCTATCGTCCGCTGTTATTAAATCGATACAACGTTCCCGTAAAATTTCAAATATACATTCGCTTGCCGATAAAACTAATTTCATATAACAAGATCAAAATTAATTTGAATAAATAGGCCAGGTACTGAGAAGACTTAACCAAATTGTAAATATGTACGTAAGATTTTTGTCAATTTAATTTAAGGAAAACAATAAACTTTTATTTTTGTTTTGAACTCTGTCTCTGACTGTCTAAAAGCTACCCGGATAGTGACTCCTACGAGGGGACATCACAAGCTTCAACTGTTGTCACGTTTTGTTTTAAATTTCTTATTCGCGAGTCGCTGAAAATATTACTCTGTATTTTATACTCTACAGGTGCTATCAAACCAAAATAATAATTTATTGGTTAGATTAATATATTTAATTGTAATCAAAATATAAAGTGTGCACATAGTGTGCACATTTTCATTTAATAATAGCGTACAATAGATATCAATCAATTATTTTATATGTAGAAGCACTGAAAACTATTTATAAATGGCAACGGTTGTATACATTTCTCTGTGTTATGGATCTACGTCAAATTTCAAATGCTGTTCCATGTTTGTTTACTTTTTAGTAAAAGTTGTTTTTCGATATTTTGGCTGTATTTTGAGTGATATTTGTAAAAAGTGAAATTAAATAAACGAAATATTTACATCCCGATCTCTCATTTCATTTGTAAGTACATACAATTTACATTATTTAAGATGAGGAAATGAGGAAGCGTGTTTGTTTACATTTTAATAGGCGTACCATTGGGTTTATTCATGTTCATTATTGTATTAAATAAGATATAAGTTCATAAAATTAGTAGACATTAGTAGACATCATCTGATTAAAAAAGATCTATTTAGTATCTTTTTAATTTAATATTTCTCATGGATGCAAATAAATTAGTGAAATGAATAAAACTCATTTATTTTTCCATCATCATCAATCAGCCAATCGCGTCCACTGCTGGACATACGCCTCCCTCAGTTCTTTCCAGTGTTCTCTACACTGGGCCGCTTGCAGCCAGTTTCCCGCTACACGTTTAATGTCATCGATCCATCTAGTCGGTGGTCGTCCTCGGCTTCTTTTATAATGTCTGTCCATCTTGTGTTCTGGCTAAGTGCCCTGTCCAGTTCCACTTAAGCGTCGTGGTTCTTTCGAAGACGTCTTGAACTCCTGATCTTCGCCTGATTTGTTGGTTTGTTATGTGGTCTCGAAGGCTCACGTTCAGCATTGCACGTTCCATGGCTCGTTGTGTAACTCTAAGTTTATTCGCAGATATTTGCGTGAGTGTTAAAGTCTCTGCTTTATAAGTTTGTACAGGTAAAACACATTGGTTATAAACCTTTCGCTTGAGACACATAGGAATTGAACTTTTTAGAATATGGCTTAATTTGCCAAATGCTGCCCATGTTAGACCTATTCGCCTCTGTATTTCATGTATTTTATTGTCTCTGGTTATTTTGATTTCGTGTCCCAGATATTTGTAAGTGTCTGTTTGTTGTATGGTATTATTGTCAATAGTTATATTTCCACTCATTACGAGATTTGTTATAATTTTAGTTTTCTCAAAGTTTATCTTTAATCCTGCTCTTTCAGACAGACTTTTAAGCGAATGCATCATAGAAACTGTATCATGTAAGTTATTTGCGATTAATACAACATCATCTGCAAACCTTAGGTGATTTAATCTTTCTCCATCTATATTGATGCCCATATCTTGCCATTAAGTACCCTTAAATATTGACTCTAGAGCTGCCGTGAACAATTTTGGTAAAATATTGTCTAACTCCTCGACCTAAGCTGAATTTTTCTGTGTCTTCGTGCAGTCGTATACTAGATGTAGCGTTCTGATATATGTTTTTGGTTAGTGTCGTGTACCTGTAATCTATTCGGCTTTGATTCGGCTTTATTTTTCTATGTAGGTTTCCAAATAATATTGACGATCGAACTATTTTGGTAGCAAATTTAGGAGAAAACATAAAGATTTTTTATTGTAGCATTATTTTGATACCTATTAAAAATTAACTTGAATTCAACTATATTTTATTGTATTAATTTTAAAGCAAATAAAATTGTATTTTAATTTTTCTATAAAGACGTGATTTGTTAATAGTTAAACTCTCGATTTTTTTTAAATTTTTTGAACGTGTTTTTATACATTATTATTACTTCCAATTTTTAAAATTTGAATAATTACCCGCGAGTAAAAATTCAAGCACGCTTATGCTCATTGCAGAAGCATCACATTCTATCGAAGCTTCAAAACATGGTGTGTTAAAGGTATCTTATTGCTGTGTCCATCTATGTTTATACGTCCATGGTAACAGCCAATTTATCGTAATTTTTGCAACTACATTTTTAAAGATTAAATTTAAAACTCGTATTAAATTTCTAATAATTTAACGACCTATATTAGATGAAGACTAACATAGGCAAGGCAAAAAACTCGGGTTCGTTCGGAAAAATATTCTCATGATATAGTCCCCCAGGCGAAAAGTTTTTCAAACAATTTTTGTTTTAATTATAACAATCAATTTTCCAGCCCAATTTTTTTTTAAATTTCTTGGATCATTCTAAATAAAATAGTTTTGTTGTAATTTTTTCTGTAAACTCGATCGTTTTCGAGTTATAAACAATTGAAAACTGAAAAAAGCGCAAAATATGATTTTTAACGCTCAAAACCACAAGTAAAAAATAATATTTTTAAATTTACCAAGGACATAAATTCAAACTAAAACTTTGTTCTATCATTTCCCGATAATTATTTTGGGATTATTTTATTTTAAACCATTGTTATTTGATCGTTTACGAAGCGCTTATAACAGGACGAGCGCTCTGGCTGCGGGGTATAGGGGAGACAGAAACTTTCACTGTAAAACTGCCATCTTTGGCACAAATTATTGTTGGTTTGAATTCTTATTGTAAAAATGAGCGCCCGTCCTGCTATACTCGCTTAATTAACAATTAAAAAACAATGTTTTAAAATAAAATAAGCCACGAATTTTCATCGGGGGCTGAGACAAAAAGAATTGAAGTTAAAGTGAAATAGCTAATAATTTTAAAAATAATATTTTTTACTCGTGTTTTTGAGCCTTGCAAATCGTCCTTTTAAGTTTTTTTTTTCAGTTTTAAATTATTTTGACCATTTCTGTTTATAAAAATCCAAAAGACATAAAAAATTATCCGAGTCAAAAAAATTTATTTTTTCAATTTGTTTAAAACAAATTGTTTAAAAAAATTTGAACATTATTTCGTCTGGGCCACCTATTAAACTTTATTTTGTAGTATTTCAGAAAAGTGATTATGCAAAAATATCTTAAGAGAATATTTTTCCGAATGAACCCGAACTTTTCGTCTTGTCTAACATGTGAATCTGAAAACAATAAATTTAAAATTATTTTTAAGCACCAAACTCTTCAAACTAGTTTATTAGAATAAGTAAAATACCAAAAGATTTGTAAAATAAGCATTTTTAAATCATAGACCAAAAAGGAAAAAGCAAACTACTTATAATTAAGACTTTAGTTTGTAGTTTACCAGCATATTTATTGAGATTCTGCCGGTATCTCTGCTGAAACTATCTTCGTATGAGCCAGTGGCGGCTCGTGGCTTGAGAGACAAGTTCGGCAAGGTATTTTTTGTCTCCTCAGATAGGTATACCGTCTAATAAAGACTTCAAACATCATAGGAGATTTTTTGTTTTCTTGTTTTTTGTTTTTTTTTTTTGTTTTTTTCTATAAATTTAGAACCTAAACATGTTTATAAATTAACTCTAGTCTACGTTGTTTGGAAGTAGCGAAATGGGTAATATAAAATAAAATAAAATATAAAATAAAATAAATGGGTAAAATTTATTAGAGTTTTGGAGAGATTTCAAAAGTTTTTTTTTTTATTGACATTTGAGACAAGCTTGACATTCTCCCTTGTTTCATGGTATTTCGACAATAAGTTTTGATTCTTTTGAGGCAAGAGAAATCTCGTTCATTTGAGGCAGACGTTGGTGGTAATGAGAGAATAATTGACAATAATTTATTAATTTCGGTAACAGTTTGTTGTAATGAATTGCAGTACATAAAATTATACATATCTTGTAACTTATCCCAGGTTCCGAAAATACTTGGATCAGCATATACAACTTTAAATTCATTTTCTAATTTTAGTTTATTAAAGAATGATGGATAATTTTTAATTAACCTGTCTAATAAATATCTTGGAAATTCTTTGGTGTAACTTTTAAATTTTGAATCGTCAAAGAGGTCAAAAATTTGCAAATCTTCAAAATTCGAAAAACGAGTATCTATTTGCATAATAATAGTATCCAAAAATTTAAAATATACTCGTTTTTCGATATCTGTTTCTGTGTCATGCCTTTGTCTTTTTTTGGGGGGTTCGCAAATATCAAGCGAGTCCAAAACGTCACTGCGTATATACTGGAAATTACTATCATTACGAAAATCTCTGAGATTTTGCATCAGTCGTGTTATTCTATTTTTGGAATGAATAATGTGAGTTAACTGATTTTGAACAACATTGAATATCAAATCGGTTTGGGTAAACACTTTCTTAAAAATATTTAAAAGTATGTTAAAAGAGTAATCATTTAATAAAGTTTTTAAACCGATTGCTTCACGGATTGAGATATCTTCACTTTCAAAATCGTCACATTCAATAATAAAATCAAAAACTTCCAAAAGCTGTCCACGAAAATCTGCTACAGTGAAAACTAACCGAGATTTAAAATTCCATCGCGTCTGACAAACTGTTGGCATTTTTTTTTTCGAAACAAACCGTTCTAAAACATAAGTCCGTTTAGGCGAGCTTGAGAAAAATGTAGCAAATCCGCTTAAACTGGCAAAAAAAAGACGACATTCTTTAATTTTTTTACATGTATCTTGCAAAACTAAATTCATTCTATGCGCATGACAATGAGTAAATAAAGCTTGCGGTGCAATAGTTTTAACTTTTGCCTGGAGACCATTTAATTCACCAGACTTTTTTGATATCAAAAAATTTTAATCTGTTCTCTAAAACACCAAAAATATGTTTTGCCTCATGGCTTTTACTCACGTCTGTAAAACCTAAAAACCTCTCATAGATATTACCACGTAACGCGTATCGAACAACAATTGATAATTGTGAATGAGATGATATGTCGGTAGTTTCATCTACTTCTAGTAAAAAGCAAATGATTTCCTGAATCTCAGATTCAATAACGTTACTCAAAATGTAACTAATTGATTCTATTAATTAATTCTGGATTGTTTTAGATACACCGCTAAATGTCTTCGAATCAGAAAGTAAATTAGAAAATTCCAAATCGTATTTCTTAAACATTTTTATTAGTTCTCTATAAATACCTTAATTTAACGAATGCTCCGATTCATCGTGTCCCCTAAAAGATAATTCCTGACAACTTGAAAAAATTACAATATCAATTAAACTATGTAAAACTGCGTAATTATTTTTTACAATTTCGTTATGTTTAATAGCATTTTCACGTTGGGCATTATCTAATGAAACATAGATATTTTGTTTTCCAAATAAATCTAATTTATTCTGGCTGTAAGTATGATCTTTCGAAATATAGTGTTTATGTAAAGCCCTAAATAATTCCTTTAAATTATCGTAACCAGATTCACACCACGGATTTTGATGTTTATCCCCATTTGTCGAAAATAAAATGCAAGGCCAACAGAAAAGTTTGTTTTTTATTTCACTCCCGGTAAGCCATGAGTACTTGCTGTACCAATTATCTGAAAATGATCTATTACTTCTCTTACCCGCACTAATATTTATAAGCCGGGACATTTTAGGCAAAGGACGCCCCTTATTTTTAATAACAATTTGTTCTTCGTATGGAATAGATGAAAACCCATTATGCAAAATATAATTTACAATATCAGACTTATCAATACTTACAGTTTCTCCTATGGCTTGCATTTTTTAGGTTAATTTATCTGAATTTGTTTACACTTTAATTAAAAAAAAAACTCTAATATGTCAAAAAACCCTTTAACCTTTAACTATTTACGGCAGACGTAACGTATCACAGTATTACTTTAGAAACTAAAAATAAATCACAAAAAGAAAGACTAGTTCGTGCACAGAATATTACTTCACAGGAACGTAGATTCCTTGTGGACTTCACTTTACTACATAATGAAATAACATTTCGTCCCACGCTCGCAATGTACAGTTCGCGACCCATCATGAAATCCAAATAAAACATCGGCAAATTTAAATTCGCTGTACTTGGTAATTAAGTTCATATGAAAAAAAATGTATATTTGGTTGCTAATCAACCAATATTCCGTTGATTTTTATAAGTAAAGTCAAGGTTGGGATCGGCTAGCCGAAAAAACAAAACGTGCCTTCTTAAGAATTCATAGGCGGATGAATGTCTCCGATATCGAATAATCTATTTGAAAAGTGTCTACGCAAGGGATCACTTAATGCTCAGATTAGACGAATTCTTTTAAAAACCATGAATAAAATTTAGTCTTTATTTCTCACAGATATTTTTTTAGTTCACAAAAACAAAAGACATCAACTGATTACCTGCCACAATTATTTATTGCAATACTGATTAAATTAAATATTAAAAAAGTCTATAATATCTATAAAGATGTAGGTCGGCACTGCCGACCCTGGCGACCCTGCCCGGCCGCCACTGCTATGAGCACTAAAGACGTGTGCCCTAATTATTGAGAGTGTGGGTGAATAATTCTATGGCTTTAAAACGCCACTCATGAAACTAGTATTCAGTGGTAATATCAGATTTTCATTTTTATTCTTAATTAAATGTTAGATATGCAACCATAAATGTGTCATGTTTTGTGTTATCAAACTTAGTATATACCGAGAATTAAATCGTGCAACTCTCAGTATTTCTAATTTTAATGTACATTCACTAATTTCCGTAAAATATCAATTATATAGTTATTAACTAATCCCTAATTAATCAGTTAACTTCGATCAATGCAATTAGCACACCATAAACTCCAATTATCATAAAATTAATTGATCTCAGTGGCCGAACAGAAAAATTAGCGGAACATCCAACCAAACATGCTCTGCATATTTTGTGTCGCACATTTGCAATATGTGACGTTCTCACACAACAACATAAACCAATCGATTCCAATCTAACCCAATACTCTCACAAATAATGTAATTAAATACGCGGTTGTTACAATTATAGACCAGTGTAGAAATATCAATTTTGACAATTTTAAAACATATATAAGTGATGGGAAATATTTAAAATTTTAAATATTGTGTTTATATGGAATTACGGAAGAATTAATTGTAATAAAAATTGCATTTTAACTAAAATTTGACGTTATGATTTTCACCCCGAAAATCGTTTCCAAAAAAGATTATTTAGGAATTGTGTGAGAATATTATAACCGCCAAAGTTGTTGGAGGGGGGGATATTTTTTTTCAAAATTGAGGGTTGACTTACTTGGCGAATACAGGCAACAGCCCTGGCTTTGCATTAAAAAGATCTGAGGGTGAATTTTGTGCCCTCAGGACATAAAATTCTCATTATTTTGTGTGCTTCTGGATTATCTATATGTGCCTTATGTGTATGTGCGAATGTGTGTTCGTGTGTTGTGTTTGTGTGTTGTATGCTGCATATGTATTGTGTATAATTATGGACGATGGGTATCTTTCTTTTTTAATGCGCCACTAAAGTTGGAATATACTTGTTGATGACTTATTTTTTTAGTATTGACAACCAAAGCCTGTTATATTCTGCTGATAGATTTGCTACACATTTGTCTTTATTAAGTAGGATGAGAGCTGTTTCTTTGATTTTTCTATTTTCATCTTTGTTTCCTTATGATTACTGATGTATCTTTCACCTATCAAAATTCCTGTTCGATGTATGTTTCATAGATTTAGGGGTCTTGTGGTTTCTTCCACATAGAAAATGTTTCATTCACAGGGTAGTTTATAGATGCCGTTTTTTGATTTCTCTTGTATGTTACTTATTGGTTATGGTCTTGGACAGGATAGATGTGAGTGTTTTGTATTTCCTATGCATTTTATTTTTTCTGATGAGCCTTTTACATGTGCTATTGTTGTCATCGTTTATTTTTTTTCTAGATGCTTGTGGTTTAATGTTGTTGTCTTTTTTCTATATCGTTGAATTTTTTGGTTATAAATAACAATGGGTAGTCATTTTTTATTAAAATATTTGTTAGCAGGTATGTTTCGTCCTAAAATGCATTTTCATTGGAGCAGGTGTTTTGAGCTCTACCCAAAAGATCTACCTCTACTCTACAAGATTTGGCAAAAGAATTGATTTCCATGATTACAGGGCCTCCCAATTCGTTTATGTGCAAAATTCCTGTGAAATGCAAAATAACACACATGTAAGAAAAATCCACACCAATTGTCTAAAAAGAATATCTACTTGAAACATTAGGACTATGGCTCAATCAGGAAAAATCCAATGCGCAATCAAAGAAATGGAACGTGTAAAAATAGAAATAATGTACGCAAGCAGAACGAGGTGGCCTGACTCAAGTTATTGTGACATAGAAGAGTATACTATTCAGGATCAGAAAATGGAAAATAAAAATTGAATTGGAATTTTTACACATAAAAGTATAGCCAAACATACCAACAACTTTATACCAGAGAACGATAGAAATCTCTTATTACAAATAAATATGTCACTGATAAACACTAACATTACACAAGTCTATGCACCCACAATAGACCACAGTGATAAGGAAATATTAGAATTTTACAAACAAATAAGCAACCTTGTAAGAGATACACCGAGACATGAACTCCTTATAGTCATGGAAAATTTCAATGCTAAACTAGGTAATGGAAAAGAAGTGCAACATAATGGATCTTATCAATTAGGAGAGAGAAATCAACGAGAAGAAACAATAAGTATCTTTGCAGCTAAACAGGACTTAATCGTGCTAAACACATCTTACAAACTACCACATAGACGCCTGTATACATGGAAATCACCTAGAGACAACGAAGAAGACGTTACTATAAAAAAAACAAATAGACTATATACTTGTTATCAAAAAATATCGACATAGTTTCAACAGTGTTAAAACCTACCCAGGCGCTGATATTCCATCTGACCACAATTCTTTAGTGGGCGTGTATAGAAATAAGTTAAAGAAAACACGCGAAGAAAATTTTAATGCTAAACTAGGTACTGGAAAAGAAGCGCAACATAATGGTTCTTATCAATTAGAAGAGAGAAATCAACGAGAAGAAACAATAAGTATCTTTGCAGCTGAACATGACTTAATCGTGCTAAACACATTTTACAAACTACCACATAGACGACTGTATACAAGGAAATCACCTAGAGACAACGAAGAAGACGTTACTAGAAAAAACCAAATAGACTATATACTTGTTAACAAAAAATATCGCCATAGTTTCAACAGTGTTAAAACCTACCTAGGCGCTGATATTCCATCTGACCACAATTCTTTAGTGGGCGTGCATAGAAATAAGTTAACGAAAACACGAGAAAGAACTAAGAAAAGATTACATGAAAAAACTAAAATGTAGTAAAGTAAAAGAAATAGTGAGCAAAACAATAAATTGAAATGAAATGAAAAAGACAGCAAATATTTGATTTCACGCAAACAGCTCCTTTGTATCTTCTGATACGTATTTCGGCCTAATAGGTCTCATCAGAACAGTTGTTATTCAAAGGTGTTCTCAACGTGAAAGATCAATATTTTCTGTCTTTTAAGAAGCAATTCTAAAATGGCTTCGATATTGACGCAATAGCGATATTTCATAATAAAACCGTAAAACAGTTTCGAAACACAATTCAGATTTCTGCTTTAATCTGTGCTTTCTAAAAATTGCAAAGCAAATCCCCCATGTTTCTTTTAACTTTTTCATCAACGTCTGTTTTGCTTTGCAATTTTTAGAAAGCACAGATTAAAGCAGAAATCTGAATTGTGTTTCGAAACTATTTTACGGTTTTATTATCAGGTGTCGCTATTGCGTCTCTATCGAAGCCATTTTAGTGTTGCTTCTTAAAAGACAGAAAATGTTGATCTTTAACGTTGAGAGCACCTTTGAATAACTGTTCTGAAGAGACCTATTAGGTAGAAATACGTATCAACAGATACAAAGGCGCTGTTTGCGTGAAATCAAATATTTGCTGTCTTTTTTATTTTATTCGGATCTACTATATACGAGTACAAGAAACCAATTCGCTAAGGATTTCTGCTTAGTTAAAAAGACATGTCGTGGAATGCAAATTTTAGATTCCTCATGTCTCTTTTAACTTCTTCATCAACGTCTGTTTTGCTTTGCAATTTTTAGAAAGCACAGATTAAAGCAGAAATCTGAATTTATTGTGTTTCGAAACTATTTTACGGTTTTAATAAATAGAAAATTTAAAGAAATCGATAATAAAACGGAAAGCACAGAAGAGAAGATATAATCCCTTAATTTTATTTATTGTATGGTATACAATAAGAACACACAATTAAAAAATCAATATCAAACGTTACATGAAGTATTACAAACGAACATCTAATGTATTATTAATATAATTTTCCAGGCCATTTGATGTGCTTCCTGTGGTGAGTCACTCTCTCATTGTGTTCTCCAAGCTTTGGTCAGGTTGAAATGTTCCTGATGTAAGGAGTTGGTTCTTAGCAATGGAGGATATCTGGAGCGCAGTCTGTTTATTTCGATATCAAGCTTATCTTGGTGTATGGGTAGTTGATGGTTAGCCTCAATTTTTCGATATTCTCTGAGAAGAAAATGACTTCTTCGCAGTTTCGGCGGTGGAATGTGGCTCAGAATGAAAAGCCAATAGTTCGGTGTGGGTCTAATTGTACCTGAGATCATTCGCATTGTCTGGTTTAATTGAGTGTCAATAATCTTTGTGTGTTTGCTATCGAGCCATACCGGGGAAGCATATTCAGCCACCGAGTATACAAGTCCGAGAGCGGATGATCTGAGTACGAAGGCTGATGACCCCCATGTAGTGCCACATAGCTTTTGGACTATATTATTTCTCGTTTTTAGCTTTGCTGTCGTTCTTTGAAGATGTTCTTTAAAACCCAATGTTCTGTCCAGAGTCACTCCAAGATATTTTGGTGTTGAGTTATGAGTGAGCAGTCTGTTTTCGAAGTGGATGGAGAGTTTTTTGTTAGCTTGGGCATTATTCAGATGGAAACAGCACACTTCGGTTTTCGTTGCATTTGGCCGTAGCCTCCATTTGCGAAAGTATTCTCCCATAATGGCAAGGTCATCCGCTAATATTGTTTCTGTGATATCCATGTTATTATGTCTTGCTGCAATGGCCCAATCGTCAGCGTAGCCAAATTTCTGCGAAGGTGTCCTAGGTAGGTCCGCGATATATAAATTGAACATTAAGGGTGCCAAAACAGATCCCTGTGGCAGTCCATTGCTGAGCTTCATTTGGAAACTTTTAAAATTGTCTATTGTGACTTGAAAAGGTCTGTCGGTGAGCATGTTATCAATGAGTTTAGTTACCTTTTGACACGGGACGGCACGGATTAGCTTGCAGATTAGTCCTTGTCTCCAGACAGTATCGTATGCAGCTGATAGGTCAATGAAAGCAACGGATGTTTTTTGTATTCTTTGAAAACCAGCTTCAATATGTGTTGTTAAGGATAGGATCTGATCTGTGCAGCTGCGGTTAGGTCTGAATCCTGCTTGCTTAGTAGGTATCAATTCAAATACGTTTCTACTAATTCTGTTGTAGATTAAGCGTTCCAACAGTTTATAAACACAGCTCAGCAAAGCAATCGGACGCTAGTTTTGAGGCTGATTATTTGCCTTTCCTTGTTTTAATATGGCTATAATGGAGGCCTTTTTTAATGAATGAGGGATTTTTCTTGATTTTAACATATCTGTATAGAAATCAGCTAGCCATTTCTTAGCATATTTGCCACAGTGGAGTAAAAATTCTGGATGAATTTTATCGGAGCCGGGTGCCTTTTCAGTCTTAATTTTTGATATGGCTGAAAAAATTTCTTCTGGAGTTAACTCGTCAGAATATTCAGAAGTAGGCGGACATGCAGACTTTAGTACTTTAAGTTCTTGTTTGACTTTGGTGGTGTGATCACGATCTCTAGGTGCTCTTGAGGTTGCTACAATGTGGGAGGCCACTCTGTTTGGAGCTATTGGTACTTTTTCTTTAGTTGGGAGGCTACTACTACCAAGTTTTCTAAGTAAAGACCATGCTTTTCTGCTTGATTTACCAAAGTCTAATTTTTTTACAGTTTCCATCCATTTTTGTCGTTTGGCTGCATCCAAACTGTGCAGTAATTCGTCCGCAATTTCTCGATCTTGGCTTTCGTTGTATTCCTGATACAATTTCTCGCATTTTTCATCCCATCCTGGGACATACTCTTTACGATATCCTCTGGGTATAGTTTTCTTCGCTGTAGAGATAACCGCACCAACAAATCTCATGTAGTTTGAACGTGTTGGGGGTATCCATCCCAGACATTTGTCCAACCTTTCAGTAAAAGTTGCCCAGTCTGATTTTTGAAAGTTCCACCTAGGTCGGGGAAAAGATGATATTACTGGTATTTTGACGCCAATTTCTATTACAACTGGTCTATGTTGGCTATGTGGAAAATCTGGCAATACTGTACGTGAAGCTGCCAGTGGTTGATTGTTTTCATTTGTGGAAACAAAACATAGGTCTGGATTGTATTCTCGCCTCCAGGCTGCAGATCGAAAAGTTGCCCGATCTTTAGCATCAAAGACTAAATAAGTGTCAACCTCTTCGCTTCAATTTATTAGAGTCTCGCCGTTTTGATCATTGTGCCTATACTTCCAGAGTTCATGATGACTGTTAAAGTCTCCTACATAAACTGAGGGGTGTGGGTGGGCGTGAATAACATGCGAAGGCCACAGGACTGCCGGGGGTTTATAAATATTGCTGACAGTAATTCTAGAATCCCTTAATAAAACGATAGACGACATTAAAGAAACTTTTATAAAGAACGAAGAAGGTAAGAATAAGACATGACGACGGAGATTCTGCAGCTGATGGAAGAAAGAAGGAAAGACAAGAACAATAACTCTATGTATACAATATTACAACGAGATATACAGAGAAAGATCAGAAAAGCCAAACACAAAGAACTGGAGAAAAACTGCGAAGAAATCAAAATTCTACAAAGTAAATACGACGACTTCAATGTGCATAAAAACGTAAGGGAAATTACAGGAGAGTGTAAAAACAAAAGAGTAAGTAAACTTGTTAATGATAACGGAGAGATAATGGTAGACAAAGAGAGTATTCATAATACCTGGAAAAATTACATGCGAAATTTATTTTTGATGAGAAAAAACCAGTCCCCATTACCTGCGGAAACAGGTAATATGATACTAGTGACAGAAATAAGAGTAGCCATGATATCACTAAAAGAAGGGAGAGCTTAAGGCCAGATGGAGTACAGTCTGAATTTCTTAAACTTCTAGATGATGGATCTTTAAAGATACTATGTAAAATCTTCAATAATATCTATGACACAAGCAATATTCTAAAAAATTGGCTAGTTTCAGAATTTATTACGTGACCAAAGAAACAGGAAGCGAAAAAGTGCGGAAAATATAGACTTACTAATAGTGGTAGGTATTTTTCTTTTATTAACTTTCTCCTTTAATATGGGTAATCAGATCCTACTGCATTTTTCCGACGAATTTTGCTACACAATTGGTCTCATTTGGCATAATTAGAGCTGCTTCTTTGATTTTCCTCTTTTTACCATATGATTCTTTTAGGACTATACTTGAATTGTTCAAATAAACCCTATATTCATTTTTTCATGCGTGTTTACATATTTAAGATTTATCAAATTCTTTATTTTTAATATAAGTTTGATGTTCACTTATTCTACCATTTAATGGTTTTGATGTTTTAGCTAAATAGAAATGATCTCATTCGCAAGGTATTTTATAAATACAATTCGGTGTACCTTCTTTTTCATTGTTCAGGTTTAGTGTTGGATAAAATATATCTCAATGTGTTTGTTGTTTTGAATGTTGTTGAACTGTTGAATTTATTTTATCTTTTTAAGTTATATTATTATTATTATTATTATCTTTTTAAGTTATTATAAGTTTTTCTTATAATCATTTTATGTATGGTATTGTTATTTTCCTCGTATTATTCCTTTTGTATGCTGTAGGATCTCGTTTTAAGTAGTTATGTTTCATTCAGTCGAGTGTTCAAAATTTCTTATTTATAAAAGATAAAGGATAATTATTATTTTTTAATAAAACAGATGTTAACAAATATTTCTGATATCTGTTGGTGTGTGTTGATTGGTATTAGAAGTACTTGTGCGATACCCGTATCAAATAGTGTCACGAAAAAGGCTTTTTATTCGCTAATTTTTCTGGTCTAATTACTGAATTAGAAACGCATAAACGTTCACTGCTTTACAACGACTGGTTTTAAATAATGTCGATATATGGTGGATTACAGTTTCAGAATAATTACTGCAGTTCTTTGCAATTGAAATTATCATAAATTTAAAAGATAATCTAATTATGTATTTTATGTATCAAATATTTTAATTGATATTGACTGGTGTAATTGATCCACAAAATAAAATTAGGCTATAGCAACCAATAGGTACATGATCATCCATCATTTTAAAATATTTTACGTCGATTATATAGTGGTTGCAACTACCTATTTGACAATTAATGCACTTAACTGCTTTTAATGGGTTCGCTGGCGTCCTAACCACACCTATAAAGTTTTAAATTACGACGCAACTGGAAGCTCGTAATTATATTATTTGAAATAGATGTAATAATAATATAGATAATCTATTAAATTTAAAAATTTTAAACAACAATTTTAGGGAAATTATAAATGACAAACAAACCTGATTAAAAATGAAAAGAGATGGGTTTATTTCAACTCAGTAAAAAGATAAGAATGTCCTAATTATTAAAAAAACCCGAATAATAAATTCTTAAAACTAACACATTAAACCTAATTCTACATATATGAAATGTATGGTTGAAACGTAGCGAATTTAAAATCCTTACAAAGAAAAAAACACAATATGATTAAAACGTTTCTCAAAAAAAAAGCTTGACCTCTTTCTAGCTGGTAAACAGTAATGGCAGAGTGGCATCTTAGGGAAACTCCAATAATGATAATATAGTATAATTAAAAAAAAAGGTTCAGTAGGCGGTTCTGTAGACTAGCGCGAAGCTTTATAATTAATCATAAAATTTGCTGTGTCTACTATTTCCTTTGCAATTTCATAATATTTTTAATAAAATTTCCATTCTGCAGCAGTTACTGTAGGTGTATAGCACTTAAGTACAGTAGTCGAACCGGTTATATGCCAAAATCCAACATTTATATTTATAAGAATTTATTAAAATATCATTTCATAAATGAAATAAATAAATATCAATCGTAAAATAGTCTCGAAACACAATTCAGATTTCTGCTTTTATCTGTGCTTTCTAAAAATTGCAAAGCAAAACAGACGTTGATAAAGGTGTTAAAAGAGACGTGGGGAATCTAAAATTTGCATTCCACGATACATCTTTTCAACTAAGCAGAAATCCTTAGCGAATTGGTTTCTAGTACTCGTACAGAGTAAATCCGAAAAAAGTGAAAAAGACAGCAAATATTTGATTTCACGCAAATAGCGCCTTTGTATCTGTTGATACGTATTTCGACCTAATAGGTCTCATCAGAACAGTTATTCAAAGGTGTTCTCAACGTGAAAGATCAATATTTTCTGTCTTTTAAGAAGCAACAATAACATGGCTTCGATACGGACGCACTGGCGACATCTAATTTAACAATCGTAAAATAGTCTCGAAACACAATTCAGATTTCTGCTTTTATCTGTGCTTTCTAAAAATTGCAAAGCAAAACAGACGTTGATAAAGGTGTTAAAAGAGACGTGGGGAATCTAAAATTTGCATTCCACGACACATCTTTTCAACTAAGCAGAAATCCTTAGCGAATTGGTTTCTAGTACTCGTACAGAGTAAATCCGAAAAAAGTGAAAAAGACAGCAAATATTTGATTTCACGCAAACAGCGCCTTTGTATCTGTTGATACGTATTTCGACCTAATAGGTCTCATCATTATTATTATATATATATATATATATATATATATATATATATATATATATATATATATATCGTTGCTATCTCACGTCTGATATTCAGAAAGTAATTTAAAGGAGAATAATTTTCTTTTGGGTAGAAGTTTCAGGTTAGGTAAAAAAATATGTAGGAAATCTATTAATTTATTGACCACAAAACAAAAAAAACTTTTGTTAACTTACTCTTATTACATTATTTAGTTTTTCACCTTCGTGGTACAATCTAATGTTGCAATAATGGAAACAAATTATCTTTATTAGATTAAACAAATGGTTTGTTTCAAATTCATGATCAAACATATGATCTTTGTATGCGTTAAACACAGAACCATGCACGTTACTCATGACATTTAAGATCAATTTTGTCATTATTTTGGAATCGTTTAATTTTTTTGAATTGTACATAAATTTAATTTCACTTTCAGCAATTTTGCAAATATGAATGACTTCTTTAGAAGGTTGAATTAAAAAATCTTTTGATATGCTATAATTTTTGTGTCTTATGAATGGAGATTGTAAATTATCACATTCAATTGCACACAAACATATGTCACAATCTAATGTTTTCTTAACTTTCTTAACGACAAACCCAGCGATATAGTCAACAACATCACAAACATAAGATGACAACGTTCTTGAAAAACTTAAATTATTTACAGTATAATCCTGATCCTGGTTACTAGTTATTGTATCAATATTATTTTCATCAGTTATAAAGTTGTCAATGAGTTGATGATCAACAGTTTTCATTTTCACAGTATTTGTTGTGCTCATTGCTAATATTATGGAAGGTGCCTGTTCTATACAATTAGCCTGGGTAGATCCTGTAACACTTGTGTGCATTAACAGTCTTTTATATGCAGCTTTAAATTGTTTTGCCGTTGGGTTGTGCTTGTAACCTCCATGACTCCTAATAGAAATAAAGAAAACTTCTAAGTGATCTTGAGAAAGTTAATAGGCCGAAAGATACTTCAGACCTCCATCCATACCCTTCACGTAATTTTTCCAAATTTTCATTAGTGATTTTAAACTAATGATCATACCAATAAAACCCGTCTTTCTTTGGCTTAGATATAGGGGTTCACCATTTTTGGAACACTTAAGTGAACTAAGCTATTTTATAGATTCTTCAGTTTTTTGAAAAATCGCTTGTTTATTATGATGCTGTAAACTAGATTTTAGGTGTTTTGTAAATAAATTTCGGCTATTTAAAATATCAAAATATCATTGATATGTTCAATGAAATTTTGAATAGCTTCGCTATGTACAAATTCTTTTGAGCTTTTATTTCTCAAATAATGTATTTGTTTGTTTGTTTGTTTGTTTATTTAACGGGATGAACCCTTTTTCCTTACAAAAATTACAATATAGACATATAATTAACATATAAACTGTAGTCATATATTACAATTTTAAAAAGTATTAATAACATTAATGTCTCAATTTCTTTAAACTGTTCTTGAACGAGGACACGGATAAATTAAACAATTCAACACTATCTTGCAAATTATTGGCAGTTCTCAACATCCTTGTGATTGACTCACTTTTACCATAATTAGTGTGATGAAACTTTAGTCTAAACAGGTCAGGAGAGCGTGTTCTTCTAGAATTTACATTAAAAACAATTAATTCCAGCAGTTCCGGACAATCAACATAACCATTAAGAATTTTATGCAAAAAACGCAATTCACACTCAGATTCTCTATTTTCTAAAGTTTTCATATTAAGTTGACAAAGAATATAGTTATAATCACAGTTAGTTCTATTAAAACCCATTTTATACCTGCAAATTCTTAGGAATTTATTTTGAACTCGTTCCAACTGATCAATATACATATTATAATATGGATACCAAATAATATTACAATATTCCAAAATGGACCGAATATTGCCTTAGTAGTTTTTGGGCTGAACGTTTGGACGGCTAATTTCACTTTCATTTTTTCCTTATACCAATTTAAATGCCTTCGCGTTATCCTAGTTGCAAGATGAAGGCCTTCCTTCTCTTGAATGTCTACTAATTTTTGCAAATATTCCCATTTAATCGCTTTATTATTCCCGTCAAAAAAAATTTGTAATAACCTAAAGTATTGCGAATAAGTTTCAACATATGTGGAGGGTCAAACATTACATATATTGGTTGATTTGTTGCTGGATGTAGAAAATATACTTTATTGGAATTAATCGATAAATCAACTCCAAGTTGTTTAACCATGCTAATATTTGATGCTGCACCATCAAATGTTAGACTGGTAATTGTGAAGTCAGCTTCGTGCATTATTTTTAAGCACATTTTTATTAGATTACTTTTTTGAACATCTGATAACCCAGCGAATAAAAAGTAGCCTATCGGCAGTTTCCATGATTCATTTAAACTATTAATTAAGAATACAATTGCTTCTTTTGCTTTAATTTCGGAAGAATCGCTTTGAGGTTTACTTCCTATGTCAACATACCTAAAATTAATGTTTTCAATTATTTAAATAGAAAATATATTGTTATGATACTTTTTTTAATTGCTAATAAATATTAAGCTACACTTACCCTAAAAACTTTTCACCATCCCATTCTATTTTCTGGTGTATAGACATTTCATCGACCATCAATGTTTGTTTTTCTTTTGAATTAATTTGTTTACTACTACTTTATATCCCTGGTCTCTGTTAGATGATCCTTGTTCAAAGTCACCAAGATAATGTCTTCGCTTTTTCAAGGAAGGTTCTAAGGTAGTTTCGTCTGAAATTTCTACTGGAGTCTTTATGGTGGTAGATTAACTCGTTATATTTATATTTTCCCTTTTAGAGCCTGTTGGTTTGACTGAAACAGTTTCTCTTTTTTTTGTAAATTTTCTAGTTGTAACTTGCTTAATTAAATGGTTTGGAAAATCGAAAATGCTAGGTACAGCATCTTTTTTTAGTTGTTTTTTTGAACTTCAACCGCTAGTAATATACGAATCCGCTGTGAAATGTTTGGAGCAAATTTTAGAACTCTTTGTTGGTTTAAAATTTTCACGGCGCATCGCTATAATCCATTTTTTTGCAATGATGAATCTTTAGGAAATTTAAAACAATTTATTTACTTAATACTTTAGTTTTCAATCTAATTATAAAATGAAAATTATATATATATATATATATATATATATATATATATATATATATATATATATATATATATATATATATATATAAGACTCTCTCTCTCTCTCATATGTATCTATTTTAAACACTTTGGTAGCAAAAAGTAAAATAATAGGTGCTAAATTTCTGGTATGTTTTTCAAGTTTAATTTGTGAATTTACTTACCCGTGAAGTGATATATATATGTCCCTTTTTTTTGTCACTGCTTACAATTAAATGCACTGCAAGATGCCACCATAATTATAATATTAATGTATTGGAAAATTTTTAAATTTAATAGTATATTACATAACGAGAGTTGTAAGAAGCTTATTACATGCGAGTAAAAAAGTTGCGCGCGAGCCGCGTAGCGGCGAGCGCAGCACATTTTTATTAGATTACTTTTTTGAACATCTGATAACCCAGCGAATAAAAAGTAGCCTATCGGCAGTTTCCATGAATCATTTAAACTATTAATTAAGAATGCAATTGCTTCTTTTGCTTTAATTTCGGAAGAATCGCTTTGAGGTTTACTTCCTATGTCAACATACCTAAAATTAATGTTTTCAATTATTTAAATAGAAAATATATTGTTATGATACTTTTTTTAATTGCTAATAAATATTAAGCTACACTTACCCTAAAAACTTTTCACCATCCCATTCTATTTTCTGGTGTATAGACATTTCATCGACCATCAAAGCACAAATACATGATTTTCCTTTATTTCTAAGTTCAACTACTTTTTGTTTTAATACATTCACTGCTTCTTTTTGAAATCTAGGCTCACAAGCTACTACTTAATACCACTTTTGAAGAGTTTTAACAGCTTTTTAACTCCGGTGGATATGTTTTAGTGCTCTTAGATTTAAGTAGCTGCTTAAAGATAGTTTTTGTAGAAGCATGCATCGTATCCTAATAAAATAAAAAGCAATAATCAAAACTTGAACGACTAACTACAAACAATATAAAATAAACTGTTATACATGCCAAAGCTAAATAGATCACTAATAAGAAGTATTATTAATTTTCCTTACCGAAAGTTTCAGAGAGGAATCTTCATCGATCATTTGTTTTTCTTTAAGATGTTCTAATAAAGATTTTAAGGTATTTACTTTTTTAATAAGCCTTCTATTTCGTTATTGCAACATTTTGATTTGTTTGTTTTTCTTTTGAATTAATTTGTTTACTACTACTTTATATCCCTGGTCTCTGTTAGATGATCCTTGTTCAAAGTCACCAAGATAATGTCTTCGCTTTTTCAAGGAAGGTTCTAAGGTAGTTTCGTCTGAAATTTCTACTGGAGTCTTTATGGTGGTAGATTAACTCGTTATATTTATATTTTCCCTTTTAGAGCCTGTTGGTTTGACTGAAACAGTTTCTCTTTTTTTTGTAAATTTTCTAGTTGTAACTTGCTTAATTAAATGGTTTGGAAAATCGAAAATGCTAGGTACAGCATCTTTTTTTAGTTGTTTTTTTGAACTTCAACCGCTAGTAATATACGAATCCGCTGTGAAATGTTTGGAGCAAATTTTAGAACTCTTTGTTGGTTTAAAATTTTCACGGCGCATCGCTATAATCCATTTTTTTGCAATGATGAATCTTTAGGAAATTTAAAACAATTTATTTACTTAATACTTTAGTTAAAATGAAAATTATATATATATATATATATATATATATATATATATATATATATATATATATATATATATATATATATATATATATATATATATATATATATATATATATCGCACCTTGAAAACCATATGGCAGTAACTGCAAAAATCATAATGTTGAGTTATGAGCGTTTTAATTTTTTTTTAAGTTAATATTATTTACTGTAATTCCAAAAATTAAGCTACAAATCTGGTATTTAGCATAATTATCTTAAATTTTGCATATTTTTATATGCAGTAAGGAGTATGTGAAATTCTCTTCAGGAAATAGGTATTTTAGCACATACGGCCATATGGTATTAAAAAATATATTAATTTTGGAAAATAATACAGTAAAATTCATATCGAATAAAAGTTTTTTTATTTAAGATTGTACTTATTTATTAAAAATTTTTGGTTTAAACACTTAATCAAAGTCATGCATATTGTAATCTGTTTGTTTGGTTTCTACTGTTCCATTGTTTACACGTAAATCTGCATAAAACCTATGGTAGTGCTCTTGAATAACATTAGCCTTAGATAGTGAAAGCAGATCTTGTTTTTTTTCGAGTGGATATTCCTGGTGGTTTCGAATATGATTTACTTAGTTTCGTATTAGCCACCAACCCTCGTTGTCTTCGCCTTATATTACTATTTCTGACCTCTGTATCGTGGTAGCTTGTTTTAACCTGAAACTTATTTTCAAGTGTCTTCTTCACCTTGATCATCTTAAACTCATTCCAAACAACCTGATTTCCTTCTTCGTCAACGCTATAATTGTTTCCCATTTCCTTACATAATTTTTTAAAGTAGATTATATCCGATTTAGGAATTTCATTCATTTTGTAAGGTTCGCCTGATTTTTTCGCTATTTGAACTACTGTGGCACATTGCGAAGGCACATAAATTGTTCTTCCTAACGCCTTTTTTTTTGTTTCTCAATCAAAGAATGCATGTTTCTCTCTCATTTTGGAAGTGACCAGTTATCAAAAATTTGTGGGTTATTTTAGGTATGTTCAATTTCTGTATTGCATAGAGATAAAGACAGACAATATACTTATTTTTATTTTACCCACTGCAGTTATCTGAATATATCATTTCCTGTTCTCTGGCATGGTTCCTCAGAAATGATAACAGGCACGACGTTATTTGCAAGACCACGATTAACAATTCCCTCGAAACATAGACAGCAATGTCCTGCATTTGTGGCCAGGTCAAAAATTGTAAAATTAAATGTTGATAATCTCCTTTTATAATAAAATAAGGGGATATCGCCTGAAAGTGTCGGTAGTACGGCTTGTAAGTCAAAACAGGCAGTAATGCAAGTGTTGGATTTTGCAGATTTAGATTCATTTTCTTTTTCTTTTCTACTAAGTTCCACTTCTTGACGGTGAGTATTATAGGCTGCTTCTAATGTAGATTTATCTAATGAATTTTTGTAATTTTCACATAGCGAGCAGAAGTCTTTTTTGGTCTTAAAGGAGCTTATATTAAAGTCTGTGTTAAATATGGTCCCAAACGTAGCGTAATTTCCGAACACCGAACATTTTTATTCGCAAAATTGTGTGTAATTTTATTTAATATTATATAATAATTGTTTCAAATAAATAACGTGAGCACTTTGCTCCCGTTCTTTATTTTATTAAATAAAATTTGAATTATGGTTGTTTGGAATAATTCCTTCTGCATAATAATCATTGATATTGTTATTATATTATATTGGTATTTGCGTTAAGGGCTTTAACTTTTTAATTGAAAATATTGCGAAAATATAACATTTATTATGTTTGTCCATAGAAATTTATTTTTTTTTTAATCTAGTTAAATTCTAGTGATTTTTGTCAGTGAAATGTAGACACTTTTATAAATGTGACCTGACAACATTATGGTACTTTTAAGTACAGTCTGTCCACAAAGGGTTAATCCAACATCATTTATTACACGAAAAATAACTTATAAGATTGTAGAAAATTCAATCTTCTATGGTTCATGGTTCTTGAATTGCTTCTTACTACGTTTAACTAAATTAAACACGATTGTTTACTCACAACATGAAAACAACAAATAAACGTAGTCACAGGCAATGTAGCATTTATTTGGCATTAATTGCTGATATTGCCAGATAGATCCGAGTTTTTGTTCCTATTTTAGAACCATAGTGCAACAACTGCAGATAATGCCTGATGGTATAAAAATAAGAATGGTTTTTTTACAAAAGCCATAAGGACGTATCTTTCTGGTGCCGAATTTAAAATTTGTTGTAGATGCTGCTATATAGCATTAAAAAATAGATTTTTTTTCTATTAGACTGCATTCAAAGGTCATTTCACGAAAAAATTGCAGATATTGCCATATGGTTTTCAAGGTGCGATATATATATATATATATATATATATATATATATATATATATATATATATATATATATATATATATATATATATATATATATATATATATATATATATATATATATATATATATATATATATATGTTCGGAAAGATTTCCGCGGTTAGTACAATAAAACCTAGAGCTAAGATTAATATTATTACTAAAATTAATATCAAACTCACCAGTCTTCCGGGTTGAACCGCGTCGTTGTCCATGTTGCCAAGCTTTCGGCATCCTCTCTGATGCCTTCCTCAGGGCTTCCGAGGTCTCAGTCTCCCGAGCCCCCAGACACTACTACACTGTTCACTATTCACGGCACTGTCACTACTACGGCTGGGAACATGAGACGGTTCATTTATACCGTCGAAGATGGCGTGGCCTAGGTGGGGGTTGGGGTGGGGGTTGGCGCGAGAATTGGTGCTGGGGTTGGCGCGAACATTTTCGACTGTGGAATTTTGGTTCGAGGATGGAGGGGGCGATATTTTCTTTATGAGAGGTCTCCATGTAGAAGGTAACCGTATGGCGTCATCTCTTTTATTAAGACAATTTGGCCTTTTTTCTATTTCTATGGCTTCTCGGATGATTCTTGGTTTATAGAAGCGGATGGGGGCTATGGTTCTGGAGTTTTCAAAATCGATTTTATGACCTGTATGAAGATGGTGTTGACCAAGAGCTGAAATTGAATCGGAATTGCGAACAGAAATGGAATGTTCATAAATCCTGTTTTGGATTCTACGGTTTGTTTGGCCTATATAGGATCGGGGACAGTCTGCACAAGGTATTTCATAAACTCCGTGTTGTTCATTTGGAATATTGTCTTTGATAGATCGGACAAGAGATGAAAGTTTTTGTTGGGGGGTAAATATTGTTTTTATTCCTCTTGGTTTCAGAATTCTTTCGATTTTGTCAGTGACACCTTTGATATAAGGAAGAAAAGCTTTCGTATGATAAGGCTCTGAGTCTTTGAGTTGAGAATGAGTGGGAGATTGATGTCTGTGAATGCTCCTATTGATGTGATTTTCGCGGTAACCGTTTTGGATTAGGGCTTGTTTTAAACAAGAGAGCTCAGCGGGTCTACTTGCATCATCGGAAAGGCGTATTGATCTGGAGACAAGGGTATTAATGACTGAATTAATTTGTGAAGGTGGATGGTGAGAGTTGGCATGCAAGTAACGATTGGTATGTGTGGGTTTTCGATAAAGAGAGTAATGGAAACCTTGGGATTGGTTTTTCTTGATGAAAACATCGAGAAACGGTAGGGATGAATCAGTTTCCATCTCCATCGTGAACTGGATACTGGGATGTATACCATTCAGATGAGTTTGAAAAGATACTAAAGCATCCCTGCCATGGGGCCAAATGACGAATGTATCGTCAACATATCGTAGCCAACATGTGGGTTTGAGCATTGATGTGGATAGTGCTCGGGTCTCGAAGTCTTCCATAAAGATATTGGCAATTACTGGAGATAGAGGGGAGCCCAGTGGGGCACCATTTATTTGTCTGTAGAATTTGTTTTGAAAGATGAAATAGGTATTGGACATACAATGTTTAATGAGAGATAAGTGATCTTGTTGAATATTGTATTTAGTTTTAAGAATGTTTAAAGTTTCATCTATTGGAATGTTTGTGAAGAGTGAGACAATATCGAAACTTACTAGAATGTCTGACGGTGATATAGGGTATTGTTTAAGAAGTTCGATGAAATGAAAAGAGTTTTTGACGAAGGATGAAGCATTTTCGGCGAAAGGTTGTAGAGTTTTGGCCAAATACTTGGCCAAGGGTTGTGTAGGGCAGTTGTATGCACTGACAATGGGACGAAGAGGGATATCCGGTTTATGAATTTTGGGTAGGCCATATATTCGAGGTGTTCTTGAAGATTTTTCACGAGGAATTAGAGATTTTTTGATGTCAACAGGAAGAGAGGTTTTATTGATAATGGCTTTTGTTGTTTTCTCCAGATAGGTTGTTGGATTATTAGGAATTGGTTTGTAGTCTGAAGTATTAACGAGATTTGAGAGTTTATTAATGTAAGAAGAGGTGTTTAGGATGACGGTGGCGTTTCCTTTATCGGCAGGAAGAATGACTAGATCTGGATTTGACTGGAGTTCTTTCAGGGCTTTTTTCTCGGATTGGCTAATATTTTGAATAGGCGGCTTTGAGTTTCTAAGAACTCTAGAGATGTCTTGCCTGGTTATTTCAGCATCTTCGGAAGATAAACTGGAGATGGCTTCTTCAGTTTGACAGATGATTGTCTCAATTGGAATGTGACTTGGGGTAACAGAGTAATTGAAACCTTTTGCTAAAGCTTGAGTGGCAATGGTTGAAATAGGGGTATCAGAAAAGTTGTGGACCACTGTAGTGGGTTCCAATGTTGAGGGTTTTGGAATTTGTTCGGAAATGAGATTCAATAATTTGCGTTTCTGAGTTTCACTTTTAGATTCGAAAGTGTTTAGGGCTGATTGTGTATTGATACGGTCGAAACTATCCCATAATATAGGATGTACATTGAAAGAATGAATAGATGACCAGATATTAAAAAGATTGCTATTTGTGACATCTAGTTTTCGTCTAATGGAATGAATAGCTTCACGGAGAAGCGAAAAACTGGCCTTCCTAAAATGTTCGCGCCAACCCCAGCACCAATTCTCGCGCCAACCCCCACCCCAACCCCCACCTAGGCCACGCCATCTTCGACGGTATAAATGAACCGTCTCATGTTCCCAGCCGTAGTAGTGACAGTGCCGTGAATAGTGAACAGTGTAGTAGTGTCTGGGGGCTCGGGAGACTGAGACCTCGGAAGCCCTGAGGAAGGCATCAGAGAGGATGCCGAAAGCTTGGCAACATGGACAACGACGCGGTTCAACCCGGAAGACTGGTGAGTTTGATATTAATTTTAGTAATAATATTAATCTTAGCTCTAGGTTTTATTGTACTAACCGCGGAAATCTTTCCGAACATTTTATTCGCCTCTACGGGGAGGAATTTTACCAGCTCACTAAATCATATAGCAACCTACTACTACGTAAGAATCGTCTTCTTTGTGATTTAACTTTCCTTAAAGCCTGCCGAGACCATAAAGTCATTCCCAAATTTCTAAAACTCAAACACCACACTTCTTCTTCTTCTATCTCCCAAATTCTTAGGAAGGCCAGTTTTTCGCTTCTCCGTGAAGCTATTCATTCCATTAGACGAAAACTAGATGTCACAAATAGCAATCTTTTTAATATCTGGTCATCTATTCATTCTTTCAATGTACATCCTATATTATGGGATAGTTTCGACCGTATCAATACACAATCAGCCCTAAACACTTTCGAATCTAAAAGTGAAACTCAGAAACGCAAATTATTGAATCTCATTTCCGAACAAATTCCAAAACCCTCAACATTGGAACCCACTACAGTGGTCCACAACTTTTCTGATACCCCTATTTCAACCATTGCCACTCAAGCTTTAGCAAAAGGTTTCAATTACTCTGTTACCCCAAGTCACATTCCAATTGAGACAATCATCTGTCAAACTGAAGAAGCCATCTCCAGTTTATCTTCCGAAGATGCTGAAATAACCAGGCAAGACATCTCTAGAGTTCTTAGAAACTCAAAGCCGCCTATTCAAAATATTAGCCAATCCGAGAAAAAAGCCCTGAAAGAACTCCAGTCAAATCCAGATCTAGTCATTCTTCCTGCCGATAAAGGAAACGCCACCGTCATCCTAAACACCTCTTCTTACATTAATAAACTCTCAAATCTCGTTAATACTTCAGACTACAAACCAATTCCTAATAATCCAACAACCTATCTGGAGAAAACAACAAAAGCCATTATCAATAAAACCTCTCTTCCTGTTGACATCAAAAAATCTCTAATTCCTCGTGAAAAATCTTCAAGAACACCTCGAATATATGGCCTACCCAAAATTCATAAACCGGATATCCCTCTTCGTCCCATTGTCAGTGCATACAACTGCCCTACACAACCCTTGGCCAAGTATTTGGCCAAAACTCTACAACCTTTCGCCGAAAATGCTTCATCCTTCGTCAAAAACTCTTTTCATTTCATCGAACTTCTTAAACAATACCCTATATCACCGTCAGACATTCTAGTAAGTTTCGATATTGTCTCACTCTTCACAAACATTCCAATAGATGAAACTTTAAACATTCTTAAAACTAAATACAATATTCAACAAGATCACTTATCTCTCATTAAACATTGTATGTCCAATACCTATTTCATCTTTCAAAACAAATTCTACAGACAAATAAATGGTGCCCCAATGGGCTCCCCTCTATCTCCAGTAATTGCCAATATCTTTATGGAAGACTTCGAGACCCGAGCACTATCCACATCAATGCTCAAACCCACATGTTGGCTACGATATGTTGACGATACATTCGTCATTTGGCCCCATGGCAGGGATGCTTTAGTATCTTTTCAAACTCATCTGAATGGTATACATCCCAGTATCCAGTTCACGATGGAGATGGAAACTGATTCATCCCTACCGTTTCTCGATGTTTTCATCAAGAAAAACCAATCCCAAGGTTTCCATTACTCTCTTTATCGAAAACCCACACATACCAATCGTTACTTGCATGCCAACTCTCACCATCCACCTTCACAAATTAATTCAGTCATTAATACCCTTGTCTCCAGATCAATACGCCTTTCCGATGATGCAAGTAGACCCGCTGAGCTCTCTTGTTTAAAACAAGCCCTAATCCAAAACGGTTACCGCGAAAATCACATCAATAGGAGCATTCACAGACATCAATCTCCCACTCATTCTCAACTCAAAGACTCAGAGCCTTATCATACGAAAGCTTTTCTTCCTTATATCAAAGGTGTCACTGACAAAATCGAAAGAATTCTGAAACCAAGAGGAATAAAAACAATATTTACCCCCCAACAAAAACTTTCATCTCTTGTCCGATCTATCAAAGACAATATTCCAAATGAACAACACGGAGTTTATGAAATACCTTGTGCAGACTGTCCCCGATCCTATATAGGCCAAACAAACCGTAGAATCCAAAACAGGATTTATGAACATTCCATTTCTGTTCGCAATTCCGATTCAATTTCAGCTCTTGGTCAACACCATCTTCATACAGGTCATAAAATCGATTTTGAAAACTCCAGAACCATAGCCCCCATCCGCTTCTATAAACCAAGAATCATCCGAGAAGCCATAGAAATAGAAAAAAGGCCAAATTGTCTTAATAAAAGAGATGACGCCATACGGTTACCTTCTACATGGAGACCTCTCATAAAGAAAATATCGCCCCCTCCATCCTCGAACCAAAATTCCACAGTCGAAAATGTTCGCGCCAACCCCAGCACCAATTCTCGCGCCAACCCCCACCCCAACCCCCACCTAGGCCACGCCATCTTCGACGGTATAAATGAACCGTCTCATGTTCCCAGCCGTAGTAGTGACAGTGCCGTGAATAGTGAACAGTGTAGTAGTGTCTGGGGGCTCGGGAGACTAAGACCTCGGAAGCCCTGAGGAAGGCATCAGAGAGGATGCCGAAAGCTTGGCAACATGGACAACGACGCGGTTCAACCCGGAAGACTGGTGAGTTTGATATTAATTTTAGTAATAATATTAATCTTAGCTCTAGGTTTTATATATATATATATATATATATATATATATATATATATATATATATATATATATGCGCGAGCCGCGTAGCGGCGAGCGCAGTAATTTTACAAGCATGTAATAATCTTACAACTCAAGTTGTGTACTATACTTTTTCTACCATTATTTTCGTTTATAAAAATAAAAATTAAATTACCACTATATTTACACTGTAATAATTTTTAATCTGTCAAAATACCGTTACCATGGAAACGTTAGTTCGTTTCCATGGTAACTCGACCAACTGACTTACGAGGCTTATGTGATATTACACATTTTTATAAAACTGAAGCGTAATTTTTTTTATTACGTGCTAGTCATTACGTGTCAGTATCAGTTATGATGCATTTACTTAGCATCCAAATAGTAGGTAATATACAATTTACTAGCAAGAGAGTAGAAAAACACTTTAAAACGTTTACAACGCGTATAAACACTACTACTCTCTACCGTTTCTGCCTCAAACTGACGTCATCCACAGCTGTGTGAATCGCTTTATGTTGACTTCACTCCTCGAGACGAGAGAATAGCATTACGGCGCGTCTATCAGTTTTTATGGTCTAAGGCTAAAAGGTCAAATATTGTAGGTATGTCAAAAATTAATGTTTTCAGCAATATCAATTTGAAAGTTTGCGTTAACCTTGACAAACTGTAGGTACATATTTTAAAAGTAATTGAATTACAGTTAAGTTCATGTTACACCTTTTTTTATATATTATTTAGTTCTATTTCTACTAGGGTTACATTTTAATCACACTTAACAAGCTAAAAGTAACCCTCTGTATGGACCTACAATGCATGTAAAGTAGAATATGGACATACAATTATATCATTATTTCCATACTGCAATTGTGAGAATATCATAAACTCATATTTAAAATAATACTATTTTAGTAGTACATGTGAAATTTTTATTAACGGAAAAATATGCATAAAGTAAAACACAATTAAATCTTAGTTTGTTTTGTATTCAAAATCACTTGGGATTCGAACGAGTACATAGCGCTCTGTGAATCAGTGTAAAAATTTGCCGTTTATCACAGTAAATACCAGTTTTTAAAAGTATATTACTATCAAAAAGTGATTAGTGATTGTTGTGTAGAGTTTTTAACGTGAAAAGCTGTAATATTATTCAGTAAGAAATTTATTATTAATACTTTTCTAACTAAAACAATCAGCTGTGTTGACATTTTTTTTGCCATATTCGACATAAGTCAGTCCTATCAAGGACGGGCTCGTCGAAATTTTAGACAGGCAACCAGTAATACAGACATGCGTTACATTTGCTGCCTATCACTTGAAACTTTAATACAATAAAATCATAAATAGATACTTTTGACTACATGAGTAACAACTTAAATCAATGTTCTCCTACAGTTAGCAACACCATGTCTGGAAACAACATCATCAGTAATAATCCAAACTCATATGCAACTGCTACGATGTCAAAACCCAAACCGAAATATACTAAAAAAGATCAAGCAATATTAATACATGCTGAACCAAACTTAGTACTACTCGACTACGTCAAAGCCATAGGTAACATTGTTAGTCCCAAAAACATATGTTTCGCCTCAAGAATTTCCAATAATCGGATATGCATCTACTTAACAAACTCTGAACTCGTCGAAAATATTTTAACAGAAAATCCTACGATTACAATCAACTCTGTAGAACTACCCGTAAGAAGACTGGTAACCCCAGCCAAGAGACTAATAATCTCTAACGTCTGTCCATCAATACCTCATGAAATTATAGAAAAACACCTTCAAGATCTAGGTCTTCAACTTGCTTCACCAGTGTCACACATCAAAGCTGGAATCCCCGGTGATGAATTCACGCATATTATGAGCTTCAGAAGACAGGTATACGTTACCCCAACTACAGATAGCCTTGAAATCGAAACATCATTAATAATTCCATTCGACAATAATTCATACAGAATATTTCTCTCTACTGACAAAATGGCATGTTTTCTATGCAAAAAACATGGACATACAGCAAATAACTGTCAAAATCCCCCTAGCAATCCTCTCCCAAATGAACAAACGTCCCCAGCTGAACCCATCCCTGCTACCTCAATATCAAACAATATGGCACCGCCAAACACAACACAAAATTCGGTTCTCAGTCAACAGATAAAAACTGTCGAGATATCGACCACTTCTATCGCCACAAACAATGAATTTCTTCCTCCTACCACTGGTCAGAAACGAACTCGTTCTGACTTCAGCGATTCTACCTCTTAAGAAACATACACATCTACTAACTTACCCGTCAAAGACATAAAAATGCCTTCTTCCGATGCAAGCGTGCCCATAAAGCATAAAACTAAAAAACCCAAGAAAGTCGCACCCGATCAGTCTAAATTAACCGCCTCCTCTGTTCTCACAATTAATAAGCTTTATCAAGAAAATCCAAACTTATTCTCCTTACCGGTTGAAAATTTTCTTGCCTTTCTGGAAAACTCATTCGACATGTTTAGAATATACCCTTCACTGGAAGATAGAACAATTAAGAATAGATTCACAAGGATTTCTAAGAAAATTAAACAGCAACTTAATTTTGACAATTCAGAAATTGAAAGCACAACATCGCAATCTACAAATAATGATGAAGATTATCTCACCGACTCTTCTCTGACCTCTCAACGTTCTCAATGTTAAAAATATTTTTACTTTCACGTTAGTGCAGTGGAACTGCGATGGGTTCTACCCTCGCCTAGAATGCTTACAACAATTAATCAATAATACAAAAGCAGATATTATCTGCCTTCAAGAAACCAATTTCAAGGAAACACATAGACGTGAACTTAAAAACTTTGAAGGTTACCATTTCCTTCGGCCTACGTTTACAAGAGCAAGTGGGGGAACATCTATCTTCGTGTCTAATGATTTATTCTCTATGCAATATATCCTAACCACCAATTTGGAGGCCATAGCAATAACTGTCTGGTGTCCCAACCAAATAACCATATGCAGTACATATATTCCACCTAATTATAACTTAACAGAAACCGAGTTAGATGACTTAATTCGCCAACTTCCCAGTCCTTTTATACTAGTTGGAGACTTTAACGCCCATAATACCATGTGGGGCTCAAAGAAAACATTTGGTAGAGGAAAAACCGTAGAGACCGTATTGAGTTGCAATAATACATGTCTGATGAATAGTGGAGCCAGTACATATTTTAACATCGCCTCAGGAACTTATTCTTCTATCGATCTAAGCATATGTGATCCCAAGTCTGCCGATTCACTCTCATGGTATACTTTAGATAGCTTATATGATAGTAACCACTTTCCGATAGTCATAACAAATAGCAATAAAAATTTTTGTACCATTACTAAATGGAATATCGCTAAAGCGGACTGGAATAATTTTCAAACTAGCGCCGAAGATCATATTTTATTACTTCAACAATCTGAAGATATAGACGAGGCAATAACTCTCTTTAATAACTGCATTATTATGTCTGCAGAAAATCATGTAAAAAATATAACAATATGCCCTTCAAAAAAAGCAGTACCATGGTGGAATTCAGAATGTGAACTAAGTGTACGTCAATGCAAAACTGCCCTCAACAGATATCGAAAAAGAAGAACTCAATAAAACCTAATATATTTCAAAAAGCTAAGAGCCAAAGCGAAATATGTCCTTAAAAAAAGCAAAAAAGATTCCTGGCAAAATTTTGTCTCTACAATTACTAGTGATACTCCACCATCTCAAGTCTGGATAAAAATAAGACAAATGAAAGGTCATAAAACACCTCCAAAAATTCCAGCAATATCATTGAATGGAAAAGTTATAACAGATAACCAGACAATTGCTCAAATCATGGCTGAAAGTTTTGCATGGAAATTTAGGTCTGATGTGGAACAGATTGAAAGTCCAAATGACCAGAATATACAAATTTCTCTTAACCCACAAATTAGTAGTCACGACATTGATGCTATTAACCTTCCTTTTACACAAGAAGAATTAGCACTTGCACTATGCTCTTGTAGGAACTCCGCCGCTGGACCAGACAATATCCCAATTATATTCATCAAAAATTTATCTCATTCCAGCCTCGCAACACTGCTGAATCTTTATAACAAGATATGGCATACTCAGCAATAGCCCAAACTGTGGCGTGAATCAATTATCATACCAATAAAAAAATCTAATCTACCCTCGAACCTAACAAAATCCTACAGACCTATCTCCCTAACCTGTTCATTATGTAAACTGTTTGAGAAAATGATTAATTCAAGATTAACATGGCTTCTCGAAAAATATGCAATAATTGACTCATCGCAATCCGGTTTCAGACGTCACCGTTCAACCCTAGACAATTTAGTTCTACTACAAACACAAATAGCTTCCGCTATTTCAAATAAACAGGATTTGATCGCTACTGTCTTTGATATTGAAGGAGCTTTCGATACTATCTTGCGTCAAACCATTCTTGAAAAGCTTCGTCAATACAAGATAACAGGAAATATTTACTCCTTCATAAAAAACTTTTTACAACAAAGAACGTTCAAAGTGAAAACAAATGGAGAAATTTCGGGGACATTCGGGCAAAATAATGGAGTTCCACAAGGTTCTGTACTTAGTACAACACTGTTCATTCTTGCAATAAATGATATTTGTTCCAGTATTTGTCCACCAGTCAAGCACTTAATATATGCAGATGACCTTATTTTATATTGTCAGGGAAAAAGTACAATCGCCACCTGCAACGTACTCCAAACCGCTGTAAATCAACTTAGCGAATGGTCCAAAAAAACCGGATTAGCTCTTTCAACGACTAAATCAAAATTAATTCGGTTTAGCAGAAGACCCTGCAGCCAAAGTCCAATTATCACCCTTAATGGAACTACATTGCAACTAGTCACCCATCAAAAAATACTTGGTTTAACGTTTGACAGTAGGCTAACTTGGAAACAGCATATTAGTGTATTAAAGGGCAATGCAATGAAGAGACTCAGTATCATCAAGGCACTATCAAAGTACACATGGGGTGCGGACGAAACCATCTTACTTAATATATATATAGAGCTTTAATCCGCTCAAAACTGGACTACGGCAGCACCATATACATGTCTGCATCAAAATCTGACTTAAAGCTACTGAACTCTGTGCATAACACTTCTATTCGTCTTTGCTTAGGCGCTTTTAAATCTAGTCCCATAGATAGCCTTTACTGCGAGGCTAATGAACCACCTCTCTGGATTCGACGAGAGTATCTTCTTCAATCTTACTTTGCTTCCGTATCCGCAAACCCATCCAATCCAGTCTACCATTTAATTACTTCAACATCGCCTCCGGAGACCTCGCAAAGGATCCAATCAATAATAGATATCCACAAATTAACTCTAAGAAACACCATCGACCTTACTAAAACACATCCCTTCCCAATCCCAGATACTCCGCCCTGGAATACACCAATCCCACATTCAATCACTTCCCTATTAGAATACAGTAAACATGAAACCTCAAGCCTTCTCATAAGGCAACACTTCAAAGAAATCATAAGCAGGAACAAATTCCAAACAATTTTGTATACAGATGCCTCCAAAAGCGAAGCAGGCGTTGGATGTGCCGTTACCACACATGATGAAGTAATCATCTTTTTTACCGAGTATATGCAGCGTATATACTGGAGAACTTTATGCGATACTAGAGGCTTTTAAAAAACTAAAAACAGATCATAAAAACCAAGCAATATGCACAGACTCCCTGTCGTCACTACAATCGATTAAAAGCCTATACTCTCAGCATCCCTTAGTGCAAGAAATCCATAGGATACACAGTGCTCTCGCTTTTCAAGGTGTAGATGTCACGATCATCTGGCTACCATCCCATGTCGGCATCCCTGGTAATGAAAAAGCAGACCAATCAGCCAAGCAAGCTTCTTGTGTAAACAATAAATCCTCAAAAGCTCAACATATTCAAATCTGTAATGACTTAAAGCAAATTTTTAAGCAACAACAGTATCATACCTGGCAAACCTACTGGAACACAAGCAAGAGTGCATTACATGAGATCCGGCAAACTGTTAAAAAATTTGAACTTCCAAAAATGTCTAGAAAGGAAAAAGCTGTCATCCGAAGGTTAAGAATAGGACATACCCGATTTACACATGAGTATTTAATGAAATCCGTGCCGAAGCCCAATTGCCAAATCTGCTCAAGTGTATTAACTGTGAAACATATCCTAATCGAGTGTCCCCGGTACGCAAAACACAGAGTGCAACATAAACTTAAGTCAAATATCAAAGACATTTTAAACTCGCCCGATCAAGTCTTTAAGCTAATTGGTTTCTTGAAAGACATTCAGTTGTTTAACAGAATATGACCCTTGTTTTTCTTGTACTTTACCTTAACTTATATTTATCTTTGTGATAAAACTATTGTATTATTTAATCATAGGTTCTAAGCTTATAGAGTAACTGTAGCAATTAGTAATATGTACTTATTGTAATAATTGTATATATATATATATATATATATATATATATATATATATATATATATATATATATATATATATATATTGTATATTATATTGTTTGTGTCAATGGCCATTGCAGCCGAGACACATTAATTTAAATAAAAAAAAAAAAAAAAAATCACTTGGAAAAATACCTTTAGTCTCTACGGATGTAGGTAATAGGTATGTCTACAAAGTTTCTGTAGTCTTCTGGAATTACTTTCTCGGTTAAGAGACACAAAAGATTATGCTTTTTTGGATTGGATATTGGCAAACAAGTCTTATACTGTTATTCAAGATATACATTATGAACATTTTCACACTGTTTGTGTATTCTCGTTCTGCGTGTGCCTATGTCGCATATGTTCAATTTTAAAATGTCGTTACTTGTAATATGATACTTAAACAAAATGGTTGTCGGATTTGTCTTTACCAAACGTAACCATTTAATTTGCAGCCATTTTACTTCATTTTTGTTAGTGTCACAACAGGTATTTACCATAATCTTAGAAGCTAATTCCTTAAAATTATAGAAATAGGAGTATATGAGATGGTTAACAATGTAGGGATGAGCCTACAGTAGGGTTAGCCTTGACATTTGTATTAAAATACCACATTCACGAGGGGAGTACACTTTTTATTTTTTCGAGCACGTTCTTGGTAGCGTGCATCTAATCCACTTCTAAATATGTATGTCCTGGTTTCAAATATTTTAGATCTATTAATTGTAGATTATTTATTTTAGCAGCAGGATACATTATTAGCAATAATATACTTGTTGCCGTTTTGTACACCGCAAATATCTGAAAATAAGGAAACATGTGTAAAGGTTGCAAATATTTCAGCGAACAACTTCCAATTTTAATTGATCCTTTTTTGCCTTATGTCTTGTTACATAAATATGAATAACCATTTGCATTGGAAGCGTCAAAAATTGTGAAATTGTAGATAGAAAGTTTACGTCTGTAGAATATTTGGCCATCACCAACCATAAGGCACATTTAGTATTGATTGTAAGTCAAATGTAATTTCTCAAAATATTTTACCTTTATTGTCGACGGCTTTCTGTTTGTCAGCTGCTTTCATTTCCATTCAACTTTTTTCTTTTGCTTTATGTACCCCCCACTGACTGTAATTCTGTTTTATTGGTAGCAGTATTATAAACGTTACATGTTACACATTGATCTTCTTTTCGGTTTATAAAAAGACAAAGGTATATCATAACCATTAAATACTGATCTAAACACATTAGATGGTACTTAATAGGTGGTACATTATTTTGGGGCAATAATCACTGCAGTATAAACCATAAATCACATTGATGTTTAACCCACCTGAGAGAATGTTTTATAGTATCACGACAACAATAATGAGATGCCATTCGAGGAAACATCTTTATATGAGTCTTAATATGACGAACTTGCTGAGCGCATGTTGCATTCGGAGCAGCTGGTTTTCCTTTGCGATGGTCAAACCCTGCATAAACGCCACTGTCTTCTCGATACTTCAGTGCAGTTTCAACTACTTGAAAAACTGCTTGAAATGCAAATTTAGCACTAAACTATTTTTGGCACATCCTTACACGTTCATTAGAGATAGTCAGTAAATCATAATAACGACTATATATGTTTTCTAGTTTTTTCTCTCATTTTAATTTCTTTCTCTGTCAATGTTTTTCTCTTTAAATAAAGAGCAAATAAAAATTTTTTGCTTTGTTGTATTAGTATGATTCCAATATTTTTGGCAAATGATTATTTGTCTAGGTATGTTTATGCTACAGTTAAACCTACAGTTGTCGCAATTAACAATACGTGGTGACTAAGCTCTAACTTTTACCCCTTTTCTGTTTACAGAATCTTTGCCAGCCACTTACAACAACTTCATCTTATTTTTTTCCATAATTCTGGTTTGGTTACTAGGTTGCATTTTCTTTCTCTTTGTGTTGAACCGTCTATGCTGTAAACTACAGGAGAAAGTACTTGACGATTTTCTGCATCATGTATTGACGAAGCTGTAATACTAGTATTTTGGTCAGACAAGAGGTAGTCACCTTCAGAGTCGGCAAATGGCTCGTTGACACTACATTCTGATAACAATCTTCTATGGGAAGGTACTATAGCAACGTTTCATCGACACTACACTCTGATAATCGTGTTTTATGGGAAGGCCCTGCCACCGTATCTAAACAGACGTCGACTTGATTCTTATCTTTTAGATATGTAACAAAAGTCATGCTAGTTTTTAACATTTGTCACTATAAGCCAATACAAAATATTAATAATCCATCTACTTACTATTTCTTGTCATCTAAACTAGTCGCTTTCCTCGGTTGTTCATTTTATTTTCATATTTTGAACACTACACGCCGGTTAAACAATTACGTATGTAATAGTTTAAGTCGATATACAACACTGGACTGGAACAGAATGACAAGACAAATTCCTATGAGCACTGATTGCTATTTAAACCACTCCCACACTTAATTGCTACCTTTGTGCAGACACGTGCACTACGTACTATAGGCTGACGAGCCTCCAATATGATGGACAGATGTTGTATCTTTGGATATACAATAAAAGAGTCTTTTCGTTTGGAATTTTGTGAGCGGCACAAATATTGCATTGGACATGCAACATTTGTGCACTAAGCTTATGGTGTTTTTATTGGACATGTCTTTAATGCTAATTTACTAACTAACTTTAATGCTAACTAGTAAACCGTTCTATAAGGACATATCATATTTGATCACAATAAAGATTTCATCTCGGCCGGCACAGACCTTTACCTATTTTATTTATAACAAAAATGGACATACAATATTTGTCTGATTAGCCATCGATATAAACTAAATAAGATGTTAAAAAAATAACGAGTTATATTAAAAACTATTTTTTAAATTTAAATAATTTATTTAAAATAACTAAAGTAATTTTATTATTTATTATTTTTTTTTTATTTTATACAAATTCAATAAATTATTATGTTTGTTCCTAATGCCACCTGTGAACCTATTAACAAAGCATACCTTGTTTACTTATGATAAACCTGTCAAATGCAGATCTTATATTAATCTGACTACGGACCGCGAAATGTTGAACTGTGGATCGAACTACGGAATATCGATTGCTGAGTCAATCAAGTTCAAAATAAAACTGCTGTTTATTTTCAGATAGCAAGTGAAATGATAAATAAACATAAAAATTATGTATAAGTGATGAAATATTGTATGTTTACAATAACTGAAATATATAAATCAGGGGAATTGTGATCAAAATCTGGCAACTTTAAAAACACAATTTAGGGAAAATAAAATTTATGGGCCTGACAACGCTGCTGTCCACTGACTGACAGTTACTCACTAGTTGGACAGTGACATGCACGTAGAGTACAACCGTTAATTTGTTTTGTGATTACTCGTATTTTCATTCTTTTTATACCTACGTTAATATGGATCCGAAAAGGAGAAAAGTGAACAGTGGAAATAGCAAGTTTCTGGTAGAAGAGACTGAACAATATTGTTTTACACTGCCTGATATGGCGCAAGCTTTTCCGGTGTGCCTTATACGCATTAAAACTGTCGCCTTAGTTAATAGTGGAAATTTTAAGCGACACTACAAAAGAACTCATCAGCAGTTTCACAAAAACTTTCCTCTTGTCAGTCAACCGCGTATAGAAAAACTTGTGAACGACCAAGAAAAATCCACAGAGGCAACATTACGTGTGTGCTGGATACTTAATAAACACCAGTAATTTTCTGATTCTGATATAGTGAAGCATTGTGTGCTCGCAGTAGCTAACTCACTTAAAAAAAGATATTGCCTTCAGCAATTCAAAGTATCTCATTGTCAGTGCAAAGTAATACACTAAGAACGGAAATTTTAGATGCGGATATTAAAAACTCTCTTCTTAATCTTTTGCAAAAGGCACCTTGCTACGCGATAACACTTGACGAATTATGTGACATTGTTGATGATGAATGTCTGTTTTTATAAGATTTCTTGATATTGAGTGTCAGATTTTTAGGGAAGAGTTACTAGCAATATTGCCGCTGAAAGGTAACACTCGAAGAGAAGATTTATTCAAGGTTATTAATGAATTAATTTCTATGTAAATCTAACATCAGTTATTATAAAATGGTTTTATGATGATAATTAAAATGAAAAAGGTGTAGTAAAGAGGATCAGGAATAAAAAATTGAATTTAACAACATATCAGTGGATAATACACCAGGCAGCCCTTTGTGGAAAACTTACACACTTAAACGCAATAATGCTCGTTGGTTAGGTAAAGGTCAAGTTATTAAACGTTTCTGGCTAATAAAAAACATGTAATCTTCTTCTTACAAAATATAGATACGCAGGGAGCCAGGGCACATTTTGAGTATTTAACAAAGAGGCGCAACATGCTGGTTGTGGCTTTTCTAAAAGATATTTTAAAATATTTGCGTGCGCTTAACACAGAGTTACACAAAGCGTGTCTGCTTTTCATTATAAGCTGGATATATTTGAAAAAGATATTGCACAACAATAAATCATTCCTTTTCCAACTATTTTTGAATAAAATAAAAATAAGGAGTACTCCGAAAAAGACAATGCAGTGTTCGTAGAATTTCTGGGCGCTTAGGAACAAATTTGCTTCAAGATTCCAAGATTTTGCACAGGTAAGCAAACTATCTGCATTTCTAAAATCACCATTTGAAGTTGATGCAGTGGCAGAATAGACATATGTGACTTCTAAGGTGTTTAATCTGTCATAAGTATTACTTCAAATGGAGGTTATTAAATTACAAGAAGATTTGTCCTTGCACGTTTATAAATCGGTATCCGCCGAAGAATTTTGGGTAAAACATGTGCCAGCAAAATATGAAAATTGCAGACAACTTGCAATCAATTTGGCCACTATGTTTGGCTCAACGTAAATATGTGAAACGTCTTTCTCGAAAATGAATGTTTTAAAAAACAAATATCGCCCCCGATTAACGGATGCCCACCTCGAAGATACAATTCGAATTTGTTGTTCGTTCGAATTTAAGCTATTTTGTTTTATCATTAAGAATGTACCAAAATAATAAACATATATATATATATATATATATATATATATATATATATATATATATATATAATCGGTTTAAAACGTCCTCCGACGTCTTCCGATGCCCAATCTCCATGCATCTCTATCTTCCCAAAGATCTTCGTCTAAACCTCTCTCTCGGATCTCTCTGTCTATTCCTTCTCTCCAGCTCTTTCTGGGTCGGCCTCTTTTTCTCTTTCCATGTGGTGACCAATCTATAATCTGTTTGGGCAGACGATATCTTCGACAATCGTATGTGTGACTCCCATAACCTCTCGTATACGTTCTTTATTAATTCTTTCGAGTTTTGATTTTCCTGCGGCCCGTCTCCAGTAGTCCATTTCCGTGGCTTGTAGTGTTCTTTCAGTAGTTGCCTTTAACTGCCACACGTCACTTCCATACATTACTATGCTCTTTATAATAGTGTTGTATATTCGATGTTTTTTTTTTGATATATGTTGATCCCAGATAATTCTATTTAGTTGAGATATGGCCCTTCTACCCTGAGTGTTTCGTTTTTTTATAGCCTGATCTGATTTGCCGTCGTCTGTGATTTCTACTCCTAAATAAGAATATTTATAAACTACCTAACTTTATAAATATTTCTACTCCTAACAAATAATAAACATCTTGTCATTAAATGTTATGTTTTTTTTTTCTGGACCTTGTTTTCTTCTAGTATCCGGACCCCTTCTTCTTAACGTGCCCTATCAAGTCCCCTTGACGTTGGCGATTAACATGGCGAAACTGTCTCTGTCTCGAGTTATTCTAAAGAGTTGTTCAGCTTTTCTTATTCCTGTTCACTCCCTAATATTCTTTAATCAAAAGGCCTGCTTTCTACCAATTCCTCTGCATTCTTTGATTTTTCCCATCATAATAAGTTGAAGAATATTATATCGGTCTCCCCTTACTACGTGTCCAAAATAGCCCATCTTTCTACGTTTGATGTTATCAAGCAGCTCGCGAGCAGCATTTGCTCTCTCAAGGACTGCCACATTTATTAGCATCCGGACCCCACATAAAATTATTTGCCGACCCCTGTATTATAAGCATTTAAACAGATGAATCGATGTTGTTATTAATCGCATGACAATTGCAGTAAATTTTGATAACCGTAATGAGTTGAATCTTTTTGTGACAAATATTTATTTTATTTTTTTACTTCTCATTTAATGTCTATACTTTTTATTTATTTTTCATGATCTTTTAGGCCGTTTTTCAGACAAATATATAATGTAGCATCCCCTTAAATATTAATTTAAACCATAGAAAAAATACTACTTTTCGGAACAATAGTTAATAGTCTGCCAATAAAAAATGTTTACAATATTTACAGCATTTAAATGATGTTTACGTTGCTGACAGACGTATTTATAATGTAGAAAGGGAGTTTTTAGGTAATAAAATTTTCAGCAAACAAAAAATCATTGTTTACGTGGGCTATAATATTTTATTTGAAGTTTGTTAATTAAAAATTATTATTTAAAATATTCTTTGACAAGACCACTGAATAAAGGTAAGCTATTATTATTGAAGACACAGCTTTCTTATGGTGGGCTACGGACGGAGCGGTATGATAAAAGCACAATATGTTACAAAAAAAAACAAGAACGCCTAAACGACAGACATACACGTGAATCAAAGACCTACTATATATTTTGTAGACTGGAATTCAATAGAATAGATAAAACATGAATAAACGTTTTTTAAAGATGTTTAAAGTGTTTTTACTATTATTTTTATCAATAAACGACAGTAGAGAAAATGCATCTAATTTCAGGTAGTTGCCCAATTTAGAATACTGCCCTATCTGCCGTGACATCTGTGTAACGCAGTTACAATTATTCTACTGTTGTAGCTCAATGCCAAATAATGCATGCTTTCATATTATTTATCTCATAAATTAAAGTACATTTAGTCTTCGGCAGTTGCAACTAACTTAAAATAGTCGAGTAGACTTTTCTAAATCATCTTATTTTATTTGTGTTTACAACGTTATTTTTCATCTTATAAATTTACGATAAAAAATAAAATATATTAGAAGGGGTGAAAAGCTTAAATGTTGGTCGGCATCAGCTATGCTACAGGCTGTAGACGCAGTAAAAAGAAATGAAATGGGTTAATTAAAAGCAATACGCATGTTTAAAGCTCCGAAATCGCAATCTGCATGTTTAAAGCTCCGAAATCAACAGTACAGCTTCTTCTGGCCAGAGTCCTTCATTTTTATTAAGCTTATAAAAACATTTGGTTTCCTTTTGTTTGAAAATGGATAAGCGAAATTATAGTTGATAATAAAAGGCTTCACGTAAGAAAACGAAACACGTTTCTTTGGCTTGCTTAAGCCGCTCTGGAAGAATTAAATTTTATTCAACAAGACTCTAGAACGTTGATGAAACAGGAATAACAACAGTGCAGACGAAACATCCTTACGTTATCTCCCTAAAAGATAAAAAGCAAGTTTCCGCCATTGCTGCTGCCAGGACATGCTCACTAGTCACTGTGGTGTTTTGTATGAGCGCAATTGATGAATTTGTCCCACCTTTGTTCGTATTCTTCCGGATCAATAGTAGTATGTCATCTATCAAGCTAGATTCAATAACAGATATTCATACAATGGATAAAATATTTTATTTTGCACGTAAAACCAACCGAAGATGATCCTGTAGTACTTGTTTTGGATGGACGCTACAGCCATACAAAAAATCTTAAACTGATTGAAATAGCTAGGTCTAATCACTTAACGATAGTTTGCCTTCCTTCTCATAGTTTCCATATATTACAGCCTTTGTATTTAGCATTTAGATCCCCTTTCAAAATATATAACTCTCAGGAAATTCAATCATGGCTTTAGACATAATTCTCATATTCTTTCCAAATAATATGTTGACTATAGTGGAGCGTATCTAAAATGCATAAATGTTGAAATAGAGGTAAACGAATACCCAAAGTCTTATACTCTAACTAGACAGTGTTTTTTGGATACCGATTTTATTATAGAAAGATAAATATAGATATAGAAAAGGAGTACGACCGTCAATCTAATATAAAATAAGGATCACTCGAAGAGTGGCGGGTTTTTCAGTCAAGAATTGGAGAAAAAAGATAAAGATGATGGCTACTTCATCTATTTATTGAAAACGTTTCGCTATCCAATTTGATAGCATCATCAGTTCATCTAAAAAGAACAATATGAAAAACCTAACATCCAATGAAAATCTATTAAGTATGTTACCTCAAAAAGATATGTAGCAGTCAAAGATATTCACAATTATTGTAAAGAATCTTACGACAATAGACGTTGTATAATTATGTTGTATAAACAATAAATTGAACTAAATATAGTTAACAGTTTTCATCAAATTAGCACAGCAAAAAAAACATGTATGTACATGTATGTTAAAAAAATATATAGGTAAAAACTTTATTATGTATAAAAAACAAAATTAGTGTAGAAAATATATATATATATATATATATATATATATATATATATATATATAAAGTATTCAACTAGTGAAATCCAGAGGTTTATTCCATAAGCCCCAACTGAGTATGCGTCCTATATTATCGTCAATCAACGCTCCTAACACTAATTTAGCCCAATTCTTAACGGACATTCTTTCACAAGCATACAACTACAAGAACGATTTCAACATAGTAGACTCTTTCCAGTTCAGTGAATTTATCAATAATTATCAGTTACCAAGAGAATATGTCTTAGTAAGCTTCGACGTAGTATCCCTGTTTTCTAATCTCCCACTCTCTAGCGTCGTCACGTCACTCCGGAACCATTGGAATGAAATCCAACCACACAGTCCAGTATCGTGGGAAACATTCTCGGAATTATTAAAACTGACGTTTGACACCAATTTTCTAATTTTTAATGACAAATACTATCGTCAAATTTTTGGAACTCCCATGGGATCGTCCATCTCCCCAATTCTAGTTAATTTTGTACTCGACGACCTTATCAATGAGAGTATCAGTAAGTTAGATTTCCAGGTTCTCTTTGTAAAGCGTTTTGTCGACGACCTGATCCTAGCAACACCACCTGATAAGATTTTAAGCACCTTATCAGTCTTCAACAGCGTTGATCCTCACCTTCAATTTACATATGAATTGGAGGTTGATAACAGCATACCGTTTTTGGACATGCGAATCATACGCACACATAGCAACATATTGGGCACTACGTCGTAAAGGAAAGAAATGGCGAGTAACCGGTTCTTAAATTACCACTCTACACACCCAATGAGATACAAACATAACCTTGTACAAGCTCTTAGCTTTAGAGTACACACGTTGACCCATACGCGGTACAAGAGGGAATATTTTTAGGGAATTTACTCAAATCGATCCTCATTGATAACTCTTACCCCATATCCGTCATCAACAGATATCTTTTCTCTAAAAGCTACGGTCATTCTATTTCTGAAGCACCTAACGGTGCAATACTAGCCTCCATATCCAATAGCTTACAGACTGACAATTCCCCGTTAACCCCAAAACCAGCCACAAAATATGCTTCTCTTCCATATTTCCCACAAATTACGAACAAGCTTACTAAACTATTCAAAAACTTACCCGTCAAAATATCCCTAAAAAACACTAAAACCATTGGAAAGTTATTCTCCAAGTGCAAAACTCCACTAAGCTCGTTAGAGCACACTAATGTTGTCTATCAGATCCCCTGTTCTGAATGCAATTCCTGCTTAATTGGCCAAACCAGTCGTTCACTTCTAGGGCGTATAACTTCACATAAAAGCGACATTAGACTTTCCAAACCCTCTTGTGTCCTTGCACAACACGCCATTTCCACCAAACATCACATTGACTTTTCAAATACTAAAATATTGGCGAAGCAAAATAACCATCAAAAACGCTCCTTTATTGAAATGTGTGAGATCCTAAAAAACCCATCTGCAATAAACAAAATAACCGACATCGACAATTTGAGCCAGGTTTACCACTCTCTCATCTTACGAAATAAATAATACCAATATCCATCATTTAAAAGAGCCTTATTTTCCATTCAAAACAATAACATAATCATCCCAGATCTCTAAGTTTCATTAAAACATAAATTACAAAAAAAGAAACTCATATCAAATTTTGTCGTCATACAAATCCACCCGTTCAACTAATCTTTTAATGACCCCCGTAGAAGTTCATAATTGTCTCAAACCTTGGAGTTTGTTGAACATATGGCCCTTGAAAAAAATTTCGGTATTGCGTCACGTCGTTTAGCATAGATTGCAATAAATCAGTGTTTTGTTTGTCTTCATTGGAGAACCATCTCTAAATGAAGCCAAATGTACGTTTAAAGTTTTTGTAAATCTTCGTTTCTGCGAATACTTTTTTTTGCATGTTCCTGTTAAATTTTTTTTAAGTTAGTTCTAAATTTATGAGTAAACTTAAGTACATTTACAATAACATCTTTAATACTACATATTGAGTTGTAAGTAATAAATTATTAGATCAGTATTTCTTATAAACTATATGTCATCTTTGTATTTTAGAGAACTGATGAAGCTTTAGAAGGATAAAGCGAAACGTCTTCTATAAACTTATGAAGTAGTTGACTTCTGTTTTTTATTTTGCCAACCTGACTGACCGAATAAACCTCTGGATTGCACTAGTTGAATACTTTATTAATATAAATTGACGGTCGTATTTTTTACAATATATATATATATATATATATATATATATATATATATATATATATATATATATATATATAATAATTTATGTACAATAACATAGTGGAAAGCCGCCCAGTGGCAAGCACCCAGGTAAGACATAATATAAATATAATATATGATATAAAAATTAATTCAAACGTCAACTTTACAAATGAAGTTTAATACAGATAAACATCACTGACACACATATAAGTATTACAAGACAACAAAAATCAAGAAAAGATTTAGAAAACACCAGAATAAAAACTTTTTATATTACCGCACCATGACACTATGCTCTGTTTCTCCATATTTCCTATAGGTCCAAAGGGTCTGGTCGTTTTAATCTTCTTTCGTCTGAAATGTTGAGCAGATCCGTAGCCAGCGGATTTGGATGGCAGGATAGTCTGGTCTTGTATACAGAGTTTACAGCAGACATTGCTTCGCTAACTGTTGATAACTGTAAATCGTGGTGCAATCGATGGTTCGTAATGTACCAAGGAGCATTGCAGATCTGGTATGTACGGTAATGTATATGTATGTAATATGGTAATATACCAAGGTACTTTCGATTGGAATCGTTGATGTTTTTGTATGTTGGTATTACTTGCTGTACCCCAGATTTGTTCTGCATATTGCCATACTGGTTTTAAAATACATTTATTTATCAGAAGTTTAATCTCCAGGCTAAGATTTGATTTTCGACTCATGTACCAATACATTTTCCTGTAGATTAAGCTAAGTTGAAGGCGTTTCTTCCAGATGTGGCTACCCCAATTAAGTTTGCTATCCAAATGAATTCCTAAGTATTTAACGACGGTATTAACTGGTAGTGAAGTGTTGTTTATAGAAACTGGTGGTGCGACACCTTTTCTTTAAGTAAACGTTATTTGTGTTGATTTTAAACTGTTAACTTGGGCTCGCGACAGTTTAAGCCAGCTCTGTAGTTTAAATAGGTGATTTTGTAATACCTGGGATGCTTCAGTTGCTGTAGAATTTAAAGCCATGATAAATGTGTCATCGGCATATGTAGCGATTGTTAAGATAGAGCTAAACCGGTACCCAAAGTCTATCCATTAAATAGACAGTGTTTCTCGGATATCGATTTTATTATAGAAATATAAAAAGAGAGAAGTCCACCAATTTAAAAGCAAAATCCAAGGAATAAGAAAAAGTTATGGAAAGCATAGGAAGAATACCAAAAAAAATTTAGAAAGTGCATGTTTGAGAAATTTGTAAGAGAGAGGGTCGCCTAAAGCAACAAATGTAGGAGATATAATCAAGAGAGAGGGTCACCTAAAGCAACAAATAGTGAAAATATAATCAAGATTGTATAACCTAAAGATATCAATCTCTTTTCGTCATATAGTGGAATAGCAAATGAAATATCAGAAAATGTGGATCTGGGTAATAAGAAAGGAAGACAAGGTTAAAGATATGTGATTACCAGCCCGACACATAAGAACGAACCCTAAATTAGCGTAAAAGAGAAGAAAATGTAAAAGACATTACAAAAGAATAACAGATTGAAAAAAGTGCAAAATAGTCTAAAACTAAGGGCAAAGCTACATTGGGAGATAACATGTCAGTCAAGCGGAAAGTTCTAGACTTGGACTCGTCGAACGACTCTGAAGAGGATTCTATTATTCTAGATGATGACTTTGACATGGAGGCTAGTAATGATGAGGATACCGAGGGAAATGAGTAAACCAAGCACCAGTCTTATCAACGATGGGCGCATCATAATATAAATAAAGTTTATGTTCCTAATGTTTGCATTTTTCTGTTTCTACTAAAATAACTATCCGAAATAAATATGTTCGATTTTTTTTAATAAAAATATTATCTACTTACTTTCAGAGATCATGATTATTTTTGTTTTATAAATGTGTCTGCTTTTGTTTTTGAGTTATTCCCAATTTTCCTGTGATCTCCATGAGGGTCAAGCGGTACCACAACTTAAATTTGAATTGATGTACCGCGTGACCCTCATGGAGATCACAGATATTTTCAGCTGAAATGAGTACGTAGTGTTGCTTTTGGTGTCAATATGATTCTTTTGTTTTAGAGAGTGATCACAGGAAACAATTCGTTAATCTAAATAAAGCTGCACATTTATGGTAATTTAATATTTAATTTAATATCTAAACAAAATCTAGAAAATCTAACAGATCAAAACCGTTGACACAGGAGGAACTCGAGAGGTTAATTGCGGAAAGTGATAATAGTCTTGCACCTATAGATGATTCAAATGCAGATCCGGATTTGGATAATCAACATGATAGTGATAGTAATGACTCTAGTGGAAGAAACAAAAGTAATGATGAATATACTGATTCAAAATCAAAAATAAGAAGAGTTAAAGATCTTTTGTGCAGGAACCAGGTTCTTCATGAGTTGAACAGTTTGCACAAAAACCAGCTCGTTCCCGAGTGAAACAGCTCGCATAGGAGCCAGAACTTGCACGAGATGAAGAACTAACAGCAGAACCAGTTCTTCATGAAGAAAAAGCCTTGACTTTCACCTGAGGGCATGTTGAAAATGACTCACCACACTTTGAATTCACTCTCGGGGAAGCTGTTGCATTTAAAAATGATGTCTTGTTGGAACTTTAAGGTCGGCACCCTAACATAACCTAACCTAATCTAACCTTTTGTCTCGCCCAAGAAGGAAGAGGCCAAAACAAACAGACTAAAAACCTTTAATAAAAAAATTATTACAACCAGTAAAAACTATATTTAAAGAAATATCAATAAAATTAAAGGTTAAACAGATTGTCGATTGTTTCGAAAACGCATATGAACGTAAACATCTTATTAACTTACTTAAAACGTATACAGAAGATGTTAACGACTTCTTAAAAATATTGTTAAACATGTATCCATACTATATCCATACGATAGCCGCATAAGAAATCGTAGCAGCATATGCAAAAAATTATTGAAACATGTATACATAAATCCAGCTAAACTAATATTATCACTAGAAGAAGACCCTGACCCCTCTTGAGAATCCTGATAAGAATATTTACTATTAATAGAAATGAATTACCTATTTCAGTGGAAAATTAACAGGGTTTATGCTTACTTGGAAATGTTTAAATATTTATGTTAAAAAATCTGACCATCTATCATGTGTTTAAGAGACAAAAACTCAATTCCTGAAAATATATCACAAGTTTTAGGACCTAATTGCAATTTTAAAAATTTAAATAACTCAACTAAAAGTAGTTTTGATTTCACTTGCAACGTTTTTTTAACTGATTTTATAAAATTATCAGTGGTCATACAATACTATAAGTGAATTCTGGAAATAATTTTTATAAAAATCTAAAAAATACATTATATTATACGTATGTAACATCAAAGGTTTTAATTTATATAAAATATTTAAAATAAAATCCAAAATAAATTTCTCTAAAAAAACTTGGCCAATATTAAACAGATACATTATTTACTTATTAGGAAAATTGTGTACATTGAAAAGCTCCAATCTACCATTAAATTTAACGATATATCTGGCTGTGTAAATACATTGTGAATCGATCCTCTGCGTCATCCAAAAAATATTAAATATTGACCCAAATAAAAGATGTAACATCATTTTGTCAGGATGTGCCCGTCGTCTGAATCAAATCCGATTATCAAACAATGCATTGTTTGTGAACGTGGACAAAACCATAAACCTATAAAAGAATGATCGCATAAAAGAAAAAGGCAGTAAAATGATAAACCGAATTTAATGAAAGACGTGTTTTGAAGTATTAAATTTTAACTGTATTAGCCTAATACTGTAATTGATATTTCAAACCATTATTTCGTCATTGACATATCTGTTTTGAAATAAAAAGTAGTCTGTCAAAGGAAACTTATCGTAATCCTTATATAATAGTCCGGCAAACATTAATATTATCAAGATGACTTGGAAGGTAGGCATTGTAAAATTTAAGAAAAAGCAAACACTGGGAGTAGACGTGCGTAGATGTACAATCTCAAGAGCTTTAGAAGATAATTCTCCGGAGATAGGGACAAATTTCTACAGCAAAGTGCCCTGGTGGAAGTGTCAATGAATCAATTAATCAATATTGCCTTTTTTTCTCATTAAAAAAAGGACAATACAATATTCTCTTTTAGCGACATTTGTTCTCCTTTGGACATGAAATAAGGAAATAAGGCAAACAAATTTTATTCTCTAATACACAAAAAAATAAAAAAATATACTAAGGCTATTTGTATATAACAAAGTCATTAAAATTAAAAAATACTAAATTAAATAAATATGAGTACAAATGTTGTAGCTATAAACTAAATGGGTATATCCTACTAAATGAGACTTCGCACTAAACTAAACAATAATAACAATGTATAACCGTAAGGTATGAAATGTATTTAAATGAGTGAATTTCTTCCTTCTAGGGAGTGAAAGCTGTTTGGCGTAAATCTAGATAATAATTATGGCAGTAATAATATGAATATATCGTCAAAGACCCTCAGGTCCAAAATGACAAATGCCGATATGGATGCCAAGCTCAGGAAACCATTCAACATCTTACTGGGGGCTGTCAGGCATTTGCTGCAACTGAATATAAAGAACGGCACGACTCAGTAGGAAAGATCCTTCATCAAGAGATAGCTATCAAACTGGGACTTCTTCAAACAAACCATCTTCCATATTATCAATATATTCCTGAGAGTATACTTGAGAACGACAACTACAAGCTATACTGGGACCGCACGGTGCTCACAGACCAAACAGTGGCACATAATAGACCAGATCTCATACTAGTTAATAAACTAAAGAGACAAATAACATTAATTGATGTGGCGATACCCAACAACAATAATCTTCTTGTTAAACAGAACAAAAAAATCTCCAAGTACAGGGATCTAGAAATTTAAATATGAAGACAGTGGAAAATGGAAAGTACCCAGACAATACCTATTATTCTCTATACTACTGGAGTCATTCCAAAGAACCTCTTAGAAAACATAAAAAAGGTAGGTCTGAATGAACCTCTCTACAAGACCATGCAGAAAGCTGTACTACTCTCAACGTCCAGATGTGTACGAAAATTTCTGGGAGATACTCCAGCATATCAAGTCACCTAGGGCTCGATAACAGCCCTAGGTGACTTGATATTTGAGCAAAAGGATTGAGCTCTGGTGGGACTCTTTCGATGTTATCGACTCCTAGGTGACTTGGTACGTCAGTGTATCTCCTAAAAATTTTCGCACGCATCTGGACGTCGAAAGTAGCACAGCTTTCTGCATGACCTTATATAGATGTTCATTTAGACCCAGCTTTTTTATGTTTTCTAGGAGGTTCTTCGGAATGACTCCAGTGGTAGAAAGAATAATAGGTATCGTCTGGGTACTTTCCATTCTCCATTGTCTTCTTATTTGTATTTCTAGATCTCTGTACTTTGCGATCTTTTCGTTGTATTTAACACTCAGATTATTGTTGTTAGATATCACCACATCGATTAGAGTTGTTTGTCTTGTTAGTTTATTAACTAGCACGAGATCTGGTCTATTATGTGCTACAGTTTGGTCTGTGAGCACAGTATAGCTTGTAGTTGTCATTCTCCAGCATACTCTCAGGAACGTATTGATAATATGGGAGATGGTTTGTTTGTAAAAGTCCCAGTTTAAAAGCTATCTCTTGATGGGGGATTTTCCCTACTGCGCCATGCTGTTACCTATATTCAGTTGCAGCAAATGCCTGGCAGCCTCCGGTAAGATGTTGTATACTTTCTTGGGCTTGGCATCCATATCGGCATTTGTCATTTTGGACCTGAGGGTCTTTGACGATATATTTCAGGTAATTTTTAGTTGGTATAACCTGATCCTGAATGGCGAGTAATGAACCTTCTGTTTCAGGTAACATCTTTCCTGATGTCAGCCAATAGTTCTACGTTGAATTGTCGACATAGTCTTGACTGACTTCATTCGGATGTCGCCCGTGCAAAGGTTTACCTATCCAGATGCGCATTTTTTCGTTCTTAGTAAGTTGGTTTATGGACCTGTCTTGTTCCCTCAGTTTGATCGGTGTTGTGTTATCTACTGCGCAAATCGCGCGATGAAGAGTAGATGTCTCCGCCTGCACCTGAAAATAAGTTTTTAAATTGATAATCGATTTATCTAATTGCTCGCTCATATCTATAAGTCCTCGTCCTCCTAAATACCGCGGTAATGTCGTTCTTTCTATTGCACTTCGAGGATGGTGTTTTTGTGCCTTTGTGAGGTGTGTTCGTACTTTTCTCTGAAGAGTTTCTATATCCGTTTCAGTCCACTTAATAGTCCCAAATGAGTAGCTAAGCGCGGAAAATGCGTAGGTGCTTAATGCCTTAAACAAATTTTTACTATTAAAATGTGAGCGGAGTAGCTGTTTTACTCTTCGTATGAACTCTGATGTTAATTCGATTTTCAGTTGTTTATGGTCAATTTTCTGCGCTTGCTTTACTCCTAGATATTTATACATATCATTTTCGCCCATAGCCTCGATGTTTTTGCCATTTTGCATATCGAATCCCCCGGGCTGAACCTTTCCCTTGACTATATAGTACACGACATTTGTCTAACCCAAAGTGCATACTGATATCATTTGAAAAAGTTTCTACAGTTTTTATCTTTTGATCTAAGTGATTTCGAGTGGAAGCCATTAGTTTCAAATCATCCATATACAACAGATGATTAAGCTTCGCCTAAACAGTGTTGTTTTTAATGCTAAAACCTGGTCAGTGGAGTTCAATAGCTGGGATAGTGGGCTCATCGCTAGACAGAACCACAAGAGACTCAGCGAGTCTCCTTGGCATATGCTGCGGTTAATTGCGATATTTTCCGTTTCGATATTGTTTTCACCAGATATTTGGAGGTGAATTTTAGTCTTCTAATCTGTCATTATATGTCTTAAGAAGATCACTATATTATCATCGACTTTATATATTCTTAATATATCTACAAGCCATTTATGCTGCACTGAGTCAAAGGCTTTCTTATAGTCAATAAAGGCAGTGAAGAGGTTCCTTTTTTGGTGTATGTCTGGTTAGAAATGACTGAGTCGATAATAAGTTGTTCTTTGCAACCCATGGAGCCCTTAGCGCATCCTTTCTGTTGAGGATCTATGATATTGTTTAGAGCGCAGTGTTGGTAGATACGCTGGGCTACACAGGATGTGACTAATTTATACAGATATATAATATATTATATATATATATATATATATATATATATATATATATATATATATATATATATAAATTGTATTATAATAACAGAATTTATAAAGCATACGCTTTATCACACACTACTCCTTTTTATTTAAATTTTTTTTCGGGGTAACTACTACCCCTACGAAGTTCAAAATATACCTATTTGAAAAATGTGATCGGGAAATTGTATTTGTGTATATAAAAATTGACCTGTTTCAGGATTTTACATTTGTATTCATAATATTGTATAAAATGAATTATTCATCTGTTACTTTAGGACCTCACCGTATGATCAAACAAAAACAGCAAAACAAATTTCTACCAAACTATAACAATATGACAAAAAAATAATTTTTGATGTAGCTAAGTAAATTATTTGATTTTTTTAAGCTATTCTTACTTTTGCAATTGAAAAGCCACATCATGATCATTTTACTAGATGTAGGATGCAGGATGAAGCTTCACCTTATTTCTGGAAAGCTGTAAGATGTGTAAAAATCATCTTAATAAATATTCTAAACGAAGGATTTATAGAAGAAGGGACTTTGAAGGACCCTAAAGAAGTTATGAGTATAATTAGTTTGATTTTCATTTTGGGGATATATAATATCCATGATTTATGATGATAAAATAATTTACGGGACGAAGTCTGGAAAAAATTAAACATATGGGTAATTTTATAAGTTGCAGAAAAATATATTTTTTAATGTTCGAAAGTAATTTATCAAAAGAATTATTATATTTGGTGTAATAAGAATATTTTTGTCCAAACATCCTAATGCTATACTGTATCCCAATAGTTATAACCCACCCTATATATAGTTCTAATCTCATAAGTTTTTTCGTACATTATAGCTGTCAAGAAAAGTCTAGATATGTTTGAGACACGTATGTTTTATGTAAAGTAAAATTGCCTTAAAAGCTGAGAATTATTTAAGAGACATAAAGTTTATATCCAATAAACTGTTATATCGGGCGATAAAATGTCATTTTTATGGTGTGGAGAATACGCTACACCGAACAAGCTTCGATCTTCAAAGGAACGGTTAAACCTTGGACATCAACTTGATATAATAAATTTTAAAAAACTACTTGGTTCAAGTTTTATTAGTGTAGACACTTTATATATAATTTTTTTTAAATGAAATATGACAATACATACCAGAATATAAAATCGTATTACTACGATCTGAATAAAAATTATATGGAAATTTATGATATACGGACAGATAGTTTTTCCTATAATTGGTTTCAAATGAGTGTAGAGTAATAAATCATGAAGTGTCATAAAATTTGCCTGAATTTCGGTGTCGTCATGGGCGTAGGCAAATGGACGGATGTCAACTTCGTCGTCAAAAATTGATGTACCTCAAAATATCATATTTTGGATATTTTGTGATAACCAATTTTATTTAATTTTTCGATTAACTTATTCTTCAAACTCGTATTCCATTATATGGTCATTAAAGCTAATTACATTTTTATTTATAAAAACAAATTCACTTCCTTACTGAACGAATAAAAGTATTAGAAGAAACTGATAAGGGTATGACGCACCTCCTAATATTACTAAGAACTAAAATAAATTAACATTAAGACTAATAACGCGTAATGAGGTTTTACTTACACTTTCATTATAATCCCTCTTTTATTTTATTATTATCATTCGACATTCGACATTCGAGTTAGTAATTGTTACTACACCAATTAAACGTACAGTAATATTGTGATATAGAAATAGTGAAAAAGTTATAAAATGGCGACATTTACTCCAAAGAAAAGAGGTGTAAAAAATTCTCCGCTATCTGTTAGTGAAAAAGTTATAATTTTAAATGTATATGATTGCATAAAACACGATCACCCTAGTTTTTCTGTGCAAGAAAGTGTTGAGCGATGTGCCCGAATGACTGGAATTGGACAGTCCACGATTTTTAAATTATTGCGAGAAAGAAAGATATCGGGCCAGTTAAGTCCATGCAAGAGAAAATCAGGAAGACCAATAAAAATCTTAGGTGAAGACACCAAACGTGACATTCGAAGAAAAGTTCATTCGTTTTATTTTAAAAAGGAAATACCCACCCTTGACAAAATACTAATGGAGATAAGCCAAGATAACGATATTCCTTTGATATCCAGAAAACTTTTATGGAAAACTTTAAAAAGTATGAATTTTTCCTGGGAAAAGCACAATCGAAAGGCACTATTACTGGAAAGTGATGAAATCATTTGCTGGAGACGAAAATATTTGAGAACTATAAAACAGTACCGCAGAGAGCACAAGAAAATTTTTTATCTTGATGAGACGTGGATAAACGAAGGTTATATAGTCCAAAAAATGTGGCAAGATAAAAATGTAACAAGTGCTCGCCAAGCTTTCATAGAAGGCCTTTCGACGGGTATTAAAGTGCCTTCGGGAAAAGGGAAGAGGCTTATAATTGCTCACATTGGAAGCGAAGAAGGATTTTTAAAAGAAGGTTTGTTAAGCTTTGAGTCGTGTCGGACGGGAGATTATCATGAGGACATGAATTCGGATGTCTTCGAAGACTACTTCGGGGAAATGTTAAAATTTCTTCCAGCTGATTCGGTCGTGGTTATGGATAATGCAAGCTACCATTCAAGGCGCATAGAGAAGGTACCAACTTCAGCTTGGAGAAAGCAAGAAATTATTAACTGGCTGTAAAATAAAGGTATTCAGTTTGAGACGAATTCAATAAAGAAGGAACTACTAGCCGTAGTAAAACAACATAAATCTCGCTTCATAAAATATGCCGTAGAAGATGTAGCAGAAAAGTATAAAGTAACTGTGCTACGCCTACCGCCATATCATTGCGAATTAAATCCCATAGAACTTATATGGGCACAAGTTAAAGGATATGTTGCAAGGCACAATACCACATTTAAAATGAAAGATGTCAAGGTATTGTTTGATCAAGCCATTATGAAAATCACATCAGAAAACTGGCAAAAAGCAATCCCGCATGTTTTAAAAGAGAAAGATAAAATGTGGGAACTGGACAACTTGGTCGATCAGGTGGTTGACCCTATAATTATAACACCAGGGGATGATGACAGTTCTTCGGATGAAGACTATAGTGATGTAGAATTGTAATAACGTATCCAGTAAAGTTTTTGTAGTTTTTGTGAATAAATTGATTTAAACTCCCCACAAGTGTTTCAATATGTAAAGTTCATTCGTGTGTGTTTGTGAGTATTTCCCGATTTTGGTTCGTATATATTTTATTGTTACATTTTATATTTTTTTAAAAACACTGTTCTGCTGTATTACATTTTTATTTCCTTTAATATGATTTTTAAGAATGCATATTCTTTTGTCAATTAACCCACTAGCGCGCCTCTGGCTCAGTGTTTATCTGTCGATAACAATGGACTAATCCCTTAAAACAGGGTGATACCTACCTGCTCTTTATGAAACGACAGAATTTTGCAATGCGGACGGAATTAATTAACGGATTATTGACGGATTACCCTGTAGCGCTTTTGAATACTTCATGAGATTTTATTACTCTACACTCATTAGAAATAGATTATAGCAGATTAAAAGATAATTATTATCTGGTTTAACCTCCACGGGCCCAAACATAAATTGTAGTGATTTTTTTGTTTCCAATCAAAAGAATGTTACAATTTGGGATTACTAATCATAACCGTGGCCGGTCTCAACTCCGTAGCCGGTCTCAGCTTTTGTGGAGGAAGAGTTCTCAACTAAGTAGGGATTCTGCAACGCTCCACAGAAGACAGACTGGGCGGGGAAGTCCTCACCCCCGACACGGCGCGTCCCATATGGCTGATAGGGGACGTCCTGTATATTATACAGGATAGGTGCGAATAAGGTTCGCCAAATAAGCATCCGCGGATCAACTGAGGACATGGTATAGGGCAGCAGCTATGTCATTACTAACTCCAAAGCTGGGGAAGAATAACTTTTTAATAGGCTTGGAATCAGATACTTTTGGGCGACAATCAGATATTGATTTAATCGGTTATAATACTGCGGTGTATAAGGCAAGGAGAAACCAACACACTAAATATTCTCAAGATAATATAACTATGGCAAGTTACGAAAAACAAAAGGCCCCTAGTCGGTGGTAGACCTTAGACGGCCAAGGGGTGCTAAGAATCCCCACGACAAATGATATAAACCACCCGAAAGTGGAAAACAAAAATTACAAGGTAAAAATTGGAACCTGGAATGCAAAATCTCTCTTTATGCCAGGAAAATCTCATAACATCGTGAAAGAAAAGAAAAGAATGGGAGTCAACATTGTCGGAGTCAGTGAAGTTAGATGGTCTGGATCTGGACAGACAAACATCGATAACCATGTAATATACTATGCTGGTAATGACCCTCCTCATTATTATAACGGAGTGGCATTTATAGTTGACCAGAAAAGCAGTAAATGTATAAAGAACTTTATACCTATCTTATAGAGTAGGTATGCTGCAAATTAATACCACTCCTCGTAATATTAACTTTTTTCAAGTATATGCTCCTACATAAGAAAAACCAGAAAGAGAAGTACGAGAATTATACCAAGAGATCAAACAGCTAATAAAGATGACAGAGAAAAATGCTGTAAACATTATTATGGGAGATTTTTATGCCAAAGTAGGTGAAGGGTGGACCGAAGGTGAAGGGTGGTTTTGGCCAAAGAAATAATAGAGGAGAAATACTGGTCCAATTTTACCAGCAAGAAGATCTCATCATCATCATTTTGGCTTTACAACCCTGTGTGGGTCCTAGCTCCCCCAAGAATTCTTTTCCAGTCGTCCCTATCCATCGCCTTCCTCCGCCAAGCACGTATTTACATATTTCTCATATCTTGGTCTATGTTATCTAGGAATCTTGTTCTGGGTCTTCCTCTTCTTCTTTGACCAATAGGTCTATCAAGGAGGGTTTTTCTAGCTGGGTCGGTTTGCTCTATCCGCATTACATAGCCTACCCACCTCAGACGTCCTATCTTAATGTGTTTTATGATATCTGGTTTCTGGTATATTCTATAGAGTTCGAAGTTGTATCGTCTTCTCCAGACACCATTTTCATTTACCGCTCCATAGATTCGCCTCAGTATTTTTTTTTCGAAACATCCTAACATGTTTTCATTGCTATTTGTTAAAGTCCAGGTTCCTGAACCGTATCTTAGGACTGGGCGTATTATTGTTTTGTAGAGTTTTACTTTTGTATTTCTTGATATAACTGTAGCTATTGACGAGCGTTCCCAGGTATACAAATTCGTTAACTGGAAAGAAAATCTAATGATCGCAAATACCTGGTTTAAACAACCTAAAAGAAGATTAAATACATGGAAGGCACCTGGCGATAATCAAAACCGCATAATAAGAAAGCAGATTGATTATATATTAATTGACACACATTATAGAAATGGAATCAGGGGAGTTAAAATATTTCCCTGGGTGGACATCGGTTCTGACCACAATCCTCTTGTTGGTAAAATTGCAATTAAACTAAAGAAATTTAAACACAGAGAGAAGATAAAACCTAGCCTCGAAAAACTTAAAGAACCAATATTATAGGCAGAAATAAAAAAAACACTTAAAGGTCGATTCAGCACATCAATCACGTCTCGTCACAGTCCTGGCGCCGAACCGAACAATCCATCAGACAAAATATTTTTTAATAGAAATATGGCGCCGGCATTCACATTCATCAGGCGACGAACAGTTTCCCAGCTGTCAGGTAATTAATAGTTCTGTGACCAAACAGGACCGGTTCAGCGCCGAGACTGTGACGGGACTGATGTGTCTGAATCGACCTTTAATGACACACTTAAAGAAAAGTTTAGTGAAGCATCAGTGGAAGCAGAAGAAACAATAGAAAGTATTTGGTACAACTTCTAAACAGCAATCACTATACAAAGAGAACAACTACAAGACAACATCAGAAAAACAAAGAATACAAAAGTGCAAGAATGGGTAAGCAGGAAGTGTGAGGAACTGGGAGATTTACTAAAAAAGCATGACTACGTTAATGCATACAAAAAGATTAAGGAAGTCACAAATATAAGGAAAAAAATCACTAGAACTTTAGTAGATGATAATAAGGAAATAGTATCTTGTCCAGAAAATGTAGGAGATATGTAGGAAAAATACATCGAAGATCTGTTTAATGACGAGAGGACAGAACCACAAATTAAATATAGTGCAAGAAACAATACTTGATTTATTAACATCGGAAATTACAAAAACATTCAATACGGCAAAGACACGAAAAGCCTCAGGTCCAGATGAAATATACGTAGAGATGATAAAGCTTATCAATAAAGAAAATCTTTAAACGTTTACACTACACAAAGACAAACAAACACTTTAAAATTTTGAAGATAGGCGAAGCTACGTGAGACAGATTCTGTCTCCGGCTTCTATATACCATGTATCTTCGCCTATCTTCAAAATTTTAAAGCGTTTGTTTGTCTTTGTAGTTTATTTGTAGTGTATTGTTATGTCTCATTTTATATTTATGACGTTCCACTCTTGTCGGATAGACCGCAATTGACGAAATGCCCCTAAAGATGATCTAGTGATCGAAAGTACTTGGGCAAGATTAAATTAATACTGTGCTCGATATTTGCCTTATGTATTCTCAAAAAAAAATAGATATTGCTACTGGCAAAGTATCTGTAAGTTTAAAACAACCCTTCCCCCTATAAAACAACCAAGCTGGACTTATTAAATCTGCCTTTACCTTCATACATGTGAAAATTAAGTGGAATCCTCCCCGTAGTCGTCATGACAAAATTCTTAATTCCTACAGGGTTAGGTTTTCCTCGCAAAAACTATTTAGTTTTGCTCACTTTTTCAGTTTTTTCATTATTCAGATATGCCCTTTGAATTTGATCCAACAATGGTCTTATTGGTCTTACTTTCCAGAATCGTTTTCTTTAGTCTCCTTGGTTACAGAATCAGCGTCAACAATTTTGAGTCATGTTCGAAGGACAAGAAAACGAATTCTTGACATGTTGTCTGAAACTATTGGTACCCTGGTATCCATTTGCCAAAACATTCGGATTCGTGGTAAATAATAAATACTAATATGCAAGCAGCATTCAATAAACGTTTTTAATTCTTCTGCAGAAGTCTCTAAAGATTTTCCATTTTTTTACTTTCTTCATATTTATATATAATGTCATGGATTTAAAAACATTGTTGTCAATGTATTTATTGAAGTAGTCAATAGGTCCTGGAATATTTTCGGGATTCAAGTAATCTTGCACAGATGGTTGATATTGGTCAAATTGTGGTGTAAAATGTGTTCTCTTTAATTTTTTTTGTCTTTTTTAGGAAAAGAATTTGCCGTGTTACTCTCCTTTAAAAGCCCGGTTGTCAAGAGCATGTCATCATCCGAATCGTCGTCTGATATGTCACTAATTTCATCGTGATCGTCACTTCTTTATTCCTCACTTTCAATAAGTATTTCATTTTCATGCAGATTTCTAGGTTCATCCCCATCATCATCACCATTAGGAAAAAGAGAAAGATCCAAATCAGAGTCATCTAAATTCACAATTTCTGTGATTTCCTGAAATTCAGTCGCAGTCAGCGGCCCTAAAAATAAAAAATATTTTAAAATATACTACTGTTTAGGACCCAAGTTATCATCAAATATACCTTGTGTTTAGGGTCAAAGGACTATTGTACTTATCATCAATTTATCACAGTTTAAATTTAGTACCTATTTTTAGCACTAAAATATACTTATCATACACAGAAACATGCTAAATATTACATTGGTACCTAGGTATTATATACTTACTTTTAATATTGATGAATTTTTTAGCGTCTTCCATACAACTGCTTTCGATCAATTTTGTGGTTCCAATATGTAATAAAAAAAAGTATAAATAAGATTGAACGTCATTTTTTATTTATAAACCTATAAAAATCTACTATACGTGAAAACCAGTAAATGATATGAAAAAGTGACACAATTTTACTAAATAAACATAGAAAATCCTTTAAAATTAGGGTTTGCAAAGATTATTTGTTTGTTACTTAATTATTGCAAAATATCTAGTTTGTTGATTTTTAAAAACTATTAATACTTTAAAATGAGAAAAGGCAGCAAATATTTGATTTCACGCAAACAAATCCTATGTATCTCTTGATACGTATTTAAAGGCAGAAAATACTGATTTTTTACGTTGAGAACCCCTATGAATAGATCTTCTGACGAGACCTATTAGGTCGAAATACGTATCAAGAGATACATAGGATTTGTTTGTGTGAAATCAAATATTTGCTGCCTTTTCTCATTTTATTCGGATTTACTCTGTGTGAGTACTAGAAGCACAATTCCCTAAGGATTTCTGCTTAGTTGTAAAAGACATGTCTTGGAATGCAAATTTTAGATTCCCCATGTCTCTTTTAACATCTTTTAACAACGTCTGTTTGCCTTGCGATTTTTAGAAGGCTCAGATTATAAAGCAGAAATCTGAATTGTGTTTCGAAACTATTTTACGATTGTTGTAATTAGATGTCGCTATTGCGTCCGTATTGAAGCCATGTTATTGTTGCTTCTTAAAAGGCAGAAAATATTGATTTTTCACATTAAGAACCCCTATGAATAGTTCTTCTGACGAGACCTATTAGGTCGAAATACGTATCAAGAGATACATAGGACTTGTTTGCGTGAAATCAAATATTTGCTGCTGTTTCTCATTTTATTCGGATTTACTCTGTGTGAGTACTAGAAGCACAATTCGCTAAGTATTTCTGCTTACTTGTAAAAGACATGTCGTGGAATGCAAATTTTAGATTCCCCATGTCTCTTTTAACATCTTTTATCAACGTCTGTTTGCCTTGCAATTTTTAGAAGGCTCAGATTATAAAGCAGAAATCTGAATTGTGTTTCGAAACTATTTTACGATTATTAATACTTTGTTTAAAACTTAGAGCTGGCTGGTTAAATGAATTTATAATAGTAATGGAAGAAAAAATGCAATATTTTGACTCTAAATAAATTAGCGAAAATAGCAAACATTAATTTTGAATAAATTGCGAAAAGTAGCTGGCTTTAACTCATTACTGTTATTTGTACAAAGAATAGACTTACAATTTGAAATATTGGTGTATGAACTATTGTAGCACGCAATAGAATAGTACCACGTCAAGACGCTAAGAGACGCCCGGCGCCGAAGTTCAAAAGACGACGTAACCGTTAAACTGGGTGGGTTTAGTTCGCTGTCTCACTAGGAAGTGTGTATTTCTTGTATAAAATGGTCAGAAATTCTCTAGCCATGTTTCTTGGTGGTCCGTAGTATAAGAGACTCAAGTGCACACCAATAAATACTCAGAGATTTTGAATGGCAATTATTTTAACTAAATGGTCACAGAAATATGGTAATTTACAGCGGTATCTGTGTTTGCGACGTATATCCAAAATAACAAAAGGAGTCAAATTCTTTGAAATTAAAAACAGACTAAATGTGTTTAAGCCAGTTTAACAATGAGGTTTTACTGAATAACAAAAAATATTATATTTTTAAGTAAATACCTAGTTAGAATAGACAATTAAATAAGACCATATTATAGGAGAGTAAAAGAAAAATATTAAATGTAAAATATAAAAATAAATACTACATACATTTTCAAACAAATACCTTTTCTAAAAATGCACAAAAAATTTGTATTTGCTTTAGAATCAAAACAATCTCATAAATATTTAATTTTAAAAATTTCAAGAAGTTGTACTTAATAGTTATTTCAAAATTAAAATTATTTATCCCAAAAACTTGTAGCTACAACATGATTACGCGTAAATTATTGGGTTTACTTTTATGCTGAAAGAACTAAATTGAAGAAAAAGGCTTACTCTATCAAATTAAATTATATACCGGTTATTAAGGTTATGCTAAATACTTATTGTAAAATAGATTTGCAAAAGTACCATGACTTTAAAAATATAAACAATTAAACTAACTCATACACAATAAAATTTGTGAAATTAATTTGTTTGTATTAGTAGTAATTTAAAGTAATTTTTCTACTCTCTTACTAGTAAATTGTATATTACCTACTATTTGGATGCTAAGTAAATGCATCATTACAGATACTGACACGTAATGACTAGCACGTAATAAAAAAAATTACGCTTCAGTTTTATAAAAATGTGTAATATCACATAAGCCTCGTAAGTCAGTCGGTCGAGTTACCATGGAAACGAATTAACAGACGTTATTTTGACAGATTAAAAATTATTAATCTGTCAGTGTCAATATAGTGGTAATTTAATTTTTATTTTTATAAACGAAAATAATCGTAGAAAAAGTATAGTACACAACTTGAGTTGTAAGCTTATTACATGCTTGTAAAATTACTGCGCTCGCCGCTACGCGGCTCGCGCGCAACTTTTTTACTCGCATGTAATAAGCTTCTTACAACTCTCGTTATGTAATATACTATTAAAAGGAAACATTTGAAAGAATGAAAGCTCAAGTTTAGACAAAAATAATTAAAAACGAGCGATCCATGAAACGCCAAAGATAAACGATTTTACTATTTCAAAACCAGAATTCATAAATTAATATTTCTAAAAGTCACACGGTTTTAATCAACAAAAATTGATGTTTTTTTTTAATTTGGGGTACCTCGGGGCATGGATCATAAAAATGTTTTTAGTTAATTTGTGAATTGTTTATTTACTCAATTAATTTGTTTAGACATTTTAAAATACATATTTATTTTGCAAAATGTTACTTCTCTTATTATTATAAGTACAAAAGGTTATGGCATATATAACAATTAATTTGTTTAAAATATACTTTTAATTTTTTTAGTCAAGAAAAGTAACTGTAAAAATAATAAGCATAATTCAAGAAAGGTTAACAATATACTATATTGTTAACAATTGTTAACATGTGTATAATAATTATTATAGATCTGAAATTTAAATAAAAAATTAGTTTTTTTTTAATTAATTTTTTTTTAAGATATTATAAGTAACTAAATTATACAGGGTGATTGATTAGTGTGAGGAAGCTCAGTAGATGTGTTATAGTAAAAATTACAAAAAAACTTATTAGTTTACAAAAATTGTAGGCAGCTTTAAACTCCACATTTTAAAATTAGTTGCAATATTACAGGGAGTTCCATAAGATGGTGGCAGACCAAAATTATGTTTTTTTTTTTTTAAACGAAACACCTTGTATTTTATTTTAAATTTAAAATCTGCTTCACTGCCACATCACAACAATGTAAAGTTTTATTATGTTATACCGGGTATTTAAAAAGTTAAAACCAATATTACCTGAAAATCGTATCAAGTTTAACTCCCTGTATAATTAAAAATGAGTACATAAATATTGATTTATTGCAATAATAGCTTTATAATAATTGTTAAAAATTATAAAACATATTTGTTTTTATAATATTAGTTAAATCAAATACAGGGTAAGTCAAAATCAAAGTACATTATTTTTTGGTAATTTTAAATACAACGCCCTGTAATTTATATCACTATCGAAAAGTAATAATATCGTACTTTAAATTTTATACAATACTCCCTATACCTACAGTTATCAGTTTTCTAGATATTTTTGTTTTTCTATCAAAATATTAATTTGGTAGATATTTTAACGTTTACCAATAATTATTGTGAGTTGGCCATGATTGGTTTGTCAGAAACTGACAGTTTGACATTAATATTTATTAATTTTCAGTGTTGAAGTACACCGTAAATTAGGAAGAATTATTATTTAGTAATTTAGTAATTAATTTAATTTAAATTAGCAATAATGAATTTTACTACGGATAAAATGGTAGATATGATCTGGATATTGGGGGAATGCAATAAAAATTCATTACTATCAGCTAGAATTTATCAAGAACGGTATCCAGATAGGCGGCAACCTAGACAAGATACATTTGAAAAATTGAAAGATTAATTTAACTGCACTGGTTCAGTGAATTATGAAAAATATGAACGAACAAAAACTAGTGTGACAGAGGAAAATAAAATGAGTGTGTTGATGGCAGTTACAGAAAATCCACACACAAGTATAAGCACTATTTCCAATGAACAAGAACTTGTATTTTAAAAACGAATAGCATTTTGTGAATGGGACTTGGGAAAAATTAATAAGCAGAGAGATTTTTTTGACTATGTCCCATTTGGTGATGAAGCTACATTCCAGCGAAACGGTTTTGTTAATAGGCATAACTTTCTTTACGATTTAACAAGTAATCCATACCACATGTCATACAGTATTACAAGTAACACATAATCAAACAAGATGGTCTCTAAATGTGTGGGGAGATATCGTCGGTAACCATGTAGTAGGATCTTATTTTTTTGAAGATAATTTAAATGGTGAGATTTATTTATATTTTATCGTAAATCAGTTACCGATGTTATTAGAAGAGGTTTCACTTAAAATACGTAATATACGTATATAATACGTAAACAAGTGTGGTTTCTACATTACGGTGCTCCTGCGCACCAAAACGAATTAGTACTTGGTGAACTTAATGATCAGTTTGGTGAAAGATGGACCGGAAGGGATGGTCCGGTAAGATGGCCCCCAAGGTCACCAGAGTTCAATAAAATGGACTCATTTTTTTGGGTTACGTTAAGAACAAATTATATAAAATACCCCCAACAACAAGGGATGATATGAAAAATAGAATCCGAATTGCATTTCAAAATATATCTTTACAAATGCTTAGTAATGTAAGCAACTCTTTCAATGACCGTTTTCAAGTATGCATAGATGTTTTTGGATGTCATTTTGAACACCTTATTTAAGTAAGATAAGTTAAAATTACTGTTGTTTTTTATTTTTCTATGTGTTGTAATTTTTTTTTAATTTTTCGTCGGTTATTTTTTATAAATTTTAACTCTTATGAATGTTATGATGTAGTTCTTTGTATGGTATGCATAATTCAAAATTATATCCTTTGGACTTTTTGTTCAAAGGTAGCTAATGTAAACTAGAACGTATCTCATTCGGATTTTGTTTTGAAAAACATACACTGTTACACATATTTTTAAAAAAAAATTATATATTATCCTCTATTGGGAAAATTCATAATACAATTTAAAATTATATATTTAAAAAATACTAGTAAATTATTTGTAAATTTACTTCTTTTAATTATGCAACCCATAATTCTCTTCGTAACTCATAATTAAAAAAAATTGGTTACTAAATATTGACAATAATCCCAATTAGCACCTAAAACAGTTAAATACTATTTGATAATACAGTTTCTCCAGATTATTAATTTTTTTCCTATTAACTATGCAACCAGAACACATTGCAGACAGTTATAAAACAGCTTTTGATATAATATAGCATATATTAAACTTGCTACTAAATCTGCATACCTCCTTATAACAGTCTGAGCAAATAAAATTCGGATTTCTAAATTACTTTTTTGTTACAGATATCACAGAAGCTGTTGACGATTTTCTTAACTGGTAAGTGTGAATACATCTCAATTTTTTGTTTTATTACCAAAGGCCTGAACGTGAATCAGGAAATACTCGCCTGCTTTTAAATTTTAGTAAAATCTTTTGACACGTTAAAACCATTTGATTTGTCACAGCAAGCTGAACTGTACTTTTGAAATTAAGCACATAATTATTATTCTATAAATCGAATCATTATCATCATCTTTGGCTCGACAATCCTCTGTGGATCTTGGCCTGCTCTAAGATTCGTCGCCATTCTGTTCGGTTTTTGGCAACATGTTGCCATCTTCTGATTTTTAATATTCGTAAGTCGGTTTTTACTCCATCTAACCACCTAATTCGCGGTCGGCCTTTACTTCTTTTTCCTACAGGTGTTCCTGTGGTTAGCAATGGTATTTTCTGGAATTCGTATTATGTATCCAGCCCATCAAAGTCGCTGTGTTTTAATGAACGTTATGACATCTGGCTCATCAAAGAGCTGATACAATTCAAAATTATATCTTCTGCGCCATTGCCCTTGGTCGTTTACAGCTCCAAATATTTTATGGAGTATTTTACGCTCAAATATTCCCAAAAGTCTTTCATCTTTCTGCGTTAGAGTCCATGTTTTCTGTCCAGTTTCTGCTCCATATGTGAGGACCAGCCTCAGCAATGTTTTGTATATAATAATTTTAGTTCTACTTTGAATGTTTCTTGAGTGGAAATGCTTTTAAAGTCCATAGTATGCCCCTATAAATCGAATACTTCACCGTAATTTAGTGCATCTATATTCTTTTAAAGCTATGGCACAAGTAAAGAACGATAAGGCTCCGGGCCCAGATGGAATACTTGAACTTATACATTGGCTTCGTTAATTATAAAAAGACATTCGACTCCATAAAACTTTGGGCAATAGAGAGAGCTATGAACAACTGCAGGATAGACTTCCGACACAGAATGCTCATACATAATATTTACAAGAAAGCTACAATGAAAACACAAATAGATGCGAAAATCAAAGCTATACCAATCAACAGAGGAGTTCGCCATGAAGATGTTATCTCACCAAAGCTATTTACACTTTGACTGGAAGACGTGTTCAAAGATATTAAGTGGGCAGATAGAGGAATAAATGAAACAATAAAACACTGAAAACTTTGTTTTCAAACTTTCACAAAATTTAGTTTAACCTTTTATCACTACAGCTGTTTCGGCTGATTGCCTTTCTCAAGTGGTGAAACATACCAGTACGTCATCTACGTATCTCCACCAATATAAAAACTGTTTAAATACGGGATGTTTTGAAATCTTTGTCTCTAGATGATCCATAAAAATATCTGATAGCAATGGGGTTAAAAGATTACCCACTATAAGTCCTGCACTGTTATTTGCATACAATTGATTATTAAATTCAAAGAAGTCCTGGTTTAGGCAAACTTCAAGAAGATGTAAAATTTCAGATGTAATTATTGGATTTGTACTATTTTGGTCTAAAAGTTTTTTTACTAGAATAAAAGTTTCTGTAGAAGGGATACTAGAAAAAATATTTTTTTGCATCAAATGAAATTAATCTGGAGTTGTTAGGTAAATGAATATGTTGTATTTTATTGACTAGTTCTATGGTATTTTTTTAGATAAATTTGGGTGAAAATTTAGTGTGTTCTAAAATAATGTCTAACAGTTTACGACGGAGCTGTATAAAAAGAAACTACAGGTGTTATTAAGTGATCCGGTTTGTGTAGTATAATGGAAGAGTATAATTTAGCAGGCTCTGGGTTCATGATATTAAGGTATTTCTGTTCTATTGGATTTACTATTGATTTTGAAGTTTGTAATGCTTGCTTCATTTGCTTTTGATATTTTTCTGTCGGATCTTTCTGTAACGTTTCAATAGTTTGATTATTTAAGAATTCTATTTTGCTGCTGAAAGCTGCTGAAATAACCATAAGAATAAGGTTAGCGTGGGCAGGATTTGAAAAACGGAGTTGGATTTTGAAAAGCACTAAAATAGAACAACATTTGAAGACCAATTACGACCAGTGTATCCTCCCTATACTCACGTATGGTTAACAGACGTAGACACTCACCAAGTCTTATATGGATAAAATAGTAAAATCACACATTCTGACACTATTTTTGTAGAACTCTCTGTATTTTGTCTGTTTCCATTAGAAGAAGTTGAACTTGAATCACTGTTGTAGTCAAAATTTTTTTTGAGTGGTTGTGCATTATAATCATGATTCCAGACTGAATCGTCACTATCAAACATATTCTCGTCAACAGTAGGTAATGACGGCGTAGGAGACGAACATTGAGACATTGCAATATTGTTTCTTTTAGAAACATCTTGAATCGTCTCAAATAGATTTATTTTTAGCGTTAATTTGTTTACGATCCATATCCAGTCTGTAACAAAAAAAATTACATGAGTTTTTACGCTCTCCTGGCAGAAATATCGTCAAATTAGTGCTTATTTGTTCCACATGCCAAATTCTTATTCTGAGACATTGATATTATTAAATTTAGTAATATAGTTAACAACACACCAAATAGATAATATGTATACATTTTTACACACGTAAATAAATAATATATACATTTACTTACCCGTTTTACACTTTTATTTATCACATCCAGTCGCCGCCATACAAGAAGTAAGACACGTTAACCTCAACTCACTGCATAACACTGTCATGGCACAAACAAGCACTGAAGCACCGAATGCGCGTGTGAAATACTGGCTTCCTATTGGCCTTTGCATATGGAACACTTAAGCACTGAAATAACCCATCAAATATTCATATGGCATAAAGTTACAAAGGTATTACAGAAAAGTCTTGGCTGTTGGAGTTAGCAGGACCAAATTACATACATTATTAAGTTGGCAATGTTTCATTACAACTTCTAATCCGAAAAAGTAGAAAATGTGGTATGGAACAAATAAGCACTAACCCGACGAGCTGTAAAACCTGCCTGGTCGTCCTATATTTTATTCTGGATTTGTTTTTTTATTTTTTCGTATATTATTTTTCCATATAATCTTTCTATAGATGGTAAAATGCTTAAGCCCTTATAATTTTCACATTTTCTTGTATCCCCTTTCTTGAAAATAGAGATAATATGGGCTGTTGACCATTCTTCAGGTTGTTGTTCGGTGTCCAAGGCTCTCTGAAACATGGTATGTATCATACGAAACAATTTTTCAGAGCCGTATTTAATTAGCTTGGGTACTATCCCTCAGAGGCCTGTAGACTTATTATTTTTTTGTTATGTTCTTTTTTACTTCTTCCAATGATAAATTTAGTTGTTCCCTTGTATTTTTTGTTTATTGTTCTTTGTCCATGAATTTTGTCCGCTTTTCTGTCAGGAGTTCTTAGTAGTAATCATTCCATTGTTTTTCGCTTATGAAAGTAAAAAGTAAAAAGGTCATTCCTTTTCCATCTATAGCACTCTGATGCGCAATAAAGACACAACTATCAACCAAATGCTCTTCATCTGGGAGTCCTGGCTAATAGAAGTCCAACATGGTTTCCTAACCTAAATCAAACTCAGACCAGCGTATTGTCGCTATGATCCTGTTATCTTAATGTGGCTTATCCGCGAACTAAAAATTGCTTATTTCGGCCTCGAGTCTACGAACTGACCATAGCATAGACTTGGTACTCAAGAGGTTGGATCCTACGTGCCCGAGCTTAAGGATTTTTGTTAATTTTGTTTTGTTGGCTTGTGCCGGTTTTTTTTTAGTGTTTTTTATTTTTTTTTTTTTTGTGGCCGAGGCCGTTTTTTGTGTACTTTTTTGGTTTTTTTTGTGGGTTGCCTGAAAAATAAAAAATTAATTAGTACAATATCTTTACACTACTATTAAAAGATATATGCAAATATATGACAATATAGAGTTTGTCCACTTAAGGCAACTGGGCCCACGCTGTACGTTGTAATTGTCCACGAATTTTTTGAGCTACGCACTATCTTCTTTGGACGTTGTTATTGTTGTAGTGTTTTCTCTCTGGTGTTTTGTCTTCTCTCTGGTGGTTTATAGACGTTACCAGCCAAAGTAGTATATGTCGTTTCTATGTGGATATACCTGCCACTGCCCGTCCAGGCAGTGTGTTTGTTAGAATCAGTCAGAGATTGTGGGCTGTTGGTTTCTTTTGACTGTGGACTTAATCCATTAGCCGCAGTCAGAGATTGGATCTCATAAAAATATAAATTATAACAAATTGCACTGATAAAATATGACATTTAAAAAATGACAGATACAATTTATTGTCTGTACTCTGTGCAAGTCAAGTTTATGGGATTTATTATAATATTTAATTTCAAAATTTTTAATTCTATTTTGTTTCTAATTGCAATAAATATAATAAATAATATTTTATTTTGCAATTATTGTCACGTGAGCACCCTAATAAAGAGATAAAGCATCGTATAAACCAAAACGTTGAAATAAACCGATAAAAAAGTAATTTTTCAGTGTAAAAATGGAAACAGCCTACACAGTTAGCCCTAATTGCGGTAATTTAAAAACGTGAATGGTCAGAAATGCTCTGGCATTTAGTCAATTAGTCCGTGTTGGAATTTCACTTATTTGACTTAATTAAACAAAGTTTAAAAACAGATTAGATTCAACTACCTAATTTTATGACTGTAATCTTGCTATAAAACTGCTGTTAAACTCTGTAATTGCGCCATTTTTAAACAACGTTTTTTTGACATGTTGATGAAAAACAAATATAGTTTTAGTAATTATTTATGTAACTAAAGATAAGTAAGTCAGACAGATACCCAAGCTGGCTAGGCGGCCGAACCGGATTCATTTTTTTGTGAATGAACTACCAGACGACAGTTCAGACCCTGGCCAGAAAACAGAAAGGCTAACGTAGTACCGTAACACGGGGTTACTTTGCACCATAGTTTTTAGTTTCATTTTCTTAGAATGTATATTACGTTGCTTGAAAGAAGATCTAAACTTTTTATTATAAATATCTATTCAACAGGTCAATATAGCTCTTATTATAGCTGTTTCTAAGTTATCTTGTATAATTAAGAGATTATAATAATTTTATTAGTATTGCAAAGTATACCCTAGAAGAGTCATACTTTACACATTTTAATATAATTTGGCTACGAAATGCTTGCTGGTGCATAGTAATCATATTTGATATTAAACATTTCACCATTTAAATGTAAAAAAATGTTGATCGGCTCAGTTTTTTTAATATAAACCTACCCACATTTATGAAGGAAGCCTAAGAGGAAGGAACATTGCTACATTTTAAACGAACAAACTTTATTATAAGTACAATAATGAAAATACAAAGTTTGAATCTAATCCCACCACAATTTTTTGCATTCTGGAACAATGTAAAATCCTCGTCTGGAAATTTCCTTGGGACGATTTATGGCACCAATTAAATTGTTTCACGAATACCATATTCTGTTGCGTTTTTCTGGCCATTTCCAAAACTTTATAACGATTTTGACATGGCGTTGATCATCGCTCCATCATTTTCTATTGCTGTGATTACTCCAGAGTAAACATGATCTTCGTAGACAAATAAAACGTACTCATCCATATTTTTTAACATAATCTAATGCAGAGTTTTTAAATTTGTCGGCAATATTTGTTCCAAGGGGCGAGTTTTTCATTAAATTCGCTTTCTTCTTCCATCTCTTGCAGCTCATTTATTTTATCATCTGATGAATCCCTGCCTAGTGGAAACTGGTGGTCCAAAGCAATATCGTTCTCTGAATCATCTACGACTTCTGGCTCAATAGCTTGATGAAGTGTGGAAGTAGATGCTTCAGTTAGATCATCTAAACTAATTTTAGAATGGGCAATACTTTGTCCTGCTGGAACATTTATTTTCTTTTTCTTCTCACGTATCTTAAACTGGGTGGCTTTCTTTCTTTTATCGTTTCAATATTGAATAAATGTGGTTTCGATATCTGACGAACTTGATTTATTATTATTTGTTCTATGACTATCAGTTATCACACTAGATTGTTGAGTTGTTTTTAAGCACAGTGTTAAACCGCGTTGTAATATATCACAACGATAACACGGAACGATACCATATTTCCTAAGTCCCGACTTTAATATCTTATTGCTATTCTTTTGTATTTTTTCGATTAATGATCGTAAAAGCGTTGGAAAATGCTGTTTCTCAAGTACATTTGATCTACTTACCACATGAGTTTACTTATATGCAGATAAAGTTTTCCTCGAGGCCTTTTTCATTGGGGCAAATAATGCAACATCTAGCGGTTGTGTAACGTGGGTGCTATTTGGAGGCAAACATATTAAATGAATTTCGTATTTTCGACACAAATCCAGAACACTAGTATGAAAAGACAAGTTGTCTCCTAAAACGACCTTCTTTCCCTGAATTTTTTAAACCTGGGCAATAGATAACTGTTAAAATAATCTGCAAATGTTTGTGATCCGAACCAACCAGATGCAGTATTTGCATAATGCGTACCAGAGGGGCCATTTTCAGTCCAGGTGTCCCACAAATGCTTGGATTTGTACACCACATAAGGTGGTAGTAGCTCACCAGCTGCATTTCCACACATCATAAGAAAAATGCTACATTTTTGAAGAGTTACAAATTCGTTCAGGATATTTACCCCTATGTTTAGTTAATACCTTTTTTTCTCCGGGATCATCTGTTAAGTTTGTCACGTCATAATTAAAAATAGCATGTGGCTCCACACCAGTTAAATTTTGTTAAATTGTTTTAAATTTTGTATGTATTCAGCCATTTGGTCTGAATTGAGTGCTGCTCTACTTCTTTTTATGTTTGGGGCTATCCTTGCAGTAAGGTCCTTGTGACGACTTAAAAATGATTTGATCCAATCTATACCGGGAGTATTATCCGTAAAGCAAGTTTTTTTATCTTGGCGATTTAAACGAGTCTTGATTATTTGTCGTAATTCCATTCCAGTAACAGGAAATCCAGAATCACTAAGGCTATGAATCTTGGAATCTTGGTTCTTGGAATGTTAAAGGATTCAGCGGCAACTCTTGTACTGATGCCATCTTTTATTGCTGACAGACATGCTTTTAAATTTTCTTCTGAGTAGTTTGCATATTTTCGGGATCCCAGTTCCTTTTTATCTGAGCATTTCCTAAAAACCATTTTAATATTAACCTTGTACTCTTGGAGAAACTTTGCACCACTTGCAAATTGGCGGTGCAAAGTAAACCCAATTTTACGGGTTAAGTGGAAGTGCACATATAAACTGTGTTTTTTTTTGTTATTGATATCTTGGTTTAAAACCGTTATTTTAACAACTTAAAATCGTAATAGATTGTGGCATATGCCATTAGACGTGTACTTACTAATTTGTGTTCTCTGGGACTATCTGCACAGTATGATTTTACAAAGTTAGAAAATAATAGATTTTCGAGGTAAGTATTCGAGGATTGAAGGAAAAAGAGCCCCAGAACGAAGAAGAATATCCTGGCTTTCTAACCTGAGAGCATGGTATAGAAAGACCTCAACACAGCTATTTCGTATAGCAACCAACAAAATCATCATAGCTAGAATGATCGCCAACGTTCGGAACGGACAGGCACCCTAAGAAGAAGAATATTCGAGGCGTTGCTGTTAGATAACTGGCGACCGCAGAGACAATCGCGTGACCCCATTTTACGATAGTAAAAAAAAACAATAGTACATTGTTTACCGGGTAGGAAAAGCTTAACATTCCTGGACGACTGTGAAGATTGCTGAGTCGAGGCGCAAGCCGAGACTTAGCAACACAGAGTCCAGGAATGTGGCTTTTCCTACGAGGTAAACATACTATTTTTCCGCAAATCGTTTAAAATTCGACAGATATTGATTGATTTAAAAAAAAACGCGATAATTTTATTCCCAAATAAATGGTGCTTGTTAAATGGTGCTTTGAAATTCCTAATAAAATTACTTGGGTTACTATGGAAACGTATTGAGGTTGAATTGTCAAACTTGACGCTTATAAATTTAATTGCTGGTGTTCTCGAACGTAAAATGACAAGTGATGATGAAATTTCCATTCCTGGGACTCCTCCAGAGCTGGTTGAGGCAGTGAATACTGCTTCATTAGAATTATTGCCAAAGAAATCAAGAGAAAAGTACGAAAATGCATACAGACGTTTTATGGATTATCGCATGAGTAAAAATACGAGTTCTTTCTCAGAAAATGTTGTAATGGCATACTTCCTAGACCTTTGTTTAAAGATGAAATCTTCAACATTATGGGCCAATTATTCAATGCTGAAGTCAACCCTTGCACTTAAACACAATGTAGATATATCTACATACTCAAAACTTCGTTCTTTATTGAAACGGCAAGCTCAAGGTTATAGGGCAAAGAAATCTAAGATTTTATCGAAGGAAGAAATTGAAAAATTTATCCAGGAAGCTCCAGATAAAGAAAATTTAATGATTAAGGTAATTTACAAGGTTTTAATTTCTATTTAGATTATAGCTTTATATATTTTTTAGGTGGCTGTAATATTTGGTATTTCTGGGGCCTGTAGAATGAATGAGTTAGTCCGAATGACTGTACACGATATAGAAAACTTAGAATCTAAGCTTTTAATCAGCATACCTGATTCGAAAACCAACAAACCAAGATCATTTTTTGTAATTAATCAGATCTACTTGAATGTTTATCGAAAGTATGTTTCGTTAAGACCAGAAAATATGAACAGTGACCGATTTTTCTTTAAATATCAAAGCGGAAAGGGTTGTAGGCAAGTGGTAGGAATTCATCAATTTAGAAAAATGCCCAAAATAATTGCTACTTATTTGTACTTGGTAAATCCGACAGAATATACTGGTCACTGCTTTCGTCGGTCTTCTGCAACAATATTGGTTGACTCTGGGGCCGACATAACTAGTTTAAAGAGGCATGGCGGATGGAAGTCATCAAATGTTGCTGTAGGATATATCGAAGAATCGCTTAACAATAAGGTTGAGGTGGCAAATAAAATTTTCACAGTACAAAATATTCAACAAAATGACACTTCCACCCTGCATGTTGTCCAAAATGTTTCTCATAGTTCTAAGAGTGTTCCTCCAATGTTCAATAATTGTACTAACTGTCAAATTACTGTAAATATAACAAATTGATCTTAAAAATGTATTCAGCAATGACTTGATGTTTTCAAAATATAAATTAATTCCTTATAAGCAATGTGTTTTCTATCATTTATGTAGAACACTAACAACTGTACGGAAATATCATTTCCTTACAGTAAGGAAATGACATTTCCTTACATTAAGGAAGTCCTGACTTTTTCTTCAAGAAATTTTGACAGGAATGTCAAAATTTCCTGGCGATTTGCGGAAAAGTAGTTTTATTGTTTTCCATTCTGCCTCCTGTCTTAGTTAACGGAACGGTATCCTTATATTTTTGTGACGCAGAAAGTAATAAACTTATCCCCGATAACAGCACCCTGGTTGAAACTTTCCGTTGTCCATTTACAATTTACTTTGGATGGAAAATTTGGATGGTTTAAAATGTTTAATATTAAAAAATCCGAGTTTAATTTAACGACACTATTTTCGAAATTTCTCAAAAATCTCCTTTTTTCAAAAAAAAATTCAGAACTTAAAAAGATACAGAAAAACAAGCTAGAATTGAAAAAACAGCTTTTTTTGCTAAAGATTTTTATTTTATTATTTCTGTAAACTAAAAATAAAATAAGATATCATTGTCAGGTTGTATTCGCATGCGTTTAACACCATCTTTAATCACTTTCAGCGAAACTCTTATTAAAACAGAGGGCTTAAAAAAATGTAATGTACAACGCTTTGTAACATTTAAAATAAACTATAACGTGATGTATTTTAAGTGTGTTTTGAGGGCAATATTAAAATGATGGCTTTAATGGCATTAAAGCCAACATTTTAAAAAGGGTTGCGGTAAAAGTGATTGAATCTGGTGCTAAACCCATGCGAATACAACATTTAAAAAATCATATTTCATTTATTTTTGAGTCTATAGAAATCAAAATATTCAAATGTTCAGCAAAAGAGGAAGCTGCTTTTCAATTATCGCAGTTATTCTGTATATTTTTTTGTGTCGTTATTTTATAAAAAAGGATGTTTTTGAGAAATTTTGAAAATAGTGTCTTCACTATAAACTGCACTTTTTCACAACTAAACCTTCTAAACCAGTTAAACCTCCAAAATGTAGTGTTTGTATATAACTGAACTAAATTTTTAACGAACAACGAATAGCTTCAACCAGAGTGGTTTTGGCGGGGTGAGTTCGTGTCTTTCTGCGTTGTAAAAAATATAAGTGGACTTTATATTAGCTATAACTTACCTTAATTTTCATGAAAATTATTTTTATTAGAAATTATTTATAAGCTTTTTATAAGAATTTTAAAATAGTTTCTATAAATTTTCTATGAAAAACATACCGTTTTTCGATTATTCAACATTATATAATATATGGATTTTTAAATTCGATGAATAAAAGTGTTCGTTCGAACAGCCACACTTTGTTAGTATTAAGTTTACGCTAATAATAAAAACCAATTTTTTTTTTATAACCTTTATTTTAAATCCAAACAGTTTTTCTGATAAACTCTAAATTTTTGGAGTTATTTACGAAAAACTGTTTAGAAACATGCTTGTTTGACATGTAATATGTGAACTATTTTCACATCTTAGTTGGTGTAGTTTCACTCCCCTAGAAAAATAGCATATATTTATGGGCATAGTGTAGATTTTTATTTTTTATCTATAAAATACCTACTGTTAAAATTTTTATCAAATCCATGCATATAAAAAAAATTCTGAGCAAAAATCCTGTACTATCAATCTGTATCTCAGAGCTAAAATGAGTTAACTCTTTTTTTTTAAATTTTATTATCTCACTTTGTACATAACAAACTTCAGATCTATTATATTATGCAATACGATATTAAATACTATTTAATGTGGTTCCAAAGAACGACAACGTGAAGTGTATTAAGTACTCAGTAGTTCCGAGCTAAACAATCGTTTACACTGAATACCCAGTAAAATAAAGTTATTAGTGGAGTGGCAAAATAGAGGCCCGTAGAGGTGTAGGAAGAAAACAAGTTTCTTGGTTAAAAAACATTCGTGAATGGACTCAGGTACCAAATGCAGGACAATTATTCCATATTGCAGAAGATCGAGAAGCCTTCGCAATGGTGATCGCCAACGTCGGATAGTTCTGATATGGCACGCGAAGAAGAAGAAGAAGTGGAGTTTATATCACCTGTACATGTAAAAAGTATTAACTTCATGAAGCGACGTAAAAACGTGGTGTGGCACTACAATCAGTTTGTTGATGTTGAGTTAATGGAAAGCAATACACCCAAAGAAAACATTGCTCAACCTTGACTGTATTCCGAAATATTTCACACAGAATTTAATCGTTCATGTAATCTTTCATACATTGGCATGTGTGATGAATCTGACAGCTTAAATTTAACTAACATTCAGATTATAAAAAGTTGAAAATGTTGAACAAGATTATGTACAACTTCTTCTGGAGGCTAGTAACAGGTATGAATTAAAAAGACTTGATAAGAAAAGGTAAAATTTTTACTTTAGGTAAAAGAGAAGAAAACAGAAATAAACAGAAATAGAAAACTCCATGGTACGACAAAAAGGTACTAGCAAATGAAAAGAAACAAGCTTTCTAACGTACAAAGGAGTAAAAACTCGGGAGGCACGAGGAGACTACGTGAGAATCAGGAATAGAATAAACCAAGAAATAGATAACATAAAAAAATATTGAAAAAAATTTACCAAAGATATGGAATACGACCTCCATGGATCCCAGAAAAAGGTGTGGAAGATGATAAGCAGACAAAAACAAAAATAAATGAATTTGTACGCATAGATAACATTACAGAGGACCAATTGACTGAGCATTTCACGAAATTATATGGAGAAGGAAAGGAAGAAAACAGAGAAATATTCATTGACAAAACCCACGATAGAGTACTAGTATCAGAAGAAGAGCTACAAGAATGAATAAAAAAACAGAAAAGCACCTGGTCCTGATAAGATAAACAATAAACAGCTAAAATATGGAGAAACAACACTACGCAAATCGCTCCTAAAATTATTCGTCGATATAATAAATACCAGAGTAGTATCAGGAAGGAAAGTCTCCTGCTACCGATACGTAAAAAGGGAGACTCAAGAAATCCTGAAAATTATAGAGGTATTAGTCTGATGAATAGTACATTAAAATTGTTAACGGCAGTCATAAAAGATAAAATCGAGGAAAAAGTGAACATGGCAGATGAATAACAAGGCTTCCGGAAGAACCGCAGCACAATAGACGCAATTGTTATTAGACAAATAAAAGAGAAGTCTATTAAATATAAAACACCAGCATGCATAGGCTTTGTAGGTTTAAAAAGTGCTTTTGACAGGGTAAAGCAAAATAACATCTTAAATTTATTACAAGCTAAACAAATAGACCATCAGATAATAAGGACAATTAATAAAATTAACACGAACAACAAGACCAGAGTTTTATTGCCAACAGGAGAAACAGAATGCATAGAGCTAAAAGGATGAATCCGCCAAGGAGACTCGCTCAGCCCATTGTTATTCAATATGGTAATGAAAGAAATCATTCACGAAGTAAGAAAATGACACGGATACCACATGGGAGCATATAAAATCACGATACTATGCTTTGCCAATGATGCAGTACTAATTGCTGATAACGAAGATGACCTTTAAATGCAGCTTTACACCTTCAATATCACAGCAAACAAACTAAATATGAGAATAGCAGTAGAAAAAACTAAATGTATAGTGATCAGTAAAGAGCCACGTAGATGCAAACTAGAAATAGACGGCAAAATTGTAAAACACGTAATGAAATTTAATTTCCTAGAAGTAGATATTACTATTGACAGGGATATAAGATCAGAGACCACAAGGCAAGCATCAAAACGGCAAGAGTAAGTGGTTGCCTCCGAGAATCCATATGGGGAAACAAATATCTGACCACGGAAAGCAAAATGAAAGTATACAAGACAACAGTAAGACCAATTCTAACATATGCAGCGGAGACAAGGATTGATAAAAGTAAGAAGAAACAACAAATCAACAATATCGAAATGAAAGTATTAAGATCAATAGCGGACATATCAATAAGAGACAGACAAACCAACAGAAGTATACGCGAACAATGTAAAATTTAAAATATTAACAGGTGGATCAAAACAAGAAAAAAAACTGGAACGAACGTGTAAACCGAATGGGACCAGATAGATTAGCGAACATCTGTAAAAACAACAAACCGTATAGCAGAAGACCTGTTGGAAGGCCGCCAAAAAGGTGGAAAGGTAATGTACAGTCAACAGCGACAGAAACAGAATAAGGTGCAGACAAACAGATGTAATCCTAGTCACACGAAGAAGAAGAATTGCATCATATGGTATAAATCAAAATCTGGACGTGAAGTAAGTACACAAAAATGTCTTTAGGATTTTTGAATTGGACTGAATTTTTTTTAATGAAAACATAAAAGAGATTACTGTGGGGTCCGACAAATGCTTATCCCAGAACAGAACTATGGTAATAATCATATTTTACTTGTGGAGTATCTATGAAGTATCCATAGATAAAAATTATAAATCACAAGTTTTTGTTACGTGGGCTTACCCATTTAGAAGTTAATAGTGATCATTCTCTTATTGAAAGAGAACAAGAAAAACTTTGCTATCGTTCTAAACCATTCAATGTAACTAATTTGGAACAAAATTACTTCAAAGATTTTAAAGCTCTTTACAACAAACTGTTCACCTTTTATCATAAGGATAAAAACTCATCATAATACAGACTTTTGTATGTCAGATGTTGTCCACTTCCAAGTAAGCAGCAATAATTTATGATTACTTTTTTTTCAAAACTAATTGTAATTCGGAAACATTCCAATCTGTTGATCTTAACAGAAATACTAAACATATTGACTTTCCTTCGCCCCTTCTGTAATTCGCGATAAGCCAAAGAAAATCTCAACAAAAAATCTGCAAAATTTGCTTTACCAAGTGAATTTCATAATTTTTATCAAAATTATAAATATCTCATTCCGATAAAGTAGGTGAGGATTTATTAAATTTGTTAAAAATGATTTTAAGTGACCAACATACGTGATCATTTGAGTTTTGTTTTACATTAGTTTTGTTTATTGATTTTGTTTTATAGATATGACTTGTTTATTTCATTTAATTAAAAACAAAGGAGTGTTCTTTACATAATAAATGTTTTCATGCCAAACAGTATTAACTCAATGTTTTTTCAAAATATTGAAGAGCCAAAAAAATTACAACCACAGTAATTATAATATCCTTTATACCTATTAAATAATGTCCATCGCATATTAAAAGAAAAAAAAATCTATTTGAAATTTACTGATTGTATTTTCTCTGCTCTCTTTTAAAATTTCAATTTTGTGAGTTAATACAGTTTAGCTCTGAGGTACAGAAATAGGTCTGCTACTTAGACTAGAATGCGTAGGACAATACATAAATATACAATTATACACACATACACAAGATATAAAGTCTCAACAACTCAGAATCCAATCATGGTTATATGCTTCTAAGATAATATTATATCTGTTTATAATTTCACATTAAAAAAACTGGCAAAATTTAAAGTTTGATTAGTTGAGGATGAACGAATTTCTAAAGTTAATTCAAAAAGCAAAAAAGATAAAAGTCATTAACCGACCTAGCGTCACTCTTTTTGATTTGTTGAAATGAGAAAAGTTTTGTAGCAATGAAAAACTATTTTTACTTACATCTCGAGGGTAGATCGAAGAACTTACGATTTTCCACGGAAGACTGTAAGATTTTCGGAATAAGTCACATAACTCAATAAAGCAATCTCGTTATTATCAGTATCTGTTAGATATATTATAGAAACCAATTTTCCCAGAAAATTTTTCATTTGATAAATGTATCTTGGATTCGCCTTTACTGATGAGACAACGTTAAAACAAATACTAATATTTTCCTGACTTTAACCTTTCCGTGGCCGTGCGGGGTATTTTAGGTACCCCAGATGCGGTTTTGTTTTTATAACTTTTCAAAATATTTTTATTTTTCTTTATCCCTCCAGGTAATCTCAGAAAATATATTACCAAATCATTTTTTTGTAAAAATTATTAAATATAATTTCAATTTTATAGTAAAATTGAAATTAATTTCTGGGGTACCTCCGTTACCCCGCACGGCCTGCTGCGTATTGAAATCATACGCGTATATTCCTGTCGTCGGCCAGCCAAATATGATGTAAACGAAATGAAATGAAATGTAAACAATATTCTATTTTTAGATTACTGTTAGACTAAAATAATCAGGTTTATAAATTACAGATAGATTACTTTAGTCGATCTTCGTAGTAATTTCTTTGCTTTGCGGTACGTATTTGTGTATTTCGGAGGAAATGGCGCGACGTAAATATTATGCTGAAGATGAATTACGTAGAATTTTAGAAGAGAGTGACAATGATGAATACGAGATCAGTGATAGTGAATCAGAAAGTACCGACAATGTCGAAGAACAACAAACAGTTCTAGATGAAATTACAGTGTCTGAAAACGAAAGTGAAAAGTCTACTTTTGAGCCATTTGCGGAAATACTAAAATCGAAATCAGGATATGAATGGAAAACGCAACCTCCTGCACCTACAAGGCGCAAGGCTCATAATATATATTAAATTGTCGAGAAGGTTTACAAAATAATAGGTGAGTATACATTTTGAAAATAAACAAATGTTTTGATTAATTCCAATTCGTTTTAGCATGGCTCTAACTTCAATAAAAGAAGCATTCAATGCTATCTAAATGACAATATGCTAGCTGACATATGCACTCACACAAATCGACATGGAGAAGTATATTCAGAAAACCTAATGAAACTCATCCTGATGATCAAATGCGTTGGAAGAATGTTACAATTACTGAATTATACGCTTTCATTGCAGTGCTTATAGCAAGTGGGAGGAATCACGGAAGAAAACTCCACTTGTCGGAAATGTGGGCTGAAAATGAACTATTCAAACAACCATTCTTTACTGCTGTAATGTCTAGAAATAGATTCAAAATGATATATAGACACTTGCGATTTGATGACCCCTCAACAAGAGCAAATAGAATAATAGAACCAAAAGATAAACTACAAGCAATTCGCAATACATACGATCAATTTGTAAAAAATTGCGTTGATAATTATTCACTTGGTGAAAATATCACAGTTGATGAGAGATTAGCTACATTCAGAGGAAAATGTCCTTTTAGAGTTTATATAAAAAGTAAACCTGGTCGATATGGAATAAAAATTTGGGTTTGTTCGGACTCTGATACTGCTTATATTTTGAAGTCAGATATACACTGGAATGATAGAAAATCAACGAGAAATAAATCAGGGTTTTAGGGTAGTTCTAGACATGGTTAAACCCTATTTTGGATCAGGGCGTGCAGGTACCACAGACAATTTTTTTACCTCTGTTCCCCTAGCCGAAGAACTGCTAAGACGTCAACTTGCAATTACGGGAACTCTAAGGGCCAACAAAATAGAGATTCCTGCTGAATTTGCTCCAAATTCTGCGCGCGAAGAACGTTCCTCTATTTTTGGATTTTCTAATTATCTCACATTAGTATCCTATGTACCTACAAAAAAGAAAGCTGTCATTTTGTTATCGACACAGTTTGACAGCTACGAAATATCATCTGATGAAAAAGCAAAACGTAAGCCTGAAATTATTTTACACTACAATAAAACCAAAGGGTCAGTTGACACCGGAGATAAAATGACTAGAGAATATACAGGTGTTCGTTTAACTAGGAGATGGCCATTTAGGATTTTTATGGAAATTATTGATATGGCTGCACTCAATGCCTATATTATATTTACTAAAAACTTGCCGATTGGAAGAGTAATGACCGAAGTACACGGGACAGAAAGACTAAAATATCATGTAGTACATGCAGAAAACCCATATGCAACATACATCGAGAAGAAACTAAAACATTTTTTTGTCCTGACTGTAAAAATGATAAATAAGATCATATTTTTGTAATTACAGGTAAAATAAAAAAAATGTACATCTTTTTAATAATAAAAACAAATTATTTCAGTGACTAGTGCTTTATTATATAACTTTCCAAACAATAATGTATAATTTAAATGAATTATTAAAGTATTTTAGTGGGGTACCATAGTTACCTCGCACGGCCTGCAACGTAAGTTTTTATAGCACGGTTCCGGAAAGGTTAAGAAAAAATACTAAAATTAAGACTGTTTAGTGATTTTCTTCTTAATTCTTTTATTAGATAGTATTTTTGTTAGAGCAAAGTCAAATAAAAATACTTCGTTGCCTATTTTGTAATAATAATAACTGGCGAATTACTTAACATCTGTGTAGTAATAATAATCTTCCAGTTTTCGTCCGTTCATTGCTGTATATAAACCCTAATTGACTTTTCTAAGCTTGTTTGCCCTGGAGTATTTCGAATCTGACCTTAATATTCATCTAGAACTCATTTTCAGTGACGATACCCATTCTTGGGTAAATTAGTGTCCAATAGATCCTAAAAAATTGACTGTTCCTCAGCGGCATTGGTTTATATTTATTTATTTTTTGCCTAGGTCATCACCATCAACTAGGTGGTGGTGCCACTATGCAAGTTAAGATACGGTTTGAAGAAGATTGAGAGAATATAATATCAATACGCTGAGAGCTGCTGCTGCTCCTTACCGAAGACCATCTAATTCATAGGCTTCAATTTGTGCGAGAACATGTAAATTGGGAAATATGTCAGTAGGTCCATAAAGTATTTACTAATGAATACAGATTATATATTTTTAGTAATGTTCACCGTATGAAAGTGTATCGATGGTCTGAACAGCGATATGCGCAATGCAATATGGCTAAAATAATAAGCTGTATTCACCACGCACAAAGCTCGTAGTGAGTCAAGAACGTAGCTTGACAGCTCATGGGTATCTTAATGATATTCTGAAATCTATTGGAACCATTTTAATTTATTGCATGACAAAGCTCATTCACACTTCGCAAAAGTAATGTACAATTATCTTGGCGAGGTATAAATTACCACCACCAATTGGCCTCCAAGAATTCAGCTTAGACCTCATCAAGTATTTGTAAAATTATATTACGAGCCTTTTGACCAACACTATCAAACTTAAATAACCTAACTTAAATAACCAACTCTTAATCTGCCTCGCGTGAGACAAATTATTTAATGAATTGTCCCTTACTTATTAAAGCTGTATTACCTTTTTATGTTCTCGGGTACTTCCAATTCTTGATACAGATACGCAGACGATCTGGCAGTAGCTATAGCACGCTTTGCTTTCCTCTTTGCTACCTTATATATAGCCTTATCTTCCTCTCTTATAGATCTTTTATACTCCTTCTAGCTTGTTTCTTCTCCCTAACCTTCTGTTGCAATTCAAAGTTGCTATCATTAAGCCTCCTTGTCCTTAAGACACTTTATTAGATGTTTTTCCTAGAACTACCTCTTTTATTCGTAGTTTTTTGCTGTTGGCATTCTATCAGTCATTTATATATTTTTTTCTTAAACTCTTCCAGCACTCTAATCTTTAAGACTTTTGCCAAATCCTTATACTTAATCTTCCACCACTTTTTTTTTGTGTCCTACTTCCTTTCCTTTTCGTCTTAGCTTTATTTCCGTGTCCACTATCACCAGTCGGTGTTGACGATACACTCACCTTCTATCACTTCACAGCGGGTAACCGCTTTTATCTGACTTCGTCTACACAGCACTAACTCTATTTGAATTTTCTTTCTCCCACTACTATAGGTAACATACTAGTCTTCAGGCTTCATAAATAACGTATTTAGGATAGCCAAATCCCATGTCACTACAAAGTTAATCCCACCATTTCCTTTATCATTTCTTATTTTCGTCCACTAACCTCCATGAACTCTTGATGAGCCTATGATAAAAAGAAGGTTAAAAGACATTGGATTTTCACGGCACAAGATCACGACTATCGTAGATAACTAAGGAAGGCCTATACATAGCAGTTGACGCTGGCAACTGTGTTATGATGATTTCTTTCTTAATTACCTAACATTAAAAGACAACAATTCAACGAACAACCCAGCCCAACAATGTATATCAAATATTATTATGGGCCATATTGCCAATCGTGTCTATTATCTGATGGCAATTTTGAAGATTTCGTGATTATTATTTTAATAACCTATAATATATTTAAATATCTAATAGTAACGTAATATCAATTTAATATGGATCTTTGAATTAACCACAAATCTGTATGAAATTGTATATCCGAATTATTCCTTTTGTAATAAATGTACTGGAAATCAAACCTACTCAATGAAACGTCGATACTGTCGGATTTTAAACGAACATTTTGGTTGACTAGCAGACATCAAAGCAATGCTTTGGGAAATTACAGCACAAAGCAAATACTATGACGATATTTAGGTATTAGGTAACCACATAAATTATTCTTTCTTAAAATTTTTGTAGTGTATAATAAGAACACTTTTAATTTGCTAGAAGAGCTATTAAAATTTGAACCTGTCTCAGCGCCTTCGGCTACTGGAAGTAGGCGAAAAGACGATTATCCTTGTGCCGAAATAAAAAGGATCGATAGAGTCGTTATCCGTTGTTTGTAGTTTGAGCCAGAAATGGACTAGGCGGTTTTTAAGATATTTAGAAAGTGACAATAAAACATTTTTGGGTAAGAAAATATTATCCGTTGTAATATTACAACGAATGTTAAGGTATCTGAACACAAAAATTGCTATTTTATCTTTAATAATTTTATGCGGTAACCATCATTCTCTTTGTCTTTTAATCACTATCCGGAGTCGGCTTTTCCAATTACATTTCTCCATAAGTTTCTGTCTTGGATCATAATAATATCAATGGCCTCTGCTATTTTATTAGTTATTTTGTGCTGTGTTCACAAGTAATTTTTATGCAGCTATGAATACACTTGGAATCTATCAGTGCTAGTATCGATAAATGGCTTGTGGGAAAAAAAATCAATGCTGGCTTGCATTAACAGAAAATGTATCAAAAAACAAACAAAAAAAACTTATTATAAAAATTGATTCAAATTCCAAAAATAAAATATTATTTTATTTCTTAGTTTTTGAAACCAAAATTCAGATCAATGTCTAAATCTGTACCTTCTACAAGTTTAAAACCAAAACAGATGATGAATGAATTGACATGGGAAATGTAAATTTGCTTTACACAACATATAAATTCATCTATGCAAGAACCTTTCGCGAACTGATTTCATTTACTCAAAATATAGTGCTTTCTCTATTCGCTTATACGTATTTCGTCCTATCAGCACTCAGCACTGACAGCGACTCTGCAAAAGCTATAAACATGGAATTAAATCGTCTTCGTCGAAAGATAATTATAAAATAACTCTATATGGAAGCTATAGCGCAATCTAAGCATAAAAAAGGTCCGAAGAATCGAAATGCGAAGATATCTTAGTTTTTAAATCCAATATTCAGAGTATTGCCTAAATCTACGCCTTCTATAATTTTCAAAGCAATGTTATCATTATTATGGTTCTCAGCATATTCTATTGTAGCGAGATTAAATAAAACGAGCGGTTCGAATTTATATAAATATAATTATTTATAACTTTGCAGTTCGATACTCTCTTATCAACTAAACTTACCCCTAACATCGTTACATATATATATATATATATATATATATATATATATATATATATATATATATATATAGTAGTTTTGAGTTTCTTTGAACCGTATTATATTTAATATAAAATTAATATTTCTTGGGTTAGGTTCAATAAAGATATATTACATGTGGAACTAGATTTTATTTTCCATTGCAATTAATCAACGTTTCGGCAGGAAACCCTTGCCTTTGTCAAGATTCTAAAATGTGTATATATATAAGGACAAACAGATATTGTAAAATATGTATATATATATGACTTACCAAAACGTAAAACGTGACACAGACATTAAACGAACTGACATATAAAAGTTGATATCTGATATCTCATTGTTTACTGTCATTAGTATATAATTATTTTTATATGGGCGTATCGTTGATGTTTTTGAAAAAGGTAAGGTGGAGATATATTATGACTTTAAGAGCTTTTTATGATGTTATATTGTTATTGTTTAAATCAGATTGAAATATATTTTATTTAGGTTTTGTGTATCTTTTTTGTCATTTATTGCGTTGGTGTTTCTTTTTATTTCTATTGATTCGTATATCTCCCTTTTCTTTTTGTTTTTTTCTGTTTTTAAAATTTTAATGTTTTCAAAGTCAAATTTATGCTTCTTTCCGCTTTCATGTTTTGTGAGCGCAGTGACGTTGTTCTTGTCGTATTTGTGAGAACGAATTCTGGATTGAAGCAGTTGACTGGTTTGACCGATATAGACACCTTCACAGTTTGTACATGGTATCTCGTAAACAACATGTGATTTTTTAAGTTTTGGAGTTTGTGTTTTAAGTTTTGTGAAGTATTTATTTAAGAGGTTGTTGCCTTTGTGGGCTACTGTTATATTAATTTTATATATATATATATATATATATATATATATATATATGTATATATATATATATATATATATATATATACCAAAGTTACTATATTCTAAAACATTCCCACCTCTAATTCCCCTACGTCACGGATTATTCTCTTGCGTTCGAGAGATCTGTGGATGGTTCTCGATGCCTGAGATGCCTCGAGATGCAACCGTTACACGGGCCACGCTAAATGCATGTTCGTAACACTGTTCCCCACTTAGATCTAAGCCTCCCGATCAGCAACTCTATATGTAGGCCAAGGATGGCGGAATCTACAGGACTCTCCAACGCTGCATAAACACCTCAGAAAGAAATAACAGTCTACTAACTTTGAAGGACATGATCTCTTTGGGTTAATGCAACAGACGGTAATTTGTACGCTGATTTCTCGGAAGATGATTTCAAGCATGCTTCTGACAATCTTCCAGTCCAGCTTACGTAGTGCATGGCCTATCTTGAGTAAAGCCAAATTCTTGATGTCGTAATTGCACACAATTTTCTTCAAATTAGTTAGAGCACACCATATATCCTTGTAGGTTGCCCTGTCTGTATACGACTTCCTGGTCACCATAAACAGCAAAGATCGAGAACCATCTTTTAATCTCAGTACTCTTCCAACTTTAGGCTGCTGGTTTTTTAACTCGTCCAAAGGACCGAACTTCTTATAAAATACGGATGAGATGCCCAAGATCTTGGGCAACGCAGTGGGCTAGAGAGACGTTATGCGGAACACCAAAAAGATCCTGCTAAACTTCTGTGGTCACACCGAATCCAGCACTCTTTCTCTCTGCGTAATTTGACATATATTCATTAAAGCTTGGTCGCTGGTCATCTTTGATCTCATGTTGAAGGGTTCGAACTTCTTCTGTTTTATTTGAGCCAGCATATAGTGCAAGACGATTTATGTGAACTACTTTTGGTTCACCTTTCAGCAACTTCTTAATTCGGTATATTAAGTTATTTATTCTCTTTTTAATTTCATACGGACCCTCCCATTGTTTTTGCAGTTTAGGAGACAAGCCATGAAGACGTTGTGGATTATAAAGCCAAACAAGATCACCTACTTCATAGCTTTCATTCTTGCATCGAGAATCGTATTGATCTTTCATTCTGTCACTAGCTAACTGGATGTGTTGTTGGGCAAGTTCATGAATATTGTTCATTCTTAACTTTAGGCGATCGACATAATCTTCGCTTGCAACATATTCTTCGGAAGGTCTGCAGCCAAACTCTACGTCGCAGGGCAAACGAACTGTGTCTTATTGACACAAATCAATTTACAAACGTTTTGGAAAAGGGTTGGCTCGAAGTTTTACCCTTTGTCGGAGTGGATCTCCAAAGGAACACCAAATCGGCTGAAGAATTCTTTAACAAGTACCTCTGCAACGGTAGCAGCTTCTTGATTTGGTATCGCGAAGGCCTCAATCCATTTCGTAAAATAATCTATAGCTACCAGGATATATTTATTTCCATCATTCGTCTCTGGAAGTGGACCTGCAATGTCGATTGCTACTCTTTCCATAGGACTATCAACATTTACTGTTTCATGGGTGCCCTCTTTTTACCAACTGGACCATTAATGGTTACACACAGTTCACATTTCCAGCATCATCTTCTTACATCATCTTAACAGTTCATCCAATAGAACCGTTCTCGAATCTTTTGCAGAGTCTTCGTAAGACCAAAGTGTCCACCTAATGCACCGTTATGCAACTGACGCAATACTTCTGACACTTTACTTTTAGGTACAATCAACTGAAGTTTAGTTTCTGTACCATCATTGTTCTCAAAGGTTCTACAGAGAAGATCATTTTCCAGCACTAGGCAATTCCATTGGCTCCAGTAATACTTGACTTCGGGATTACATGCACTAATGTCTTGCCAAGAAAATCTTTCACTTCGACGCATCCAATTCAATACTCTTTTTATACATGTATCATCTGCTTGAGCGTCTTGTACCTGTTGAGGCTGCCATTGATAATTCACGGTGGTTCGTCTCACGGAGCAAAGTTGTTTTTCTAATTTAAGACAGTGATTACAATTTGCACAGCACGGCCGTCTCGAAAGGGCATCAGCATTTAAACGAACTCTTCCAGCCCTGTGTTCGATGTCGTAATCATATTCTTGTAATCGTTCTAACCATCTTGCCATCTGGCCCCCTGGATTACGGCATTGTAAAAGCCATTTTAGAGCAGCGTGATCCGTGTGAAGAAGAAACTTTCTGCCATACATGTATTTATGAAAATGCTCGCAAGCCTTTACTACGCCTAGCAATTTTCTTGTGGTAACGTAATGGTTTCTTTCTGGTTTCGACAAGACTTTGCTAAAGTAAGCGATGACTTTCTCCTGCCCATCTCGGATTTGGAAAATAACAGCTCCTATTGCACTGTTGCTTGCATCGGTGTCCAACACAAATTTTCCTGCCTGTCTAGGGTAGCTTAAAATCGGTGGGTTGATTAACGCCATATTTCTAAGTGTTCGAAAGCGCTTTGACACTCTTCGCTTCATGTATATCATTTGCCTTCTTCTGTTAACTTGGTTAATGGCTTGGAGATGTTTGACAAAACGTCGGTAATATGTACATAAGCCAAGAAAACTTCTAATTTCGTGTTTATCTCTTGGTACTGGCTAATCCTAAATTACTGCAAGTTTTTCAGGATCATCTGTTACACCATTACTTGCTACAATATGTCCCAAGTACTTCACTTCTCGTCGAAATAAGTGACATTTCTTCGGACTTAACTTCGAACTTAACAGCGAACAAATTCGCTACCTACAATCGTTGAAAGACTTCTGTCAGATTATTGGCGTGTTCACCGAAGGATATTCCAACTACAATTACATCATCCAAATAAACCAGTTTTGTCCTCTACTGTTTTTAAAAGAGTCTTTGTATTGTTCTTTGTGAGGGAAAAATGTATTATTAATTCTTATTTCGTTTATGCTGCATAGGTCCGACAAAACATCTCCGTTTTCATTTTTGATATTTTCGTTATATCGCTAATTTATTTCTGTAACTATATTATTGCCAAAACACCTTGTTGAAGTAGTTCACAAGGACATAGATAATTGCGATACCAACAAATATTAGGACAAGTCAGACAAACGAGACAAAGAAAATTTTAATGAAACACAACCATCAAATATTAAAATATATTAGATAATGGTTTGTAAATATTCTAACAAGCATTTTAAAATTTATTGGGCGATTAATCACATTTGAGCCATATGCAGTTCACTTAATCCAAACGGAACTATCCAAGATAGCTTCTTCTTTTTCCTTCTTGTATGTAGTCTTTAAAGTCTCTTTATTCCCCTATAATTCGAGCATTTACGTGTATCCCCTTTCTTGAATATTAAGTTGATGTATCCAACATTTTAATCATCAGGGATATTTTGTCCTTTTAAGCATTTTTTAAATAGTCGAACAAACATCTCATCTAATATTTTTGGTCCATACTTTACTAACTCAATTGGAATGTCTCCAAGTCCTGCGGCTTTACCGTTTTTCGATCTTTTGAGGGCATCGCTTAACTCTCTGGTTCTTATCTCAATTATTTTTGTATGTTTGGATATTTCGATCTCTTGGAATTTACATCTATCCTTTGTCAGTAACACCTCATAAAGGTGTTTCCACTGTTTTAGATCTATTAACTGTAAGTTATATTTTTCCTTTCCTTTCCTCCGGAGCTTAATCTTGGTTCCTGCTTTATTATTTTCCCATCAATTTCGATTTTACACCTTAGTGGGTATTTAGGTGTTGTCATACATTTGGTTTTTTCTACTGATAATATTATATTGTATTTCTTAGCTGTTGTATTAAAGATATCTGTTAATCTATGGAGCTCGTCTTCTGTCTCGATTGCTTTGTTCTGCATTCTGTAGTCATGACCTTTACGTACTGCTTATATTATTTTGTCCATTATTATATTAAAGGGAAGTGGGCTTAACGAGTCACCCTGTCTGACTCCGCTTTATACACACTGTATACACGGTATACACTGTGTTAGTTTTCCATTTATCTTTGCCTGTATTCGATTATGGAGGTAGATGTTTTCGATGGTTTGTATAATATTGATTGGTATGTTTCTTTTATATAGTAGGTGTGAAACGTCTTCGACTTGGATGCGGTCGAAAGCCTTTGTCAGGTCTATAAAACATAGATATGCTGGTTTATAGTACTCGGTGGCCTTTTCTGTTTTTGTATTTGTATTTTTCTTAGTACAAATACGGCGTCTACGCAGGATCTTTCGGATCTGAATCCTTGTTGTTAATCTGATAAAGTTGTTAGTTTATTGATTTTGTTAGTTAGGACTTTTGTGGTAAGCTTAAGTGCGGTGCTCAGTAGATTTGTACCTCTATAATTGTTGGATCTTCTCCATCTCCTTTCTTGAACATTCTTATCAATATGCTGTTTTTATATGCTTCAGGAATCTTGCAGTGCAATATTAGTTTTGTATATTTTATTATCTATAGGGTTATACTTTCTCTCCCGTGTTTTAGAGGCTTGTTGGTTATTCCGTCTGGTGCTAGCGACTTTCTATTTTTCAGTGAATTTATGGCTATTTCTACTTCCTGAAAATTGATTTCTATTTAGTGTCTTAATTCAGGTACGTTATTGTGCTGATTATTATTTTCTTTCGCTTTAAACAGTTTCATCAGGTATCTTTCCCATTCGTTTGCTTATATGTTATTGTATTCCTTCAATTTTGCTATTTCTTTCCGTTGATTTATTATGAATCTGCATATTTGTTTTTATGTACCATAGAAAACGCGTTCCATCCATTTTGTAAAGTGTTTTTAGAGTTCATTTTTTGTTCTTCTTAACAACTGTTTTGTTTCATTTTGTATTCTTCTATAGTTGTCTCGGGATTCGGGGATATTTGATATATTGTACTTCGTGTAAGCCTCTTGTTTCTCTTTACATGTCTCTTTTATGTTATTTACTGAACCATGGTGTATTGTTGTTGTTTCTTTAGTCCAGTATGACTTTGCGTTTTCCTAAAGCTTCATTGCTGCTTCTTCAATTTTGTTTTCAATCTATTCTCAGCTCGCGTTTATATCTTCGATGTCGTCTACTTGTTTCAGCTATGTCTTCTGTGCTAGCCTCCTTTACTACATTTCCCTTGTAAAGTCGTTCCACAGTGATTCTACATTGAATTTTTCCTCGGTGATTTCCTGTAGAACATTTTGTTTTTGTGTTATTTTCATTCTTATCTGTGCTAGTACTAGTTTGTGTTCACTCCCTGCGTCTACTGAGTTTAAAGTTCGGATATATAAAATTTGCTTTGGGTGTAGATTTTTCTATTAGTAACTATAAAATTAATCATAGATTTCTGCCCCCTGGAGCTTCCAAATGTATATTTATACTGGAGTTTGTGGTCGAAAAATGTATTATTGATTCTCAGTTCGTTAAAAGCACAGAGATTAGCCATGAGTCCAAGATAGCTACGGTCTCAAAATTGATTGTTCTAGGGAGAACTCTTTCCTTATTATGAAGCATTAGGTGACTTTAGGTTATGGTGTCATACTTCCAAAAATATCATTTTGCTTTTATATAGATCATAGAAAATCAAAGATTTTATTTAAGATATTATTGGGCAACCAATCTCTCTAGTTCATTTAGCGTTACCCATGGTGCTCGTGTGGTATTTACAACGAACGCGAGCTAGTTCAGACCCCATTACATAACTTATATTATTTATGTACGCCATAGGTATGCTAAATCAATAATAAACTTTTAAAAATTTTCTTACCCATCTAGACGTCGGCGTCCTGCCGCATTTTGCTTTTTCGTTCCGTGCAGCTGAACCCTCTATAGGTTATTAAATAATCACCATAACATTTACACCATTAAAAGCATTTATAAATCTACCGTAATAAAATCAAAAATGTGTAATTAATTGTAAATAGGGTAATAATTAAATATTTATGTATAAATAACGTTTTCGTAGCATTTATGTATTACAAAAATAGATTTGTTGACAGTTCAAAACTTTTTTTGATATTTTTACAAACACACAAGTCAAACTGATATATACTCCGCCAAAAAATTGTCGAATCAGTTATAAAATTACAAATATTTCTCACAGCATTTGGTTAATTTAAATTATTTTTTCTGGTCCTTAAGAATATTAAAGCTAGAATAAATATTAAAGAGAAATTTGTAATTACAGCTTACTAATTAAGAAAAAAAATGTTGTGTGTGTGTGTGTGTGAGAAAGAGAGATGGCATTAAACAAAAAATCTTTTTGTCACAGAAAATTGTTATAAGTATGTTTAAATTTTTATTTTAGAATCGTTTTAAACTTGAATATAATATTATATATGGATTTGTCAGAATAAGATAACAGATTGCTGATATGTTAACTGGTAGGCTAATATTGAGATCAATTAAACCTAAATATAGGCTTCGAGTCTGTTACCTATGATTAGAACAATCGAAAAATAAGTGGTTCAAATCTCCGATAGATTTATTATTACAAGAGCAAAAAGGAGTTTCATAGATTTCAATCCTATGCAGATGCTCTGAAAAGAGGCCATGGTTAAGTTTTAGCCGGGTTATTAACGAATAATGTACTTTATTATAGTTAAAATTAAAATGGGGAATATTTTTTGGTAAGCATGGATGAATAGAAAAGTAATGGTTTCTTCTGATCCTCTTTATATTTTGACATCCATCGTTTACTGTCAATACTCCTGATAATTGAAACAAGATTTTAAAAATAGTAGTGAAAATTTGTAATTTCGGGTATTTCAGATGTATTTTTTGCCATACCATCCACTAATTCGTTTCCAGTTACTCCATTGTGTCCTTTAACCCAGAGTAAAGTAACTGTTTTTTTTTGTGAATTTTAGATTATGTAATAATTTTTTGATATCAACTATAATGGAGTTTTGAAAAATATCTAATGGATGGCTACGAATAGCTTGTAATACTGGCTGAGAATCTGATACCATTACGATGTTCTCACAATAATTAGTGACACACCAAGTTAGGGCTTTCTCTATAGCAGCAGCCTCGGATGTAAAAATAGAACAACATTCAGGAATTCGATATTTCTCAACATAATTGCTGTTTGAAACAAAAAAAGCAAAACCAGTACTTTCAACAGTTTTTGATCCATCTGTATAAATTATTGTTAAATCTTCTCCTAATTTGCTTAGTATGGATTTGAATATCAAATTAGTTAAAATTGGCAAGTCTGGATCAGAGGGCGGTACAATCGTTGGTTCGTTTGTCAGAACAAAGTCTTGTACGTAAAAAGAAAATTTTGGTAGCTGTAATATATAAGATTAAAATTAATTCGTATCGATAGAAGATTCTGCAAGAGGAGGAGAATTTTTTATTCTTCAGTAAGAATTTGTTAAATTTTCTGTCAAAAGTAAACCTATTTTGTGAACCATTTTCTTCTTCTTCTTCAGTGCCTTAACCGGTCCGGATGTTGGCGATCATCAAGGGTATCATGGTTTTGTTGACTGCTCTGCAAAACACCTCCGCTGAGGTTATCCCAAACCATTGTCGGAGATTTTTCAACCACGAGATAAGACTACGTCCCCGTCCTCTTCTGCCAAATATTTTACCCTACATAACGAGTTGAAGAATTCGATAATTTTCCTCGTTCCGCATAACGTGGCCGAGGTACTCAACCTTACGTTGTTTAATTAAATTAAACACTTCTTTTTCTTTTGTCATGCGCTTTAGGACCTCAACGTTGGAGACATGGTCCACATAAGATATGTTTAGTATCCTTCTGTATATCCACATCTCAAAGACTTCGATTCGTTTTTCAGTGGCTTGCGTCAGTGTCCAGGCTTCAACTTCATACAGTAACACTGGAAGAACGTAGCACCTCACTATGCGCATCTTGGTTACCAAAATGAGATCACTGCAGCACAGCAAGGATCTAAACTTAATAAATGTAGACCGTGCCATTTCAAAGATGGATCTAATCTCTTGAGCGTAGTCCCATTGTACGTTGAGGGTAGTTCCGAAGTAAGTGAATCTGTCACTTCTGGATCTCTTCGCTACCTGCCATTCGTGCCCCGGGATCTAAATTTGTACGGCTGACAACCATGAATTTAGTTTTCTTAATATTGAAGTTCAGTCCTTATGTTATGCTCACAGTTCGCACTCGGTCTAGTAAGGCCTGCAGATTGTTTAGGCTGGTTGCTAGTAACACAGTGTCATCGGCGTTGCGGATATTATTTATGTTCACTCGGATTCCCATGTCTAGGTTTGTGAGGGCTTTATTAAAAATCTCCTCAAAGAAAAGAGTCGGCGATAGCACACATCCTTGCCTTACTCCTCGCATGATCTTCACTTAATCGGTCAGCTGGTCTTCGACCTAGATTTGAGCACGCTGGTTCCAGTATAAATTCATGATGATCTGAATGCCCTTCTTATCCAATCCTACTCTTTGTAGTGCGGTGACCATCTTCTGGTGCTGACAAGTAGGACTCTGAAGTAGGACTTGTAAGACGAAAAGTACCTCACGTGTACCCATAGAATTGAGGGAATTCGAATTGCATTTCACCGATATTTTCTTCGCATTTCTTGTAAATTCCGGCATGTATGATTTTAAGAAAAATTTTAAGTGCATGACTCATAAGGCTGATAGTTCGGAAATCTTCACACGTTTTCGCAGATCGTTTTTTTGGTAGGGTTACAAATGTTGACAATAGCCATTCCTCTAGGATATTACCTGAATCGTATATGGCGTTGAACAGTTCAGTTAACTCCTTCGTGCTCACTTCACTCATCACCTTAATAAGTTCAACGGGTATTTTTGTAAACGATAGTTGTATTAAACGTTCTGTTTGTTATTAGACGTTTGTTGGCTAACATTTGCCTACGTATGTGTAAAGGTGGTTCCTGGGTTTCTCCTAGAATTGCTTGGTTTGGTGAAGACATCATAGCTTCTAGACAAATTTTTATTGATTTAAGTTGTATTCTGTCAAGAGTTAATAGATTTGTTTTGCATGTTGAACCGTAAAGAATACAACCATAATCCAGAATGGAATATTGTAGTTTTACGTACTTTATATGGCTGGACCACAAGAGTTTTTTATCCAGAATCATGCCTAGATATATATATATATATATATATATATATATATATATATATATATATCCGGTTTTTTAGGCGTTACGCCCGTCCGGTAGGGATCTATGGAGGAGTATCACCGAGCCGCAAGCCCTTATCTCTTGCTGTACTGCTCCACCATAGGCCGATCAGAACCCAGCATATCCTAGTCTACGCCGTAGATTCATCTAGAATTTTAAACTGCTGCGTTAGACGTTTTGTTTTCTGTACACCGAGCTTGGGCTCGACCCACATCCACTAAACCATTCGACAGTGAAGCGAATGAGAGGCAGCCGCACAGCCCGCTGAGCTATCTGACCGAGCTTTCATGCCTAGATACTTATACTAATCTGCTAAGGGGAAATTATAATCACCTATCTGGCATTTGCCTGTGATATTTTTTCTACTTCTAGTGAAACATACAATCGAAGATACTAGAACCCATTTGTTTCACCCACTTATCTACGATACTAAAGCTAAGTTTTAGATTCAATATACAATCTTCATAGGATTTATGGCTGATATATAAACATATGTCATATCCATCAAACCATGCAGATCTACAGTATAAATACATTTCTATGGTCCCGTAAGTATATTTTCCCAAAAAAAATGTTCATTGCTATTTTGTTTGGTTTTTATATTATCGGTCTTTATTTTACTTTTGTAAAAAGTATACGGTTTGCGTTTGATTTAAAATTTCGTATTAAATATTGAGTATGGAAGGTAGTGACAGTTTAAATTTAAATTTAACAAGAGATCAAGTGGTTAGAATAACTTCTCTCATTTAAGACGGAAGGAATCAGAGATGTCGCAAATTAAGTGGGTATAAATCAGTCGAGAGTATCACGAGTGGTAGTAAGGTACCGAGAGATTTGTCTTTATAAAAGACGAGCTGTAGCAGGTCGGCCAAGAACAACTACACATGTGGACAATAGATTTTTAGTCCTTCAGTCAATGCGTCGTGACTGCAAGTCAACTTTAAAATGACAGCCGAGATTCGAAATGTACGTGTGTCTTTAGAAACTGTTAGGCACATGACAGTGTGAAATTAGGGCCACTGCTCCGAGACTTACAAGGGAACACCGTAGAGCACGTAAACTGGAATATCGACGACTGGGGTAACATACTCTTTACGAATGAGTAAAGATTTTATTTATAAACTTCGAATCGAAGAATACCAGTTTATAGACGAGATGGCGAGCGTTATTTTCAATGCAACCTAAGACCGGCGACAAACTTTTGAGGAAGATCTATCATGTTTTGGAGCGAAATATCTCTTAGGAGTCAAACCGAGTTGGTACAGCTAGATGGAGGATCCTTAATTACTGATAAGTACATTAGATAAATGTTGGAGATACATGTTGTTCTTCACGCCCAATTTATTGGTAATGACTTTGTTTTAATGCATGACAATTCACACCCACCCGTCGCAAGCATCGTTACCGAGTACCTTCAAGAGGTAAATTTACAAGTTTTGAATTGGCCAGCACACAGCTTGGACTTAAACCCAACAGAACATGTTTGGGACCATCTTTACAGAAGGGTGAGAACTGGTAATGTGGCGCCAGCTAATCTTCAGAACCTGCAACGGTTGTTGACAGTATAATGGGATAATATCGATCAAGATTATCTAAGAAGATTAATTGGAAGTATGCCACAACGTTGTCTAGATGTTATAAGAGCTAGAGAAGGCAGTAGGTACGTCTTACTAAATTATCATTACTTTTGATTTTTATTCAATGCTTTTTGTGCGCTTACTTCCAATTTATGAAATACATTAAATGAAACCTTTGTTTTTTGTGCATTTTTCTTTTAATACTTGTTACGTACTTAAAAAACAAACAAATAAACAGCAGAAAAAAATTCATGTTTTAAATTATTTTTAATATAAAATTTGCAGATTCATAATTGATGCGATACATTTTTTGGCGAAGTGTATTTTAAACATGTACATTTTTTGAACAATAATATAATACCGATTTATGTATTTTATATTTAATATACCAATTTACATATTTACACAGTTCATCTCTGTTAAACATGAGTTTAAATCATTATTAATTTTAATAATAATTTTTGGAATTCCTAATTATTCTACACTCACTTTTAGTGCATTTGTTAAAGCAGATTTACTGTTGTAAACATATAAATTATATTTATATATAAAATGGTTTTATTGTTTTGCAAAACCGTTTTATAAAATTATTTAATATTAACAATATGTGGAATATAATTTATAGCACTCATTTCATAAAAGTTTCTTTCTATATAAATTATACCTTATAGCTGCGATCCGTAGTTCACGTTGATACTTTTTTATGATTTTGACTCGGAAATCGATAAAAACTGCAACCACTTTTACTCATGATTTTTTACTATTGCAAATATTCATTTTTATAATTGTATTATAAAGATTTGACTATGGCATTTTAGAATGAACATGAACATGAAGTACAAAACATCAAATATTCCAGAATCTAGAGACAACTATACATGCATACGAAATGAAACAAAGCAGTTGGAAAAAAGAACAAAAAATGAACAATGTAAACAGTTTAAAAAAAGGATGGAAAGCGGCTTCTACGGTACACAAAAATAAATATGGAGATTTATAAGAAACCAACGGAAAGAAATGTCAGAATTGAAGGAATACAATAACATTCCACCAAACGAATGGGAAACATATCTTTCGGAACTGTTTAAAGCATAGGAAAATAATAATCAACACAATAACGTACTTAAATTAAGACACGAAATAGAAATCAGTTTTCAGAAAGTAGAAATAGTCCTAAATTCGCGTAAAAATAGAAAGTCGCCAGAACCAGATGGAATAACCAACGAGCTTCTAAAATACGGAGGAGAAAGTATAACCCTAGAGATGACAAAACTTATACAAAAACTAATATTTTATTGCAAGATACCAGACGTATGGAAAAACAGCATAGTAATACCAATTTTCAAGAAAGGAAAAAAAGAAGACCCCAACAATTATACAGGTATGAGTGTACTGAACACCGCACTTAAGCTTACCACAAAAGTCCTAACCAATAAAATCAATAAACTAACAACTTTATCAGATAAACAACAAGAATTCAGATTCGGAAGATCCTGCGTAGACGCCGTATATATGTACTAAGACAAATCACAGAAAAGGCCATCGAGCACAATAAACCAGCATATCTATGTTTTATAGACCTGACAAAGGCTTTCGATTGCATCCAAGTCGAAGACGTTTTACACCTACTGTATAAAAGAAACAAACCAATTAATATTATTAAAACATCTACCTCCATAATCGAATACAGGCAAAAATAAATAGAAAATTAACACAGTGTATACCAGTACAAAGCGGAGTCAGACAGGGTGACTCGTTGAGCCTACTTCTCTCTAATATAATAATGGACGAAATAATACAAGTAGTACGTAAAGGTCATTGCTACAGAATGGGGAACAAAGAAATCCAAATATTATGTTATGCAGACGACGCTGCATTAATCGCCGAGACAGAAGACGAGCTTCAAAGATTAACACATATCTTCAATACAACAGCTAAGAAATACAATATGATAATATCATCAGACAAAACCAAATGTATCTTCTTCCTTTTGTGCCACTCCTATCGGAGATTGGAAATCATCAAGGCTATTCTGACCTTGTTTACGGCTGACCTAAAGAGTTCATTAGTGGTGCAGCCAAACCACTCTCTCAAATTCCGTAACCATGACATTCTTCTACGGCCTGGATTCCGTTTTCCTTCTATTTTTCCCTGCATTATATTTTGAAGTAATGCGTATTTATGTCCTCTCATCAGGTGACCAAAATATTCGAGTTTTCTTCGCTTTAGCGTTAACAAAATCTCTGGGTCTTTTCCTATTCTTCGTATTACTTCACAGTTTGTTATTCTTTCAACCCAACTAACTAAATGTATGACAACATCTAAATACCCACTACGGTGTAAAATCGAAATTGATCGGAAAATAATAAAGCAGGAAGAAAGGTTTAGATATCTGGGAATAGATATAACTAGCTACGGAGATGTTGAAGAAGAAGTACGACAACAAAGCTTAAAAGAAAGTTAAGCGGCGGGTTCTCTTAATGACACAATCTGGAAGAATTAACATCTAAGACAAGACATAAAAACAAGAATCTATAAAGCAGCAAGTAGACATCTAAAACGAGAGATCTGCTAAAAACAACAAAGATGAAAATACTTAGACGAATATCAGGGAGGAGTCTATTGGATAGGGAGAGAAACGAAAACATAAGAAGAGCATGCAATATAGAAGACATAAATGAATGGGTTACAAAACGAAAACAGGAGTGGAACGAACATATTTGTAAAATGGCAGAGGATAGAATAGTACGAATAGCACGAGATAAGTCACCAAATGGACGAAGAAGTATTGGCAGACCAAGAAAAATATGGTGCGATAATTTAGGAGGCTAATATTAAAGAAGAAACAGGCTTTAAAGCCTACATACTAGAAGGAAGAAGAAGAAAAAAAAGAAGAAGGTATTAAATAAGTTGTTCCCTGAGTTAAGTGCGCGTTAAGGAATAAAAGTATTTCCTACAGATTAATAATAACACGATTAATTAGTGTTGACAAGCACTCATGAGCACTCCAAAACTTCTTAAGCCAGAAGTTTTGAACTCCGTCTGGACCAGGAGATTTTCAGTTATCTCTTTGATGATATTAGAGGCTTCTTCTTTGGTAAAGAGTTCATTGACAATTGTACGGTAGTGTTGACAGCATTGGTGTTAAGAGCAGCTGGTGTGAATAGTTGATTTTCCCAAAACTCTTCTCAAGCCAAGAATTTCTTCTTGGCTTGAGGATGATTTATTGGTACTTTGGATAGTGAAATTAAGTTTTCAATAGAACGCATTCTTAGCATGCACAAAAAGCGCATTGTCACATTTCCTGCTGTTACTAACTTTGTACCTCCTTAGTCGACCTAAATAAATAAAGAGTTTTTGTTTTAATGTATTCAGGCACTGTTGGGCTGTATTGTTTTCTGGATCATATTGTAACTATCTTGTAGTTAGCATTATGTGATCAACTCTTTTAATGATTTTTCTACTTGTCATTTCTTGTATATATTCTGTAATTTCAAATAAATCTTGTTTAGAAGCCGTTTTTCCCATGGTGCAACTCTGTTATCTGTCCTTCTGACGTTGGTATCCGGTCGTGTTCTGATCTTAATTTAAATTATGTTAGCTGTTGCTGTTGCTGCACAGTAAATATGCATGTGCAAATATTCCATCGTATGGGCTTATACCATCTAATTGTGTACGACTTCAGTATTCATAATTTGTAAGATAGCACCTAGTTTCTTATAAAAAATTAATTTTGGTAGCGGTGGTCTGCTAAGTGGATTTGTTCCATTAAACACACCATTAAATACACCTGTTGTGTACTATCAGGTTGAGTTTCTTGTAGGGCAAGCTCAGGAATCTACTAATAGATTTCATTAGAAACTTGATCAACATTCATTTCTTGGTGATTAATTTCCCGTTCGACTTCGCTTCTGATGGTATTGCGTCTAGTATCTGAGACAATATTGTTTCTTATATTTACCCGGTATTGATCAGCAACTCGTTGTTCGGTTACTTGAATTTCTGGGTACTCCCTGCAAAGCTGGGCATACATATTTTCTCGATATCCAATTGTTTCTTGACCGAGGTTTGTCACCTGGTAATAAAAGCGCAAAATATTTTCATTTATGGACGCAGTCCATTTTATGCGCTACCTCGGTCGTCCCGTTTGGGTGAGCGCCGGCTGATGTTCCAGCGCAACACTTTCAGCGAGTCAAGCTCTTGGAATTTTTTGTTCTTGTTGTTGTTGGGCTGCAGCTGATTGTATGACAAGGGCCCGATTCCTCAAACCCGACAACCGACGTCTCTCATGCTGTCACGTCCAGCGCTGGCTCCAGACGTGCCCTGTCGATTCCTGGGCAGCGACCTTAAACACAAACTATTTCACTCCATTTTCATAAGTGTGCATTTTATACCTACTGCCAGATGTCAGTTTTTGTTCCACGGCATGTATCCCTGCTACCCTCTGGGTATCGGTTATTATTATTGTTAATATTATTATATAATTATGATAAATACATAAGAAAGTTTAGTTATTGAAAAACAAAAGAAATAATAATATAAAGACAAAGTGCCTAAATTAGCAAATCAATTTTATTAATCGGTTAATATTATGATACCTATATGAAAGAGAACAACGAAGTGGTGTCCTTATGTAGTATGTAAGAGTGATACATGCTTAAATCACTTAAAGACAATACATATTATTTTATAAATTTTTAAAGCCTTTATTTCGTTATAAATAATGTTATTTCTTTATTAAACAAAAAATATAGATTTAGTAAATGTTTCTTTACATTAGCCAGTGTAATATGACGTATAATCTGTATTTTATTAAAATTAGTAGTAGTTATTAAAGATAGGGGGCGCTGAAGTTTTCATTACGAAAAGACAGACAGAATAAGTAAATTAAAATATTGATTAAATTTACCATCAAATGATATTTATTTATATTTTATTATAAACCTAATAATTTATTTAATTATTTGAATATGATATAATTTGTTAAAAATATAAATAATAAATAAATAATAAATAATTTTTTATTCAAATTAAGAAAAAATATTTAAATTTTCAAAATGTATAACGCTTTGCGCTAGTCTACTGTACCGCTTACTGTAACATTTTTATTTTCTTTATAATTAAAAAAAATTGTATAAATTGTTTGTATTTAACATTTAATTGATTATTTCACATTTCCGTTTGTCTTTTAACTTTAACCGTTTTAATTCTTCAGAATTTTTTTTATTTATTGGTATTTTCAGAAAAAGGTTACGTCTTTTGTCGTACATTATTGCTGATGTTGACATCTTGTCTAAGAACTAGAGCAGAAAGCGGAAATTTTTGCTGCTTTAGAAGTTTTCTAACACGAAGCTAATTAGAAACGCTTGCAATCTACCGATCTTGTTCGTATTTTTTAATTAGTGTTTTATCGGTATTTTAAAAGATTCTGTAAGGACTTTCGCGAACTTGGGTGTTAAACGTAAAGACTCAACGGTTGTTTGCTTATAGGATTATTTTTAGTCTTTGGTATACTTAAGGTTTACCTTTGATGATTTATTCTTTGTAATACACTATTTTGATTAAATATTGTTTAACTTTTCTGAAGTAGATTATTTAATATTAAGATGAGATTTAAACTGATTTACTAACTTTCTGCCATGTTTTAGTTTTGCAATGAACTGTCTTTACGTGTGTTAGTATAATACGTATTTAATCACTCGCGGAGTAAAAACTGTGTTCATTTAAAAAGGACTTGCCTTTAATATTTCAGAAATAAGACATACATATTAGAAAAAAATACCGAAACACGTTAACAACTAACTTGAGGGGACCGGCGTATGTGGAGACCGGCCTCAGCAGTGTTTTGTATATAGTTTTTCTTTAGATATTTATTGAGTGGAATTGTTTTTAAAGTTCATAGTATGTCCTATTTGTAAGGTGTATGCATCTTCTAATTTCTTCGCTTGTTTGATTAGTAGTAGTCACTAGCGAGCCGAGGTATGTAAAGGTGTCAACGCGTTTAAAGATATGACTTCCAAATGGTTTTTCTCGTTCCTAATTTGTTATAGGATCCTTAGTAACCAACATGTACTTAGTATTGTCTTCATTGATGGCTAGACCGACCTGTTTCGCCATCGTTTCCAATTCTAGGAAATATTGCTCAACATCTCGCTTGCTACGCCGTAAGATGCTGATACATTAAACCTGACGAGGCACTGCTTAAACAACACCTATTTCATCTACAAGGACCAGAGGTACAAACAAGTTGAAGGGGCACCGATGGGTTCACCACTGTCACCCGTAATAGCCAACCTTTTTATGGAAGATATAGAATCAAAACCAATAGAAACAGCAGAGCATAAACGCAAACTGTGGCTTAGGTATGTTGATGACACATTTATTATCTGGACACATGGAGAAGAGAAGCTTAACTAGTTCCTACAACACATTAATAATATCCACCCAAAAATACAGTTTACCATGGAACGGGAGAATAACCAACAACTTCCATTCCTATATGTGTTAGTTATTAAGAAAGAAGACGGAAGCATAGGACACACAGTATACCGAAAACCAACCCATACTGACAGGTACTTACACGCAGACTCACACCATCATCCTGCACAATTAAATTCGGTAATAAAAACCCTAATAACAAGATCTGAGAAACTGGCAGATAAGGAACATAAGAACGAAGAAATGCAAAAAGTCAAAACAGCTCTAAGAAAAAATGGCTTTTCCATGTATACGATTGAAAAGACACAGAAATCCCGAAACAAAATCAAAGATCCAGAAGAAGAGGAAAAACCAATCGGAAAAACTATCCTGCCCTATATAAAGGGTACGACAGACAAAATCAGCAGAGTGCTACGTAAAAACAACATAGAAACTATTTTTAACACCGACAAAAAAAATCGCAACTATATTACCATCGGCAAAAACAAAAGTTGCATTGGAAAATCAAGGTGTATACAGAATCCCGTGTGAGGACTGCGATAAATCGTACATCGGACAGACAAATCGAAGGATACAAGTTAGACGCGAAGAACATCGAAACGCCATCGAAAGAAAACAGAAAACTTCATCTCTAGCACAACATGCCATCAACACAGGACACAAAATCGACTTAAATGGAACAACAATGCTAGCCAATATCGAAAATAAGGCCAAACGTGTAATCAGGGAAGCCATACAGATCGAAAAACATCCAAAAAATTTAAATACCAGAGACGATGCCCAAAGACTCCCAAATACGTGGAAACCAATTCTACAGAAAAACGTAGAAATTAAAATAGCGAAGAAGACCCCGCCCACTCTGCGCACAGGACCAATAACAAGAAGCGCTTCAAGGTATTTAAACTTAGCGAGCAGCGACCGAGAAATCAGTTCTCCTGAAACATCAAGACGAAGCAGAACTAATCTGACTTGACAATGGCAAGTGTAACCTTGCCGAAACGTCGTCAAAACAATGGTTTTTCTAAAAACAAAATTACTTAACACGGAGTCAAACCCGGAAAACAACTGAAATCACTTATAGCTCCCGCGGAAGTTTCAAATCCAATATATACATATATATATATATATATATATATATATATATATATATATATATATATATATATATATATATATATATATATATATATATAAGGATCACTCAGACGAGTGGTGGGTTCTTATATCGGTCTCTAGGTGGAGAAATAAAAGACAAAGTTGATAGGCTACTTTATCTATTTTGAAGACGTTTCGCTTTCGAGTTTTGAAAGCATCATCAGTTCATCTAAAAAATTATTACAATATGAGAACCACACAATCATGGAAACGATGTTAATTGTTACCTTAAAAAGATATGTAGCAGTCAATGTTATTAACAAACATGTGAATGAAACTAAGTAAATGGACATAATACGCTGATCTTGTATAACATATATATATATATATATATATATATATATATATATATATATATATATATATATATATATATATATATATATATATATATATGTATATATTCGTATGAACTTTACACATTGCAGTTTTACATAAAGAAAAGGAAGAAAAAAGTGACAATAACAATAATAAATAAGTAAGTAAATAAGTAAACACTGACACAGAACATATAAAATTAAAATTTTTTAAAATTAAAGTCGAAGGTTACATCCTCGAAGCCAATTTGTCGCCTTGAGAGTAAGTTGGTGGATTTCTTGAAGGCTTACTCCCAAGGCGACAAATTGGCTTCGAGGATGTAACCTTCGACTTTAACTTTAAAAAATTTTAATTTTATATGTTCTGTGTCAGTGTTTACTTATTTACTTACTTATTTATTATTGTTATTGTCACTTTTTTCTTCCTTTTCTTTATGTAAAACTGCAATGTGTAAAGTTCATACGAATATATATACATATATATATATATATATATATATATATATATATATATATATATTTATATATTTGTATATATATATTTATATATATATATATATATATATATATATTTATATATTTGTATATATATATATATATTTATATATATATATATATATATATATATATATATATGTATATATTCGTATGAATTTTACACATTGCAGTTTTACATAAAGAAAAGGAAGAAAAAAGTGACAATAACAATAATAAATAAGTAAGTAAATAAGTAATCACTGACACAGAACATATAAAATTAAAATTTTTTAAAATTAAAGTCGAAGGTTACATCCTCGAAGCCAATTTGTCGCCTTAAGAGTAAGTTGGTGGATTTCTTGAAGGCTGCCAAAGAACTTGGTGGCTAGACACTCGAAGACGATGTGGTTAATTGTTTGTTCAGCGGCGCTGCATTTGTCACATTCCGGGCTGGCATTTATACCCCATTGATTCAGCGATTTGTTATAAATTCCATGACGAACTCGTATTCTATTTAGGTTGCACCATTCACGACGGGGGAGAGAAAAGCCATCTGGTTTGATTGTGGGGTTTTCTATCAGATTGGAATTTCTGATGTCTGGATTCCATTCGCCCATCCAGTGCTCTTCGGTAGTGAAAACAGCCAATTTTGTAGCAGTTCTAGTAGGTGGATGTCTGGATTTCAGTCTTAACTGCATTTGGTGTAGTTCAGCGATGTCTATGTTTATCGGTAGTTCTGGGTTTTGTTGGCATTTTTGAACTAGAGTGTTGAGTGCGGCTAGTCGTCTTGTTGCTGGTGGAGCGATGTTGCTTAAAACTGGAAGCCACTGGGTTGGTGTGGGCTTTGTAGTTCCCGTTATGTGCCTCATTGTTTGATTTAACTGGGTATCTATGACTTTTGTGTGATTACTGTTTAGCCAGACAGGATCGCAATATTCTGTAGTAGGATATACTAAGGACAGCGCGCTCGTTCTTGTTACCTCTGCATTCGACCCCCATGATGTATTTGCTAACTTATGGATAATATTATTGCGGGTCTTAATTTTTGCTGAAGTGTTTTTCAAATGCTTTTTGAATGTTAGGGTACGGTCTAGAGTTACGCCGAGGTATTTTGGGTTAGCACTGTGCTTTAGCCTGGTTCCATCGCATTCTATGTTTAGTCTGTAATTTGCCCTGTTGTTGTTTAGGTGGAAAGCTGTTACTTCAGTTTTCGATGGGTTTGGTTGTAGGCCCCATTTCTTAAAGTATCTGTTAACAGTGTTTAGATCTGCTTCTATGGTGGATTCGGCGATGTTTATCTCTTCTTCTTGGGCACCCAAAGCCATGTCATCGGCATAAATAAATTTGCGCGAGTTGATAGTTGGTACATCTGACGTATAAATATTAAAAAGTAGAGGAGACATAACTGACCCTTGTGGAAAGCCGTTTAGCAGGTTTCTGGAGTTACTATTTTTCCCATTTAGGTGTACTTGTAAAAGTCTGTCACTTAGCATTTGGTTTAACAACCTGTTGATTGCACGGCACGGTAACATCTGGTATATTTTATATAAAAAGCCCTCTTTCCACACTGTGTCGTAGGCGCAGGTCAAGTCTATGAATGCTGCTACTGTTTTCAGTTTCTTTTAGAATCCGTTTTCAATAAATATTGTTAAGGAAAGGACTTGGTCGCCACAGCTTCTTCCCGGCATGAATCCAGCTTGTTCTTTAGGAATATTTGACTTTGTAAAGTAAAATAATCTCGTTTGGATTATCCTCTCGAAAATCTTGTAGCAGACGCTTAAAAGTAGTAGACCAATTATGGTGCAATAGAACAGGTTTACACATTATACACAATAATAATAACTAGTATCGAAAACAAGCAATACTGTACTGCTGCCTTTTTAGATGCTTCTCAAGCTTTTGACAAAGTGTGGTACACAGGACTTCTATATAAGTTAAAAAAACCTACCTTAAACTTACTTCAAACTGCTTAAATCATACCTTACGGAAAAGAGATATCTAGTAAGGTATAGTAAAACCTATATAAAACTCTAAAGTAGTTTTTATGTATGTAGTCAATTTTTCCTTTTTCTCGTTTAAGTCGAGGACCTGAAAACCTATATTCATTTTTTTGACAATTTTTTCTGTTGAAAATCTAATCTTAGAACTTTATGTATTATATATTCTCTGTTTTTTTATACAAAGTGGAGACGTGGACTATTTACGATACCATGGAGATAATAATACAGAAATTAGAGACGTAAATATACTTATGCATTCTTAACATTGGGCCAACAAAGACGTAATCATCAGAATATACTATCAACCTTACCTGCTGATCACAATAAAATATCAAAAACTACAATATTTTGCATACGTTGCAGAGACAAATAAGAATAACTTTAAGGAGTGTATTGAGGCAAGCTAAGTCTAGGACTAAGAAAAATTTCTTGGCTTGAAAACCTGTTCAATTGGTTTAGAGCAACAAATGCACTATTCTGCACCGCAGTAAATAATGTTCGCAGTACTTTAATGGTGGCCAACCTTTGAAATGGATTAGGCGTTTTAAGAAAAAGAAACCACAGTAAGCAAAAGTGAAAAGAAATTTAGAGCAGTGAGTCAAATAAAAGATCTTCATAAATGTGGTAGAAAACAACTATCTTATAAGAAGAAACTGAATATTCTACTAGTCTTTTAAAATATTCCCTATAACAATTAACCCTCCGTTAGTCGCTATCGGTCTCACACACCGACGACAGAATTATTCATTTGGGATTTACAAATAACTGTTATTTTTTTATCGCTACTTTCTGTACCTCTCCCTATCAACCAAACTCGTGTTATTGTACATTCTTACATTCCTGGGTACAGTTGTGTAAGTTTTACAGTTATTTTCGGTGCCAGAGTCCGTAGCGACTAACGGTGTAGCTATTATTTGTTGCAGAACTTGCAGAACAGGTAAATATTTATCATCTTATTATTACATTTTATCGGTAAGTTTTTGTCAATTCTTATTTATAGATGTTCTTTGAAGCCAAACAAGTTTGACTCCAACTCTTGTTGGAATTATGGACAAGGTTCCTATCCACGATGAAAATTATTTTGACGATAAGGGAAGTGAAAGCGAAATAGATCAAATTGAGGCGGTGATGGTGAAAATGAATCGGAACAAGATGTGACAGATGAGAAAAACGAAAGTGGAAGTAATACCTTAGCGTTTATTGGAAAATTTAGCGTTACTAGATGAAAAAAGGCTGTTCCACCGTAAAATGTTAGAACAAGACAAGAAAAATATATAGTACGTAATACAAACTAATGCTTGTATTTTGAGAACGATATCCGATGTGCAAATTAAAACATCAATGAACTTACTTTAACATTTAATTGTGGCTTATTCCCATTTAAACAGTAATTACTTAAAAATACCACAAGACAGTAGCTTCAGAACAATATTCACAATATATTGTTATACTAGTGTTTTTCATTTTATATCTGTTTTTTTTTTTCAAAAAAATATTTTCAAAAATATTTTTTAGTTATTCCTATAAACAATATAAAATATTAGTATGAATTTTATATTAAAAACAATTTTTTTTAATTGTCGGTCTCAGACACCGTAGCGACTCTTGATGCTCAGTTTTTCCTAGCGACTAACGGAGGGTTAACTGCAAATAGCATTGTATAATCACCTTATCCCTTTAACAGTAATTAAAATGTTATAAACCAAAAAGTGACGCATCTTATTAGAGGAAGTTTAGTACAGGATACATTGGTAGAAGACGTTCATAGACGATTTTGTGAATTAATAATATAAAAAAATAAAAGAAATCCTATGTTCATAGAATAACAATTTTTTTTCCTGAGATAAAGCTATATTTCTCCTAAACTATCGTGCAATCATTAAATTTGTTTACTATTTACTTTCTCTAAAAAAAAAACAATAAATAATATTTAGCAGAGACCAGCTTAATTTCACACTCAAAGCTTAACAAACAGAAAGGCGTGGGGCCAGGATATAAATGGCTTAGCAGAGACTAAAGTTAACAATACCTAAATTCTAATATAAACCAACCCTTTCAGAGAAACTTACAATTGGTTTGGCAACCACTTTCAGATTTCGACGAACAGGAACTAGTTTCTAAAAGTTACGGTAACTTCCTCTATACGTTGTAGTTTGTAGTTATTACGCAAGATGACGCCGTAATTTAATGCGAAATTCATTGTTACACGTCTTGCACCCACGTAGCTGTTTTTGTAAAGGCACAAAACTGAAGTAGTCAATATTGATTCTTTGTACAATGACTCCTTTACCATCGATATTTTAATTAAAACCAATTATGGTATAATATTAATAAAATAGTTTACGTAAATAAAAAATAACGTCAAATAATTTAATACAAGTCTTAAATAAATTACAATAATTCAACAGTATGAAAGAAAAAATTTATTTCATAAAAAAAATTAAGAAAAATACTTTTAAATATTGCAAAATTATTTTTCAAATACATGTCGATTTTTGCTTATAAACATTTAAAATATCTTTTTACCCATTGCTTGCAGGATGATTATTTTTTCATATTTGGAAATTTTCTTTTGGCCTTTTTCTTATTTACAGCAGCTGTGTTTACAAAAATTTAAAGACCTAATTAACGTCATTTTAAAGAATACTCATCTGAAAAATACACCTTTCAGAAGAATCGATCAAGAAGATTCAAACTGTGGTCCCCAAAATCGACTGGTTGTGTACCTCGCGAAAGCAATGGGGGAAAAGGAGCTGTTAATTGTATCTCTGGTGCTTGTTTATGGATTCCGACTTTCTTTTTTATGCGTATGCACATTTTACATACATTACCAATATTTATTATTCAAATAAATAAATTGTTAAATAAACTATCTATTTTTTTTATTAATTTTTTTTAGTAGATCATTGTGCCGAATATGAGACCCCTTTTTATTTTTATATATAATTATTAATCAAAATAGGGAATAAATATAACATAGTCAGGTACTAGTACAATATATATTTAGGATAATGAAACAAACACTTACTTGTCGAAAAACATGTTTAAACCTATATAAAAAAAATACATATGTAAGTATGACATTTTTGAACATTGAAAAAAGTATTCCTATTATGAGACCCTTTTGTAAAATTAATTGGCATTAACTACAGCTTAGTTAAAACATGACTACAAATATTTAAATGCGTCACATTGTTTACTAAGAAACAATTCATCAGCCCCACATTCTTCATGTGCCCATCTGCAACAACTACGACACTGGCACCACTGCTCTCCTCTTTTATCTTGGGAGTAAAACATCCACAAAACAAGCATTCTGCATCATTTTCATCAGGACCATCACTACTGTCATGTAAGGAAATGTTGTCATCTTCACAAGATGAACTACTGTCATTTTTGGTGTTAAAGGGCAGTTTTCTTCGTTTTGCATTAGGTTCTTCAGATTGTAGCTTTCCTTTTCCTGTTATAACCCCTTTTCCGTTACCTTTGAGAGTTCCTCCTCGCTTAACAACTTTCCTGGATTCGGTTTCTTCTTCATTTTCTTCGGTGATAGAGGGACCTTCATTTTTATTTTTCTTACTAGTGAAAAGAGATTTTTTCACAGTCGGTCTACTTACAGTTCTCTTTTCAATGATTTCAGCTAATTGATTTTTGTAAGGTGTTGATGTGATTATGTCAGCTTTACAGACCCTACTTAGTTTTGACGGATCAATAACCTCCAAACTTGGTAAGGGGTTAATTTCTTCAGGTGAAACTAATGCTGGGACAGCCCTCATTTGACCTCCATCCATGTTGGTACCATCAGTGTCTAGGCCTACTTCAGAATTGGACACTGGTGTTGATGGGCTATTTATGGAGACAAGCCTGTGAGAATGAATGGAGATGTCTTCTTCATTGAACGCTTGTTTATTTAAAGGAAACAGTCCAGTCTTTTTAAATCCATTAATGGAATTATTCATTGTTGCAGCCCTATTTTAAGCAACACCAAATAAATTTCCAACACGTAGGTTTGTTACAACCTTCCCAGGATTTGAGTATAACCAATCTTCAATCGCTTGGCCATAAAATGTCTTCAATGGGAACATAAAGCTCACGTCAAGCGGTTGCATTTTGTGGCTTGAATGCGGCGGGAGGCACACAATCGCAACATGGTTATCCCTAGCCTTGTTTATAACATCAATATTTCTTGTGTGCGAATTATGCCCATCTAGTACTAACAGTACAGGATCATCCATTGAAGGCTTCACATGTTTTATGAAGTGGTTAAACCACATTGTAAATAGATCAGTCTGGATCCACCCAGATGGATAGCATGCAGCGATCGATCCTGGAGGGGTACGGTCCATCAAAGCATCTTGCATGTTTTTACGAGGCCAAACAATCAATGGAGGCACATATGATCCTGCTGCATTCATGCATGTCACAACAGTAATAAGATGTCCTCTTTCTGCAGAAGTCAGTGTCCCAACATTTTTTTTACCCTTTAGTGAGATAACCTTAGCTGCTTTGTGCTGAACAATTGTTATTCCAGTTTCGTCAACATTGTACAGTCTATGTGGCTGGCTCCTGATTATGTCTAGTTGAGGTTCATAAATGTCAAAAAAATGTTTTACACTTTCAGCGTTAAACCCTTTAATTCTCGCAAAAGTTGGCCCTTGAGGTTTTTTAAGAGAAAGCTGCGGATGACGTTTTAAAAACCCTGTCAACCATTTATCCCCAACACTATTTTTCTCTAATGAAAATGGATGCTTCAAACCATTTTTAATTACAAGCTGAAAAGCCATTTTCCTTATATCCTTTTTTCGCAAGCCATAAAATCTTGCGTCCATGTCAATACAATATTTAAGTAACAAGTTTTCGATTTGCTCTGGCAGAATGGGTTTCCTTCCTAAAGGAACTTCAACCAATGATTGAGCGGTTTTATCAACATTTTTGGCATAACGTTCCAGTGTTCACCGTCTCATCACAGTCCTGGCGCCGAACAGAACAATCCGTAATACAAAATATTCTTTAATGGAAATATGGCGCCGGCATTCACATTCATCATTCGACGAACAGTTTGCCAGCTGTCAGATAGTTGATAGTTCTGTGACCAAACAGGACCGGTTCGGCGTCGGGACTGTGACGGGACTGATGTGTCTAAATCGACCTTAAATTTGTATGCACTTGTTTTCTCAGACACGCCAGCGGTCACGGCTAGCGTCGACGGTTGGCGTTTACCCGCTGCGTGTGTCCGTTCATATGATTTCGAAGCATTGCAGCGGTTGGACGTTATGACAAACGAAAGCAAAATGAAAAAAGAACAAGATAAAATACATACAAATAATGTAATAATTAATTTAAACATAATTTTTAATTATAACAAGTATACAACGTAAGACTGCCAAGTGACCCTTCCAGATGGCGAACACAAGTAATCTTTTATTTTGATCAGTATTTTGGAAAAGAGGCATCAGTTGTTCGAAAAATTTCTAACGTAGACAGAAACTGTACCAGAAAAATCTACTATTCATAAATTTTTCGAGTCCATGGTTGATACTGTTTCAAATTTTACATCACATATTATTGCTGAAATTAGGTTACAAGTTTGTAAAATATTAACAGAGATGGAACTGAAAATTCATAACGAACAGTAGCTGTTTTTGTGAACGTCGAAAATATTGTATGAATTTTTCATTATCACATTTAAGATGCGTATGAATTAAGTTACTAAATATCCGTTCATTCTCTCTTTTTTTAAATATATTGTAAGTTTGTCTTCTTTTCCTTAAATTTCTAATTATTAGTTCAATATTTGCCTCTTCTTCAAGTAACAGTTTCATCAACATTTTTTTCATTATCATTTTCATTATTCATAAAGTTCTTTGTATTTTTAATCTAACCTAATAATCGACGTCTATACCTATTGATATCTACCAGCAAACTATCTAACTCTAGAGAAGCCATTAAACCGTTACCGACGACGTGTGGACGTTAGCCGCAACGTCCAAACATCTACGGCCGCGGCTTACATCTGTTCAGAGAAACCAGCGCCTTACCTTGCAGCCTTTTTAAATACCTTCTTCTTCTAGTGCCGTCTTCACTAATCTTCTTCTTTAGGTACCATCTCCTCTAAGGAGGTTGGTAATCATCACATCTATTTTCACTTTTGAGATTGCAGCTATGGAACTGCAATTATACCACTTTCTCAGATTGTTGAGCCAGGATATGCGTCTTCTTTCAGTACTGTGTTTTCCCTGTATTTTTCCCTGCATTATGGTTGGTAACAACACATATTTATCCCCTCTCATAACGTGGCCGAGATATTGTAACTTTCTTATCTTAATCGTAGTCATAATTTACATTTTCTTTGTGATCTTTCTGAGAACCTTAACATTTGTTATTCAGTCTACCCAACTTGTTTTTAATATGCTTCAGTAGGTCAACATCTCGAATACTTCAAGTTGATCGCTCAACTGTTTCTTTAAGGTCCAGGCCTCCATCCAATATAGCAGCACTAAAAACACATATGAACGTAATATTCTTATTTTGAATTGCAAACTAAGGTCTCTACTATATAATACTTTTCTCATCTTCATAAATGTTGCTTTAATTTGTCCAATTCTCATTTTTATTTCTTCTATATACTGGGTTATTTTCATTGATAATTGTACCAGGATAACTTTTTCTATTGGAACCCCTCTTAGGTTTAAAATGTCTTGTTGTGTTTTGGAAATTGTCATCAATTTTGTTTTTTTAGCACTAAGCGTTAGTCCGCTTTCCTCAGTAAAATTTACTACATTATCTAAGAGTGTCTGTATATCTTGTATATTCTCTGCAATTAGTATAGTATCATCGCCATATCTGACATTATTGATGGGTCTGCCGTTGACTTGTATTCCAATTGTTATATTTTGGAATGATTTTTTAATTATTGCTTCCGAATATGGATTAAACAATAAGGGGGAGGGTATGCAACCTTGCCTTGTGCCTCTTTTTATCTCTACTTCATTCAAAAGTTCTTTGCCTACTCTGACTTTTGCTGTTTGGTTAAAGTAGAGATAAGTTATTATTTTTCAGTCTTTTTTGTCAATGTGTTTATCTTTAAGCAACTGTCTAAATCGGTTGTATCGGACCTGATCGAACACCGTATTGTAATCAATAAAACAATCATAGAGTAGTTGGTTTGCATCCAGACTTCTTTGCATGAGGACGTTAAATCCAAATAATGCCTCTCGTGTACCCATGGCATTCCTAAAAGATACAATGCCGCAACACACATAACATACAAATGTCTATGTCGCTATATAAGTGTCAATAGACTAGAAGAAATGATCATGTTCAGTTGGTCACTTTTGCATGAAATATGATTCATATTTCATATCGACATTGAACTGCGACAATTGGCTATTACGACTTTGTCACTTTTTGATGTTTTAGTTTTACCTATATGTTGTATGTTTATTTGTTGAACGATAATGTGTTGTAAAAAAATATATTAAGTTTATCTTTCATTATGATGTCCAGGCGAAAGTTTTTAGTACAAACGTGTTTAGATGAAATTGAAGCTAGTACTTCACATGAGAATAATGCAGGTGAGTGTTGAAATTTCATAATATTTATTGAAAATAATTTTGAGGTTGTAACAAGGAGAACAAAACATAAAAGTATTTATTACTTAGCTCTTAGCAGATAAACTTTTTCCTTAAGAAATAATATTTATCGCCCCACTTCCTAACTATCAACAGTAAATGCTGCTGATACAAGTTAATATTCTGTGCAGATTTTTGTTGCTGATCATTTTGTTGTTTTCAAATATAAAACTTATATTGAAATCAAATTGCAGTGACTAATAATAAGTAACGGTTTTAGAACTATGGTCTTCTAAATCAACCAGCACTATCGAAGGTAAATATGCATTTTAAAATTGATCTTTTTATCCTAAACTAATATTTTAATTAAGTTCATTCAATGCTACTCTAATGCAAGGATGTTCAACTACCACCGCTGATAATGGAAGAGTACCAAACATAGTAAAGAATATAATAGCGCTATTGAGATGCGTAATAATATACTTGTGTCACCTACGTTTGAGGAAAACGTCGTTGATAGTGGTTTAGATTTTTCTGCCGGTATTAGTGATAACTATTTTCCGAATGGTGATGAAGCTTTATCAAATGTTGAATCAACTGATAGTGATGTACCCTTGTCCAAACAAGAATGTCAAGTTTGTCTTACAAATCCAAAGGAACTGTTTCAGGAAAATACACGATCTACTTGAAGACAATAGCTGCAGATTTAGAAGAAAAATATAGGGTTATTTTAAAATACGAGGTCATTTTAAAAAATATAAAAAGGTCATTTTAAAATACGAGACGAAGCAAATGTGATGACTGATAATAGTTTTTTACAAAGCGTTCTGCAAACACCTTCTTCAGATATCTCACCAATGTATAATGCTAGACAGCTGTGTGCGTACAATCTCACAATTTACGAGGCAGCTAGTCAAAAAGCCCACTGCTACGCATGTACTGAAATGAATGGTCAAAGAGGCATTTCAGAAATGGTACAGGCCTGCTTAAGTTCATAAAATCTCTGCCACAAAATATTATCGAAATAAGTTTGTTCTCTGATACCTGTAGCGGTCAAAACAGAAATCAGTTTTTGCAAGACTACCGGAAAGATTCAGGAACCAATCTTTATGAGATTTATCCCTTTGTGAAGACCATCTTAAATAATACATCCAATAGAAGAGACCAAGTAATAATTAACCGACTAAGAATTGGACACACTGCACTGACCCATAAATTCTTAATCAACAAAGAATCTTCTCTAGCCAGTACCACGTATCTTCTTCGTGGACTGCCAGTACCACGAAAAAACAAGAAGAAAATATGGAATCTCAGATGACATCAAAACCACTTTAACCATAAACACTGACCTTGTAATAAATTATTTAAAAGATTTACGTTTATATACATCTATTTAATGTAAATATAATAAATTCTTGTGTACTGTTACGATAATTATGGCGTTTAAAACTGTAAATATATTATGACTAATTCTGTTTTTGTTCTAGTCCTTTCGACGTTTGTTTACCAAAAACCACTAGACCCCAATTTTGATGAGCCATCTACGACTTGAGGTTTTCAAGCAGTTGAAAAACTAGTTTCAGCCGTCGACCGCCTTCTAGTTCTTTCACCGAAATACCAGTCTATTCGATGGGGTCCCGTTCTAATGAAAAAGGTCATCGATCCTTCTAGATAACGGCAGTTTGTGTATATAAATGAAACATTTTATTTGGAAGGACATTTAATATCTGAAGATTGCGCGCCGCGTTTTTAAATTGTAACGCACATATAATAAATTAATTGTAAAATAAATTAGTACAAATAAAGACTTATATTGTGTAATAAATTTGTGAGTGTTATAAATAGAACCTTTAATAAATAAATAATAAATAAATTAGAATTAATAAAAACGTTATAGTACGTTACTTCACTAATAACCCTGCCGTGGTTGATGTGGATTATATGTTAAAATAAAAAAAAAGAAATCAGCTTATTACAGCATTATTTATTTATCGTACAAAACAGCAATTTAAATATTGTACAGCATATTTTTTTAGTATCCGGACATTTTTATATGGAAGTAGATTCCATGAACAGTGCCATAGAAAACACTGAAAAAAATGTTTCAGTATACAATATGTATGACTGGTTAAACATTTTTAGATTGGCACGCTCCAAAAGAGGCCGAAACAAAAGAAGTGATCCATTTAACGTACAGGAATTAAGGTATAATGATTTTCTTGATATAAATACTCTAGCTGCTAATACTCTTGAAAATAGAACCATTGACAAAAACAGAATTTGTATTCTTCTTCTTAAGGTGCCGTGCATTTCTGCGTAGGCGTCCACCGTACATCGTCTTGTCAGGTGAGATGTTAAATATTCTGGTTTAAATAATTCTGTTTTTAGCAGCATCGCGAAGCATTTCATAGCTGTGGATTCCTGTCCATTGTCGAATATTGCGCAGCCATGACATTTTTTTACGTCCGAGACCTCTCCTACCCTCTATTTTCTCTTCGAGTATCAGTCGCTGAAAAGTGTATCGTTCTCCTCGTATAATGTGCCCCAAGTATGCAGTCTTCTTACTTTTTACATAATTAAAAAGTTCCCTATCCTGTAAGGCCGCTCTTCTGAGTACTTCCTCAGTTCTGACCCTGTCCGTCCATGATATTCTGAGCATTCGACGCAGGCACCACATTTCAAACACTTCAAGTTTGTTAATGGAACTGGCCTTTAACGTCCATGCTTCCATTCCGTACAGGAGAACAGGCCACACGTAACACTTAAGCATCTTGTATCGGAGGTTGAAGTCCAATTTGCGATCAGTCAGAAACTTACGAAGCCTCAAAAAAGCATTTCTGGCTTGTTCAACTCTGCTCTTTATTTCATTCTCGGGTCCCAACCCTCATTCAGCAAACATCCCAAGTATTTGAATTGCCTGACTTGTTCGATTTCTTCTCCAGAGACATATATCTTTGCGTTGGGGTAATCATTTCTACTTATAATCATTGATTTTGTCTTCTTGATATTTATTTTCAAACCCCGAGCTTCACTTGCAAGAGTTAGATCATTTAAAAGGCATTGAAGATCTTCGATGTTATCTGCCACTATGGCTGTATCATCGGCATACCTGATGTTATTAATAAATATGCCGTTAACTTTAATACCCTTATTAGAGTCTTCCACTGCTTCTGCGAAGGCTTTTTCTACGTATAAATTGAACAGCATTGGGGACAGTATACAACCTTGCCTTACTCCTTTTTTAATGGAGAAATCTTCTGTTTCGTTGAAATTTTAAAGACGTACTGTTGCTGTCTGATTCCAATACAGATTGGCGATGATTCTTATATCCTTTGCATCCAATCCCAACTCTTGTAGGTATTTTATCATCAATTCATGTTTTACATTATCGAATGCTTTCTCGTAATCGATGAAACAGATAAAAACATCATTCTTTGATCTAAACAATTCTGTATCAATGTTTGCATACTAAAGATCGCTTCTCTCGTGCCAAGTCCATTTTTGAAACCAAACTGACTCCATCCACTGACCTCTTCACATTTCTTAAACAATCTAGTGTGAAGTATTCTCAGGAAAAGTTTTAAAAAGTGACTCATTAGGCTTATTAGTCGGTGGTCCTTGCAGAAGTTCGCACGTGGTGTTTTTGGTAGGGCAATAAATGTAGATCGAAGCCAATCTGTTGGAATCTGGCCCGTATCGTAGATGTCGTTAAAGAGTTTGAAAATAATGTCTAGGTTTTCTTCATTAAGTAACTTGATTGTTTCTGCGTACATATCATCTGGTCCTAGGGTTGTATTACTTTTTAATAGTTTGATAGCGTGTACAATTTCAGCTTTCAAAATACTTGGGCAATACAAATGGTCTCCCAGTTGTGGTGGTTTTTGTGTTCTGTCATCATTGAACAAATTGGCTGTGTACATTTTCCAAGTATTAAGTATATCGCTAGGGTCCGTTATTAATTCATTTTGGTCATTATGTATACCAGTGACTTGTTTTTTCTTGAAAACACCAGCAATTTCCTTAATTTTCTTGTGAAGATTGAAGCTGTCGCCGAGTTTATATAGGCTTTCAGCCTCGGCGCAAAGTGTAGTCATCCAGATCTCCTTCGCCGCTATAATTTCTTTACGAATTTGACTGTGTATATTTCGGTACCCTACTTCGTCCTGCCTGATCTTACACTACCTGCGTTGTTCCATCATCTCTAATATTTCTTCTGTCATCCACTCATTCTTGGTAGTTGTTTTACTCTCGAGTAGAAAAGTGTTGTTCAACTCATCAAATGATTCTTTTATGGTGGTCCATGACTTTTCAACATCATTCTCAGTTGCCATATTAGAGAACCTATTGTTTATTTCTTCTGTGTACGCTTCATTTGTTTCATTGTTTTTGAGTTTTCTAATGTTTACTGATGCCTTCTGGTGTTTTCTTTTAGCTGTAGCGAGCCTCAGTTTGATATTTGCTACTAAGGGATTGTGGTCGGATCCTATGTCTGCTCCAGGTAATGCAGATACCTTAGTAATAGCATTCCTGTACCTTCTATTAATTGTCACATAATCTATTTGGTTCCTTATAATGCCCTGATGTCCGTCTAAAGGCGACTTCCATGTGTAAAGCCTCCTGGGTGGTAACTTATACCAAGTATTCGTTATGACTAGATCTTTGTCTTGACAGTACTGTATCAATCTGTCCCCTCTGTCGTTTCTCTGACCAAGACCATATTTTCCAACTACGTGATCTACAGCTCCTTCCCCAACTTTTGCGTTGAAGTCTCCTAATACGATGTTAATTTCGTGATTCTTAGTCACCTTTAAGGCTTCGTCTAGCTGTTGATAAAATCGCTCTAGTTCTTCTTCTGGCTTGTCTGCTGTAGGGGCGTAGACTTGTATAATATTTATGTTAACTTTTCCATGTAACTGAATAAGTATGACTCTTTCGGAGATCGGGACAAAGTTCTTCACGGAGGCGCGCAAATTTTTGCTTATCAGAACTCCCACCCCATGTCTGTGGTGAGGGTCTGTGCTATCACTACATGAGTAGTAAAGGGTTTTACCAGTAGTATTGATCATGCCTGTGCCTTCCCATCGCAATTCGCTTATGCCGAGAATATCGATGTTAATTCTGTTCATTTCCTGAATTAGATTTTGTAGTTTGCCTGCTGCAAATAGGCTTCTGACATTCCACGTAGCAATTTTGATTGTCTTATCAAGTTGAAACCGGGAGATTCTTCGCACCCCTTGACCATTTAAGGCCTGCCCGGGACTAGGGGCCGTTTGTTTTGTTTCTTCCAACATGACAAGAAAAAATCTACGGACGGATGTCCTGAGGAATATAATGCGGTAGTTTCCTACTTGCTTTCCGCAAGAATTTGTATTAATTGGCTTAAAATTAAATATATGCGATATGAAGCAGATAAACCGCAATATATACTAAGTACAGCTACAGTGATCCAGAGTTTTTTATGTTCAATTTAGGTGGAGGTAATAAACAAGATGTACATTATATAAAAGAAATTCAACTATCATAAAAAAGAGGTTAGATCTTTGTAAATGGGTTTTTAAATATACATATATAAAACCCTTTTAATGGTTTTTAAATATACCCATTTACAAAGATCTAACCTCTTTTTTGTGATACGTGGTATACAGCCAGCTGCAGGAATTATTTTCCTTGTGGATTTTGTCAACTATTATACTTCAAAGAAATTCCTCTTTCTACACCTAAAAGGCAGGATCTTCTAAAATTCTGTAAGACAGGAACAATTCCCTCTGAATTCCATGCTTGGTATTAGTTAATACCATCAGATAGTGGAAAAAAAGATGTCGCTCCAGAGCCATCAGTATTGTCCGATTCGGATTCGGATTAGTTGTACTTGCCCGATTCGGATTCAGATACTTCTAGTAGAGAAACTTTTACATTTTTATTATCATTTTTTAATTAAAAAATAAAGTAAATGTTTTTATTTGAAACTTTAGCCTTACACTGAAAAATAAATAAAATTAAAAATATTTTCTTTGTGTTTTATTTTTGATCAAGAATAATCTTTTTGTGGCTATTATTTGAATATGAGCAAATTTCTACATCAAAAAGTGACCAAGTCAATTTTTTTCGAAAAAAAAAAGATAATGCAATTTTTAGAGCTACTGATAACCACTAACTTCAGCCATTAAATACCTAGAAAGAAAAAATATACACTTGAGTGCAAAATAATCGACTCAAAATTATTTTGTCAAAGTAAGTCTCCTGTTTCAATCTAAAAAGTGTAAATCTAGAAATATTTAGTATAGAATCATTAACCATATTATTGAGTTTAAAAAAAATGGTTTTTTGGTTAATTGGATGACGCATTACAAATAAATAATGCAACACGTAGAGAGGAGGTCAGAACTTGACTCATTGAAATCGACATGCAACGATTTAACGCGTTCGGTTAACATCGTTCACATTAATTTCCATAGCAATCAACTAATACATCAGTCACTTAAGTTCGCAGCTGCATTACAAATGGATACCACACGTCCGTCAACGCAACTCAAGCAGTAGCATTATTGAGGGAAGGCCTGAGCTAGAGGGCCGAGTAAATCGGCTAAATTTAAGCCAATCTGTTGTATCCCAAGTGTATCGTCTGTACCAAGATACTGTTTATTATATCTGTCGACAAGAAGGAGGCCGTAAACGAATAACAATGGAGAGAGATGATCGATTTCTTGTATCGAAATCCTTGAAAAATCGACATTTGAGTGGTACTAAACTCAAAGAAGAGCTTAGAGAGGTCCAAGATGTGGTGACTAGGGTTGGACAGTTAGAAGGAGACTAAAAGAAGCCAACCAATCACCAAAAAGGGCAGCTACGGGTCCCAAGCTAACTGCAGCTCAGAAGCAAAGGCGATTAGAATTTGCTCGCGGACATCTGGACTATCAATGGAGTCAGGTATTATTCTCCGATGAAAGTAGCATTTACCTACATGGCAACGACAAGAGGCGTTGAGCCTATGGAAGGCAAGGAAAGCGATTTGCTCAATTTTGTATACGAGACGAATTGTCTCATAAAGGCGGTTCTTGTATGTTTTGGGCAGGTAGTTCTGTGGATGGGAAAAGCAAGTTGATTTTTAAGCCTGGTGGAGGACGTGGAGAAAGTTTAACGGCAGAATAATATGAGAGACATTTTGGAGGAACATCTGGTTTCATACGCGGGATTTATTATTGAAGCCTTTATTTTAATGCATGATAATGTATGGCATTTAATTTAATGCCATATCGCACGAGTCATCACCACCTATCTATCTGAGATCGGTATACCTACAATAAATTGGCCTGCGTTAAGCCCGAACATAAATTCAATAAAGCATGTTTGGGATGAGCTTAAACGAAGGGTCCAGGATAGAAATCATGCACCAAGGAGCATAATAGAATAGAGAGCTGCGCTTAATGATAAAGGGGAAGCAATGCCTCAAGAATTTATTAGAAAAGTCATCCGATCCATGCCAAATCGATGGGAAAGCGTAATTAGGAGTAGCGGTGGTAATATCAAATACTAAATAAATTTATGTTGTAATTGATGATTTCTCTGTTCATAACGTTTTTCTTACGTTAGTTCCAATGATGAATATTTAGGAAATTCTGTTTGTATTGCATATTGTTTTTATAATGCATCTTAAACCAAATAAAATAGCACTTTTTGTAAGTTCAATAATAGAGTTGTTTGCACATTACATTTTTTTCATACTTCTTACATTGAAACAGGAGATGTACTCTCAAATCTCGCTTTTGAGTCGATTATTTTGCACTCAAGTGTATATTCTTTTAAAAAGATTTCAAAATAAATTCAAATAAAGTTACAGAATATTCAACATCAATTATCTGAAAAGCATCAATTGACTTCAATTTTTGCAGTATACTCACGATATAATTATTTTAGTTTTTAAACTGAAGTAGCAGTAAATTTTATAACGGAGAATCTCATATTATTTTTTGATGATCTGTTGACATAACAAAAATTAGAACAAAGGCGAACTAAATAGTTATACAATTTTGATGCTCTATCTTCACTAGGGAATGGAGCTTGTACGTAATAATCAAAGTCAACATATTCATTTCACAATTTGTATCTGCCACAAAAACCCTCCAGTCTCAACACGTATTACTCGGTTTTACAAGATTTTTTAGTACGCTACCTCATTTAAAATGTAAATCCCGTATAAGTTCAACAACCCTCAGGTCAATTTTTTTGCGTTTTAGCATTTTTCGTCGAGTCATTCTTTATCTCTTCATTAACCCAACAACTGATGGAAAAAGTGGAATTAGTTTTTTGTTTCAGACAGTGACTGATGCTTTATGGCTTTGGATATTCGAAAACAAATTAATGCTTTATTAGGTAAAAATTGCCATAAAATATTTATGTAACATTGTATGTGCATGTCACTATGTAACATTAAAACAAGTTGTGAAAATATTCTACGACTTTAAGTCATAGGAATTATTGTTTTTTTTTAATATGTTTAGTTTTAGAATAGGTTTGAAATGACCGATTTTTTTAAGGACGTTCAACTTTATGAACAGTAGTTATGAACACTTTTTTTTTCTTTGTCAATATAGATTCAGTATACTTATTATCCAGCATTATTTGACTATTGAATATGTCTAAAAATGAGGACTTAAAGGAACTACAACGTTGAAAGAGTTTTTTTATAAACAATTATTTAAAGATTAACTAACAGAGACAAGAGAGCCCTTCAAACAGCTAGAGAACTATGTTCTACAAGGCGTCAGGCTGATAGGATAACCAATTAAAATAAATAAAAGAGAAGTCAAAACCGTATCCAGACATCTAAAGAATGGCAAATCACCTGACCCAGGAAATGTAGCTCCAGAACTCATTAACCCTCTAACTGGCAAGATTCTAAAAATTATTCTATTTACTTGGGAATTTTTTTCAAGTTTAATAATGTATTAAGAAACCTAGAAAAGCTATTAAAATATAATTATCATTTTTTGTTTGGCTTCCAGGTAAAAACAGGTAAAGAGGTCCTCAGGGGGCCCTTGCCGGTTTAAGTTAAAAATAGCGTTTTATTCATTTGAATGGATTTTATTAAAATAAACTTAAAAACAAACGGAAAAGAAAGTGTGTACACTATTTTTTATGGTGATAATTATAAAAACAGTTTTTGGCATTAGAACAACATAAGTGAAGATCACATTTGCTACACCTACATTGAGTTTTTGACACTTTGCAAAGTTTACATTTTTTTTACCACTCTCTTTGTTGAGCCAAAGTGGAAAGTGATCAATACCGTCGAAGCGGATGTCATCAATGGGATGTTTTGCTTTTTTTCCAATGCCAGAAGTAGTTGGTTGCGGTGAGCTCGATTGTGATTTTGATGTTGAAGGTCGGCCAAGTACACGTTTTTCACTGAATACAACGAGGGCAGCAGCAATTTGTTCTCTGAATTATGGTAGCTGCAACAACTTTTCATGTTCCGCTGAGATATTGCTCGAATCATTACATTTTTCAGCATGTATGCGACGGTACAAAATATAAGCGTTTGTTGCAGCCATATCGATCAAGTGGTAGAAAATTCGAACCATTGCACTACGTGTCTTCGCTCTAATATGGTAGCGACCCATCAATCCATCCATCAGATCGACTCCTCCCATATGTCTGTTGTATTCGCGAATGATCTGCGGACAGTTGACTTCGATGTATTTCTTTTTCTTTCGATCTTATCGTGGTACTTTTGCAATATGTTGATTTGGATTTGCTCTCAAAAACGGCTCAATGCCAACGTAGGTCGATGCCAGCCGCACGTTCTTGGTATCTTTCCATAAAATTGTACTGAAATCAACACCGTACGCAGATCCAACATATTCAACAGAATATCCTCTTTCTTCATCTTTGATATCCTTATCCAACGGAAGCTTACAGTTTGGGATTCTGTTTGTCCGTATTGTACCAAGGCTATAGATTCCTCTTGCACGTAAATAAACTAACGAAGGTAAAGACGTATAGAAATTGTCGAAGTAAAGGATGTGATGAGAAAAGCTAGGTATGGTCTGTGACAAACGTACAACAACGTTTTATGTACTTCCAAGATCAAGAATTATATTGTCACCTGCACCGTTGTAAATTTCAAAACGATATGCGTAACCCTGAGAATCACAAAGCACAAACAGTTTGATGCCCCATTTGTGCGGCTTATATGGCATATATTGACGGAGATGATGCTTGAGTTTGGTCGAACACATCTGCTCATCAACACACAATCTAGCCGTCTTTGGAATCGAATCAAAACGATTATTGACCTTATCAGCCAATTTCCGGATGCGAAACAGTGGATCATAGCCTTGCTGACCTTTTCGAATGCGCTGCCTTTCATCTTGAAACGATAAGTGTTTCTTTATTGCCATAAACTTTTTTACAGGCACTATCTTCTGGATGGGGACGAACGCGTTTTTGCTCCAGTAGCTCTCTAGATTAAAGTATCGATAAATCGACATGTACATCAACACTCCGATAAATTTCCGAATCTCCTCACCACTCGCGGCGAATTTTTGTATTGCTATTATCTTGACGAGCTGCATCGTTCGTTTCATTGGCCACCAAATCAATAATCTCTTTTGTGAAGAAATAATTTAAGAGTTCTATTGGTGTTTTCAGTTCTTTTATTGACGATGCCAACCGTACATCTCCTCCTTGGAAAGCTACTTCGTTTACATGCAAGCTCATTGATCGCTTACGCCACGTTATTTTGGTAAATTGTTCCGAATCTTTTTTGGTATCTTGGATAGCTGAAATGAGAATAAAAATAGTACACTATTGCTAAAGTATGAATATATAACTATTACCTCTCCCAGTAAAACCACCAATAGAAGGCGTGATCAAAGGTCCATTATAGGTAATGGCGAACGGGGTCGTTTCTTTGGCTTAGAACTTGCAGCATGTGCGACATCGGCGACTGAAGTAGATGGAATTGCTTTCATACATCTAGACGGCCCAGCCTCTTCCTTTCTTAAAGATTCGACACATTTGTCAGCTTCGATTTGCACCGCCGTTAGCATTGTTGATGATGCAGCAGGTGTTTCTATGTCACTGATATTTAGCGACATGTTCACATTTTGAATAAAATAGTCGCTTGTTTCACCTGCTTGCATTTCACGGATACACTCTGTTATCATGTCATCTGAAGCAATCTCATCCTGCTCGTAATCTGGGTCGATGTCTGAATCATCACTGCTATAATCACGTGACGAATCCGTTTCAACAGAGTCCATAAGTTCTTGGATTTCATCTTCGGTCATTACCGACAAATTAAACTTTTTCTGTCTCCAGCTGTTATTGTCTGCCATTTCCATAAGCAAAATAAACAAATAACTGATGAAAGTTGGTAAACAATAGCACAATAACACAACACAACAATCACAACAAAGTGAGACGAAACTTCACATAAACCGGCAAGGGGTACCTCAGAAACCCTTTTTATTTTCGCTTCTAAAGCACACTCAGAATACTTGTTTTGTAATAATTACAATATATAGTGAAACTTGAAGCTCTAAACCACTCATAAAAAAATGTTTTCACTAAATTTAGATTATTTGTAGTATCATAATTTTACGTCGAAAAAATTTTTTAAATGAGAGATAATTGTTCTGTGTTCACCTCGACCTGTCGCAGAAAACTGAGACAAAAATGTAACGATAAGGTTTAATGAATTTAGAATGCATTTGAAACGGCTCTAGACGAACTAGTGGGGGAGATTCAAAACAGTTTGCGGCTACCTGACTTTTACCTGCGGTTTAAATAAACAATAAGCGAAGGGGCCCTTTTACCAGTTAGAGGGTTAAACATGGACCCAAAATACTAATTCAACGGCTACGACAACTTTTCCAGGAATGCATAAATAAACATGAAATACCTGAGGAATGGAAAGACTCGCATATGACCACCATCTATAAAAAGAGAGATAACATGAAAACTATGAAGGAATTGAAGTTACTAGTAGTATTAGCAGAATATATGGGAAAATAATAAAAAATCGAATAGAATAGAATAGAATAGAAAAAGAATACCAAGATATGGAAGCCGAAGAACAGGCTGGTTTTCGTGCAGGTCGATCTACAATAGACCATGTCTTCTCTATTACTCAGATAATTGAAAAGAAAGTTACTCATGGCCAAAAAGTCCACCTGACGTTCGTAGACCTTAGGAAAACATATGATAGTGTCCCGCTTGATAAATTATGAAAGGCTGTGGGGAAAACAAATATAAATATAGAATTGATTGAAGCGGTAAAAACGTTGTACTACCAACAAACAACCAGAATTAAAACAGGAAATCTGATAACACCAGGATTCAAAGTGACTAAAAGACTTATACAAGGATGCTGTTTATCCAAAAACATTAATCAAAATATACCTCGAAGCAGTTACATGATACGAAAACTATTTTTTTTTTATTTAAAATTAACGTGTCTTCACAGCTCATGGTCATGACACGGCTATAGTTTACAAGATTACACAAATTTTATATAAAACAAATTTTTTGTTGGAAAAATTAAAACACTAAAGCTTAAACCTATGCACTGTTTATATTAAGTGAATTAAACTTGTTTCTTTTAAAAATTTAAGAACACTGTCAAAACTGTTTAGAACACCTTGAATGTCTTTTAGATTTTCTTTTAGGTTGTGCTTGTTTCTGGAAGAATCATAGTGGCAGGAGTCCACTGTCACGTGTTTAATGGAAAGGAGAGTATTACAATAGTGACATACTGGGGGGTTTTCTGATTCCATAAGGTAAACATGCGTGAGACGTGTATGACCTATTCGTAGTCGGTGAATAGCTGATTTTTCTTTCCTGTTCATAGAGGAGATACTGATGCGAGATAAGAAAGGTTAAACGAAGGGTCATGCAGCTTAGTTATTGTTTTACTCCACAGGTCCGCTCATGAGCTGAGGATTTTTTGTTTTATCAATATTTTAAGATCCGTATGGATTTGGACCTCTTTGAAGGCTAAGTTGGAAGAATATGCTGCTTTAGTGGCTTGGTCTGCTTTTTCGTTTCCCAATATACCAACATGTGATGAAGTCCAAATTATTATGACTTTTATGTTAGCAGAATATAGTTGGTTACAGATGGCGTGGATTTCCTGGACTAGTAGGTTTTTCGAGAAAATGCATCTTATGGATTGAATCGAGGAAAGAGAATCAGTACAAATCGCGATTTTTATGCTTTCATTTAAAGTTGGATGGATTGAAGTTTTTAATGCTTGGAGTATTCCTTATAGTTCTGCGGTGTAGATACTACAACTTTCAGATAATCGCACAGAGCTTATTGTCGTCATCAGTGTGGACACAGCGGAGCCGCAACACTTTTCATTCTTGGACGCATCCGTGTATAAAATTTTATCAAATTGTGTTAAGTTTAAGTTGTTTTGGAAGGTTTTTCTAAGGATTGAGTTTGAGGTTTCTGTTTTGTCAAATCTGCATAAATCCGTATAAAAAATTGGAAGATTGTGTATCCATGGAGCAGTTTTAGGGGCATAAATAGAAGTAGTATTGGAAAGGTTGATGGAATCTAATAAAGGAGATAATATTTGTGGTAATGAGAGCGACTGATTTAATGCGTTTGCTGGGGGAGGTTCTATGGAGTTGATTAGATTTATTACTGGGTTACTTGGGTTTGCTGATATTCTTACAAAGTATGAAAGTAGAAGTTGCCTTCTTAGATAGAGTGGTGGCTCTGAAGATAGTCGTAGGGATGTATTTTAAATCGTATTTAGAGACTTTAGTAGGAAGGAACTAGATGCGATATAAAGAATACTGCCATAATCTAGCTTAGAGCGAATTAACGCTCTATATATTTTAAGGAGAGATTCGTCATCAGTTCCCCAAGAGAAGCTAGCAAGAGATTTAAGTACATTGATTCTTTTGTGGATGTGGTTTTGATATTTTTCCATTTGTTAATACTCTAAAATATCAATTTGTTAAACAAAAATTTAAAATCAATAAATGTTACCAGTTAAATTATATTTCCTTAATTTTCTTAAAATGAAAGGTCTTTGTACAGTGTCGAAGGCACTTTGGATATCTAAAGTTACTGCTATGAGTTCACCTCTATTCGAAAATGCGTTAACTATGTCAGTGTGTAGTGTGACCAGGTTATCCATTGTACATCGATTTGATCTGATGCCTGTTTGGAATGGGTTAAGAATATTATTTCTTTTTAGATACCATAATAAGCTTTTATTGACCGTCTTTTCCAACAGTTTACATAGTGAACAAGTAAGAGAAATTGGTCTATATGAATTTAGAAGATTTGGAGATGAGTCATTCTTTTTAATAGGAATTGTAGTTGCTTGTCGCCATAACGTTGGGAACTGGTTTTGAGACCAGATCTTATTATATAACTCTAGCAGTTTAAGATGTGTGTCTGGATGAAGATTTTTTAAGAATATTAATGGGGTATCGTCAGGACCGGCTGCTGAGTTTTTTAGTGAAGAGATCGCTTCGTTTATTTCTAGGAGATTAAAAGAAAGATTCATAGAGCTAGTGTCATAAAATATTTTAGAGCTGAATATGTTGGTATCTGAGTTATTGGGAAGATTCGGAATGTTTGACTTATCTGAAAAGTAAGAGGCAAATATATCTGCAATATGTTGATCATCGGTAATTGTTTGATCCCGAAGGGAGATGGCGGAAATTTTGCTGGATGTATGTACCTTTCATATGTCTTATCTTTGGCCACATTTGCGAGGGTGATGTTTCTTTTATGATTGAACTAACGTATTGATTCTATGAGGCTTTCTTACTTTCTTTTAAAATACGCCTAGAATTGGCCCTTTTTTTTTAAATTTATTAAATCCGTGGCAGTACGGGCTTTTCAGAATTTATTTAATGCTTTTTTGCATTGTTTGACAGCTATTTTGCACGACTCATTCCACCACGGAACAGGTTTCTTGGAAGGATCAATCGCGCATTTACCAATACATTTCTCAGCAGATTTAGTTAAACAGGTATTAAATAGTTTTACATCTGTATCTATATCATTGTTAAAAAGTAATTCATCAGTTTTTTCCTTAACAGTGGTTTTAAAGAGATCCCAGTTTGCTTGAGTGATTTTCCATTTTGTTATAATTCTTGAGGGCATTTTTAACTGGTCAGAGATGAAAATAGGAAAATGGTTACTATCATTGAGGCAGTTTAATGTGTACCATGAAAGTAAAGAAAATATTCCGGGATTACAGAAAGATAAATCTATGGAAGAGAAACTACCTGTTTGAATATGAAAATATGTACTACTTCCTGAATTTAATGAGTTTATATTTACGTTATTTAGGAAATGTTCGACTGTTTTACCTCTTTCAAATGTGTTTTCGGAGCTCCACATAGTGTTATGTGCATTAAAGTCACCTACTAAGATAAAAGATGTACGAAGCTGAGAAGTTAAATCTTCAAGATCGGAACTAATTAAACAGTATTTTGGATGAATATATATGCAACAAATCGTAATTTTGTAAAGACACCAAACTGTAACAGCTATAGCTTCAAGGTTTGTGTTTAGCGGAAATTCTTTATGGAAAATATCAGTGGAAAAGAAAATGGATGCTCCGCCACTGGCATGAAGTTGGATAGTTCGAATATAGTGGTAACCAGTAAAATTTTTAAGTTGTCCGGAATACTTATCAGTGAAATTTGTTTCTTGTAGGCAAAGAAAGTCAGGAGAAGACTCAGCTATAAGCTGTTCAAGGAGTGGACGACGGGGATAAAATCCATCACAGTTCCATTGTATCAGTGTGAAGGCTGAAATTAATATGTAGAGTGTTTGGATTTTTGCGAGGTTTGTGAACTATCAGACAGGTATTCTTTATCACAAGCATCCTGGGAACTATCAAAACTGTTTATACTTTCAGAATCATCTGTTGCAGAATGTATTTTAGTTTTAATTTTTTTAATTAAGCTCGTAATTCTGATTTTTGTAGATATTTCTTTAAAATTCGGGTTTATTGATTGCAAAGTTAGAATAAGTGATTTAATATCTATTGTGAATTTGAATGCTTCTGAGACAGGATCACAGCTACCGTAAGCGTTCTCGATAAAGGCAATTATATTATCAGGAGGGACTGCAAAAGCTGCTGGGTTTTTTGTTTATAGACTTCGTGAATTACTTGCTTGGAGTCAGTGGATAGACTGGGGTCGAGAAGAGAATTACGTTTTCGTTTCTTTTTTGTATTGGAGGGGCTAGCGCAGCTAGGAACTGTTTGTTTAGGGGTAAAAACTATGCTTTTTTTTAGAGTCTACAAATGTATTTAATATACTATGTGGTTTACAATTAAGTTAACAAACTGTCAGATATAAGTAATAATAACTCGTTCGGCGCGAAGGGAGACGAGAAGAGATTTTAGCAAAAAAGTAAAGGGGTGACAATCTGTAATACTATAATTTACTCGGGTTAGTATATAGAATTTTGTTACCTTTCGCGTATTTAGGCTCTAGCTAATGATACGCCCTTCAGTTTGTCCGGAAATCGGATTTCTTTCAGTACCCGATACTTATACGGAACTATACCTCGTCGAAATATAACAATCGCGCGTAATCCGCACCTGGTGATACTCTCGTATTAACCACCCTGCCCGAAGACATCGACTGCTATTACTGATCGCGTACTGGACGCTATTGCGTCCGACCCGATGCCGGCAGTACTGCCTGAGAGGCCAGTCACGGTGCGCCGCTATTACTGACTGCCTTCTCTGTTCTTCTTGTTTTTATTGAGCTCGTATTTTCAATGCCGGTTATGGAAAATCATATAGAAAAGTTTCCTACCATGGAATCTTATTATTCCAGAAAAGAAACTAAACGTTTGTACCTCGATCCTTAATTTAGCCTTACGAAAATGTACAATTTATATAAACAAAAATGTTTAAAACTTACAGGAGGATTTTTTGTACCAATTACAACTTGTCCTTCTATAAGCCAAAAAAAGATCAATGCCAGCCTTGCACTAAATATAATTCCTTAAAAGTGGGCTTGGAAAAGCAGCTGTTAGAAAATGACTACATACAACACATTATGCTGAAGGAAGAGTGTATGAATGCGAAAGCAGATGATAAGGAGAAATGTCAACAGCATAAAGAATTTATGTGTTGTACCTTTGATTTGCAATCAGTGTTACAAATACCTTCGAGTGACGTCAGTTCTATGTATTACAGTCTTAAAGTAGAAAGTTCGAGAAAGCTAAGAAATAAGTTACAGTTTATACTATTCAGGATTGGTTTAATATTTTAAGAATTGCAAGATCAAGACGTGTCTGAAACAAAAAAAGTACGGGCTATAATGTTCGACATATGAATTTTTCAGATTTTAGAGACCTTACAGATTTATCAACAAAGTTAATAAAAAACAGGAATAGAAATACAGAAGGAAGCACAGTAAATTGGCTAAAAATTAAGTGTTTAAAATATGAAAAAACCAAACCAGGAGTAATTCAGTATAGGTATGACCATACTTCAGAGTTCAAAGTAATTCAAGTATTTCTCATTTCATTCACATTTCAAATAAAACTCCTCCAAACTCTTTTGAAAAAATAATCCTTCAAAATTTATATTCAAAAATAATTCCAATAACAGGGAAGAAAAAAAATAGCCTGCTGCAACTGTGTCGTAAAGGAGACATCCCAGAAGAATTTCACGGTTGGTACAAAAATGCCAACATCGAAATCAGCTGTAGACGAAGTTCCTTCCTCAACCAACAGTGATGAAGATATTGAAAACTAAAGAAATTTGTTGTTAATACATGCTATAAAATTGTTGTTGTATTAGTTTAAGATTAAACTATTAAATACATTTTTGCTATTTTCATTCTGCCAAAATGATTTAAGTCCTATATTTTTTTTGTTTTTTAGCATCCTATATAAACAATAATAATATTAAAATAGGTAAAGAAATAATAAATAAGACTTACTCACAATCAATTTAATTTAACTATCAGACGACCGGTTTCGCTTTCTACAATATGCAAAGCATCTTCAGGTCTCGATACAAAGTTAAACAAATGCTGAAATGATAAAAACCCATATTAGGGTGTTGTCTAATAAAGATAAACAAATTAGATGTTATAAATTACAATAATTATGCCAATATTACATGTCTGTGGTTTTATTTAAATGAGTAAGTTGAATAAAAGGTATAAAATTTTTTTAAAAAGGTTAAACTACAAGGTAAGGCCCACAAATTGTTATAAAATAGTCTCTTCGATTGTAATAAATTAATAAATGAGCAAATAAATAAATAAAATAAACATTACTTACATGCCGGTACTCTATTAATAGATGGATGGTAGAACATGTTTGAAACTACTTTATATTGTTGAATGGATAACTCAATACTATTATTGCAGTTGTTTGACAGTAAACGGGAAGTTCTTGAGGAGATAGATTTGATCCAATGAATTTGAGATATGTGTGAGATTGTTTGTTAAATGTAAGTGATGTAATATACTATTGTGTTATTAAAGGCTATTTATACTTATTCCAGAGATATATTTTTGAAATGTGTGTTATATATTGAGTAATTGTTTTAAGAAGGTAACAGTTTTATGACAATGAATAAGTGTAGATGTAAAAATTGTGTGGGTGTGCAATTATTTTCCAACTTGTAGTTATCAAATTACTTTGATAAAGTTCTATTGGCAATGAGTTAATTATTGGAATACTCAAGTAAATAAAATGGTAAAATACAAACAATTAAGGATGATTTAAACACACTAAAACAGAAAACACTTAGAAAGGACGAAACAAACATTGAATTTAAAAGGGGGAAGAACTTTAATGCACTACATCATAGTCTTGGGCACAATGAGTTTTTTTTATTGTTGTATCTATTAGATTTTAGTGGTAAATTTTGACAGATGTAGGTTAGCATGTGACAGTGCTTCTTCTGTTTCTCAATACTGTAAGTTAAGTTATCTAGTTTCATAAAATATGCTGTTATTAATGAATGTCTATAAAACTGTTTTAATTTTAGATATCAAAAGTAAATTGATGTTTTTAATATTTGCATACTTTAACAATCTTTAATTAATCAAATTTAATGTAACAATATGGATAATTGAAATACAACCTACAATATAACTAACTCAGTCTAATGTCCAAATTACTGAACCAATTAAAGTAATTCTTTGGCAACTGAACATGTACATTTAATAATCAAATGTATAATAAGTTTACAAAGTTTTTTATTTTTTATTTGAAATTGATGTAGGTATGAGTTATCTGTCCGGGTATTTTTTAATTATTAGAGATATTTTTTCAAAATCTGATATATTAATATCTAATATACTAATATGTAACAAAAGCAACAAATGGATAATTATTAATGGTAATTAATTTATGGGCTCAAGAAATTGACTGAATTATAAAGTCTTCAATAATTAGTTGGTAGTTCTAATATCCGACAGTTGGAACCGGAAATTGTTATACGAACAGGTAGAATGATCGTCTATTTAAACCGGTATAAGGTAAATTTATTCTTATTTCAATTTTCGGTGTCATATGAACAGATATTCCTCACACCTACATGGACAATGGTGAGTTTGTACAATTGTTTTAAGTAACACTTTAAAAAATTTTTTCAATTAATAGCTGTTTGTGAAAAGTAATATTCCTATTTGAAATGTAAATTTGTGTATAATTGTAATTAGTAAAGATGTATTCAATTAATACAGCTAGTCTGAACGATTAACGTGTTATTTTTGATGATACTCAAAACACGTGTTGAGTTTGAAATCAAATTTTTTTGTAAGATGAGTATATTTCGGAACCAGATGGAATGTAATAATAATTGTGGGTTAAATAAGTTGAGGTACCATACCAGTTCAATACTGATATTTAATGTAGTTTTAGTAAAAATTGTTTCCGGTAGTATGTTAAAATGTTAAAGAAATTCTGTGAACAAAGAACTAGATCCAAGGGGCCTGATTTTAATTTTGAAGTAGAAGATTGAAATGATCTAAGAGGTGTATCAAATGCATCTGATTAAATATGGAATTCTGAAATAAATGTTGTTTGACCATAATATTGAAGTTACTTCTGAAAAATATGTAATGATTAGGATAATATATGGAAAACTAATATGAAAAGTTGAAGTTTGTGGCAACAATTCTATAAGTTTGCTGTGGGAACAAGAAATGGAGTGGTATCAGGTAATGATATGTATATAAATTTTTTTATATTAATACTGAGTATACTGGTGTGTATTCCAGTTCTAATTGTGCATTTAGTGTAACTTCTGTGTGATTTTTTAATGATTTTAGAATTTCTAAATGTTCTAGGTTATTTAATAAGGAGCCTTTATCACAAGTATGAAGGATTGTGAAGTCTGTTTGTTTATCAAAGGTGTGGTTTGTTCGATGGATATGTTGGGAGAAATGTGATTGACCTGATGTTGGGCGTTCTATATATCTAAGATGTTCTCTTAGTCTTATATTGTAGGATCTAAAGGTTCTACCGATGTAACATGCATTGCAGGTATGGCAGCTCAACTTATACACTCCGCTATACTCAAGTGAGTTACGTTTGTCCTTGTTATTCAAGAAAGTCAGTCCTAAATTTAAGGCAGTTTTAAATGAGATATTTATATAGTAATCAAAGACTTTAGCAACTTATAGGAAAGTTCACCTATATATGTTAATGAACGATAAGGTTTTTGTTCCATTATTTTATTAGAATGTTGTGTATATACTTGGTGTTCAAGCATCCTATTTGTCTTTTTGTGTAAAATTTTATTCACTAGGTTAGTGGAATAACCATTGTTTATAGCTATTTGTTTAATAATCTCTAATTCTTTATTAAATGATGTTATAGTTAATGATAATGATATTAAACGATTAATGTAACTGTAAAATGCTGCCATTTTGTGCTGCATAGGATAATGTGATTCTGCTGGTATAATTGTACCAGTATGACTTGGCTTTCTATAAATATCAAAAACAATCGTACTATTGTTTAATGTTAAAGTTAATGTTAATGTTAATGTTAATGTTAATGTTAAACTCTAGTTTTACTTAAAACAATTGTACAAACTCACCATTGTCCATGTAGGTGTGAGGAATATCTGTTCATATGACACCGAAAATTGAAATAAGAATAAATTTACCTTATACCGGTTTAAATAGACGATATTTCTACCTGTTCGTATAACAATTTCCGGTTCCAACTGTCGGATATTAGAACTACCAACTAATTATTGAAGACTTTATAATTCAGTCAATTTCTTGAGCCCATAAATTAATTACCATCGATAATTATCCATTTGTTGCTTTGGTTACATATTAGTATATTAGATATTAATATATCAGATTTTGAAAAAATATCTCTAATAATTAAAAAATACCCGGACAGATAACTCATACCTACATCAATTTTAAATAAAAAATAAAAAACTTTGTAAACTTATTATACATTTGATTATTAAATGTACATGTTCAGTTGCCAAAGAATTACTTTAATTGGTTCAGTAATTTGGACATTAGACTGAGTTAGTTATATTGTAGGTTGTATTTCAATTATCCATATTGTTACATTAAATTTGATTAATTAAAGATTGTTAAAGTATGCCAATATTAAACACATCAATTTACTTTTGATATCTAAAATTGAAACAGTTTTATAGACATTCATTAATAACAGCATATTTTATGAAACTAGATAACTTAATACCAGCTACTGCAGCTTCTTATAGAGGGGAAGGTAGAAGGAAAACGTGGTCCTGGTAGACGGCAGGCGTCCTGGTTGAAGAACATTCGTGAGTGGACTGGTTTGGATTCTCAATATTTAATAAGAAAAGCCAGGGACAGAAATGATTTTGCTAGGGTTATCGCCAACCTTCATTGAAGACGGCACCCAAAAAAGAAGAAGATAACTTAACTTACAGTATTGAGAAACAGAAGAAGAACTGTCACATGCTAGCCTACATCTGTCAAAATTTACCACTAAAATCTAATAGATACAACAATAAAAAAAACTCTTTGTGCCCAAGACTATGATGTAGTGCATTAAAGTCCTTCCCCCTTTTAAATTCAAAGTTTGTTTCGTCCTTTCTAAGTGTTTTTTGTTTTAGTGTGTTTAAATCATCCTTAATTGTTTGTATTTTACCCTTTTATTTACTTGAGTATTCCAATAATTAACTCATTGCCAATAGAACTTTATCAAAGTAATTTGATAACTACAAGTTGGAAAATAATTGCACACCCACACAATTTTTACATCTACACTTATTCATTGTCATAAAACTGTCACCTTCATAAAACAATTACTCAATAAATAACACACATTTCAAAAATATATCTCTGGAATAAGTATAAATAGCCTTTAATAACACAATAGTATATTACATCACTTACATTTAACAAACAATCTCACACATATCTCAAATTCATTGGATCAAATCTATCTCCTCAAGAACTTCCCGTTTACTGTCAAACAACTGCAATAATAGTATTGAGTTCTCCATTCAACAATATAAAGCAGTTTCAAACATGTTCTACCATCCATCTATTAATAGAGTACCGGCATGTAAGTAATGTTTATTTTATTTATTTATTTGATCATTAATTAATTTATTACATTCGAAGAGACTATTTTATAACAATTTGTGGGCGTTACCTTGTCTGTTTAACCTTTTTAAAAAAAATGTATACCTTTTATTCAACTTACTCATTTAAATAAAACCACAGACATGTAATATTGGCATAATTATTATAATTTATAACATCTAATTTGTTTATCTTTATTAGACAACACCCTAATACGGGTTTTATCATTTCAGCATTTGTTTAACTTTGTATCGAGACCTGAAGATGCTTTGCATATTGTAGAAAGCGAAACCGGTCGTCTGATAGTTAAATTAAATTGATTGTGAGTAAGTCTTATTTATTATTTCTTTACCTATTTGAAATGGACTCACACAAGCAACATATTCATGATTTGAATAATAATATTGTGAGCAAAACATGTATTGCCAAAATATATAATCTTTTAAACTTTAATTTTTTTCACCTAATAATCATAAGAAATTAATGGTTTAGTTTTAATGAGGCAGTAAACATTAAAAGTTAATTTTCTCGAAACAAACAATTACGGACTTAACGAATTTTTGCAGTAAGCCCACGATATTGAGTTATAATTTATTACAACTACTTAGAGTTTTAATAAATTTCTTTATTAGAAAAATCCAATAAATATTTTGTGCGTTTAGGACATACGTTATGGAAAATCACTTTTTGGTCATTGAACACAGGTTTAATCAATATATACGATTATTTGCATTGAAATTTGGTTCTTAAACCTATATTTTACATTATCTTCCATTATTTAAGTATTTTTTCTAATAGATCTGGTTTTTGTATCAGCCATCATCACTGCATCGTCATGTCAAATTATTAAGATATAGAATAGTTTTGAATATTTTATTCAGACTATAGATACATGAATATTTTTTATGCGAAAATTGGTAAAATATGTTAATTAACAAGATTTAAAGTTGAAAAGTACACTTTTCCTGACCTAATATATACTCTAATTGATTTCGTTAAGGTTATGGGAAAATTTGAATAACAGTAGGATCCAAAACTTTTATTGCAAACAATTGTGATAAATTATTCAGAGGCACTAACTAACTACTTGATGTTAATCCGTTTCTGACCCTTTACAAAGTAAAAGGTATACAAACTCTAACTTATGTTTATACCAACACTAAGTTTCTCGAAAGTTGTTCCTAATTTAATTGATTCCCTTCGTAACAAGCTAAGAAAGGATATACGAGACCGATACAGACGACATGATTAGAACAGACTGTGTGATTTTTTTACCTCGATACGTGTAAACCCAAATGTAGCAATAGTTGTAAATGATAAGTTATTATTATTATGCTATTATTGTAGTATAATATTGTTTTCGTATTATAATTCTGTAAAATTTAAATGACTTGTATTTGAACTTAGCCACTTAAGCTTAAAAATTTTAAAAGAGGAAAAGTATTTTCCAAATGATACTTTATCTCCTTAACATTTATATTAAAAATCTTTTCTAAATATCTCAACAGAGGAGTGAAAAATCAAGCAAAAAATATACAGGTGTGAAAATAAGGTACGGGTAAGGGAAAGGAGCTAGGTGCCGTCTGATGGCATGGTAATTGTGACAGGTGACAATTGGACGTCTGATGTCTATAGAATTTGGAATAGCGACCAAATTTAGACGTTGCTATTAAAAATTAATATAAGTATTCGTCAAATAATAAATAAAAAACTTATCTTGTACATACTACAACATGTTATATTTTATTAATATATTTTACATAAATTATTCTTTTTATTTTATGACTATATTTATTGTCATTGAATCACAGTATTTATTTTATTACTAATTATTCTTTTTTGTATGTCGTACTTATTTTCAAGCGATGGCTATAGTCGTATTAACAAGCTGATGAAATATTTCGTCGACTGTTCGACCTGTCAATTGTTTAATATTATAGATCCAGCACAGTTGTTTTCTTCCGAGCCAGTTTTCCTTCGATTTTGCCTTAAATGATCAACTGAAGTAAGTGATACTTGGGTCCTCTTCTTATATGACCAAAGTATTGGACCTTACTATTTTTGATGAGGTTGATCAATTCTCGTTCTTTTTGCATAGGATCTTGCATAGGTAGTCTCTTGCACACTTTTGGTAGATATGTTTGTTGTACATGGGATCCCCAGCCTGTGACGGAAACGCCACAACCTGAACGCTTTTAATTTGTTAAGATTTTTTATTTTTCTTGTCCAGGTTTCACATCCATAGAACAAAGCGGAAAAGACGTAGCACTTTAATACTCTTAGAAGTGTAGGCAATGACATACTTCTACGGCACAAAACAGAACATAAGTTAATAAAGCTTTTTCGTACAAGTTTTACTCTCCAGTTAATTCAGCTAAGCAGATATCCAAAGTTTTCCACACTTTTCAATATTTTGTTTTCTAATTTTAGGACTGAGTCTTTGAGATTAATTTTTTTGACCATTATAAATTTTCTTTTCTTTGCGTTTATTGTTAAGCTTTTTTAGTACATTCGTTGTATAGCGCGTTTAACAGAGTTTAAAGGTATTCTTGACTCTTATTCATTATAGGTTTCATCTGCATATCCGATGTTATTAATAATTTCACCACCCATTTTAAAATCTTCAAAACGATTATTTAACTCTATTTTAAAAATTGATTCAGTGTAGGAGTTAAACAATATCGGTGATATAACACATCCCTGTTTGACACTACGTTTAATACAAACTTTACCTAAAATCTCTGATCCACCTCAATTCAAGCGGTCTGATTCTTATAGATGATTGAATACAAATTTTTGAGCAATCTAATGACATAGTGTCCAGACCAACTAAGTCTGGACACATATTCAATTGTAATTTTGTTGGTTACGTGTCTGAATAGTTAAATTGAACTGCACCCAAACCGTTCATAGAGATTGCGTATCCACGAAATTTTACGTCTTCCTACGCTTCTTCTGCCTTTGATTTTGTCCTGCATTATATTTCTTATTAGTTCGTATTTTTTAACTCTCATGATATGCCTTAAGTATTCCAACTTTCTAATTTTATTGAAATTTAAAACTTGGCATTGTTTGGTTGGGTTGTTTTAATGGCCAGGCCTCAACCCCATACAAAAGGATGGAGCATTCTTATCCGTAGCCTTATATTGATATTGCGATTACAGTCCACGATCCAAGGTACGAAGATATTTGTTCTATTTCTGTATTATCTAGTACAAGACTTACTTTGATGTTTTATGCTTTTGTAAATATCATTAACTTAAAAAGAAAAAGACAGTTTAAGATTTAAGTTCACGTATTGTGCGTCAATGTAGCCGCTTATACGTATTTCGGCCTAATAGGCCTCGTCAGAACGGCAATTCATTGTCGCTCTGAACATGAACATAAATTTCTTCTGTCTTAGGAAGTAACTCTAACATGGCTTCGAATTGATGCAAATTGCGATATCTGATATAAAATTTGGTTTAAAAAATTAGTTTACGGATTTTATCATGAACTTAGTTTTCTTCTAATTTATTTTTAGTCCATAATCTTTGCAATGTATATAATTAGTTGTTTAGCCAGGTGTTGCTGTTCTTCTAGTGTTTCCGCCAGAAGGTCGGTGTCGTCAGCATATCTTATGTTAATAAGTGACTCACCGTTTATTTTCGTTATTAACTTTGTCGTTTGCTGTTTAATTTCAATGCAGTTGCCATATAAGTATAATATCTCTACTGTCTATCTTTTCATTTAATAAATTTTCTTTAAGCCGATTATACTGTACTCTGCCAAATGACTTTTCAAAATCAATGAAATATGTTTATACGTCCTGATTCATATTTAGGCATCTCTGCGAAAGCACATTCACTGCAAATAGTGCGTCCGGTGTTCCCAGACTTTTTCTAAATCTCATTTTTGTAGTACTTATAAGTTCATCTCATCATCATCATTATCATCATCTACCTGTATGCGTCCACTGCAGGACGTAGGTCTCGCTGAGCTCTTTCCATCTGTCTCTGTCTTGTGCGGCTTGCATCCAGTTGTTGCTAACACGCTTCAGGTCATCAGTCCATCTAGTTGATGGGGGTCCTCCGCTCCCTATTGCTTCTTGCCTTGGTTTCCACTCTAAAATACATTTTGTCTATAGGTTGTCTGATAATCTGGCGACGTTTCCTGTTCAATTCCATTTTAACGATGCGATTTTTTCGATAGCATCTGTTGTTTTTGTTCTACGACGTATTTCTTCATTTGGGATTAGGTTTCTAAGAGAGACACTCAAAACCTGGCGCTCCATAGTCATCTGAGTCACACGAATCTTATTAACTACCTTTTTTGGTAAGTGTTGTTTCCGCTCCATAAGTGAGTACAGGCAACACACATAGCTTAATCTAATTTCTTTTATATTTTATTATGAATTTCTTTAACAAACAATACTAAGACATGACTCATTAAGGCTATTTTGCGATGTTCATTGCACTTCTTTGCATTGGTATTTTTGGGAAGCAGTATAAATGTCAATGTTCTTTAGGTATTATGCCTGTTCTATAAATGATATTAAATAGATTCAAAGCAAGATCCATAGATTAATTTTATCCATAATTTTAAATAATTCGATGAGAACTTTATCAGGCCCTGGAGATTTAGCAATTGTTTCTTGTTTTACTACATATTAGATTTTTTTTCCATATAATGTCAGGCCCAGTATCAACTTTAAATAATTTTGGTGCCTTCATGCTCTCTTTCTGTCTTTGTCTCTACATATGCTATATATTGTGTCAATCTCTCCATTTTCTGGTCTATATCTGTTATAAGTGCAATACTTTTATTTCTTAATTGGCTAGTTAAAAGTGTTTTTCTCGTTTCTGTTAGTACTCTAATTATTTTAGGCATGTTAAAACAGTCATATTTTTTCTCAATGTCTCCCAGTACGTGGCACTGCTCATGTTACGTTCTCTCTTTCATCATCATCATTATCATCATTGGCTCGACAACCCTTTTTGGGTCTTGGCCTGTTCCAGGATTCTTCTCCATTCTGATCTGTTTCGTGCTTTTTCCTTCAGTTTTTTATTTTTAAGGTTGTTATACCATTGTCTATTTGCTCTATGTATTTCAGCTTCGTTCTTCCTCTTGTTCTTTTTCGTACTGACATCTGTTGGAATATTTTGTTTAGTATTTCGCCTTCTTCCGTTCTTTCTACATGTCCTATCCAACGCAGCCATCCTATTTTAATGAATGTTATAATATCCGGATCCTGGTATATTTTCTATGGTTTAAAGTTGTATCTTCTTTGCCAAATTCTATTTTCTTTTGTGCCTTATATATATATATATATATATATATATATATATATATATATATATATATATATATATATATATATATGTCGCAAGATTTTTCTTTCGAAGGTGGCTTCGAAAGGAAACAACGTTTCCTCTCTTTTAGTGAGTGTCCAAGTTTCTAAACCGTATGTAAGTAACGATCCTAATAAGGTTTTGTATATTTAACATTTTCTTTTTCTTGCAACGTTATTTGATCTTAGTTACCTAGGCAACGTTCCCTCTTTGGCTCTTTTTGTTTTCATTTTAATTAATTGGTTGGTTTTATTATATTTAATTAAATTTTTTGTTTTGAATAATTTTTATTTATAGCAGTATTCCTTCAGTCATCAAGTCTTTATATTTTTTTCTTTGGTTTTAAGTTTTCGTTTGCTATTTTAATTATTGCTTGTTGTCCCTTTGTTTGTGGTTCCCTTAACCTCTTAATATAAATACTATCACTTTGTGTGGGTTTTTTATTAAGCTTTAATTTGGTTCTTTATGTGTTTACTATGGGGTTATGGTCTGAACCGATCTCTAGTCCAGAGTAAGTTTTGACAGAAGGTATAGACTTACGAAATTTTTTTCTAATAGTGACAAAGTCAAATTGCTTTCGGATTATTTTAGTCGTCGTATTTTAAGGAGATTTCTATGTGTACTACTTCTTTTTTGTAGTTTAAAAAATTTAATAGCGATTACAAATTCTTTCATCTGGCAGAATTAAATGAAACGGTCACCACGTTCATTTTTATTTCCTAGACCATATTTACCAACATATCCATCCATTCTTCCCTGGCCAACTTGGCCAACGGTGGCCATTGAAGTCACCGATTTCTATTATAGTATGATGTTTCTTTATTATTTACTTTTTGTTTCAAGTTATAGTAAATTCGTTTGATTTCGTCTTTATCTTTATCTGCCATTGGAGCTTCATCTTTAATGTACTTCACTTGTACCTAGAACAATTTGGAGGTTTTTTTAAGGAGTACGTTCTTTAGTTTACCAATCGTAATATTATATTTGCATAGAGATTTCTCTGGTTTACGACCTGAGAGGCTCCATGGTCTACAAATATTCCTCCCTTGTCGGATCTTAGACTCCGTAGTTTATAATTAGTAAGTTTGTTTTTTTTTCTTGTCACTAGCCATTCATGACTTTACTAGGGGTACTCTATAAGTCTGTAATGCAGTGGTTTCCCATTGCTTACTGCATTCTTACGAAGCTGACCTATTTTTCGGTCCATCTGTCTGTATGGCCAGTTTCCGAACTTCTGGACAAAATAGAGCCCATCCACTTATTAACTCATTCGCTCGAAGCCATTAGTCAGTAACTAGTGCTTGTATCGGCAATCATTCGGTGAATTACCTGTTGGTTCACATCTATAAAACCATAAGTAAATATTTTTTCATAATGCAATCCTCTTTTGTAAGAATGTTTGCATGTAAAAAAGAGATGTTCCAGTACCCATACCGTTTCGAAAACAAAACCGCTCATTACCAGTTATCCCCTCACAAAGTTTATATTTGCGACAATGCAATACTTTCATACAAATTTTCAGCATGTGACTCATTAAACTGGTATGTCGATAGTTGCTATACTGTCTGGCGTTCTAATCAGTTGACAGGGAGGTGTTAATGGCAATACTCTCATTATATATTTGTAAAAATACTGCAGGTATTTCGTCTGCAGGACCAGAAGCATTCCTTCGTTTTGCTTGGTCGGTGGCCTTCTAAACTTCTGAGATTAGAATCGGTGGGCTTATATCTCGGTTAGATATTGTTTCTTGGTAGATTCTTTGGTAATTTTTAGATAACTGTATTATTTAATTATCCAATTCGGCAAAGTGTTCTTTAATATCGCTTAAAAGTCTACCACCAGAGACATCCGATAAACATATTTTGCCTGTAAATTCTGTTTTTCTTGTTAAATCCTTTAATTTTTTCTGCAAATGAAAGCTGTTGTGTCGTTGCTTTAGTTCCTGAATTTTTAACTAGGATTCTTGTAGCCTTCGGTTGTTTGCTACTTTAATTATTTTTCGAATTTCTTTATGTGTTTCATTATTATTATTATTATCAGATTTAGCCATACGGCTCACACTCCCTCTAAGGGGAAAATTCACTCATCCCAGATACCTACGGTATCAAAAGGATTGAGCTCTGGTGGGACTCTTTCCATGTTATCGAGTCCTAGGTGACTTGGTACGTCGGTGTATCTCCTAAAAATTTTCGCACGCATCTAGACGTCGAAAGTAGCACAGCTTTCTGCATGACCTTATATAGATGTTCATTTAGACCCAGCTTTTTTATGTTTTCTAGGAGGTTCTTCGGAATGACTCCAGTGGTAGAAAGAATAATCGGTATCGTCTGGGTACTTTCCATTCTCCAGTGTCTTCTTATTTGTATTTCCAGATCTCTGTACTTGGCGATCTTTTCGTTGTACTTAACACGCAGATTATTGTTGTTAGGTATCGCCACATCGATTAGAGTTGTTTGTCTTTTTAGTTTATTAACTAGCAGGAGATCTGGTCTATTATGTGCTACAGTTTGGTCTGTGAGCACAGTACGATCCCAGTATAGCTTGTAGTTGTCATTCTCAAGCATACTCTCTGGAACGTATTGATAATATGGGAGATGGTTTGTTTGTAGAAGTCCCAGTTTAATAGCTATCTCTTGATGGAGGATCTTCCCTACTGAGTGATGCCGTTTCTTATATTCAGTTGCAGCAAATGCCTGGCAGCCTCCAGTAAGATGTTGGATCGTTTCTTGGGCTTGACATCCATATCGGCATTTGTCGTTTTGGACCTGAGGGTCTTTGACAATATATTCTAGGTAATTTTTGGTTGGTATAACCTGATCCTGAATGGCGAGTAATGAACCTTCTGTTTCAGGGAACATCTTTCCTGATGTCAGCCAATAGTTCGACGCTATATTGTCGACATAGTCTTGACTGACTTCATTCGGATGTCGCCCGTGCAGAGGTTTACCCATTCAGATGCGCATTTTTTCGTTCTTAGTAAGATGGTTTATGCGCATTTCTTGTTCCCTCAGGTTGATTGGTGTTGTGTCATCTACTGCGCAAATCGCGCGATGAAGAGTAGATGTCTCCGCCTGCACCTGTAAATAAGTTCTTAAATTATTAATCTGTTTATCTAATTGCTCGCTTATATCAATAAGTCCTCGTCCTCCTAAATACCGTGGTAATGTCGTTCGTTCTACTGCACTTCGAGGATGGTGTTTTTGTGCCTTTGTGAGGTGTGTTCGTACTTTTCTCTGAAGACTTTCTATATCCGTTTTAGTCCACTTAATAATGCCAAATGAGTAGCTAAGCGCGGAAAATGCGTAGGTGTTTAATGCCTTAAACAAATTTTTACTATTAAGATGTGAGCGGAGCAGCTGTTTTACTCTTCGTATGAACTCTGATGTTAATTCGATTATCATTTGTTTATGGTCAATTTTCCGCGCTTGCTTTACTCCTAGATATTTATACATGTCGTTTTCGCCCATAGCCTCGATGTTTTGGCCATTTTGCATGTCGAATCCCCCGGGCTGAACCTTTCCCTTAACTATATTTAGTACACGACATTTGTCTAATCCAAAGTGCATACTAATATCATTTGAAAAAGTTTCTACAGTTTTTAGCATTTGATCTAAGTGAGTTCGAGGGAAGCCATTAGTTTCAAATCATCCATATACAACAGATGATTAAGCTTCGCCACTACAGTGTTGTTGTTTTTAATGCTAAAACCTGAGTCAGTGGAGTTCAATAGCTGGGATAGTGGGTTCATCGCTAGACAGAACCACAAGGGACTTAGCGAGTCTCCTTGGAAGAGGCCGCGGTTAATTGCGATATTTTCCGTTTCGATATTGTTTTCACCAGGTATTTGGAGGTGAATTTTAGTCTTCCAATCTGTCATTATATGTCTTAAGAAGGTCACTATATTGTCATCGACTTTATATATTCTTAATATATTTACCAACCATTCATGCGGCACTAAGTCAAAGGCTTTCTTATAGTCAATAAAGGCAGTGAATAGGTTCCTTTTTTTGGTATATGCCTGGTTAGAAATTACTGAGTCGATAATAAGTTGTTCTTTGCAACCCATGGAGCCTTTAGCACATCCTTTCTGTTGAGGTTCTATGATATTGTTTAGAGCGCAGTGTTGGTAGATACGCTGGGCTACACAGGATGTGACCAATTTATACAGAGTTGGAAGACACGTAATTGGGCGGTATTTGGCTGGATCTTGGGTGTTATTTTGATCCTTCGGTATTAAATAAGTTGTTCCCTGAGTTAGGAATGATGGTATTTCCTGCGGATTAGAAATAACACGATTAATTAATGTTGACAGGCACTCATGAGCACTCCAGAACTTCTTAAGCCAGAAGTTTTGAACTCCATCTGGTCCAGGAGATTTCCAGTTATGAAGCTCTTTGATGATATTAGAGACTTCTTCTGTGGTGAAGGGTTCATAAACAGTTGTGCGGTAGTGTTGACAGCTGTGCGTCGTATCTTCTATCCATCCAGCATTGGTGTTAAGAGCAGCTGGTGTGGAAAGTTGATTTCCCCAGAACTCCTGAATGTCTTCTTGGCTTGGGTATGATTTATTGGCACTTTCGACAGTGGAATTAAGTTTCCGACAGAACGCCTTCTCGGCATGCTCAAAAGCGCATTGTCACATTTCCGGCTGTTACTAACCTTGTACCTCCTTAGTCGTCCTGAATAGACGGAGAGTTTTTGTTTTAATGTATCCAGGCACTGATGGGCTGTGATGTTTACTGGATCATATTGGGAGTGTCTTGCAGTGCTTAGCATTATTTGATCAGCTCTTTTAATGACCTTTCTACTTGTTGTTCCTCGTATATATTCTGTCATTTGACCAATGTCCCTACGCAGTAATTCAATCTTGTTTAGAAGCCGTTTCTCCCAAGGTGCAACTCTGTTATCAGTCCTTCCGTCATTGGTACCCCGTCGTGTTCTGATCTTAATTCCCATTGTATTAGCTATTGCTGTTGCAGCACAGTAAATAAACATATGCAAATATTCCAGGGTATGGGCTTCTACGACGTAATTTGGTAGGACTTCAGTATTTATAATTTGTAACAGAGCACCTAGTTTTTTAGAAGAGTTTATTTTTGGTAGCGGTGGTCTGCTAAGTGGATTTGTTCCATTAAACTCTTGTACAGCTCGTGCCATTTCGCTTACCAGAGTATCGCGTAACTCGTTGTTGTCCTGTAGTGTATTATCAGGTTGAGTTTCTTGTATGGTAAGCTCAGGAATCTGCTCATGTCTCTCATTAGGGACTTGATCTACATTTACCTCTTGGTGATTAATCTCCCGTTCGACTTCGCTTCTGATGGTATTGCGTCTAGCCTCTGGGATAAGATTATTTCTTATAATTACCCGGTATTGATCAGCAACTCGTTGTTCAGTTACTTGAATTTCTGGGTACTCCCTGCAAAATTCGGCATAGAGATTTTGTCGATACCCGATCGTTTCTTGACCGAGGTTTGTCACCTGGTAATAGAAGCGCAAAATATTCTTATTTATGGACACAGTCCATTTCATGCGCTGCCTCGGTCGTCCCGCTTGGGTGAGCGCCGGCTGATGTTCCAGCGCAGCACCTTCAGCGAGTGGAGCTCTTGTTGTTGTTTGGCTCGCTTGTGGTTGCTCTTGCTGTTGTTGTTGTTGTTGGGCTGTAGCTAATTGTATGACAGGGGCCCGCCTCCTCAACACCCTGCCACCGACGTCCCGCATGCTGTCACGTCCAGCGCCGGCTCCAGACGTGCCCTGGCGATCCCCAGGCAGCGACCCTAAACGTAAATTATTATTCTCCATTATCATGGGTGTGCATTTTATACCTACTGCCAGGTGTCAGTTTTTGTTCCACGACAGGTATTCCTGTTACCCTCTGGGTATCTGCGCTACGGATACCCAGAAAGCATCCCCCATTCGCAGGGGGCCGCGCCTAATAGAAGAACTGATAAAAACTCCCACAGGTTATTATTATTATTATCCCAGATTTAGCCATACGGCTCACACTCCCTCTAAGGGGAAAATTCACTCATCCCAGATACCTACGGTATCAAAAGGATTGAGCTCTGGTGGGACTCTTTCCATGTTATCGAGCCCTAGGTGACTTGGTATGTTGGAGTATCTCCCAGAAATTTTCGTACACATCTGGACGTCGCGAGGAGTACAGCTTTCTGCATGGCCTTATAAAGATTTTCATTTAGTCCCAGCTGTTTTATGTTCGCTAGGAGGTTTTTGGGAATAACACCAGTAGTAGATAGAACAATAGGTAGTGTCTGGGTACTTTCCATTCTCCATTGTCTCCTGATTTGTATTTCTAGATCTCTGTACTTGGCGATCTTTTCGTTGTATTTAACAACTAAATTATTGGTGTTGGGTATCGCCACATCAATAAGTGTTGTTTGTCTAGTAAGTTTATTAACTAGTATGAGATCCGGTCTATTATGGGCCACTGGTTGGTCTGTAAGCACAGTGCGGTCCCAGTATAGCTTGTAGTTGTCATTTTCAAGCATTCTATCAGGAGCGTATTGATAATAAGGAAGATGGTCGGTATAGAGAAGTCCCAGTTTGTCAGCTAGTTCTTGGTGAATAATCTTTCCTACTGAGTCATGGCGTTCTTTATAATCAGTACCGACAAATGCCTGGCAGCCACCGGTAAGATGTTGAATGGTTTCTTGGGCTTGGCATCCATATCGGCATTTGTCATTTTGGACTTGAGGATCTTTAACAATATGTTTCAGGTAATTTTTAGTTGGAATAACCTGATCCTGAATGGCAAGTAGGAAACCCTCAGTCTCGGGAAACATCTTTCCTGATGTCAACCAATAGTTCGACGCTGTATTGTCGACATATTCTTGGTTGATCTCATTGAGATGTCGCCCATGCAGAGGTTTACTCATCCAGGTGCGCATTTTTTCTTGCTGAGTCAGGTGGTTTATGCGCATTTCTTGTTCCCTCAGTTTAAGCGGCGTCGTATCATCTACTGCGCAAATTGCTCGATGTAAAGTAGATGTCTCAGCCTGTACCTGAAAATAAAGTCTTAGATTAGCAATTTGCTTATCTAATTGCTCACCTATATCCATAAGTCCTCTTCCCCCTTGATACCGCGGTAATGTTGTTCTCTCTACTGCACTACGTGGATGATGTTTTTGCGCCTTTGTGAGAAGTGTTCTTACTTTCCGCTGAAGACCCTCTATATCCGTTTTTGACCACTTTATAATACCAAATGAGTAGCTCAGCGCAGAACAGGCGTACGTATTTAATGCCTTAAACAAATTTTTACTATTAAGATATGACCGATTTAGTTGTCTTACTCTTCGCACGAACTCCGAAGTTAGTTCCGTTTTCATTTGTTTATGGTCAATTTTACGTGCCTGTTTTACTCCGAGATATTTGTACATATCATTTTCACCCATTGCCTCGATGTTTTGGCCATCTTGCATATCGAAACCTCCAGGCTGAACCTTTTCTCTGACTATATTTAGTATACGGCACTTGTCTAGTCCAAAATGCATACTGATGTCATTTGAGAAATTTTCTACAGTTTTTAGCATCTCATCTAGGTGATTTCGGGTGGAAGCCATTAATTTTAAATCATCCATATACAACAGATGATTAAGCTTCGCTACAACGGTGTTGTTATTTTTGATGCTAAATCCTGAGTCAGTAGAGTTCAGCAGCTGAGATAGTGGGTTCATCGCTAGGCAGAACCAAAGTGGACTCAACGAGTCCCCTTGGAAAAGGCCCCGGTTAATAGGGATATCTTCAGTTTCGATATTAATTTCACCAGGTATTTGAAGGTGAATTTTAGTCTTCCACTTTGCCATTATATGCTTCAAAAAGGTCACGAGATTATCATCGACTTTATATATTTTCAATATATCTATAAGCCATTCATGCGGCACTGAATCAAAAGCCTTCTTGTAGTCAATGAAGGCAGTAAAAAGGTTTCTTTTTTTGGTGTATGCCTGGTTAGAAATGACTGAGTCGATAATAAGTTGTTCTTTGCATCCCATGGAGCCCTTAGCGCATCCTTTCTGTTGGGGCTCTATGATATTGTTCAGAGCACAGTGTTGGTAGATACGCCGGGCCACACAGGATGTGACCAATTTGTACAAAGTTGGAAGACAAGTAATTGGGCGGTACTTGGCTGGATCTTGGGTGTTATTTTGATCCTTCGGTATTAGATAAGTGGTTCCCTGAGTAAGGAATGATGGTATTTCCTGTGAATTAGAAATAATATTAGTAATAAATACGGTTAAAAGCTCATGAACACTCCAAAACTTCTTTAGCCAGAAGTTTTGAACTCCGTCCAGTCCAGGAGATTTCCAGTTATGAAGCTCTTTGATAATGTTCGAGACTTCTTCAGTGGTGAAAGGTTCATAAGGAATATTCCTGTAGTGTTGACATTTGTTCGTGGTGTCTTCAATCCATCCAGCATTGTTGTTATGGGTAGCTGGCGTCGAAAGTTGGTTTCCCCAAAACTCATGAATTTCTTCTTGGCTTGGGTAGGATTTATTTGCGTTTTCTACAGTGGTATTAAGTTTCCTATAGAAAGTTTTCTCTGCTTGCTCAAAAAGTATGTTGTCGCATTTCCGGTTGTTACTAACTTTGTATCTCCTGAGGCGGCCTGAGTAAACAGATAGTTTTTGTTTTAATGTGTCCAGGCATTGTTGAGTTGTGTTGTTTTCTGGATCATATTGTGAATGTCTTAGAGTGTTAAACTGTATTTCTTTAGCTCTTTTGATGATTTTTCTACTTCTTGCTCCTCTTATGTACTCTGTTATTTGTCCAATGTCCCTACGCAGTAATTCTATCTTCTTCAGCAGTTGGTTTTCTCAGGGTGCTATTCTGTTACCAGTCCTTCCGATGTTGGTACCCCGTCGTGTTCTGATCTTAATGCCCATAACATTAGCAATTGCTGTTGCTGCACAGTAAATCAGCATATGCAAATATTCCAATGTATGGGCTTCTGTGATATAATTGGGTAGGACTTCAGTATTCACAATTTGTAACAGCGCTCCTAGTTTCTTGGAAGAGTTTATTTTTGGTAGCGGTGGTCTGCTAAGTGGGTTTGTTCCACTAAACTCTTGTACGGCGCGCGCCATTTCGTTTACCAGACTATCGTGCAACTCGTTATTGTCCTGCTGTGTATTATTAGGTTGAGTTTCTTGTATGAGAATCTCAGGAATCTGCTCATTAGGGATTTCGTTAGGGACTTGGTCTGCAACTTGCTCTTGGTTATGGATCTCCCGTTCGATTTCGCGTCTGATGGTGTCGCGTCTATTCTCTGGAATAAGATTGTTTCTTAAAATTACCCGGTATTGATCTGCTACTCTTTGTTCAGATACTTGGATTTCTGGGTACTCCCTGCAAAATTCGGCATACAGTTGTTGTCGATAGCCGATTGTTTCTTGACCAAGGTTTGTCACCTTATAATAAAAGCGCAAAATATTTTCGTTTATAGACACTGTCCACTTCATACGCTGCCTCGGTCGTCCCGCTTGAGTGAGCGCCGGCTGATGTTCCAGCGCAGCACCTTCAGCGAGTGGAGCTCTTGTTGTTGTTTGGCTCACTTGTGGTTGTTGTTGTTGTTGTTGGGCTGTAGCTGATTGTATGACAGGGGCCCGCCTCCTCAACACCCTGCCACCGACGTCCCGCATGCTGTCACGTCCAGCGTCGGCTCCAGACGTGCCCTGGCGATCCCCAGGCAGCGACCCTAAACATAAATTAAAAAACTCCATTATCATGGGTGTGCATTTTATACCTACTGCCAGGTGTCAGTTTTTGTTCCACGACAGGTATTCCTGTTACTCTCTGGGTATCTGCGCTACGGATACCCAGAAAGCATCCCCTATTCGCAGGGGGCCGCGCCTGATAGAAGAACTGATAAAAACTCCCACAGGTTATTATTATTATTATTATTATTAATATTAATATGCACTTTTATAAAACAGTGTAAAAATGCAAAACCTAAGTGTTCTTATGGTCCTGGTACAAACAAACTTAAAACATTTGTTCGTGTTACTTCTATCCTTATAACTTACACTTTATTGTCCTCTTTAAAAGTATACACATACACGAAAAGTTTTGTATATACTTTCTGTTGTATCATTTATTAATTTATGTACATATTATAAACTTTTAACTATTCCCAAAAACTATTTATTTCATCTTCCGGATTTGAAGAATGGTCAGAATGAATCGAAAAATATAATGAAAAATATTACTGCTTTTAACGTCATTTTGAATATATTTCTATTAAAAAGTTTTAGTCATGTTATGTTATATGAAGTATTTGAAAAGTTATGGTCAATTGTATACGAAGAGCTATCTTATATCAACATCCCGTCTACCCTATAAAAAAAAAGCTGACATTAACCTTTTACAGACATAAGTTCTATAGGCACTTTAGGTTTAAAACATGAAGTACTTTTTTAGATAAATAAAAAATTTCAATTTTTTTTATTTTACAAAATAGTCGCATCAACCTCTGAGGTTATTAGCGACATATATACATATACATAAGATAATTTATTTACAAATGTTAGATTTTGTTAAATACATTAATATCTTTAAGGAATTTTACACTTGTTGATCCGATGATGTGGTTGTTCTGTCTCTGCAACTGGTATCTTGGGCACTTTACAAGTACATGCTTAACACTTAAGTGGGATATTATAGTTTTCACACAGTGGGATTAGTGTGACCAGTTATGTGCCCGTGGGTAAGTCGAGTATGTCCTAGACGAAGACGAGTAACAATGACTTGATGAGTTCTGTTGGAAATTTGAGATTTACACGGTTTTACAAACGTTTTCACTTAGCGAAGTTTTGAAGTTGAACTGTCCCACTGGTTTTGCCACATATTTTCGACTTTTACTTTAATAAATGATTTTGAATGGTTAAGAAGTACATATTTCACTTCACTTGCGGTTTCACTGTTCCTGGCTTGTTGGGCTGTACAATCCGCTTCTACATTTCCATAGTTATTGTTTTGAATGGTAGCTAGTTCTTTTTTTATTAGGAGAGCAATTGGATGCTTCGTGTACAATTGGTTAATGGTATTAAATGGAACTGAGGAAATCGGTAGTTATAAGAGCATTGTATATATTACTGGAGTTAATATGAAATAGAGCTTGATAGATGGCGTATAGCTCTCCAGTATGTATACAGCTTAAAGATGGTAGTTTATACTGAAATGTAATATTTGGAGTAATAACAGCTGCCCCACCTTTAGTAAATGTTTTGGAAGCGTCTGTGTTTAAAATCGCTTAATATAATAATGTAACTTGAAAACACGTGGTGCAACTCTAGTGATTTTTCGAATAAAAAATGCTTTTTCTATTAATCGAAATGAAACTTTCATGTGTAAAAACAGACTCTTTTAAATAAAAAAATTTTTAATATGACGTGTCAGCATAAAGTAATTTAAACTTAAGTTATTCAATATAATATAATGTATGCACTTTTAACAATCAGTTTTATTTAAAAAACATATTCTTTAAATAATCTCCCATCTCCCTGTACTCGCTCCGTCGGTACGTATACTGTAATTGCAACAATATAGAAAGGATAAGCATAGCCCCTGCACAAGGGTAATAATAAAAATCGTGAAGGATTTAACATTTTTAACTTAATCTGAAAAAACGTCGAAATAAAAGAAACCACAGTCTTCACTCGAAATCACAAGAGAATCACTCTGTTTATTCATTAAAAGAGGCAGTGAGCCACAAATATCACCCCCATTGAAAATTTAAATGCAAATACTCAATTATTTACTCCTCCAACTATATCTCACAAAAGAAAAACGCAAAGCCAAAACAATCCAAACGCACATAACCAACCTGTGATTCGTTTAAATTACTCATGAACGAGAATCAACCAGTCTCTTCTTCCTAACCTATCTTTGAAATACCTCCTTTTTTAATGAGGTTTACTTAAAAAAATGTACAATTTTAATTACAAAAAATTCTCTTCCTCCCTTTAAAGATCATCAAATCTGTATTGATGGATAATTTATTCGATTACATGAAATTAACTTTACCTAATTATGAGGAAAAAGTCAGGACAAAATCTCATAATGTTATCCCAATATGGTAACTATTTGTTCTTACATTTAGTCTACTCTCAATGATAACATCAAACTCTGGTTTTAGAAGGATATTATTTTAATAATGATAGTGGTATTTTCTTTTTGCTGATTTCATTTTTTGATATGAGTAACCAGATCCTACTGCATTATGCTAAGTTTACTCTTTGTACCATCTCTTTTGAGGTTACTGTTTCTAATAATGCTAGTTTCTTATTCTTTGTATTCTTTTCAATGGTGTTCTTCTTTAATATTTATCCATTTATTTCTTGCTTGATATTCTGTTTAATTTTTATATCATATTCTGTATCAAACCATTACTTCCTTCTTTTTATTTTCCTCTGTTCCAGCACCTCTTAAGCTAAGTTTAAAATGGATTATTTAATTTTTTTCTATATTTTTTCTGTGTAACTTGTTTCTATTAGATTTTCCTTTAAAGTTGTCTCATATGGTTCCCTTAGTTCCTATAAGCATTACTAATTTAGTAGGTTTCATCTTCTTTGGTTTTGTCTTGTGCTCTCTGTTTTAGTTACCTTTCTTTTTATTACTCCTATTACAGAAAAATGGCCAGCGTCTGCGTTTGCTCTTCTATATGATTTGAAGTAATGTATTATTGTTCTCCAAAGAAATCAAAGTTCGAATAGAGAAAGTACGTACAAACTTCAATAAAATGAGAAAGGTACTTTATGCAAGAGAACTAAAATTGGACTTGAGAGTTAGGCTGCAAGGTGTTATATTTTCTCAACTCTGCGTTATGGAATGGAGGCATGGACACTTAACGCGTCGACTGCTAAAAAGTTGGAAGCATTTGAAATGTGGGTGTATAGAAGAACCCTGAAGATATCATGGACCGAGTATGTGACAAACAACGAAGTCATGAGAAAAATCAACAAAAGAATGGAAGTATTGCAAACCGTCAAGACAAGAAAGCTGCAATACCTGAGGCATGTTATGCGTAATTAGAAATATAATCTACTTCAATTGATTATGCAAGGGAAAATCCAGGGCAAGGGAAGTGTAGGAAAAAGAAGAATCTCATGGTTGCGTAACTTGAGGGAATGGTACGGATGCACACCAACAATGGAATACCATCCGTACCAATTGGTACGGATGGTACCAATGCACACAACTATTCAGAGAAGCAGCATCTAAGATCAGAATAGCCATAATGATTGCGAACCTCCGTCGCGGAGATGGCACGTGAAGAAAAAGATTATTGTTGTAAATTTGTTGGATATTAGTATGTGATCTATTTAATTTCCATCTGTTGTGACAAATACCAGCTATGTTACTTTATTTTCTCTTCCGTGCGTGAAGTGGGTCTTTATATTATAACTGTTTGTTATTTCTGTTAGGTGACATAATTTTCTTACATGACCATTTGTTTTACCATGAATAGTTTCTTTCTCTGGTACTTCCTTATTTTGAACTTATTTACCAACTTTTGCATCAAAGTCAACAACCATTAGTACTATGCCATTTTTGGGTAATCTTTTATATAAAATATCATTTTTTCAGTTGTTCAAATAATTTCATTTTATCATTTTCTCTTGCATTTATAGCTTTGAATTATATAACTTTAATCATTATTTTATTGTTGAAGATAGATGCTTTACCATTTTTCCTTGCTTGTTTTCTTACTAGTGATACATTTTATAATGTTTCTTATAATATTTCTTTCTCACCCTCCGTCTTCTTCTTGTACTGCTAGTAAGTTGATTCTGTATCCTTACAGTTCTCTTGCTACCTCTTCCATTTTCCTGAGTCTCAATAATGTTTGAACTTTACAGGTTCCTGATTTTAGTCTATTTTTTCAAAATCATTTACTTAATTATTAAACAAAATAGTTATATTAATTACTATTTAACTGGGAATAAGCCACAATTAAAGATAAAAATACGTTTATTGACGTTTCAATTCCCACTTCGGAAATCGTTCTTAAAATACAATAGTAAATTAAACAAATTTTGTTTTTGTTACATAGTGAAAAATTCTTCTAATAATTTAATTTTATCTGACTCATTTATATTGACAATTCAGACATACATTAAGCATTTTAAAGTAGACGACTTTAAAATGATATTGCCAATATTGTTGAGTTGCGCTCCTGGGACGACTTTACTTATAAGATAGTTCATTCGATTACATGAAATCAACTTTAACTTGAGAATATCCGTCAGAAAAAAATCATAGCATGTAATTCGTCTTTAAAAAGACAAACACATGACATGATGACAGTAAAATTCTCCTGTTAGTGATATCATAGTAAATTATGAGTGAAAAACCAGGAAAATAACCTCATAATACTATCCCGACATTGTAAGTATTTGTTCGTGAATTTAGTTTAGCTTCAACAAACATCAAAATTCTAATTTTATATGTTACTTATATTTAAAAAAACATAAATGGTGTATCCTCTATATGTTACTGACTTACTAATACTGGTATTTTCTTATTAATAACTTCCTCTTTCAATATTGGTAACCAGATCCTACTACATTCTGCCGAGGAATTTGCGACACAATTGGCCTCATTTAGCATAATTAGAGTCGCTTGATTGATTGATTTTTCTTTTTTTACCATCCGTTTCTTTTAGGACTACATTTGAATTATTCCATTGAACCCTATGTTCATTATCCCATGCGTGTTTACATATTTGAGATCTATCAAATTCTCTATTTTTAATATAAGATTGATGTTCACTTAGTCTAACATTTAATGGCCTTGATGATTCACCTAAATAAAACTGATCGCATTCACAAGGTGAATTTTATAAATGCAATTCTTTGTTCTTTGTTGTTCATTGTTAGGTTTGGTTTGGAACAAAATAGATCTCAACGTGTTTGTTGTTTTGAATGTTGTTGAAATGTTAAATTTATTTCCTATCCTTTTAAGTTTTTCTGATAATCCTTTTATGTACGGTATTGTTATTTTCCTCATGTTATTCCTTGTGTATGCTGTAGGATCTCGTTCTAAGTTGTTCTGTTCTATTCAATCGATTGTTGAAAATTCCTTATTTATAAACGATAAAGGATAATCATGTTTTAATAAAACAGATGTTAACAAATGTTTCTCCTCCAAGAACAAATTTTTGTTAGAACAAGTAATTTTGGGTCTATCGCACAAGAATTTAATTATTCCCTTTTTTACATTAATATTGTGATTTGATTTGAAATTTAAATATCTATTGGTGTGTGTTAGTTTTCTATACACCTGAGTCTTATATCCAGTATCGTTCTTAGAGATTAAAACATCCAGGAAAGGTAGCGTGTTATTCCTTTTTTATTTCCTGTTCTTTTTCCATGGTAAATGTTATATTATAAACTCTGATCCATGAGGCCATATCGAGAATACATCATCTACATACCTCCACCATACTGTGGGTTTGTATGTGGAAATTTTCCGAAGTGGAAATTGAAACGTCAATAAACGTATTTTTATCTTTAATTGTGGCTTATTCCCAGTTAAATAGTAATTAATTTACAATGTCACAAGAAAATAGCTTCAGAACAAAATAGTTATATGGTATATATATATATATATATATATATATATATATATATATATATATATATATATATATATATATATATATATATATATATACAGTGGAACCTCGATTATCCGTCAGGGCACCGGACCAAGGGTATGACGGATAATCGAAAAGACGGTTAACAGAACATTAAAAAAAATTCATAGTATAACTCTTAAATTTTATTTGTATGTTTTATTTGACAATATAAGAGGGATTTATGTTAGTACACTCAAATCAATTTGATTTAAATTATTCCGAAATCTGTGTTTGTTTTATTGTTCTTGCCGAGAATATCATTTGATGAATTTTGTGTGTGCGATGCAACTCCTCTAGCTTATTTACGCAAATCTTTGTGAGTTGTAATAGCATCATCAACATCGCCACCATCAAAGTTTCTGTCAACTTCTGAACCAGTTTTATCCGCCTCTATTGCCATTTCAACGATTTCATCATCTGTCAACAATCGATAGCCGTTTGCGTCTTCATCACAAATTAACCATTCGTTTATGTCATCTTTAGGCAACGAAAACAAAACAATTGATTCAGCCATAACTTCATTTAAGGGTGGCATTTTCATCTTAAGTTGATTCAGGCCATAATTTATTCCACGCGCTTTTCAGCGTTACTTCCGAAACATCAGCCCAAGTATCCACAGCATTGTCGGCTACGTGTTTTAAATTGTATGCTTTCCAGTATTCTGGAAAAGAATATTACTCTTCCATAACTAGGTTTGGAATAAATGTTTTTCTGTATCTACTTTTGAATGTTTTACTGACCGACTGATCCATTGGCTGTATCAATGATGTTGTATTCGCAGGCAGAATAGAGTCCGTGATATTTTTATCGTCACTCCGCAGCATACCGGCTTTAGGATGGGCAGGTGGATTATCCAAAATGAGAATCTTCTTTGGTGGACAATTTTTTGCAAACAAAATGAATTGATAACTAAATTTTTACTTATGTTGTCAATATAACTTATGCATGTGTGGACCCTGACGGTTAACAGAGGTGACGGTTAATAGAGAGACGGATAATCGAGGTTCCACTGTATATATATATATATATATATATATATATATATATATATATATATATATATATATATATATATATATATAACAAGCGAGTCTTCTACAGCTGTCGTTTCCAGCGTTTTCTGTCGAAGCAATCTTCAGTTGTTAGATCTCTGGCGGTCATTGCATCGTCGACATCGTCTCTCCAGGATCGTCTTGGTCTACCTCGTTTTCTTCTAGTTGGCGGAGTCCATTCTTCTATTTTTTGGCCATCTATTTTCCGGCATTCTCTGAAGATGTCCATACCAGTTAAGTCTTTTGGCTTCGATTGTGTCTATTATGTCTAGATCGATTTCCATTTCTCTCCGAATATCTTCGTTTCTCACCCTATCAAGTCTAGTGAGCTGGCAACATCGTCTCCAGTAGTTCATTTCCATGGCCTTAATTTTTGATTTGTTTCTTTGGTTTATTTTCCAGAGTTCGGCGCCGTACAGTCCAATACTTTCTATTATTGTTTTATAAATTCTTCTTTTATTTTCTTTTGTTATTTTTTTATTCCATAATAGTCCGTATAGCTGTCTGGTGGCTGATCTTGCTTGGTTTTATAGTTCCCATTTCGATTTGTAGGCTTTCTGGTTTTTCTCCTACAACTATCTTTTTCTCCTACTTTCAGTTATATGGTAAAAATGAATAAAATAACAAAGTTAAACTCCATAGTTCATAACTTCATAACGTGTCTTCTTCTTTAAGTGCCGTCTTCCAATCTGAGGTTGGATATTATCATCACTATCTTCACTACATCTACTGCTGCTCTAAAGAGTCCTAAAGAACTACATTTAAACCAGTCCCTTAAATTCTTTAACCATGACACTCTCCTTCTTCCTATACTCCTTTCTCCTCTTATCTTTCCCTGTATTATTAGCCTTAGCAGTTCATATCGCTGTCCCCTCATTACGTATTCTAGATATTGTAACTTTCTTATTTTTATTGTGTTTATTATTTTGCATTCTTTACCCATTTTTTGCAATACTTCCGTGTTAGTTTTCTTCTGTAACACCACATTTTAAAGGACTGTAACTTATTTATGTGTTCTTGCTTAAATGTTCAGTTTTCAAGTCCATATTGCAGTATCGAAAACACGTAGCATCTCAGTGTTCTTACTCTCAGTTCTAATCTAAGGTCTTTGTTGCAGAGAATTGTTTTCATTTTTACAATCGCATTTCTTGCTATTTTTATCCTAACTCTTATTTCGATTGTTTGATCCTTATTGTCTGAAATCCAGATTACTAGGTATTTGTATTTATTAACCCTTTTTATCGGTGCTTTTCCCAAGTGTATGTTTGTTGATATATTTGTTTTCTTTGTTATTATCATGTATTTGGTTTTTTTATATTCTTTTTTAGTTCATATTTTTTACAAAAACTGTTTTTTTGTTAAGCAGTTATTGAAGTTGTTCAGCAGAGCTTGCCATAATCACGGTGTCATCTGCATATCTTATGTTGTTAATAGATCTTCCTTTAATTATTATTCCCTCACTTTAAGATACTAATGCTTCTTCAAAAATGGCTTCACTATATACATTAAATAGTAATACATCCCTGCCTAACTCCTCACTTGATTTCAATTTCTGGACTGGATTCGTTATCTATTACGATTTGTGCTCTGTGATTCCAGTACAGGTTTGTTTATGTTTTTTGTCTATATAATTTGGACTAATTTTTCATGTCTTACTTTGTCAAGTGCTTTTTCAAAGTCATATTTAGCGTTTGTATTTTTAGGGATAACACAAAAGGTGGAGAGTAACCATTGTTTCCGTATGTGTCATGTTTTGTATACTGAGTTAAATAAGTCTAATATAATGTCTAAAGTTTCATCATTTATGCATTGTAAGATTTCCATAGGGATTTGGTCTGGACTTACTGCTTTACCATTTTTGCTGTTTTTTAATGCCATGTTAATTTCCTCTTTTAGTATCTTTGAAACCATATCCTCTTCTACGTATAACTTCCTCTGCTCTGTTCTATTGTCTTTGAATAGTTCAGTGATGTATTCTGTCCATCTCTTTAATTTGTTGTTAGTATTCAACACAAGTTTCCCATTTGCATCTTTCAGTATTCCTGGTTTTCTTGTTTTCATCAGGAATTTCATCCTGATGAAATTTCAACTGAAATATATAAGCGTATAAATGATAGCAATGGATTGGAACGAGAGAGGCACTGTTTGGAATGAACGTACTTGCTCAAAGATGTCGTGATATATCTGTAGACATATACTGTTGTTTTATTGACTTCCGATAGGCATTTTATCGTGTTAAGCACTCTATATTGATCGAAGCTCTAAAAGACATTGGCTTGGACGGCAGAGATATTCGAATAATTGCAAATTTATATTGGAATCAAACAACATCAGTTTTAGTAGATGGTGTGGAATTACAGGCTCTCAATATTAAAAGAGGGGTACGGCAGGGACGCCTCTTGGTTGAAGAACTTGCGAGATTGATATGGTGTTGATACAAGAATGCTATTTAGGGTGGCAGTGAATAAAATTAAGATAGCTATGATGGTAACCAATGTTTTGAAAGGACATGGTATATGAAGAAGAAGAAGGTTTTCTTGTTGTATTGTTGTGAGTTAATTCTTTAATTTTTTATGTGTGTTAAAACTATCATGTCTTTTCTGGTATTCATTTATTTCTGAGAATTATTCTTTTAACCATTGTTCCTTTGCTTCCTTAATTCTGTATTTTATTTGTTTATCCACTTTTTTTTACATCTGATTATCTTTGTTTTTATATTGACACCTATATTTCATGAAATCTAAAATTTCTTAAGTCATCCATTACTTTTTTTATATCTGGTTGGTATTCGAATTTTTTTTGACTTTTATCTATTTCTGTATTTATCCATAACATATAGGTACTGTACATAATTAGATGCACACAATAAAAAAACTATTTCATAGTTTATTTTAAAAATATGTAAGCCATTATAAGTTCGTTAATTAATATTAAAAACCCCACTGCTACACTTTAATCATATTAGATTACATAGCGGTTTATTTTAAAATTAGCTCGAGCACGTTCTCTTCAATTTAATTAATCAGATGTGTAACTAGTGCAAGAAACATGCCCGAACTAGTAAGTGAAGAAGACAGAGTGTAATTAAGAAGATGAATATAATTAGTTAGGCCAGTTTGACGATGGTCAAACTTTTACTATAGCTTTTTATTGCTCCGTTGATAGACTTCCCTAACTTTATCTTACGAGTATAATTAGTTTTCGAGAGAGTTTAAGATTTATAGAAGAAGCGAATTTTGTAGATATTTAACAAATCTCAAAGGGCGTAGATTGTATTTTAATGTAAGACTTTATTATTGCTTCACAAAATTGCAATTTTTAAAATAGTTTTAAAGTTGTAGTATAATTAAAAACTTGGTTTCATTAACATTTTTACCGATATTAAGGTCTTTTAAACTTTACACGTTCTTCGCAGTAACACTTTGGAAATTATGAGTCTGTGTAGTATTTAACTGACAAGTACTACGTGGTTAAAATCAATCAGGGAGACATGTAGTCCCTAAAGTAATAAATTTTATCCATTGTCATCGACCTAGAGTCACAACATAATTAAAATCGTCGCCTTGGTGGTCAAAAGGCGTAATCCACAATTTTTATGAATCGGAGGTAAGTACGCAAGACTACTTGAAATTCGTCAAAAAATGTTGTGGTCAATGAATTTTACCCATAAATATCTCCTAGTAAGGTATTTTGTAAATTGCCAATAGGCTTAATACACATATCATAAAGCAGTCCGTAGTAGCAAGCAACATACGCCTATTGACTTTCCAAAATAAAATAATTTTTTATATCCTTCCCTCTGTTGACAAGAGGTCTATGTGGCATACGACCTTTGACTACAGTTTTGACCTTTGACTCACAAACTCTAAAGGTATGTCTCTTATTTTTACCTATAACAACTTGTTAATCTTTTAAACCACAGCCCGATTACTTTAATCTTGTCAAATAATATCTAATCTAACTTGTTACAGGCGATGACGGGATCAGTAATTCCGATTTACCAACAGAAAATTTGAGTAGGAAGCGCCAGCGAAATCCAGAGAAATGGAAACGAAATGCTCAAAAAAAGTTAAGGATGGCAGGCAGTGAGTACGAAACCAGAGCCGGAGCAAAGGTTCATGCTAAAACCGTGCAAGAAATTGACTGCAAATGTCACTACAAGTGCACTACTAATATTAACAGGAAAATACGGGAACAATTGTTGGCCGACTACCTAACTTTGGAAACTGAAAGAGCTAGATGGTCGTTTATTGGTAAACAAGTGACAAGTGTTCCTGTAAAAAGAAGGTACATGGGTGATAATAATCGACGCAAACGAACCTTAGAATATTCTATTAGTATTTATGGAACAAACCATAGAGTTTGTAAAAAATTTTTTTTGGGAACATATGATATTTCTGAAAAAAAAGTTCGAACTTCAGTGGAAAAGTTGGCTCCTACAGGTGTTACAAAAATAGACCATAGGGGTAAAAAAGAACCCCCCAACAAAAAAAGCGATGAAGTAAAAAACTTAATTAGGGATCACATCAAATCTCTACCCGTTGTTGCTTCCCACTATTGTCGGAGCAGTAGTAAGAGAATGTACTTGCCTTCTGGGCTGAGTGAAACTCGGCTCTACTTAGATTATGTAGAATACTGTAGGGAGCGTAATGTTGTTCCCGAAAAAGCTAGTTTCTATAAATCTATTTTCACAAATGAATTCAATTATGGCTTCCATGTTCCCAAAAAAGATCAGTGCGACTTTTGCACTCAATACAAAAATAAGTCGACAGAAGAGAAAAAAACAGATGAAGAAAAATAAAAGTTGCACCTAATACGCAAAGAAGAGGCCAGAGAGCACAAGCAAAATGACAAAGCCAAAGCTAAGTTAGATTCAACATTTGAATGTTATAGTATGGATCTAGAAAAAATACTGTTAGCACCAAGTTTACAAGTAGGACAACTATATTATTTAAAAAAACTAAAGACCTACAATTTTACATTGTATAATCTGGCTGTTGGGGAAGCTACTAATTATATGTGGCATGAAGATTTTGGTTCAAAGGGTGCATCGGAAATCGCCAGCTGCCTATGGAAATTCTTGATGTCGTTGGGAGAAAAAAATGAAATAACTTTCTATTCTGACACTGCGTCAGGTCAGAATCGCAATTCTGTTATATCTGCAATGTTTTTGCGTGCTGTGGAACATATGCCCATTAATATCATTAATCAGAAATTTATGGAATCAGGGCACTCCGAGATGGAGTGTGATTCTGTACACTCTGCTATAGAAGCTCGGGGTAGAAAAGTAGATGTATTCACACCAGAAGGTTGGTACATGGTGGCTCGTACCGCTAAAACCAGAAAACCTTACTACAAGGTTGTTGAAATGGTACATACCGATTTTCTTGACTTTAAGAAATTCAGTAATCAGTTTATAACAGACAAAACAATTTCTGAAAGCGAAGAAAGAGTTAAATGGCTAAATGTTAAGTGGTTTCAATATCGCAAAAGTGAACGTGCAACTATTTACTATAAATATCAACTGAGTGAGGACCACTTCCAATCTCTGAACATACATCGACGACAACTTCGAAACCAATCCACGATAAATATATCAAATTTATACGCAGCCAAACTCAAAATTGAGAAAAGCAAATCAAGAGATTTGTTAAAAATGTGTGAGAAAGGTAGTATTCCCTCTGCCTACCACGACTTCTACAAAGGTTTAGAGTTTGATGAGGATGCTACTCGTAAAAACAGTGACACAGAAAGTGATGTAGACTAGTAAAGTCTTTATTATTACGTAACCTCAATTTAGTTTTATTTCTTTGTTTTTCAGAATAGTATGTAATAAATTTAAAGGTTCAATTTTTTTTTTATTTTAAACAAATATTTCTGCTGTTAATATTATCTACAGGTATTACAAGCTTGCAAAGTAAAGAATAACATTCATGTAAATACTATTCTAAACAAGTATTTTTTATTATGAATATTTATTATGTTTAAAAGTTTAAGTTTCAAAGTATTTTAGAGGCATGATTCTTTTAACACTTACACAAATGCAACTAATTTTCAGTGCTCAATGGACGTATGCCACGTATCTTAAAAAATATTTAACAGAAAATTTTAATAATTAACATACATCTAAATAATCCTATAAAGCATGCTAGTTAAAAGTTGTAGCTCTTAATCTTAAAAAATGACCAAGTTATAAACAAAACAATTGAAATTTATTGGATTAAAAATGTTTGAAAGGCATTTTCTCAGTTTCACGACATTGTGGTTTACGCCTGTTGACAACCAAGACGACGAAATTTGGAATGATGTAAACCCATATATGGATGCAACAGCCACAACTTTATTGTAAGCTTCAACTACATAAGGCACTGAGAATAATCTGTTCAGATCGAGAACGTTATGCTACTACATAAATTTTGACACTTTTTTAAAAAGTTTTAACTATATGTTTTTATATCATAATACAACTGCGAAGTGTTTTAACTTCTGTATGTTTTTTTTATCCCATTTTAATCCTCTTCCGTTACAGTTTATTTTTATGAACGAGAGAGGAATTAGCATAATTTTAACTGGTATCTCCGACCACTCCATGGGCGTGCTCAAGATTAATTGAAAAATTACTTTGAATAATTGTAAAAAATAAATGAATTATTTCAGTGTTATAAAGTGTTATGTGTATGTAAACAAAAGTGACCTCTTTTATCACACACTATATTAGAACTGACTGGTCTACATTAAAAAGGGTTTTAGAAAATTCACATTTTTTTTAATTTTTAAAAATTACAAAAGAGAAAAAGAGTTTTTAAAACCGTCTAAGGTATGTTAAATAGATGAATAAAAATATTAATATAAAACTTACAGCTACTTGTTACAAATCCAAATCAGATTCAGAATATGAACTTTCACATTTTTTCCTCTTCTTTAATAGTGTGATTTACTGCCTTTTCCCAGTTTTCAGGTTTTACATTATTTACGGCCTCCAAAAACAACTGTTTAACATCATGAATTTTAAAAGTGGTTTTTTTTCTTGAAACTTAACTCTTTATCTGTGCCCATACCAGTTCAATCGGGTTTAATTCACAATGATATGGTGGGGATCTAAGTACTGTCATTCTACGATTTTTGGCAATTTCATCAATTTCGTATTTTTAAAATTTTTCTTTATGAAGGGCACACAACGAATAAAGTTCTTTTCTTATAGATCCGGGATGGTACGTAATATTTTTTGAACTCAGCCAATTCTGCAAGTCTTTTTTTAACCACTTGGTTGTGGGCAGTCCTTCTATAAGTCTGGAGTGATAACTTGCATTATCCATTACTATTACACAGTTCTTAGGAAGAAGATCTATCATTTGTTCGAACCATTCTTGAAATACATCAGCGTTCATGTTTTCATGGTAGTCACCGGTACTAGTTGACTCAAAAGTTAATAAACCACCTTCAACAAAACCGTCTGAACTGCCAATGCGTACTATTATCAGCCTGCGTCCCTTTCCTGATGGTGGGTTTAAACCAGTAAATAAGTTATTTACAAAAGCGTGCCTTTGACTTGTAACAGTTTCATCCTGCCAAAATTTATTTGGTGTATGACCCTCGTTGATATATGTTTCATCAAGATAAAATATTTTTCTTTTTTGGTTTCTCATTTCCTTTATGGTTCTTAGAAAATGTCTTCCCCATATGACAATATCGCTTCTTTCTAATAAAATAAACTTTCTGGGATTCTTTTTCCAGCGGAAGCCTAATTCTTTTAAAAGTTTCCATAACGTACTTCGACTCATTTCTGGGTAATCCTTATCATCCCGAACTGAGACAAGAACTTTATCCAATGTTGGAAATTCTTGTCTAAAGAAGAATTCATGCACTTTCCGTCGAAGTCCTTCTTTAAAATGATATTCTATTTAAAATTTTGGTTTCCCTGGAGCATTACGTGGCATTTGAAAACTACCACATTTCTCTTCTTTAATAACTCTGTAAATCGTAGATTTCCCAACACCAAGTGTACTGCTAACTAACTCAACGGTCTCATCAACACTTTCACATAAACGTTTGTCTGTAAATGATTTAAAACAATTAAATATTAATGTTTTTTCATTAACTTACACGGCACTTCCAAATTTTCCATAACACTAGTATACACAATAAACTGCACCTTGCAACTGAAGTACCTACTTTAGTGAACTGTTAAGAATTTTGAATACGCCACTTGGACCTTCCTACAAAATGGAAAAACCCACTATCACATTTTCTGTGAAATAAGTTTAGAAGGTAATTATCTAGTCAATTAATGTCGTAGATTGCTGGAATTAAAGAATTAAATGTTTGATTGTTGAAACCCTTACTTCGTGGAATGCACTCATTTCAGATAAAATAAAACGTTTTATTTTCCACAAGGAATCTACGTTCCTGTAGTTGGCTGTATACCATGTATTAAAAATTTAATTAAAAATCCTTTGTAAAAGGTATATTTTAGTATAATACCTTTTAAAAAGGATTTTTAATTAAAAGTTTTATTTTATCTAAAGAATTAAACTTTATTTTGCAAATAGGTAGGTACTTATTAAACTTTTATTGGTTATATATAACCAATAAAATAAACATCTTACATTTCTTGCAAATTCATTAGTACCTGTTAACCTCCATCACTCCGACACTGGCAACCTTATTTAGGGATTCGTAACCCTCACAAGTATTGTATTCTATTCTGCTCCAACCTTTATACCTGGTGGTCATACTCAATTTAAAATTGTTTTCCTATATACTTCTGTAAACTTGTTGACAAATATCTGTTTTTCATTGAGTTACCCGTATCAACAGTTTAGGGATTTGCATACATAATTTATTGTTTTATTACTCTCTCATACATAAAAATACACTATAGTTAGTTTTTGTTAGATTGTATTTTAAATGTTTGAGCGTTTAGTGATTTTTTACAAACAATATCTAGAGTTTCTAATATGCTTATGATATTTTTTCCCTATACAAAAATATTTTTTTATTATTTATTTCTTTTTCTCACAATAATTAAATACTATTTTTTGTTTAGTTAATTATATCTATAGACAAATTCACGAGAGGATTTCAGTACAGTGCTTATGGGAAGCGACGTTACCGCTTAAGCCGCTAGGCACGTTTATAGTCTGCAGGTGTGATACAGGACAACGTTGGCCATCCTGTACGATAACATTAAAACATGCAATCCTCTTAGAAATAAATGTAACATTATTTACAACTTCAAGATTTTGCAAATTACACAAAATTTAAGCAAACTATTCTCTTTGAATCCTTTTTTACTAAATTATACAGGGTGTAACAACAGAACGGAGTCTACTACGGAAATTGCTCCACAAAATATTCGTAGCTCCGTAGTGGCTACAAATTTAAATTGTTAATTTATATACCGACAGGATATATACCAACTTGGATCAATTATTACTATTAACAGTCTTAACAATTATTACAAAGAAAAGTGTGTATACAGCAAAGAATAAAACTACGCTAATCAAAGAATAAAAATTGGATTTCTATGTTTGACCAGCAAGCGAGTAAGACGTGTTTTAGGCACTAATTTATCGTGCTCGTTAAATAGTAATTATTGAAGTATATTTTAAAGTAATTAAGTATAAAAGTGAAAGTGGTTTGTATACTGAATATTGGAATCGTGAGTAGATAATATATACTTTTTTCATCTATTTGGATTTATATATTTAAGTAAACAACTGCAACTAGTTATAAATATTATCCAATTTCTATGAACTGGTATAACAACGAAAGCTGTAAAACAGCACCCGTTTTAGTCGGATTTTAAATCCATTTAAAAGATGTCATCTTCCAGTCAACTACCACAAAATGCATCATACTCAAAAGCAGTTAGTCAACCACGTAGTATATTAATCCCAGGCAGAGATCAAGCTATTTTATTTAACACTATAGAAAATTGTACAATTAATGACTATCTTGAAGGATTGAGTCAGCATATAGAACCGAAAAATATAATTTTTGCATCCCGTATATCAAACGGTAGAATATGCATATATCTATCATCCAAAAACCTAGTAGATAAATTTATAGCAGAAACAAAGAAGATAATAGTAAATGGAAATATACTAGAAGCGAGAAGATTAATAACTCCATCAGTCCTCTTAATTCTGTCCAATGCATGTCCAAGCATACCTTCTAACTTAATAATGGATGAATTAATAAAACTAGGTTTAAATCCCCTCTCAGACATATCATACCTACGGATAGGAGCAACCAATCCTGCCTTTAGTCATATTCTAAGCTTCCGAAGACAAATTTTCGTTTCACCTTTTCCAGACAACTTTGTACTACCTGAATCTTTTATTATCGAGTTGGAACAAACATCATACCGCATATTTATAGCCCAAAACGAAAATTGTTTCAAATGCAAATTAACTGGACACCATGCAGCTAATTGTCCAAATATTTCACCTTCTAACCATTCTCACAATGATAGTGCAATACAAACAGAAATGAGACAAAATTCATCAATAAATCATACTCAACAAGATAATTCACAAAATACTCCCGCAATCTCAAATACCACTGCCTCCACACTTACTACGTCTTCTCAAACCACATTACAAACAGTAGCAATCCCAAATTTATCAATAAACCAAACCCAACAGTGCTCACTACAAAATACATCTATACATTTGACCACTTCTCCAGTTAACACTACAATCGCAACACCTACATCGTCTGAGTCATCCTCTAATACCCAAAAACATAAATCAACCTTACCCGAAACAAGTCAACACTTACCTCCAAATAAAAACACACATTTGAATTCTCACGAACCCCAAATAACTTCGAACAAAGCAACCGGAAAAAGAACCCTAGAAGATGCAATCACGCCACCCTCCGAAGAAAACTTTGAAAAACCTAAGCTACAACTAAAGAAAAAAACCAAAACTGATGACAAAAATTTAGGAAATGATATACCAAATCTCCAAACATTACTAGAACCAGTAGTTAGAGAATATATAGAAAGGGAAAAGCAATTGTTAAGCTTCGATCAAGTAGTGGATCTATTCGAAAATATACAAGGATCAAAAGACATAATCAGCGTAACAAAATTGTACTCAGAAGACTCTCATGCACTTATAAAGTTTCTATCGGAATTACATCCATACTACATCGACAGAAGAATGAAAACCAAAAGCACCAAATTAATACGAAAACTTGGCAAACACATAGGTTTTCTCTCTGCAGTGAAAACTCCATTGTCGGAAGAAGATTCCGACTCATCGATAAATAATTCCTCTAAAGAATAATTACATTCACTTATCTGCTTCAATGGAACTTAAATGGGTTTTACACCCATTTCAAAAAACTAAAACATATTATCTCTGAAACACACCCATCTATTATCTGTCTACAGGAAACAAATTTTAAAAATCCAAACCATGTATATAACTTTCGTAATTATTCATGTTTTTATAATAACAGATTAAACCAAAACATTGCCAGTGGAGGAGTAGCAATTTACGTGGATGAAAAATTCGTGAGCAGACAGTTACCAGTGACTTCAAATAACATTGAATTAATAACTATTGCAATAAATATACCTCAAAAGATTTATATATGTAATATGTACATCCCACCAAATCAAACTATATCCCAAGAAGACTTAACAGCTATTTTAGAACAAATTCCTTCACCTAGAATTATCGTTGGAGATCTTAACTGCCACAATCCGATGTGGGGTTCCATAAAACTCAACCCAAAAGGGCGAATTATAGAAGACATTATAACATCCCAAAATCTGAATCTACTTAACGACGGAAGACCAACCAGATTCAACATACATAATGGCAAATCATCGGCAATTGATATTTCGCTGTGTGACCCAGTTCTGTCCACTACGTTAACATGGGACGTTCTACCCTACTTATATGGTAGTGACCACTACCCCATTATAATGTCTTTAACGCATCAAAAAACCACAAATATCGAATCGCCTATCTCAAAATGGAATACTGAAAATGCTGATTGGACTAATTTTAGCAAACAGATCGAACAGGACATTAACCAAACCAACTTTACATCATCAAACGATATTGACAAGTTTTTAAGCACATTTTTACAAATCATCACAGCAGCCGCAGAGACGTATGTAAGAAAAACGAAAATTTTAAAAAAACATAAACCTCTTCCGTGGTGGACATCTGAATGCAGCCAAGCTACAAGAGCGTATAAGAAATCTTTCAATAAACTAAAGCATCATAAAACAGACGAGAACATAATGGACTACAAAAAACGAAGAGCTGAGGCAAGATACATTCTAAAAAAGAATAGAAAAGAATCCTGGAGAAAATTCATCTCATCTCTTAATACCTCTTCAAACATAAGTACAGTTTGGAGAAACTTAAGGAAAATCTCTGGCAAAAGCCAACCATATAAGATTCCTTTTTTAGCAAAAAATAACAAAATAATTAGTGATAGAAAAGAAATCGTAGATTTGTTAGCAGACCAATACGAATTAAATTCCAGTGACGAAAATTACACTGATAATTTTAAAATACATAAAAACAACGTAGAAAAAAACGTATTGGGATTCGACGGACATGAGATTCACAACCTTAACGTTCCTTTTTCCTTCATAGAACTTGCTGAAGCCTTAAACTCTTCCAAAACTAAACCTTTATAATTTTATCTGGAGTAACCAGGTTTTCCCATCAACTTGGTCCGAAGCAATAATACTACCACTTCTTAAACCTGAGAAATCCCGGACTCACCTGAGTCATATCGACCAATATCTTTAACCAATATTATATGTAAAGTGTTAGAGAAAATGGTAAATAAAAGGCTGAGATGGTATTTAGAACAACAAAAACTCCTTATACCACAACAAAGCGGATTTAGGCAAAATAGATCCACTATAGATAACCTAATAGACTTAGAGTCAGGAATACATGAAGCATTTGCAAATAAGCAAGATTGTATCGCAGTTTTTTTTGATATTAATAAAGCTTATGATACTGTCTGGCGATACAATATCATATCAAAATTGCATAATTGGAATATCAGAGGCAATATGTTGAAATTTATTTCCAATTTTCTTCATTCTCGCAGCTTCATAGTTCGATCAGACAACGCTAACTCAGATAAAAAAGTTCAAAAGAACGGAGTACCACAAGGATCAGTTATAAGCTCAACCCTTTTTCTAATAGCCATAAACGACATACTTTAACAATGCTCACCGATTGTTAAAGGAAGATTATACGCTGATGACTTGGTTTTATTTGCCAAAGGAAAAAACCCTACATCTATTCAAAAACATTTACAACAAACAATTAATAATTTAGAATCATGGTCTAGGACTACCGGATTACAATTTTCACCGACAAAAACTAAATGTATTTTATTCACACGAAAACATAACACTCTAATTCCACATCTAAAGCTATATAATCAAACCCTTAGTTTTACAAATAATATCAGATTTTTAGGTATGGTTTTCGACCAAAAGCTCTCCTGGAAAAAACATACAGAAGAACTTAAAAAATCATGCCAGGCAGGACTAAATTTCATGAAAACTATTTCCAGCAAAAACTGGGGAGCAGATCAAAATACACTATTACATGTATATAAATCTTTAATTAGATCCAAACTCGACTATGGTGCAATAGTTTATTCATCAAGCAAAGTATCTGTATTGAAAACATTAGAAACTGTTCAAAACACAGCTTTACGAATAGCTACAGGCGCGTTTCGCACGACACCAGTTGAAAGTTTACAATGCTTAACAGGAGAACCACCACTAAATTTACGACGCAAATACCTTTCTCTCTCATATGCTTCTAAAATAGCTAGTAATAAAGAACACCCTACTTATACCAATACGTTCACAGATCGATTTCAAGACACTTTCTCTACAAGAAGACTAGATCCACCATTTTACGAAAGAATTAGAAGAAATCTTCATGACCTACATCTTAAATTTCCTGAAATTCTTCCAACAAATTTCCTAACTTTTCCACCTTGGTTAATACCAAATCCCAATATTAATACTAACCTTAGTATATATAAAAAACGTGAGACTATAACAGGCCTGATCAAACAATCATTCTTAACAGAAATGGAAACTTATAAAAATCACTATAAGATATACACTGACGCATCCAAATCTTCAGACGGTGTTGGTGCAGCCATCCTTACACCCAATACATCTTTAAAATTTAAATTCAACCCCATTACTTCGTCGTATACTGCGGAGTTGTTTGCAATATTACAAGCACTTATCCACATAAAAGAGACGAAACAGTCCCCGTCTCTCATAATAACCGATTCACTAAGCTCACTTCACACTATAAAACGTTTATATACCAATAATCCAATTTCCTCACGTATCAAATCAGAAATAGAGATTCTAAATAATAATAAGATCACTGTTGACTTCATGTTTGTTCCATCACATTCAGGTATACAAGGAAACGAAGAAGCAGATGAACTAGCCCGCTTAGCATCCTCCAGCCAGGACTCCATTCTCATTAATGAGGTTCCTTCAGATGACTTTAGATCAGAAATAAAACATAAAGTGTTAAGTGCGTGGCAAAATAAGTGGAGTGTATCACAAAACAAACTAAAAGAAATCAAACAATTAGTGAAACCGTGGCTCCAACCCACAGCGAATAGACGCGATCAAGTGAAAATAACACGTTTGCGACTAGGACATAGTAACTTTACACATAAACACCTCTTTACGCGAACTGTGCCGCCAATATGTGAAACGTGTCAAGTAACACTCTCCGTGAAACATATACTAACTCAGTGCAAAAAATATGAAGCAGCAAGAAAGAAGCACACTATACCAAATAACATGAAGGAAGCCCTAGGAAAAAATATGAACATCAAAAACACAATAAGTTACCTTAAAGACTCAGGACTATATCATTTATTGTAATTTTTTTCTAACTGTACCTGTAGTTTACATTTAGGTCGCTAATAACCCTGGTGGTTACAGCGTAAATAAATAATAAAAAAAAAAAAAGAATAAAAATTGATGTAGCCTAAACTCTACCTAATGAATAAATATAAGACTTACAATAACAGTGTCTGGTCTCTACTCCATTTCGGAAAAATCGTCCTTACTGAAACTGCCAGTGTTAGCTGTGATAATCACCGGTACGATATCTTCTTGTAGGTTGTCAGCTATCCACATTTCTTTTTCAATTCTGATGACATGCTGTATATAATTTTGCCACTGTTCAGCAAAGACATTAGCAAATGCTTCAGGGATGAGTTGTTGCACACGATCTTTTTTAAAGTCAGTGTCTCGGGCTGCAACGTAATGTTTAACTTGGCTCCAAACCATCTCTATTGGATTAAGCTCACAGTGATAGGAAGGCAATTGTAATATTTCTCGACCAAAGTTTCGATATTATACTTGTCGTATATATCTGCATAACTGTTTGCTACATCCAATAGTTCTGACTTTAAATTTAAATAATCTTCTTCATAAAATATATCCTTCTCTTGTAATCATTCTCTAATTTGTTGTTTGTTCCAGGAGCTTTTTGGGAAATTTTGTTTGCATGAATGATATGAAGCATTATCCATTACTACCGTATTTTTTTCTCCTTCTAAGAGGTTTGCCATTAGTTTATTTTCAAACCAGTCTTCGAAGACTCGCCGTTCATTTCGTCATGGTAGTCGCCTGAATCTTTTTTTTTTGCTAAAAATACACATTCTGAATTTATTAGAAAACCTTTATCAGATCCAACATGTAACAAGACAAATCTCGGACCTCTTTGTTGTGGATCATTTAGACCAGTAGTGAAGCCTTTTAAAAATGCATCCGTATAACTGGTTATGGTTGAATCCATCCATACCTTATTTACTGTATGTCCGATATTTACCCAACTTTCATCCAAATAGAAAATATTGTATCCTTGGTTTCTATAATTCTGTGTTTTTTAAGAAATTTATGCGTCCATTTTATTATGACAGGACGTTCCATCATTACTGCTTTCTTTCCTACTTTTTCATAAACAAACCTCATGTTTCGCAATAGTCGATATAGAGTACTTTTGGAAAATTTAGGGAAATGTATGTGTAAATTAACGGCATACAGGATAGCTTTGATTGTGGGAGGTATGTTCTTTAAGAAAAATTCCATGTGAACAAGTTTTCTCAATTGGCTCCTGATATTCAAGTAAGACACGACCTACTATTAGAACGTTTGCAAGAAGTCGGTTTAGATGGAAAAGACATCAAATTCTTAAAAAACTTGTACTGGAACCAAAAAGCCAGAGTTAGGATCGAAGGTTCCACATCCGCAGAAGTAGAAATTAGGAGGGGAGTTAGACAGGGATGTGTTCTGTCGCCTCTGCTGTTTAATCTTTACTCCGAGTTTCTATTTAAAGAAGCATTGGAGGATTCCAAGGATGGAGTCAAGGTGAATGGCGTAAATATCAACAGTATCAGATACGCCGATGATACAGTGTTAATTGCGGATTCCGACTCAGGTCTACAACGACTCATCGACAAGACCAACTCGACCTGTGAGCAATTTGGTATGAAAATAAACATTAAAAAAACCAAAGTGATGTCAATCCGAAAAAACCAAAACGTACCTCAACCTTGCACAATAAATGGGCACATCTTAGAACAGGTCAATAGATTTAAGTACCTGGGATGTTGGATCGATAGCAGCCTAAATCCTGATCAAGAAATAAGATCGAGAATAGAACAGGCTAGAAAATCCTTCGAAAAAAATAAAAAAACTGCTTTGTGATTCTCGAATAAAACTCGAAATTCGACTACGTTTATCAAAATGATACGTCTGGTCGACTCTTCTATATGCAGTTGAAACGTGGACCCTTAAAACATCAACCGTAAATAAATTGGAGGCCTTTGAAATGTGGATCTACCGGAGAATACTCAAAATTTCATGGACATCGCATACCTCAAACGAAGAAGTGCTGCATAGAATAGGCAAGGAAAGAGAACTTTTTAACACAGTAAAAGTAAGAAAAACATCATACCTAGGCCACATACTGAGAAATAATAAGTACCAATATGCCCAACTTATAGTGAAAGGAAAAATCGAGGGAAAGAGAGGCCTAGGAAGGAAAAGACTATCATAGCTCAGAAACATCCGACAATGGACAGGGCTAAATTTTGAACAGCTAATAAGAACAGCTGAAGATAGAGAAGAGTTTAAAATTGTAGTAGCCAACCTCCATTGAGGAGAGGGCACTTTAAGAAGAAGAAGGTAAACTCCTAATTGATTTCCTTCTTGCCCCATACAAAATCGAAATTGATTGCAGCCCAAGTTTCTTTCGCATTGTCTGTATATTCGTTGATGTACAATTTTGAGTAAAATTTTCAGAAAATAGCTCACCAGGCTAATTAATCTGAACTGTGAGCATCTATTTGCTTTATTTTTTTTGGGTATAGGTATAAATATCGATCTAAGCCAGTCTTCTGGGAAGATTCCAGTGGTATATATTTTGTTAAATAATATTGTTAACGTCTAAAGATTTTCTTCATTGATTAGCTTTATCATCTCTACGTATATTTCATCTGGACCTGAGGCTTTTCGTGGCTTTGCCTTATTGATTGTTTTTGTAACTTCCGATATTAATATATCAAGTATTGTTTCTTATACTATATTTATCTGTGGTTTTGTTCTCTCGTCATCAAACAGATCGTCGATGTACCCCCTCTGTGGCTCAGTGATAAGAGCGCCTACCTTTGAACCTAAAGGTCGTGAATTCGAATCTCGCCTGGGTGGAGAAATTTTCGTTTATTAAAAATGAATGAATGAAAATAATTTCTATCCTTCTGGCGATCGGTACTCACCGGAGGGACCGCAGACGTTCGGATACAATTAGCGTCTTTTCGCAAAGACAATGACGTCGACTTTGCTAAGTATCAAGACAATTACTCTACACACACACACTACACTAGGTACCTGACTGTAGAAATTTACTGTACCATGCCAATAACCATTAGTTGTCGACGCATTAAACTCAATAAAAAAAATTAAAAAAAAAGATCTTCGATGTATTTTTCTTACATATCTACTACATTTTCTGGACTAGATACTATTTCGTTGTTATCATCTACTAAAATTGTTGTAGTGATTTTGTTCTTCGTATTTGTGACTTCCTTAATCTTTTTGTATGCATTAAAGTAGTCATGCTTTTTTAGTAAATCTTCCAGTTCCTCACACTTGCTACTCATCCATTTTTCTTTGGCTTTCCTAATTTTGTTTCGGGTGAATTTCTGGGTTTCTCTATATTTTTCTTCATTGCGATTTTTGTAAGATCTCCGTATGTTCTTTAGTTCTAGGACTTCTTCTGTCATCCATGTATTCTTTGTTTTTCTGATGTTTTTTTGTAGTTGTTTTCTTTGTATAGTTGTGATTGTTGTTTTGAAGGTATGTAAAATACTTTCTTTTGTTTCTTCTGCTTCCGCGGGTGCTTCACTGAACTTTTCTTTGAGTGTATCATTGAGTGTTTTCTCTATTTCTGCTTGTACTATTGGATCTTTAAGTTTTCCGAGGCTATGTTTTATTTTCTTTCTGTATTTCATTTTCTTTAGTTTAATTGAAATTTTATCAACAACAGGATTGTGGTAGTAACCGATGTCTGTCCCGGGATATGTTTTAACTCTCCTAATTCCATTTCCATAACGTTTGTCAATTAATATATAATCAATCTGGTTTCTTATTATGTGGTTTTGATTATCACCAGGTGCTTTCCATGTATATAATCTTCTTTTGGGTTGTTTAAACCAGGTGTTTGCGATCACTAGATTTTCTTCTTGGTAAAATGGGACCAGTATTTCTCCTCTATCATTTCTTTATTATATCATGAGGCATACTAAGTACTGGCTGCTACAATTAATAGTCCAAGGAAGAATCGACAGTAGGAGGTCCCCTCCTACTGTCCGGGAAGAAGACGACACTCATGGATGCATAACCTGCGACAATGGTTCGGACTAACATCAACCGAACTGTTCAGAGGTGCCGTAAACAAAGTCAAAATAGCCTTGTTAATAGCCAACGTCCAAAACGTATAGGGCAAAGGAAGAAGAAGAAGATCATTTCTTTGACCCAAACCAAAGTTTCCTACTACGTCATCGGTCCGCCCTTCACATACTTTGGCATTAAAATCTTCCACAATAATATTTACAGCATTTTTCTTTGTGATCTTCATTAGCTGTTTGATTTCTTGGTAGAATTCTCGTACTTCTCTTTCTGGTTTTTCTGCTATAGAAGCATATACTTGAATAAAGTTAATAATATTACAAGGAGTGGTATTAATTTGCAGCATAGCTACTCTAACAAATATAGGTATAAAGTTCTTTATACATTTACTGCTTTTCTGTTCAACTATAAATGCCACTCCATTATAATGATGAGAATCGTTATTACCAGCATAGTAAATTGCATGATTATCGATGTTTGTATGTCCAGATCCAGGCCATCTAACTTCACTGACTCCGAGAATGTTGACTCCCATTCTTTTCACTTCTTTCACAATGTTATGAGATTCTTAGCACCCCTTGACTATCTAAGGTCTGCCACGGAGTAGGAGCCTTTTGTTTTCCGTAACTTGCCATAGTTATAATATCTTGAGAATATTTAGTGTGTTGGTTTCTCCTTGCCTTAGACACCGCAGTATTATAACCGATTAAACCAATATCCGATTGTTGCCCATAAGTATCTGATTCCAAGCGTATTGAGAAGTCATTCTTCCCCAGTCTTGGAGTTACTAATGACATAGCTGCTGCCCTATACCATGTCCTCAGTTGATCCGCGGGTGCTTATTTGGCGAACCTTATTCACGCCTATCCTGTATTTTTTCTTATGTTTATAATATTATATTGCTTCTAAGCAAAGAAAACTTAATTTATCTCCTTATAGTTAAAGTGTTCTTCGACAAAATGGTTTATGATAGATACTGTCGCCTACCTGATAAAACACGATTTTCCTCTGCGAAATTTTTTGGTTTTGGTGAGTTTTACTTATAATTTTGCCGAAATTTTTTACCCATCATACAGGAAAGTCGGAAAAAAGTTTCGTCAGACAATATATTCCTTTATTTGGACAGCTTAAAAATTATAAAAGAAAAACCAAAATAAAATAGTCTGACTATAGGTCACTCAAGGTGTCTGGCGACTCAAACATGTCGGAAAAACTACTATGACGAAATTCATAGATAATTACTTAATTTTTGGGATACTTTCATTAACAGCATCAAAATTAATTTTGATATTGTCTGAAGGAACTTGTTTTTTAATTTTCCTGTCTGACGGGTGGAAAAATTTTCAGGAACATTAGAGGAAAAACGCCACAGAAAAAAAAAAGTCGGTACTGATATATGTTAATATGCCAATCAATATTATATTTTATTAAATGTTTTTAATTGCCTCTCTGTTTATATATTCAGCCCTATTTTTTACTATTCTCACTACCCAGCCATTTACATACAGATTGAACCAAATTAAAACGGAACATACAATTTAATACATGTCTGTTTGAACTGCATTTAAAATAGTGGACCAATATAAAAGTTGGATAAAAATAAATCCATACCAGGGTATAGACATTGTATAAAATATCGTTCAACTATCTGTCTCGCAACAAAGTTGTTTGCGTAAGACGGGTTTCTCTAAGGAGGCGATAATAGTTCAGGAATTGAAGCTCGAAAAAAGTTAAAACCTCGCAATTTTTTCGTCCTGCATGTATCCAGTTGAAATTTTAGCAGAAGGTAGGTAATAGCCCAAGGATCAACATCTATATCGAACCGAAGTGCGCTGAAGGGTTTTAGGGGTAAAAACTACCCCTAATTGTCAAAAATTTTAAAATAACATATTAAACCTGAATATGGGTAAGATTTGGTTTGAATTAATTAAATAATGATTATTTTATACTTTTGAATAGAGTTCCATCATATTTCAACCCTCAGAAAGCAACCCTTGTTAGAGATTAATGTAAAAAATTACTAATTCTAAAAAAATGATATCGCCTTGGATCGATTTGGATAAAAATTTGGATTTAAGCTCAATTCACCCGCTGCTTTATAGTTTATGTCATGTCGACGAACACTGATTGTTCTTAGGGGTGAAAACTACCCCTAATTGTCAAAAATTATAAAATAACATATTAAACCTGAATATGGGTAAAATTTGGTTTGAATTAATTAAATAATGATAGTTTCGTGCTTTTCAATAAAGTTCCATCATATTTCAACCCTTAAAAAGCGACCCTCATTAGAGATTAATATAAAAAAATTAGTAATGCGAAGAAAATGATTTCACCTTGGAACGACTTGCATAAAAAATTGGAATTAAGCTCAACTCACCCTCTGCTTTATAGTTTATGTCATGCTGATGAACCCTGATTGTTCTTAGGGGTGAAAACTACCCCTAATTTTCAAAAATTGTAAAATAATATTACAAATCCTAAGATGAGTGAAATTTGGTTTGGATTAGTTAAATAGTGAGTTTTTTATACTTTAAAATACAAATTCATACATTTTCAACCCTTAAAAATCAATTGTTATGAGTGCTATAGGTGAAAACAATTTTTTGCCAAAATTTTGCAACTTTTCAACTTTTGAAAATCACCCTTTACAATATTGCAGTTTTAATAAACTACTTTATAAGATATAAATTGAAAAAAGTAGAATTAAATACAAAAAAAATTATCAAGATAAAAAGGCACCATATATTCTTATACATTTACATAAATAGTTGAAAATATTTACATTTATAGGTAAAACAATTATAATATTAATTTTATTCATCAATTACATCTTCATCGTGATCTATGTCATCATCATCTTCCTCAATTATTGGTGGACTGTTATTGCACCCTTCACCTGAGCACCCAGAACAAGTAGAGTTACAGTATAAACCAACTTTTCTGCACCCATATGAAACGCCGCATCCTTTTTTGCATTGGCAAAAAATAATTTTCAAAAATTTATCGGGTGCAGGTTGTTTGTTCATGCGTACGGGTAATAACAAACCATCTTTGGAAAACCATCCCCAATCTGTTGCTCTGATATTTTCATTGCCAAGCCATAGACATATGAGCAGATGCTTTATTCTGTTGTATGGGATTTCAAAATAAGAACGCTTAAAATTTCGAATGTATAACGCCCCACTAGCTAATATACGGTTTTGTAGATTATTATGCTCCGAAATGTACTGTACTATACTAATGGAATTTTCCGGAAAAAAATTAACTGGTTTTTTTAACGTATTTCCTTTAATTTTTAACGATAGATGTTTCTTCAAAAACGATTTGTAGAGGTTTTTAGTAGCTACAAGGATCTGTGAATTAAATCTTTTTGGAACCCTTGGTTTTTAAATGGGGTGAGTTTAAAGGGCTCGAAAAAGATGGTGCTTGATCGTAAATCGATGCTTTAAACGGCTATATCTCGCCAAATATTCATTGTACAACAAATCTAAATAAAGGATAATTTTAGTCATTAAAAAATCTACTATTTGGTAATTTTTATTTTTTTCATATATTCAGTATTTTCGGGTATATTTAAAAAAAGAAGGGTAAAAAATATGAAATTGTAAATCGTTTCTCGCTTTAAGCTGTACTTTTTCTAAAACTAAGCATTTTAAATGGGTCAAACTTCTTGTACGTATTAACAATACATCTACAAAGGGAATTGCAGAAGGGTGAAGATCGATTTTAATTATGGGGGTGGTTAGGGTGTTGTTTTCCTCGATTTTTTCGTAAAAAATGAGGTATTGACCATATTTTTTTATGATAGGTCTATTTATGCTCTTTAAAAAAGGTTTTGTGAGTTTTCTTCCAAAAATGCATCATTTTCCCGATATTTGACTTTGAATCTTTCAAATTTGGCATTTGAAGAAAACTGCTGAACATTGATATTGTATTTGTAATTGTATTTGTCTTTTTAAAAGCTACAAATTTGTTCTCCACAATTTTTTTGATAAAATGCACCATTTTCGAGTTATTCGCGAAAAATCGATTAAAAACGTGGATTTTTTCGTCTAAAAGTTGTTACTTTCAATCGCGAATAACTTGAAAAATATCATTTTATAAAAAAATGTATAGCACATTTTTTGTTTAGAATCACTTTTCTAATCGAAACCTGTAGTTAAAACGTAAAAAAAAAATTTCACCCCGGAGATGGGGTGGCAACCACCCCCTAGGCTTTGGCGCACTTTGGTTCGATATAGATTTTGATCCTTAGGCTATTACCTACCTTCTGTTAAATTTCAAGTCAATTCACGCCGCACGAAAAAATTGCGAGGTGAAATGCTACATTTCCTGGACTATAACTGGTTTGACAGCATAATAAAATCGTAGATTTATGTGTAGCTTTCAATTTTTATGAGTTCAGAATCCAGCAGCCCGCTGAAGTATGGGATTTTTTATAATATAATTATTTGATAATCTTTTGTTGGCCAACCAGCTACAGCAGAATTGAGCCGAAATACATTATATTTCTATGTTCCGAATTTATTTCGTTCAATCTGTATGCTTTAGAGTGTATACTCTCTCGTACGTTTCCCTTATTTCTCATTCAATAACGGTTTTCCAGTTGTTTTCTTTGTGAATAATTCGTTGCGCTTAAAACACATTAAAACGATTAAGAAAATAATAAATATCTTTACATATCTTTATTATTATCTTTATAAAACCATTTTCAACCATATCGTAGATAAAGGACGGCGGTAATTGCCTTATTTAAATATTTAAATCTAAAACTACCTTTCAAAATAATGAGCACAAATACCAGGGACTTATTGCGGCACTTTTGGGATCCCACAAAGGGATTTCTTTATCGTAAAATATAGAGGGGCTATACTCCCCGTTACACCGTTTACTTTCACCTATAAATGTAACTTATAGCTTGGTGTATACGAATCCATTGGGATTTAAAGCCGGAAAAATAGAAAAAGTTTAGGTACGGCTGTAAACTTTAATTGATATGCGAAAAAGAGCTTTAGAGGAAATATTACTGTATTTTATATAAAACCGTTCCGACACAGTTGACACAGAAATGTCAACTGCGGAATGACACCATAATTATTTAACAATATGTCATGTCGAAATAGTTGTAAAATATAATTAAGAAATAAGTAATTAATGCAGTTGCCTTATAAGTAGAGCAAACTAATTCTGCCACCTAATTTAATTTTAATTGTCTCTAACGTACTAAAAATTTAGACTTGTTTAAACATAGTAAAAATTCTGATCTGACTAAAGTGCTACTTTCTTCATGAATTCAAAAAAATTTAATAATGAAAAACCACTTGATTCCTAAAAGATTTTCTCCTAACGTTACGTAAATAATATATAATATACAATAGCACTAAAGGCCTTAGAGGCCCATGGCTTAAAGAATTTTGTTCTTTCTTCATTTTCGCTTTCCTTTATGTACTGAGATCTTCTCTGGCTCGATATGTGACTTTTCTCCATTCCTTCTTGTTATTCATTTTTCTTTTCTGGCCGTCTAGTCCAATTTCTTCCATATCTTTTTCTACCTCCTGATTCCATCTATTTTTTGGCCTTCCTTTTCTCTTTTTTGAAGTTATATTGTAGTTTAGTACCCTTTTTGGAGTCCTCGTGTTTGGCATCCTTTCTAGGTGACCTCGCCATCTTAGTCTCTGTGCCTTTATGACTCCTATTATGTTAGGTTGATTATATAATTTCTTTAATTCATCATTTGATCTTCTTATCCATAAACCGTCCCTTATTATTCCTCCATATATCTTCCTCAAGATTTTCCTTTCCCATATCTCCAGTAGATTTTGTTCATTTTTTGTCATTGTCCACGTCTCACTGCAGTATGTTGCTATTGGTTGTATAGTTGTTTTGTATAACTGTATTTTTGCCTTTCTTGATAAAAACTTGCTTTTCAACATTCCACTAAGAGCATGTACACTTCTATTGGCTGCCATTATTCTAGCTTGTATTTCTTCTTTAATGTTAGGTTTACGTGATATTATTGTACCTAGGTATGTAAATCTTTCCACTATTTCGAATTCGTATGATAATCTTTCTTCTACTTCTACTTTAAACTTTTGTCCATCCCTAAACTGATCATCTGTCCACTGCATACATTTTGTTTTAGTTTCATTTATGTAAAGTCCCATTTTCTTTGCTGCTTTTACTATTCTCTGTACTATCTCCTGTAGCTCTTTTTTTCCTCTTGCCAGCAACACTATATCATCCGCAAATGCCAAAACTTGGTGTCTTTTATGATATAGGAGTCCTTCTCTATTAATTCTCGCTTCTCGCATTATTTTTTCTAGGCATAAATTAAAGAGTAATGATGACAAAGGATCGCCCTGCCTTAATCCTTCTTTTACTATAAATTTGTCCGATGCATGATTGTTAACTTTGACTCTGTTTTCTGTATTCTCTAAAGTAAGATGTATCATGTTACGCAACTTTCTGCTAACTCCCAGTTCCTCAAGGGTCTCTTTTAATTCCTTCCTTTTTATTCTGTCGTATGCTTGCTGGAAGTCGATGAATAGCGCTATCGTTGGTAAGTTGTGTTCATAGCTTTCTGCCTGTAACTCTCTTATTATGAATACTTGGTCCGTTGTGCTTCTCCCTCGTCTAAATCCACACTGGTATTCGCCTATTATATTTTCAGCTTCTTTTTCCAGCTTATCTTTTATCGATTTTGATAGGATTTTATATATGGTATTTAGTAACGCTACTCCTCTGTAATTACTGCATTCTGTTTTGTCTCCTTTTTTGTGTAATGGACAAATAATGGCTTCCTTCCAATCTTCTGGTATTCGTTCTTTTATCCATATCTCTTTTATGATCTTGCATATCCAATTATTTAGCAGTTTTCCACCATATTTCATCATCTCTGCTGTTATGTTATCACTTCCAGGGGATTTGTTGTTTTTCAGATTTTTTATGATTTCCTCGATTTGTTTTTTGCTGGGTGAATTATCTTCTATGTCGTCTATGTGTTCAATTCTTGCTTCTGCTTGCATATATTCTCTTTGGTTTGACTTATTATTGCCATTTAGTAATTCATCAAAATACTCTTTCCATCTTTCGACTATTTCTGCTTCCCCGCTTATATTATTTCCTGCTTTGTTTTTAACGAATATGGGTTTTTGTTGGAAACCTTTTTTTTCATTTCTAGCACCTTGATACAGGTTTTTTATTTTTTTTATTTCTGTAATTCTCTTCTATTTCTTTTAGCTTAGTTTCTATGTGTTTTCTCTTCTTTTCTCTCAGCACCCTCTTTACATTTTGTCTTTGCTCCCTATATCTATTCTTTGTCTCTATTGTTTCTTTCGTGATCATTTCCATCCTTAATGATTTTCTTAGTTCTATTTCTTTTTGGCACTCTATGTCGAACCAGTCTTTCATCTTTTTATTCTCTTGTTTATCACATTCTTTTGCTGCTTTGTTCATTATTTGCTTTATGTTTTCCCATTTGTTCTCAGTTTGCTCTTCTATTTGTATCTTTTTTAGTTCTCTTTCCATTGTTTCCTCGTATATTTCTTGCTCTTTTTTTGTTGCTAATCGAATTGGGTTATGTATACATTTCTTTTTATTTATTTTGTTTTTGTTTTCTGGTATCAGTTGCTTAATTTTGATACCCACCATGTAGTGATCTGAGTCAGCGTCTGGTCCTCTGTATGTTCTTATCTTCTTTATACATTGCTGTTCCTTTTTTTCGATGAGCACGTGGTCTATTTGGTTTTTAGTCTTTCTATCTGGCGATATCCATGTTTCCTTGTGTATTTCTTTTCTTTCGAAATATGTGCTCATTATGATCATATTTTTTTCTCTTGCGAAATCTATCAGGAATTGTCCGTTCTCATTAGTTTCATTGTGTTTACTATATTTTCCTATTGTCGGTCTAAATACTTCTTCCTTCCCTATTTTGGCATTTGCATCGCCTAGAATAATTTTCATATCATATCTGGGTATATTTTCGATTGTTCTGTTTAATTCATTGTAGAAACATTCTTTAACGTCATTATCTTTTTCTTCTGAAGGTGCGTGAATATTTATAAGGGTGATTTTTTGGTATTTTCCCTTGAACCTGATACTACATATGCGGTCTGATACTGGTTTAAACTCTACTATTGCTTCTTTTAGCTCTTTTCTTATCATAAAACCTGTGCCTAATGTTCGATTCTTTCCACCGCTGTTGAAAAACATTGTATCCTCTATTTCAAATATATCATTTCCCAGCTGTTTCGTCTCCTGTAAAGCTACTATGTCAAAATGGAACTTTTCGATTTCTCTCGCTAAATGTTTAAGTTTGCCTTCTCCATATGTGCCTCTTACATTCCATGTTCCTAAAAGTAGGTGCTCTTTTCGCAATGTTTTCTTGTGCTTTGGTTCAGTTTTCATTTCTGTACTCTTTTTTTCTTTTTTTGTATTTTCCTTAACCTTGTTCTGTGCTTGTTTCGTCAACGTTATTCCAGTAGTACATTTAGTTGCTAGTTTTTTGATGTTTTTTTACACATTGCGCCTTCTTTGTCATTCCACCTCCATTCGCTGTTATTCACCCATATTTTTTTTACTCCAATTTTTACTTCATTTCCTTTATTTCTTTCTTCTTGAGCAATGTTTCTAATTGTTTTCTGTATTTCTCGTTCTTTTATGGTTGAATCTTCGTTGATATATATTTTGTACTCTTTAAATTCTTTTAACTTATGCTTTTTTTCCATTATTTTTCTTTTTTCTTCTTGGTTTTCTAATTCAATTAGGCATGTTTTTTCGCCTAACTTGTGAGCATTCCTTATTTTAACCTCTACCCCTATATGTTGTTTGATGAAATTATTGATTGTTCCTTTTAACTCTGCTTGCTCATATGTGTCTATCCTTAGACCGTTCATAACTATGTTATTTATTCGTCGGTGTTTTTCCATAACTTCCATGTTTTTTGTTATTTCTCTGAGTTCCTCCTTGATCTCTATATTTTCTTGTTTTAGTTCCAAATTTTCTTTTCTCAGCTCTCTGTTTTCCATTATGAGCTTTTCTATCGTTTCCTTGCATTCTTTTTGATTTCTTTTTATTTCCTTAATATCATCGGTAAGGTGGCTCATCATTATTAGTAATTGATCAATTTTTGTTGCCTCATTTTTTTTCTCTGGAGTTTTTGTTGGCGTTCTCGAGAACTTCTTGCTCTTTCTGAAAATGTTATCTTCTTCCTCCCCTACACTCCTACCACCTGGAAAAGCAAAATGCAAAATTGCATAGGAAAGCTGTACTCTTTACCTTTATAACTTATTTTTATTTTTGTGAATAGGACACTCTGATTAAGAGATTTCGAATTTTTATGGTCGAGTTGATGATTCTATTGTAGTATTTATACAGGTAAATTTTCATTAATGTCACCTATATTGTTTGCTTTATCTTATATGTTACTGAAATTTTTGCTTACACTTTTTTTCTGTATCTTGTCTAATATTCCCAAAAATATTGTTACGTCGTTACGGCACAGCGTTGCCAAAACATCGCAATAGTAAATAATTGTAAGGAATTTAAGAGATGTCAACTATTTAAGAATAAGTGATGGACTTGACCGTTACTTGATGGAAATTTATTTTATATAGCAATAAAACAGTGAAAACTTTGTTCTCAAATTTGTATAAACCAGGACTACTTTGAATTTATTAATTAAATATATACAAATAGAAGTGCAGGACTTATATGTGTAATCCTCTAAGTGCATTTCTATCAGATATTGCTATGGATCATCTAGAGGCAAATATTTCAAAACACCCTACTCTTATGTTTTACAGGAACTAACAGGCAACTTGACCAATTTTTATCATATATTAATTTGCTTAATAGTCATATTGAATTTACAGTAAAAACAGAACAAAATCAATCCATAAATCTTTTAGATTTAAAGATAATCTGACTTACAAACAAACATGAATTCTCCATATTTCATAAACCTACCCATACTAACACGACTATACAGAATTCATTATCCCGTCGTACACAACATAAATGGCAGCCTACTATAGCATATTACATAGATTAATAGAAATTCCGATGCTAAAATACAACTTTGAGATAGAATTAGATATCATTACAAACAAACAGTAGTAAACAGTAGTAAACAGTGGGTACAACTAACAAAGAATTATTAAAATTTTAAATCGAAAACTACATAAGAAGGCCCTGAAATTAATATTTCTGCCACCAAATAAAAACCCAGTACCTTAGCTAAACACATAAAAACGAAAGGAACAATACCAGATTTTAGAACAAACAACAACTTAAACAAATATATTAAAAAAAAAACAAGAGCCAAAATAAAACGCGCTTACACAGTGGTGTATATAAACTTAAATGTGGCTACTGCCCAAAAACTTATAGCAAAACATAAAAGGGCTTTCAATAATAAAAACACAGATTCTACATACGCACTTTACCTTCTAGATTATATTCATTCTTTTATTGACGAATTTCAATTCTTCGCATCAAAATAAAGTTCTTTCTTCTTAGGGTGCCTGTCCGTTCCGAACGTTGGCGTTCATTCTGGCTATGATGATTTTGTTAGTTGCTATACGAAATAGCTGTGTTGAGGTCTTTCTATACCATGCTCTCAGGTTAGCAAGGCAGGATATTCTTCTTCGTCCTGGGGCTCTTTTTCCTTTAATTTTATCCTGCAAAATGCATTGGAGTAGCTCGTATTTGCCTTGATTTCTCATTACATGTCCCAAGTACTCCAGCTTACGGCTCTTCACAATGTTGACCAAATCCGCGGTTAAGTTCATCCTCCGCAGTACTTCTTCATTGGTGACTTTGTCTGTCCATGGTATCTTTAGGATTCTTCTGTATAACCATAATTCAAACGCCTGAAGTTTTGATAGAGTTTTCGCCTTCAATGTCCACGTTTCTACTCCATACAGAAGCTCTGAGTACACGTAACATTTAAGGAGCCACTAGGAAACTAAGTTCCTGTGGCTGGCTGTATACCATGTATCACAAAAATATTACAAAACGTTTTCGGATTGTTAAATCCATCATCAGTGCAAACGAGGTGTACATGCTATGAGCCACCAAAATATTTGGGTCAAAACCCTTTAAATGATATAAATTTACAGTTGCTTTACATTATATGTGGTTACAAATTATGATGTTTAAGTTACTGTTGGAATTAGTAACATGGCGACGTATGACCCTACATAGGTAAAATGGTCCTGAGACGAAGTGTCTTCGAGGACCTGTTGTTGGAGGAGTTGTTATCAACAGGTGCCTACTGTCAACTGGTTATAAATTTAAGGAGCCTTATTTTTCTTTTCAGGGTGAGGTCATGGCTTTTGGACACAGAGCTTATAGCCAAGAATGCATTTTTGGCCTTTCCGATGCGACATTCAATCTCTTGGGTATTGTCCCATGACTCATTGATTATAGTTCCCAAGTAATTGTATTGTGAGACACGTTCAATTCTCATTTGGTTCACATACAGATTTGCTCCAGTTATGTTTTGCTTGCTGATGATCATTAGCTTGGTTTTGCTGGTGTTTATATCCAGTCCATAGGTTCCACTTGTTTCTGTTATTTTGTTCATTAAGTTTTGCAGCCCTTTTATGGTATTGGAAAACATTATTGTATCATCTGCATACCGCAGGTTATTAAGCTTGACTCCATTTATTGAGATGCCTTCATCAATATCTTTTAGAGCCTCTTCAAAAATGTGCTCCGAGTACAGATTGAATATCAGTAGTGAAATTATGCACCCCTGTCTCACTCCTCTTAAGATTTTGACCTGATCTGTATATTCTCCATCTATTCGGAGTACCGCTGATTGATTCCAATACAGATTAGCTATAATTTTTAAGTCTCTTCAATTAATCCCTGTCCTCTTCAGCACTTTCATTATTTGTTCATGCCTGACTCTATCGAAAGCCTTCTTGTAGTCAATCAGGCATGCAAAAACATTACAGCTGACATCTCTACATTTCTGAAACAAGATATTTGCTAAATAAAGCTTCCCTCGTAACAACGGCGTTCACAAATGCAAACTGATTGGGCTCAATTTGTTCCTCGCATTTCCGGTAAATTCTTTTGTGGATGACCTTTAAAAACAGCTTCAGCAGATGGCTCATTCGGCTTATTGTCCTATAATCGTCACAAACGTTTGCTCCTGGTTTTTTGGGCAATGGTACGAACTCCGGTTTGAGCCTATCTACTGGTATTTTTCCTGCATTGTATATTTCATTAAATATATCAGTTATTATTTTTATTTGTTCTGTATCTAATAGCTTCATCAGTTCTGCAGTAGGGATGGCGGTTTTTGACAAAACACCGGTTTTCGGTTATACCGTTTTTTTTGCTTACGGTTTAACCTGGCAGTTATAACCAGCCAAAAAAACCGGTTTTTCCAAAAACCGGTTTTGGTTTTTTTATTCCAATAGATTAGAAAGTTACATTTACAATGCACTGTAGTTTACGATACTACATTCGACTCGATATCAATATGATCAAAATTAGTACTATCGAAAGAACATCAATATCAATGTAAATACAACACAATTTTTTGTGTTTTTTGAGAAAAAAATTCCCCAACAAAAATTTCCCAGACTCTTTCAAATGGGATTTAAAGAAAATAATATTAACATAAATATTTTACTTAAAAATACATTGGATAATGCAATTCATCTTTTATTTTTACTACCATCAAAAAAAAATTATCATGTATTACTTTTAACTCATTTACGACTTCCGGTATGGGTATAAATAGTTTTGAAAACGTAGGGAAATCCTTGAAAATTCGTATTCGTAATCGGTAACTCGATATTCATAGTCATTATTTTTGGTAATCAGAAAAAGTCATTTACCCACTTTCAATGTCAAGAGTCAAGTGTGAAAAATAGATGATGTATAAATACCAGATCAGTTCTTATGTAAGAATATTATGATTACAAATACTTTTTCAACGAAATCCAATAATAAAATTTAATTGTTTCTGGCTGATGTAAGTGACTTTCAGTTTGCTTCTGTATTTATAAAATAAAATAAAAATTGAATTTTAGTTTTGTTTGGAATAATTACTTAAGAATAATAATTATGATTGGGTGGGATCCAAAATAATACCTAACCTAATCCTAATCACTGTAAAAACCTAATAACTGGTTTTTACTTTAAAAATAAAGAACCGGTTATAACCGGGACAAAAAAACAACCGATAAAACCGGTTATTTCGAAGTAAAAAACCGGTTTTCGGTTAAAACCGGTAGGTTTTTCCCATCCCTATTCTGCAGGAATTTCATCAAGTCCCGGTGTCTTTCCATCCTTCATTTGTCTGACGGCTGCCGTTATTTCTTCTGTTAGGATTTCGGGACCTCGGGTAGGGATAAAGTCCTTAAGCTATCTTTATTAGAATCTATGAAAATTAACCAACTAAAAAATACAAACATAATGTTGAATGACTAACTTCAGATAAACGGTTCTCTCCTTTTCAATATATGCAGTTAAAAACTATAAAGTGTAACACATACCAAAAATAGATCACTTAAGAAGGGCACTCTGCCAAAAGAGCTGAAGTGATAAGATATTATAATCAATTTTGTGGAAGATTTGTTTTTAGTGTTTTATTTTAATATTTAAGACTATATTAGGTTATTGTAGTTTTGCAGACTTCACGAGCCCAGAGACCACAGAGACGATATCTCCACCATAATTCATTTGATCCAAACTCCGAACATACTGCACATAGTTTGCTTTATCGTTTTTGGTGTGCTTTCAGGTCATAAGTCCTCTTCTTGGCCAATTTTTCTGTAATTATCTTAGTAGCTCCAATTTTTCCTCAACGTCAATTTTTTTTTGGCTTTTTGTTATTTTTTTCTAATTGTTTTTTCAATGATGTTAATGTTAAAATTGTCGAGTGTTGTGTTCGCCTGCTTCTACCTTTTGTATAACTACTAACTGGTAGTGCCGGTAGAGAGCATAGTTCACTGTAAGATATACGAGCTTACATTTTTTAGCTTCACAGATTTATCCTTATCGTCGTTCAGTCTTAATCAATATCTGAAACTTCCTCTAATTCTGATTCAGATAAGGAATCTTCTAATGGTGTTCCTGATATTAATTTTTCTTTACAAAAAACATCTGGACTGTATGTTGTATTGATTTTCTCATTTTTTTTTTTGTTTTATATACTTGTCACATTCTTGGTAGTAAGCTATCCTGTCTTGAATGGAGATAAAAACGTGATATCTAGACGCTGAAGATGGTGAAAGGTGTGCGGTGGTAGTAAAAGGAGATTTATTCCGGTGTCGCGACAAAAATTTTAGGAAGCCAGACTTAAATGCGATATGTGGCACTAAAAGAACTGGATGGTCTTTAGAAGCATTATCATGTCGCTGAAAATGGTTCAACTATTCCTAGAAAAGTTATTTTGTTATTAACCCTGATTTTGAACATCTGTATATTGTCCCAATAGGGCCATTCATGTTCAAACCTTCTTTCATCAGATTTCTTTTATAAATATGGAATATACTGATCTGAGGCACTGAAAGCGCATACTAGCATCGTGGTTTGTCCTCGATCACCACTGGTAATTGGACCAACTTGTTTCTGGCCTTTGGCAGCAACAATATTACAAGGAATATTACCATTACTGATACCCGTCTCATCAACATTAAAAAATTAATGACGTTAATGATAATAAGTTTCTGTAAAATATCTTTCGTTCTTCACTATTAAAAGCAGTAATTGTACTCAAACTTGTTGCTTCTGGTTTATGCAAACTGAGTTCTGGATGACGGTGCATAAAACCAGTCTTTGTTACACATTTTCTTCGTCATTTTAAATTATTGCTTAATTTTTTCTTTACATTTTCACAAACCATTTGACATATGGTACGGGACATAAGACCAAAAAACGCCTTTGACAGTTTTAAAATTCTAGATAAAAATTTGGATTACTCTTCCTTGGTAAAGACAGCTTTTCGTCCTAGTGTAATTCTTTTGGCCTTGGAAGGACCTCTTAATTTGTCCTGCAATGTTCTACGGATGTTGTGTAACTTGGATGCTTCTCTTATCGAAAGTATTTTGTCAGCTATATCGCTGAGGGCTCTTTCCATCGTCTCTTCGCTCCATGAGGACCATGTTGTTGTTCTATGATATGTTCGTGGCATCTGAAATAAATAACATCAACTGAGACCTATTACAATTAGGGTAATATCGATCACGTTGGGGTAAAATCGACCAATATGGTCGATTTTATCCGAAAGTGAGGTCATTGTTGACATGAATTTTTTTAGAAAACACAACCTGAAATTATATGATTTTGTGATATTTTTATTCTAGAAATATGTTTTCATGCATTGTGAATACTAAAATGCTGCCTTCAGGTACCTAATAAAGGAGCCCTTATCTTAAAATACGGTTGTAGAATCTTATAAAAATCTTCCACAAAACACAAATTTACTAAACATTAAGTGCCTATAGCGTATGAAAAACGACTAAGTGGCCAGTGCACCACCTGTTGTTGATACGTTCAACATGTGCGCATTCGTTTTGCTCTGTGACGTTAATTAGATGAAATTTGAGAGTGATCAATATTACCTTGCGGTAGATATTCCCGAAAATATGCATTTGAGGATAAGGTCTTGTATTTTACCTTATCTTGACGAGAAATTAAGGTTCGTTATTTTTAACCTTGAGTAATTCAAATTGACGCTTTTTGTTGCGTGACTAATATTATCGTTTACTAGTCAAAAAAAGCAATTTATATGTGTAAGTTATGGTATTTAATGTTGTTTTTTTTATTATTAAATAATCTTACTTTAGCTTTCTAATACTTTTTTATATAGATAAACAATGCTTTAAAATTAATATTCATTTAGAGCTTTGCCAAACAAACACTTAAATCCATTTATCGTCACAATCCCAGCAAGAAATTATTTTGTTATGTTATTACTATCCAGGGCAAGTTTGCTCATAAATATTCCTGAAGGGACTTAGCGAGGCATTACCGAGACTGAAGAATGAAAAAGAAACTTAATAAAAACGCCACACCAAAATTCTCTTACTCATTTTCTTTATTCTTTTGACAGCAAACTTTTCACTTCGAAACTTAAATTTTAACGGCAGTCCGAAGAGCGGGGGATGCGGACAGAGGGCATAAATGAGAAAAAAAGGTAATGGCGTAGCTCCTTCCAAATTTTTCAGTACTTAAAAATTCATAAACCAGATTTTTCATTTATTTATTGTCGCTATAAATTAAAATTTTATAGACAGCATCTCATGATTACTGATTATTCTTTTTTATTATAATGTGTTTTAATATTTTCCTTAAAACGCTTCCTTAAAAAATCAATATTTTTTTAATATTAAATTTGTATTTGTGGTAGTTTAAATGAATATATGTTCTTCATAAAATTATATGACTTTATTAGAGACTTAATTTAACAAACATATATACCGTTGTATCAACTTAAACGTCTTTCTAAGCTTTTATCTTAGGTCATAACTCTATTAATCTCCTTTGATATATGTCTAGGGATATAGAATAATTAGTATATATGTGTTTTATAGACTTCGAAAAGGCCTTTGACCGAGTAAACCATGACAAACTTATAGGTGTCTTGCAACAGGTGGGAATTGATGACCGAGGCCTCCGTATTATCAAAAATTTGTATTGGCATCAATGTGCAAACATACGAGCTGGACACAACACGACGGAAGGATGTATTCTATCGCCACTACTTTTTAATATCTACTCCGAATTTATTTTCAAAGAAGCCTTAGTTAAAGATACAGGCATTAAAATCAACGGAATTAATGTCAACAATCTCAGAAATGCAGACGACACGGTACTTATCGCCTCCAATGAAGAAGACCTGCAACGACTTATAAATATTGTAACCAAAGCATGTGATGAATATGGGCTAAAACTTAAAACTTAATACTTCTAAGACAAAATTTATGGTTGGGTATGATTTATTTATGGAGTTAGAAAGAGTCCACAATATTACCTACTCTGGTGCAAACGTTAACGGTAACTGGGATATAAATAAAAAAAGATAAGAATACGCATTGAAAAAGCCAGAGCCGCCTTCTATAAATTAAAGAAAATTCTAATTAATAGAGATATTACTTTAAACCTTAAAATCAGAATAATACTCTGCTACATATTCTTCACATTGCTGTATGGTATGGAGAGCTGAACCCTTACTGAGACATTAATAAAAAAATTAGAGGCCTTTGAGATGTGGATTTATCGATGAGTATTGCGGATAAGTTGCGGAAATAGTTTTACATCGAATGAAAAAGAACACAGAAATAACAAAAACGATAAAAATTCGGAAGTTACAATATTTCGGTCATGTAATGAGACATCCAGAGAGGTATAACCTTCTACACCTTATAATACAGGGTAAGATCGACGGAAGGAGAGACCCAGGCCGACGAAGAACATCCTGGCTACAAAATCTCCGAGAATGGTATCAAGAAACCACCGCTAATTTATTTAGAGCCGCCGCGAATAAGGTTATTATTGCCAATATGATCGCCAACATTCGATAATCGGACAGGGCACTGAAAGAAGAAGATATGGTCTGTTTAAAATGTTCTCCACCAACTCTTCTTTGGGTTTTGTATCCTACTTCTTCCAGGAACAGCGATTCTTTGTATTGAGTAATTAGTTTTTTTAAGTTAAAGATGTTCTAACTATCTTTACATATACACTATCATTTGGCATCTGATTTTGGACGTTGGTGTCACCTCTGGACTTCCACTTCCAGCTTTCTCATTTCCGCTACATACATTCATTGTTTCTCCATCCTAGGTTCAGTTTTTAACATTATAGATAATTTTATAGCAGCATTATAAAAATTGTTCTCCTAGTTTTAGTGAAATATTTCAGTTACATAACACACCAAACACCTTCATCAATTTTATATACCTCGTCACAACTATACTATATTCATATAAGTAGGTAATATCAAGGTAATTAATGGAGTGCTTCTGAATAATCTTAGATACGCAGGTGACACAATACTTCTTGCGGACATCAGATAAGGACTACAGATCTTGGTTGATCACATTACCCAATATTGCGAAAGATATGGAATGGCACTGAATACAAATAAAAAAAATCATGGTGGTAAGCAAGAACAAGATTAAGGAAGACAGTGTTTATGCTAAAGGAAAACTTTTAGACAGGGTGCACAGATATCAGTACTTAGGTTGCGACCTAAATGAAGAATGGGATAGAAGTACAGAAATAAAACTTCGTATTGAGATAGCTAGAAATGCTTTTAATAAGATGAAAGCAATATTATACAATTGAAATCTTCACATTAAAATTAGAACTAAAGTATTGAGATGCTACGTGTTCTCTGTCCTGTTTTATGAGGTTGAGACCTACACAATTACAGAAGCGATAGAGGAAAGACTCATTAACTTTGCACAAGACACAACATATAACAAATGCAAAAATGCTACGAAGAATAAAAAAGAAATACTCAACACTATAAAGAAAAAAAAATAAGCTATGTTGGTCACATGCTATGCTATGCTAAGAAACGAGAAACACGAATTGCTGCGGCTAGTTATACAAGGGAAGGTGGAAAGCAGAAGGGAACCAAGGAGAAAACGCACGTCCTGGTTGAAGAATCTGAGACATTGGAGTGGGAAAACGTCAATAGTACTTTTCAGAACAGCTGCGGATAGAGTCAAATGGGCCATGATGATCGCTAATGTCCTTAAAGATGGGGTCCGTTAAGAAGAAGAATAGGAAGGTAAAACTGGGTAACATTGACAGAGAGCAAACATTGACATATTTTCAAATATCACACTCAGGATTTGTATACTCAAGATAAATAAAAATTTTACGGTTTTAAAATTTCACATGTAGTATCGCCCTCTTGTAAGAATAAGCAAAAGCTGCATAACAGTGCATTTTAAATTTTAGAAGGTTTTTAAAAAAGAGAATTTGACTGTTACGTAATAATTAAATCTTTAATATACTACTTACATATAAGTTCTTTTAGAAACAATGTTGGAAAATGAGCTCCTACAAATCATACACTTAAGGAAGGATGGAATCTACTATGAATGCTGAAGAACGATGGTATAAGAGTAAAACGAGCTGCTGAAATGTTTTCCATTTATAGCATAACTTTACTGATTTATATAAATAGTTTTAAGTGTAAAAATGTTGGAAAACTAACTGTACTTACCAAACACGAAAAGTGACTAATGGTTTATGCATTATCCAAATTGGCAGACTGGGCATTTATATTTGGTGTTGTTAAAAATTTGTATACAAAATTACCTAAAATGGATTGCCGGAAAAAGATTTGTTTGCTGGTCACATATTTTAAAATTAAAGGTGGGGCAGAGTTTGAGACACTTTGTAGAGAGAGACCTACTAAGTTTTAGAATTGCTCAAAATCTTTACAAGAACTGCGCTGAAGCCTGGTGAAGATGAAAGATTAGATGATAGCTTAAAAGCACTATTAAAAGAATGGTTTAGAAAATAAACCACAAAATATATTTAACTGTGACGAGTCTGGTTTTCAAACAGACGTTGGAATACCAAAAATTGTATGTCGAAAAATTTCCAAAATTTCACATATAGTTGTAGACACTGTAACAAAAGTTAGACACTGTAACAAAAGTAACGTATACTGTTCTAGTTTGCTGTAGTGCAATAGGAGAGTATTTACCTTTGTTTGTAAATTATAAACGTTTGCACTTGTATTCTACCTGGAACCAAAATGGCTCACATGATGTTGTATTTAACTGTTCGCCATCGGGGTGGATAAAATCAGTTCAGTTTCCAATTGGTTTAAAATACAACAAGATGTGACACCGAACAAAACTTTGAAATTCTAATTACTATCAGCACTAAAAAGGCAATAAAACAGACCAGAAACACTGAAACGGAATAGAGTCCAAAGAAAATTTACTGAATGTCTTACTAGCGAAGAGGTTTTAAAAAGAATTCGTTCAGAAAACAATGCAAGAAGTAAAAAAAAAACAATAAAAAGACGATAAAATAGAATAAATGACGATTCAGACTTGGATGCGCTTCTGTTGGAAGATAAAGATGGCATTACCATTGCAGAATCAAAAGCGAAAGAATGCGATTCTACTAAAATTGGAATTCATCATCATCATCATTAGCCATTTTGCTTCCACTACTGAACATAGCCTTTGCGTGAATAATTACAATGCATCCGATCTTGAGCACCCTGAATCGAGTTGTGCTGGATGCGCTTGATATCCGACTACCTTGTTGGAGGACGTCCTCGATTACAATAACCATCCTGTCTAGGTCTCCATTTTAAAATTTTCGTGGTCCATCTTCTATCTCTGACTCTGGCAACATATCCTGCAACATAGTTTTAGTTCAGTGTTGTAATTCTTTTAACTGCATCCGTAACACCAGTTTTTCACCTAACCATTTGATTCAAAACTTTGTCTCTGAAGGAATATGTTCAGGAACATTGACCCTTCCTTTGCTCTCTGTGCCACTTGTGTCTTATTCATCATTTTTTTAGTAAGGGTCAATGTTTTTGCTCCATACATTAGATTCGAAAGTACACAGTAATCTAAATTTCTTTTTAAGCATATGAGAATATCTGATATAAAGACTTCCCTGAGTTTTCCATAAGCTGCCCTTGTTAGTCCTATAATATAATAATGGATTTCATTCCTACACTTATTAACTGCAAATTTGACCTTTTGGGTTTTGGTCAAATTTGCAGTTAATAAGTGTAGGAATGAAATCCATTATTAAATTGGAAAAATAACAGAAATTATTAAAGCAGGGACTGCCCTGAGAAAGAAAGAAAAATGTTTTGTATTGTCTACCATTGCTGTCGAAGCCACAGTTTTGCCAAAAAATATAGTAAGGGTCCTGACAAATTCTGCATCTTGGAGTGGGGTGCACTTGTTAAATTTTGATTTTGTTTTTTCTACTTAAAAAGAAATGATCATTATTTGTTTACCTTCGATTTTTGATATTATAGCATTTCCTTGTGAACCAAAAACAGTGCTTCATTAACTTAGTTTATGTAATTTTTACTTGAATATTAGTGAGTATTGGCTTATAGCGTTGGTAATATAGAGTGTCAATGTTTTCTTAGAGTGTGGCTAATATTGACATCTGACACATTTAAAAAATAAAAAAGTGTCTTTTAATATAGCAACCTAACAATACGCATAATTTCAATTTTTTAAGTATAGTCATGTGCGAGAAGAAAAATATTTTGTGAAGATTTGTCAATGATTCAAAGATCTACTTTATTTATCATATATTCCCCATTACTCTGTACTCTCATCCTGGGTACTTAAAAGTAGTAATTTTTTTAAATGTTTATCATTTTACATTTCATCATTTATATAGATCGACTCCTTTTAGAAATTTAATAGTTTCCTTACTATATTCTCCAATTAAGGTGTACTTCAATCTAGAAGATAAATTATTTTCTTTGCTTTTAGTTTAGAATAGTGGACAGTCTATAATAATATGTTAAGCAATTAGGTGACGTGTACTCGCTTTGGCGGTACATATAGTAAAATTGTAACGACACAGAAAAGATTAGCATGGCCACTGCGCAAGGATGACACGCAAAATCGTGAAGCGTTCCACATTTTTTTATCGTTAGTTTAAATGTTACACTTGAGTATAAACTAGCAATTTAAGCTGCATAAATACCGGCAAGCTATATGTTCCAAATATATCCAAAGCTCTTATAAATAAAAACTGATTCCCTCAGTTCCATCAGTACCATTAACTACCTTTACACAACACATCCAATTGCTCTCCTAATTAAAAAAGAACTTGCTACCATACAAATCAGCAACCATACTGTACAATTTCTATGGATTTCTTCACACATTTGACTTTAAGGGGACGAAGAAATGGACCGCATTGCTAAACAAACAAGAAACAGCGAAACCCCAAGTGAAGTGAGAAATGTAGTGCTAAATGACTTAAAATCATTTTTGTTAAATTAAAGGTTGAAAATTTGTGGCAAAACCAGTGGGACAGTTCAACTTCAAAACTTGGCGAAATGAAAACATGTGTAAAGCCGTGGAAATACATACAATCAGCCACGCTAATCCTACTTTATATGGCAATTGTACTATTCCACTCAGTGTTAAGCATGTCCTTGTAGAGTTTCCAGGATACTAGTTGCAAAGACATATCAACCACATCATCGAATCAACAAGTGAAATCTCAGGGTAGAATGGAAAATTGAACAATTTTACATTTATGTTAATTATCTCATGTACCTATAAGTTTTTCTTCTTAGAATGCCGTCTCCCTACGGAGATTGGCAATCATAATGGCTATTTTTATTTTAGAAATCTTTTAGAATTTTTATGTATAAGTTTATATGTCGCTAATAACCTCAAAGGTTGATGCGACAATATTTGTATATAAAAAAAATATGTGGCGCATGTTTTATTGTGTCACCTCTATCTATATCTTTGCTAAGATTGATCAATTAATTCTTTATTTAATTTTAGAGTAATTTCTGTCTTATTCTTGAAATTCTTAAAGATTAAAGATTTTTCGTTAGTTTTAAGATTTTGTCAACATTTAAATATCTTTATATATCTAGCACATGGAATCCTTAGCTGGAAGTACATATAAGAGTAATAATGGCTAGAAATGCATTAGCTAAATTTGACAAATACCTTTTTTGCCATTAAGCTGTTTATAGTATTCGAGTTTTAAAATGCTACATATTGACCATCATTAAATACGGAAGTAAAACCAGGTCACTTGTAAGATCACTGAATCGTGTGGAATATTTCGAGATAAGCTGCATCAGAAGGCTGTTTAAAATTCCATGGGTGAACCACCGGTGAGGTCCTAAGAAGAGTAAATGTCCAAAGATAATTGTTAGATATCGTTAAGCAGCGAATGGTTTTATATTTGGCTATATTATATATAATGTTATCTTATTGAGTAAAATTAAAGGTCGAAGAGGCCCTAGATGAAATCATCATTCATGCTTCAGATACATAAGAAAATAGTAAGATATATCTTGGTCAGTACATTAATAAGAAGAGCAGAAAAAGGATTCCTGTATAAAATTCACAAGGAAAACAATTCCTGTAGCTGGCTGTATACCACGTATCACAAAAAAGAGGTTAGTCTTCGTAAGTGGGTATATTTATTTAAAAAACCCTTTTACAAAAAAAAACAAACGTTTTCAGACTAATCAGTCCATCATCAGGTTTAAATTTTAAAATTGCCTCAAATAAGTATAAACCATTTAGTTAAAACAAACGTGGTTATGAAATTTTGACTACGGTTAAAAAGCAAAAATGACTATACTTACTAGGTTAAAATGCCTGAGCCACCAAAATACATGGGTAAAAACCCTTTAAATCACATATAGTTGTTAAAGATTATACATCTTGTTGTTAAAAAACTGTGATGTTCAGTATTAAATTAAATATGACTTCAGGTAACATACATTGTTGAATTGAGTTCCAGAGCCGGGGAGTAAACCTCTACACACGGAGAAAAGCTGAAAACTGATTGACAATATACCTATGAACGGTGTCAAAAACAAAATGACAATGTAACATGGAACTATATTAGTTATACCTAGTATTACTACAACCATAAGATTCAAAAACTATTTTGATGATTTTAAAAAATAATAACAGCAATCTAGGTGTTGGGATTGTCGAATATCCCTGTATATTCGACAATCAGCCTAAACGCCTACACCCTGTATAGAGTACGGCAACCAAATAAGAAGATATATCTAGCGTATTCTTAAGTTATGTCTAGGAGGTGGAAAAAATTAATATTACCTAAAAGCAATCTGATTTATTCTTCATTGTTTAGTATAAGAGAAGAAAGGGGATGAATAATTGGGAGGTTTAATAAGTGCTGGTTTGACTGGAGGACATGAAAGCTTAAATAGTCACTTTGTGTATTAAAAACAATGAACAAGATGCATAAGAAGAATCCTGTCTACCTTCTGGTCTTTAGAGATGGTGTTTGCTTTCCATATCCTGTCTATGAATTTTTTGATGTCTTATTATTCACCTCCTTTTTAATACTCATTAGATAATTTATCTGAAGTGAATTCCTTATACTTTTTTGTTATTATAACTTTGTTATAATCTGCATGATAAGTTCTTTTTTATCTTCTGGGGTGGGTGTTGGCTGACTGCACAACTTACTTGTATCTCCAACGGTCGTTCGTGATATTTGAGTCAGTAGACGTTCTAAGGGCCTTCTTTCTGTAGCTGCTTTCTCACAGATTAATTCAGTACATCTGTTTGACTTTGGCATCTGTTTTCATTCTTCATTGGTTAGTATTTGGATCGTGATAGGGTCCAAAGAATCTTCTTCTCAAAACATCTGAGTTTTATTTTTATTACTTTTGTCAGCGTCCACGTTTCACACCCATACATACGCACTAGGTGTAATCACTTTTTTATATATCCCGAATTTGATATTAGTGTGAGGTTCTTGATTTCTCTATCCTGCAAGACCTGTCTTTTCCACAATGTCAATTTCGTCCGCATACAATAGTAATAATTTTAGTGCATTTACTGTGACTAGTTATTTTCGAATTTGTCGACTAATACTATACAAAAAGTAAAACATTAAATTATTTTCCATACTAAATAAACTAAATTACTTTTAATGAGTACATATTGTACAGTACAGTACAGTTATTGTGTACTATTAAAAATCACGGTAATATCTAACATAATAAAAAGTTTGTCTATAACATTAAGTTTGAGTTTCGTACGCTACTGAAGTAAGATGCGGCTATTATTTCCAGACTTATACAATATGGATGAGATACATTCTCTTTAGGCAGTAACACCCTAACCTAAATTTTTAGCTCGAAATCTGTCTTCTCCTTTTGGCATTTAAATTAAAGGTCGTCGCAGTTGTTATTTCTTGTTTAAGACAAGCGGAGAGTCTTAGAATTGATTATGAGAAGATTTAAGTCCTTGTAATTTAAGAATGACTATCTAAATAATGAACGAGACTATTTATTAAGGGCAAGTATAATTATTAAAAATGGAAAGTTCTGAAAAAATGGCAATATTAATATTTTCAAATGTAGAGTTTGGATTGTGCACCTTTTACATTTTTAGGTCCTAATACTAGTATCAACAATTCTTTGAACCAATATTCAAAAACATATAAAAATTATTAAACATTATACTTCATACTTCACTATCCTACTTTATCATCATCATCATCCAACCTATTGCCTCCAAAGTTAATCATAGGCCTCCCCTAATTTCTTCCAGTTCTGTCGGTCTTAAACTTCCTGCAGCTAATTCCCAACGCTTCTTTTTTTGTCGTCTTTTTATCGTGTTGGTGGTCTACCTCTGCTTCTTCTGTCAGCTCGTGGTCTCCATAATGTTATTTTTGAGTTCACTACTCGTCATTCATGTTGGCCTTATGGCCTGCCCAATTTTACTTAAGCCCTGATATGCAGTATTTGTGATTTCTGTCCTTATTATTTCTTCGTTTTCAACTCTATCTCTAAGAGTCAGTCTAAGTAGCAAACCTTGCATTCTTTTTTGGGCTTCTTTGAGTTTGGTTGCTCTAGCCTGGGTTAAGGAAAGTGTTTTGATACCGTTAGTCATAAATGAAAGCACAAACTTTTTCTTTTTCAAATAATTTAGTACGTTTCTTTTGTCGATATCTGATAGAGCTCCATATGCGACCCATACTAAAGTGATTCTTCTTTGCAGTTCAGTAGTTTGGTTTTTTTCTAGAAATTTGGATTTTGTAACAAGTATTAATATTTATGAACTAATCCTATCCGAATTATTATCCAATTAATATTGTCAACTACGATTTAAATATAAAAAAATGATTGGATCTAAAATACAAATTAGTCAACAATTCAACTGTGGTTTTAGTATCCACATTGCAACATTAAACATAAATTTATAATTTTATTATTGGTTCTCCTTAATGTTTTTGGTAATTTTCAATTGTCTTAATATTTAATCAGATTTGTTTACTAGTTTTAAATATTTAAAAAATTTTAATTAGCAAATGGTATCATATTCCAGTAATGAGCCAATACAATACTTCGATTATCTAAAGCAGTATGAATAATAGTAAGCCTTAACATCTAGACTACATGATGATTATAGCTTAGTCTACTGCACATCAGAAGATCCAACTACACCAACTGCAATTTGATTTCCTAGGATAAGGAGCGTAGGCCTACACCAAACTCAAAGCCCTGACCAGTGTTCATTACTTTATGTAATTTTAAAATTATCTGATTATGTGGCTAGTTCCAACTACTATCCCCAACTACACTGAGGATCTGATAGGATCCAGAACGTTCTGAAAATTTGTAAATCTATTTTGGATAATTGTAAAATTTTAATAAAATTTTTATACCATCTTACAAGGAAAGTTTATACTTAAGTAAGTTACTGTAAGTTTTTTTAGTTTATCCTAATCATTTTTCTTTAATGTATCTAAAACCTGCGGTATGTATGGATTATATAAACCGTAGTTTTTAATTAGAATCAAATTTTCGTTGTGACAATTGTCAATATTGCGCCTCGATGATACTCCTCCATAGATCCCTACCAAAGGGCGTGCTGCCTAAATACCCGTGTATATATAAGATCAAAAAAAAGTACAATATGGTGCCGACTTAATTGGACAGGCACACTAGATATATATAATATAGTCACAAGCCGCACTAGAAAAAAAGTAATTAGTTAAATATTTATTTATTTTAGAAATCTTCATTTATATAATACCATACAAATATTCTTTAATTAAATTACAACATATTTTATCTTTTGTTCATTGTAGCTACAATTGATAGGATATCGGTGGCCAAACGAGTCATGGTAGGAAATTAATTCTAGTTGTCTTTCCACCAAGATAAGATGTCCACATTTCTGTCTTCTTATTCTTCTGCTAGGTATCAACCCAGTTCGTCATCAAGGTGCACCCTTTTCTTGTACAATGACAAAATTTGAGATCGTCCTCGCCAGTAGACCACCCAGAAAAAAATCCAACTTCTTTGTTGCTTCCAGGTTGAGGCTCGTTTTTTAATATTGTCATATAATTCTCTATTAAGAAAGAGTTATGTCACTCTTTTTTGTTTTAAGAAACGGCTAAAGTTAAAAAAATCGAATTCTTCCAATTTATAACGGGAATCGATTACTAGATAAATACAGTATACCCAATTTGTTTTATTGTATTATTTGGTAATCTTATTTGTTGCTGCTATAAAAGAGTTTTTCTAATTGAATTCTTTCTCATTATTTGGGTCAGTATCAATTTTTAATATTTTTTATCGAGGTACTCGAGGAAAAATAAAGTTATGGACATGACCACACTGAAAACGTGACATACTTTTCCCCTTCTTGTAAGTATGTATCTTTTTTGTAGATTTTCAAGAAAGCCTTTATTGTTATATATAATTATATATAGTCTGTAACTATATAAATAATATAGTTACAGACTAAATACACAAGAAAAAAATTAGACATCTCCAAACAATGATTGTACGCTTTTTTCGAAAAAAAAAATGGCGTTTTTGTATTGTGTGTACTCGGCACTTTATAAAAGAAGGACAAGTTTTGTTAGAGCTTCATCTACGCGTGTGAATTTTTTAAATTTTTAAATTTTTTTTTTTTATTGAGTTTAATGCGTCGACAACTAATGGTCATTGGCATGGTACAGTGAGTTTTTACAGTCAGGTGTGTAGTGTGTGTGTGTGTGTAGAGTAAATGTCTTGATACTTAGCAAAGTCGACGTCATTGTCTTTACTAAGAGACGCTAATTGTATCCGAACGTCTGCGGTCCCTCCGGTGAGTACCGATCGCACAAGGATAGAAATTATTTTCATTTATTAATTTTTACGATAACCAACGAGACCGTATTACGAAGAGTGGGCAAAGAAAGAGAGGTGATGTATACCATTAAAAGGAGAAAGTTGGATTATCTCGGACATATAATGAGAAACAGCACTAAATACAGATTACTGAAGGTAATCCTACAGGGTAAAGTATTCGGAAAGCGAGGAATTGGGAGAAGGAGAATATCATGGTTAAAGAACCTGAGGAATGGTTCTCCATAACAACAACGAATCTATTTAAAGCATCAGTTAATAAAATAATTATAGCCAGAATGATTGCCAATATTCGGAACGAATAGGCACTGAAAGAAGAAGAAAGATTAATTTTTAATAAACGAAAATTTCCACCCAGGTGAGATTCGAACTCACGACTTTTAGGTTCAAAGGTAGGCGCTCTTACCACTGAGCCACAGAGGGAGTTAAATTTTTAAATTGATTGCAAGATATTGAAAAAATAAGTAAAAACAAAAAAATTACGTTTTTGAGTAGGAAGAGTGGCGGGCTGAAATTGTGCTGAGTCTTATTTTTTATTCACATAAAACGTAAAAAAAGATCAGAAATTATATTTAAGAAAAGTTCGGTAGTAATTTAAAGAAGTAATTATCGAAGATAATATTTCTTAAGGATTAAACAAATATTCGTGTTCTGCGAATATTTTACGTGAAGTCGTCTCCAAAGTACATTCACCTGCACACTTAGAGAATCCTCTTACATCGCTGTTAACGCCGATTTGAACTTAATTGCCTTAGCTTAACGTAATCTTCTCAGCGTGAATTATAAACCCCCGAGGCCAGGGCGCCAGCCAGCAAATGGCAAAAGATCAAACTTTCAAAACACCCGAATAAATCGTCCTACTTTCGAACTTTGCTTGAGTTATCATTTTAATTTCCCCGCCCCCGTACTTCAATCTCGAAAACTCTAAAATACTGTTATGTCTCCTTTCTTGGCGGTTTCACGATGTTTAAGGCCTTCAAGGCTTCGGATAACACGCCTCATGTACTCCGAGGTAACGTTACAAATCGGTGTAAGTTTTCGTGATACAAACAGCCCTAAAAAATAACTCAGAGCTTAATGTTGCAATGCGAGGATGTAAACAAAAATATGAATATAAAAGAAAGAAAATATCAATTTTAAAACGTTTAACGTTTATTTAACTATAATTATTTAAATGTTATAATTTCTTTTGTATAATAAATGGTATTTTAACTATTGATCAAATATATACTCGTATACAGATCGAATTATAAAGATGGAATGCATCAATTATCTCGAAAACGGTTTACACAATTATATATATATATATATATATATATATATATATATATATATATATATATATATATATATATATATTACAAAATAGTCGCATCAACCTCTAAGGTTATTAGCGACATACATATAAATAAGATAATTTATTTACAAATGTTAGATTTTGTTTAATACATTGATATCTTTAAGGAATTTTACCAAATGTTCAATTTTACAATTTTCTCCTAAGATTTTACTTGTTTATCCAATGATGTGGTTGTTCTGTCTCTGCAACTGGTATCTTAGGCACTCCACAAGTACATGCTTAACACTTAGTACAATATTACAGTTTTCAGATAAAGTGGGATTAGTGTGACCGATTGCAACCTGCGATACACCCTCGCAGATTGTACACTTAGTTTTTACCACAACACAATGAAAACAGAGTAATCCGTTACCAAATAGATTACATATTGGTCAACAAAAGATATCGCAATGCAATCATCAGTGCAAAAACATATCCTAGAACTAACATCAATTCCGATCATAATCCTGTTGTTGCAAAAGTTGGCGCAAGATGGAAACTAATAAAGAAACAAAAACCTCAACACCAACTATTAGACATCCAATTATTGAAAAACGACACCATACATCAGACAGTAAATAAAGCATTAAACAAAAACTAGCGAGTACGATGACATAAACGTTCTGTGGAAAACTATTAAAGAACAAATGAACAATGTAACGGAAAAACATCTAAAAGTAACACCTAGAAATAACAAACAGGAATGAAGGACAAAGAATACTAAAGACTAAATAGAATAATTCGAAAAAAAATAACCGAAGCAAAAGAGAAAAGGCTGGAAACAAAATGCGTTGAAATAGAAGAACTGCAACACAGGCACGATTTTTTTTTATTTACACAAAAATGTAAAAGAGTTTACATCAACTACCAAGCTGAACACGGATGGCAAACTGCTAGAATCAACGGAAGATAAAATAAAAGAATGGGAAAACTATATTAAAATTCTTTTTCACGACATACGAGAAGAACCAAGATTGGAAAATAACAACGAAGGGCCAACAATTCTGAAATCTGAAATCGTAAATGCAATTAATCATCTCAAAACAAATAAAAGCCCAGGTCCAGACCGAATATACCCAAAAACGTTAAAAAAAGTCCTACTAAAAATCGTTCATAATCGTCTCTATAGAAAGTACAAAACAATCATCGGAGACGATCAGTTTGGATTCAGAGCCGGCATGGGAACGAGAGAAGCCCTGTTCAGTTTACTAGTTCCCGCCCAAAAATGCTACGACTAACAGAAATATATATTTATATGCTTTATAGACGTCGAAAAAGCATTTGATTAAGACAAGACCTACTATTAAAACGTTTGCAAGAAGTCGGTTTAGATGGAAGAGACATCAAATTCTTAAAAAACTTGTACTGGAACCAAAACGCCAGAGTTAGGACCGAAGGTTCCACATCCGCAGAAGTAGAAATTAGGAGTGGAGTTAGACAAGGATGTGTTCCTGTCGCCTCTGCTGTTGAATCGTTACTCCAAGTTTCTATTTAAAAAAGCATTGGAGGATTCCAAGGATGGAGTCAATGTATCAGATACGCCGATCTTCTTCTTCACGTGCCATCTCCGCTACGAAGGTTGGCTATCATCATGGCAATTTTGACCCTGGAGGCTGCCGCTCGGAACAATTGTATGGAAGTGCAAGCAAACCACTCCCTGAGGTTTCTCAACCATGACATTCTTCTCCTACCTATGCTGCGCCTACCTTCAATCTTTCCTTGCATAATTAGTTGCAACAGTTGATATTTATTCCCACGTGTAATATGTCCCAGGTACTGTAGTTTCCTCATTTTAACACTCAATACGACCTCCTTTTGTTTGTTCATCCTGTCTAATACAACTTGGTTAGTTATCTTATCCTTCCAGGAGATTTTTAACATTCTTCGGTACGCCCACATCTCAAATGCCTCCAGCTTACCCATACATTGCTTATTTAGTGTCCACGCCTCCACCGCATATAACAGGACCGAGAAAACATAACATTTAAGCATTCGTATTTTCAGCTTTAGGCTTAGGTAACGGCTACACAACATTTGTTTCATATTGTTAAATGCACTGCGGGCTTTCTCTATTCTTATTCTTATTTCTCTGGTGTATTCGTTTGACTCGTTAATATTTGTTCCGAGGTAATTGTAATTTTGTACTCGTTCAATGAGATTCTGTCCTACATGTAAGTTGATATTATTGATACGTTTCTTTGTAATTATCATGAATTTGGTCTTCTTTGTATTCAGTGACAGACCAAATTCTTCACTTGCTTCTACCACTTTGTTTAGTAATCTCTGTAGGTCGTCAATATTTTCTGCTATGAGCGCGGTATCATCAGCATATCGGATATTGCAAATGGGGTGACCGTTGATCTTTATTCCGGCTTTTTCGTTCATAAGAGCTTTTTTAATAACTGCTTCCGCGTAGATATTGAACAAGGTTGGAGACAACACACAGCCCTGCCGAACACCTCTTTTGATCTGTATTCTATCTGATATCGAGCTGTTAATTCGTACTGTAGCTTCTTGTTTGTAGTATAGATTCCTTATCACTCGCATGTCCCTTGTATCAATATTTTTATTTTCCAGTATTTGCATCAGTGGCCTATGTTTTACTGTATCAAATGCTTTGTTATAGTCTAGAAAACACACAAATATGTCGTGATTTACGTCTAAGCATCGTTGTGTTAGAACATTAAAAGCAAACAGTGCCTCTCTAGTTCCTAGTCCGTCTCTAAAGCCAAATTGGGAGGGTCCGATGTCAAGTTCCAATTTTTTATATATTCTCCGATGAATGATTTTTAAGAAGACCTTTAATATATGACACATGAGACTGATGGTGCGATATTCCGAGCATTGTCTCGCATTAGACTTTTTGGGTATGGCTATTATTGTTGTTACTAGCCATTCATTAGGTATGATACCAGATTTGTAAATGCTGTTAAATAGTTCCACGATCTTTATTAAGTTGTTGCCTTTGATGAGTTTAATTATGTCTATTGGTAGTTCATCTGGGCCTGTAGGCTTCCCCGACCTCATTTCTTTAATCGTGTATTCCACTTCATCTCTTGTTATTTCTGGTCCTGTGTCACTGTTTATGTATTCGTTATCTACATTGTCTCTTTGATCTTTAAATAGTTGTTCTATGTACTGTTTCCAGACTCTTAATTTTTCTTCTGTGTCCATAATAATGTTTCCACTCTCGTCTACTAATATGTTGTGTCTGTTACTTTGTCTCCTCGTCAATTTTTTGATCTTCCGATGTGCATTAAAGCTGTCGTGTTTATTTTGTAGTTGTTCGATTTCTTCGCATTTTTCCCCGTACCAGTTTTCTTTAGCTGTGCGTATTTTTAGACGAATTTCTTTTTGTATCTCTTTATACTTCTGGTTCTTTTTGTTTTTCTGTTTTCTTCTTTCATCCATTAAGTTCAGTATCTCATCTGTCATCCATTCTTTTTTATATTCTTTACTTTTATGGAGGTGACTTATGCTTGGTTTCATTAACGCTGTTTTAATGTCTGTCCAATTCTCATTGATGTTAACTTGTGTGTTGTCTTTTATGGGTTGTATCTTTGTTACTGCTTCATCAATTTCTTGTATCATCTGTTCTCTTACTTCTGGTTTTCGTAATTTGTTGATATCAACTGCTTTTTTGGGGTTGTGCTATTAATTTTCTTTAGTTTTATTTTCATTCTTGCAACTAGTGGATTGTGATTAGATGATATATCTGCACCAGGGTATGTCTTAATTGACATTATGCTGTTTCTGTATCTTTCATTGATTAGTAGATAGTCTATTTGGTTTCTCACTATGTGGTGTTCTGTGTCTTGTGGAGATCTCCATGTGTATAAACGTCTGTTAGGTAGTTCGAAAAAGGTATTTGTAATTACCATTCTGTTTTCCTGGCAAAATTGTACCAGTCTTTCACCAGACTCGTTCCTATTCCCTAATCCAAAATTTCCTACCAAATCATCTGTTCTTCCTTTACCAACTGCCGATGATACAGTGTTAATTGCGGATTCCGACTCAGGTCTACAACGACTCATCGACAAGACCAACTCGACCTGTGAGCAATTTGGTATGAAAATAAACATTAAAAAAACCAAAGTGATGTCAATCCGAAAAAACCAAAACGTACCTCAACCTTGCACAATAAATGGGCACATTTTAGAACAGGTCAATAGATTTAAGTACCTGAGATTTTGGATCGATAGCAGCCTAAATCCTGATCTAGAAGTAAGATCGAGAATAGAACAGGCCAGAAAATCTTTTGAAAAAATAAAAAAACTGCTTTGTGATTCTCGAATAAAACTCGAAATTCGACTACGTTTATCAAAATACTACGTCTGGTCGACTCTTCTATATGCAGTTGAAACGTGGACCCTTAAAACATCAACCGTAAATAAATTGGAGGCCTTTGAAATGTGGATCTACCGGAGAATACTCAAAATTTTATGAACATCGCATGTCTCAAACGAAGAAGTGCTGCATAGAATAGGCAAGGAAAGAGAACTTTTTAACACAGTAAAAGTTAGAAAAACATCATACCTAGGCCACATACTGAGAAATATTAAGTACCAATATGCCCAACTTATAGTGAAAGGAAAAATCGATAGAAAGATAGGCCTAGGAAGCAAAAGACTATCGTGGCTCAGAAACGTCCGACAATGGACAGGGCTAAATTTTGAACAGCTAATAAGAACAGCTGAAGATAGAGAAGAGTTTAAAATTGTAGTAGCCAACCTCCATTGAGGAGAGGGCACTTTAAGAAGAAGAAGAAGTGTGAGCGATTATGTGACCGTGGGTAAGTCGGGTATGTCCTAGATGAAGACGAGTAACAATGGCTTGGTAAATACTGAAATTTGAGATGTTTACGGTTTTACAAACGTTTTCACTTCGCAAAGTTTTGAAGTTGAACTGTCCCACTAGTTTTGCCACAGATTTTCGACTTTTACTTTAATAAATGATTTTAAATCGTTAAGAACTACATCATTCACGTTACTCTGGTTTTACTTTTCCTGGCTTGTTGGGCTGTACGATTCGATTTTTCATTTCCTTGAAGGCGAATGTGTGAAGGAACCCATAGGAATTGTACAGTATAGTTGTTTGTTTTGAATGGTAGCTAGTTCTTTTTTGATTAAAAGAGCAATTGGATGCTTTGTATACAGTTGGCTAATGGTATTGATGGAACTGAGGGAATCGGTAATTGGATATATTACTGGAGTTAATATGAACGAGAGCTTGATAGATGGCGTATAGCTCGCCAGTATGTATACAGCTTAAAGATGGTAGTTTATACTCAAGTGTAATATTTGGAGTAATGACAGCTGCCCCAACTCCAGTAGATGTTTTGGAAGCGTCTGTGTATACAGATTGAACGAAATAAATTCGGAACATAGGAATATAATGTATTTCGGCTCAATTCTGCTGTAGCTGGTTGGCCAACAAAAGATTGTCAAATAATTATATTGTAAAAAATCCCATACTTCAGTGGGCTGCTGGATTCTGAACTCATAAAAATTGAAAGCTACACATAAATCTACGATTATGCTGTCAAACCAGTTATAGTCCAGGAAATGTAGCATTTCACCTCGCAATTTTTTCGTGCGGCGTGGATTGACTTGAAATTTAACAGAAGGTAGGTAATAGCTTAAGGATCAAAATCTATATCGAACCAAAGTGCGCCAAAGCCTAGGGGGTGGTTGCCACCCCATCTCCGGGGTGAAAATTTTTTTTACGTTTTAACTACAGGTTTCGATTAGAAAAGTGATTCTAAACAAAAAATGTGCTATACATTTTTTTTATAAAATGATATTTTTCAAGTTATTCGCGATTGAAAGTAACAACTTTTAGACGAAAAAATCCACGTTTTTAATCGATTTTTCGCGAATAACTCGAAAATGGTGCATTTTATCAAAAAAATTGTAGAGAACAAACTTGTAGCTTTTAAAAAGACAAATACAATTACAAATACAATATCAATGTTCAGCGGTTTTCTTCAAATGCCAAATTTGAAAGATTCAAAGTCAAATATCGGGAAAATGATGCATTTTTGGAAGAAAACTCACACAACCTTTTTTAAAGAGCATAAATAGACCTATTATAAAAAAATAAGGTCAATACCTCATTTTTTACGAAAAAATCGAGGAAAACAACACCCTAACTACCCCCATAATTAAAATCGATCTTCACCCTTCTGCAATTCCCTTTGTAGATGTATTGTTAATACGTCCAAGAAGTTTGACCCATTTAAAATGCTTAGTTTTAGAAAAAGTACAGCTTAAAGCGAGAAACGATTTACAATTTCATATTTTTTACCCTTCTTTTTTTAAATATGCCCGAAAATACTGAATATATGAAAAAAATAAAAATTACCAAATTGTAGCTTTTTTAATGACTAAAATTATCCTTCATTTAGATTTGTTGTACAATGAATATTTGGCGAGATATAGCCGTTTAAAGCATCGATTTACGATCAAGCACCATCTTTTTCGAGCCCTTTAAACTCACCCTATTTAAAAACCAAGGGTTCCAAAAAGATTTAATTCACAGATCCTTGTAGCTATTAAAAACCTCTACAAATCGTTTTTGAAGAAACATCTATTGTTAAAAATTAAAGGAAATACGTTAAAAAAACCAGTTAATTTTTTTCCGGAAAATTCCATTAGTATAGTACAGTACATTTCGGAGCATAATAATCTACAAAACCGGTATATTAGCTAGTGGGGCGTTATACATTCGAAATTTTAAACGTTCTTATTTTGAAATCCCATACAACAGAATAAAACATCTGCTCATATGTCTATGGCTTGGCAATGAAAATATCAGAGCAACAGATTGGGGATGGTTTTCCAAAGATGGTTTGTTATTACCCGTACGCATGAACAAACAACCTGCACCCGATAAATTTTTGAAAATTATTTTTTGCCAATGCAAAAAAGGATGCGGCGTTTCATATGGGTGCAGAAAAGTTGGTTTATACTGTAACTCTACTTGTTCTGGGTGCTCAGGTGAAGGATGCAATAACAGTCCACCAATAATTGAAGAAGATGAGGATGACATAGATCACGATGAAGATGTAATTGATGACGAATAAAATTAATATTATAATTGTTTTACCTATAAATGTAAATATTTTCAACTATTTATGTAAATGTATAAGAATATATGGTGCCTTTTTATGTTGATAATTTTTTTTGTATTCAATTCTACTTTTTTCAATTTATATCTTATAAATTAGTTTATAAAAACTTCAATGTTGTAAAGGGTGATTTTCAAAAGTTAAAAAGTTGCAAAATTTTGGCAAAAAATTGTTTTCACCTATAGCACTCATAACAATTGATTTTTAAGAGTTGAAAATGTATGAATTTGTATTTTAAAGTATAAAAAACTCACTATTTAACTAATCCAAACCAAATTTCACTCATCTTAGGATTTGTAATATTATTTTACAATTTTTGAAAATTAGGGGTAGTTTTCACCCCTAAGAACAATCAGGGTTCATCGGCATGACATAAACTATAAAGCAGAGGGTGAGTTGAGCTTAATTCCAAATTTTTATGCAAGTCGTTTCAAGGTGAAATCATTTTCTTCGCATTACTAATTTTTTTATATTAATCTCTAATGAGAGTCGCTTTTTAAGGGTTGAAATATGTTGAAACTTTATTGAAAAGCACGAAACTATCATTATTTAATTAATTCATACCAAATTTTACCCATATTCAGGTTTAATATGTTATTTTATAATTTTTGACAATTAGGGGTAGTTATCACCCCTAAGAACAATCAGGGTTCGTCGACATGACATAAATTATAAAGCAGCGGGTGAATTGAGCTTAAATCCAAATTTTTATCCAAATCGATACCAGGCGAAATCATTTTTTTAGAATTAGTAATTTTTTACATTAATCTCTAACAAGGGTTGCTTTTTAAGGGTTGAAATATGATGGAACTCTATTCAAAAGTATAATTAATCATTATTTAATTAATTCAAACCAAATCTTACCCATATTCAGGTTTAATATGTTATTTTATAATTTTTGACAATTAGGGGTAGTTTTCACCCCTAAAACCCTTCAGCGCACTTCGGTTTGATATAGATTTTGATCCTTGGGCTATTACCTACCTTCTGCTAAAATTTCAACTGGATACATGCAGGACGAAAAAATTGCGAGGTTTTAACTTTTTTCGAGATTCAATTCCTGTACTATTATCGCCTCCTTAGACAAACCCGTCTTACGCAAACAACTTTGTTGCGAGACAGATAGTTGAACGATATTTTATACAATGTCTATACCCAGGTATGGATTTATTTTTGTCCAAGTTTTATATTGGTCCACTATTTTAAATGCAGTTCAAACAGACATGTATTAAATTGTATGTTCCGTTTTAATTTGGTTCAATCTGTATATGATAGGATTTAGAAAATTTTGTTAGTTTGTTGATGAAAGTATTTTTTATTAAGGAGTATGGATTATCGATCTTTCTGAAGATATTAAAGGATGTATCGGATTGAGGAATGCTTAATGTCCAAGGAGGAGGAATTTCTATGGAGTTGGAATAGGTATTTGGTATCGGAATTTGTAAAGCTCTAAGGGTTTGCCTAACTCTTTCGTTAAATGGCGATTTCATGTTCGTATTTTCAGTATATTACAATTTCTATATATATTAGTTTGTGAGATTTTTGTATGATATCCGATCTTATAGTAATATTTCCTTTGTTGGAAAATTTTCCGGTTTTCCGGAAAATAAAGAATTTTTTATTTCAAATTAATCAACCTCTATTTTTGTTTCTTTTTACAATTCTTAAAAATACTAAATAATTTTCGTGTAATATTTGCTATACATAAAATAATATGGTAATTTCTGGGTTCAAGCTAAATTTATATTATATCCAAGATGTACCCAGAAATATGTTGTTGTTATGTATTAAGAACACTGTCTACTCCTGTATCGTCTAATATTCTTTGGTACCTTGCTGTTATTTATGTTTGTCCTGAAATACACGTAATTTGTTTTCATTTAATTTACTTCTCCTTTCAGTCTGTTTATAGTAAACCACATTTTAGCCTTCGCTAAATAGTCCAGTAAGTGAACGTCAAATACGGCGATAGCCTATAATAATTCATGTCACTACCGAATTGATGAAAATTTGGATTTAGACTTGGCGGATGGTTGATTTTTATTTTTTAGGGGTTAAAGCTATCCCTATTCGAAAAAAATCGTGTAATTGTATATTAAAGCAAGTAATTGACTTAAATGCCTTTTAAATGATCTAACTCTTGCAAGTGAAGCTCGGGGTTTGAAAATAAATATCAAGAAGACAAAATCAATGATTATAAGTAGAAATGATTACCCCAACGCAAAGATATATGTCTCTGGAGAAGAAAGCGAACAAGTCAGGCAATTCAAATACTTGGGATGTTTGCTAACAGAGGGTTGGGACCCCGAGAATGAAATAAAGAGCAAAGTTGAACAAGCCAGAAATGCTTTTTTGAGGCTTCGTAAGTTTCTGACTGATCGCAAATTGGACTTCAACCTCCGATACAAGATGCTTAAGTGTTACGTGTGGCCTGTTCTCCTGTACGGAATGAAAGCATGGACGTTAAAGGCCAGTTCCATTAACAAACTTAAAGTGTTTGAAATGTGGTGCCTGCGTCGAATGCTCAGAATATCATGGACGGACAGGGTCAGAAATGAGGAAGTACTCAGAAGAGCGGGCTTACAGGATAGGGAACTTTTTGATTATGTAAAAAGTAAGAAGACTGCATACTTGGGGCACATTATACGAGGAGAACGATACACTTTTCAGCAACTGATACTCGAAGGGAAGATAGAGGGTAGGAGAGGTCTCGGACGTAAAAAAATGTCATGACTGCGCAATATTCGACAATGGACAGGAATCCACAGCTATGAAATGCTTCGCAATGCTGCTAAAAACAGAATTATTTAATCCTAGAATATTTAACATCTCACCTGACAAGACGATGTACGGTGGACGCCGACGCAGAAATGCACGGCACCTTAAGAAGAAGAAGAATTGACTTAAATCATCTTTTAATCAAATGAATGATTGTCAACTAACAATAAACAACATAATTTAAGATTTGATCACAGTTGAACCCCTAAATTTTACCACTAGATTAGTTAGAATTAAAACAATGTCATTGAATACCTCGTCTCCCTTGATTTGCATAGAAATTTTGAAAAAATATGTTATACTTACCCTCTACTTCAAAATTAGTCTTATGTTGTTGGTTGCTTTTTATTTTTAAGTAGTGAAAACGACCTATATAAGAAATCAACCATATAGGGTGTCCATAAACTCTCCTTCTTTTTCATGTACCATGTCCTTTCAGAACGTTGGTTACCATCATAGCTATTTTAATTTTATTCACCGCCACCCTAAATAGAATGCTTGTATCTACACCATACCAATCTCGCAAGTTCTTCAACCATGAGGTTCTTCTTCGTCCTGGACTGCGTTTGCCTGCTATTTTTCCTTGCATGATATTTTGTAGCAATCTATATTTGGGACCTCTCATTACATGTCCGAAATATTCCAGCTTTCTCTGCTTGATGCTTTTTATGATCTCAGTGAACTTGCTGAGACGTTCAAGTATTGTGGAGTTACGAATCTTCTCCACCCAGGAAACTTTTAAAATTCTTCTATAGCACCACATTTCGAAAGCCTCAAGGCGATTTAGATCGATTTTATTCACAGTCCAGGGCTCGACAGCATAAAGTAAGACCGAGAACACGTAGCAGCGAAGTAGGCGGATCCTTAATGCCAATTTTAGGTCTCTGTTACATAATACCTTGGACATCCTTCTAAAAGCAGCTCTAGCCTGCTCTATTCTGGATCTAATTTCGCCGTGATTTTCTACATTACAATTTAATTGCTGTCCAAAGTAGACGATTTTATCAACTTGCTCAAGTTTGGTATTATTTACATATATAGATGGTTTTATATTCTGTTGTTTACTTATTACAAGTATTTTGGTTTTCCTTATGTTAAGATCCAGACCTGCCTCCCTACAACTCTCAACGACACTATCAAGTAGTGTTTGCAGATCTTCTTGACTAGAAGCTAGGAGTACTGTATCGTCCGCATATCGCAAATTATTGATTTATTCGCCGTTCACATGTGTTCCTTCTTGTTTTTCAGAAAGTGCTTTTCTGAAAATTATTTCGGAGTAAACGTTAAAAAGCAGGGGTGACAAGAGGCATCCCTGCCGTATCCTCTTTTAATATTGAGAGCTTGTGATTCCACACCATCTACTAAAACTGATGTTGTTTGATTCCAATATAAATTTGCAATTATTCGGACATCTCTGCCGTCCAAGCCAATGTCTTTTAGAGCTTCGATCAATATAGAGTGCTTAACACGATCAAATGCCTTTTGAAAGTCAATAAAACAACAGTATATGTCTACAGATATATCACGACATCTTTGAGCAAGTACGTTCATTCCAAACAGTGGCTCTCTCGTTCCAAATCCGTTACGGAAACCAAACTGAGTGTCATCCAGGTATTCCTCACATTTATTGTAGATACGACCATGTATTACCTTCAGAAAAATTTTCAATAAGTGGTTTAACAAACTGATGGTTCTATAATCGGCACAGGTCTTTGCTGTTGTCTTCTTAGGTAGAGCTATAAACAGTGAGTTAGACCAACCATTAGGTAGTTGTCCGCTGGTATAAATGGTATTGAAAAACGAAGTTATAGCCTCTAAAACATTGCGATCCTTTATAAGCTTATATATTTCAGTTGGAATTTCATCAGGACCAGTCGCTCTGCCATCTTTTGATGATTGTATGGCCTTTATAACTTCACAGCATGTTATTAGGGGTCCGTCGCAGTTAGTAATATCGGGAGGTGAACTACTCCTATCGTCTTCGAATAGGTTCGTGACGTAATTTTCCCATTCTTTAAGTTTGTCCTCTACTTCGAATATTACTTTACCATTTTCATCCTGTAGCAATGCATTTTGTTTCTTATTGAAGATACCAGCCGCTTCTTTTACTTTTTTATACATGTTAAACGTGTCATATCTTTTTTCGAGTTCTTCAATGTCATGACACTGTTTGGCTAGATGTTGACTCTTTGCTTCTCGTATTTTGCGTCGAATTTCTTTTTGTATGCTATAGTAAAGTGTTTCATTGGTTTTTGCTAGTCGCCGTTGTTCCATCAAATCCAGTATATCATCAGTCATCCAAGCCTGCTTTTTTGGCTTTGACCTGCATTGTAAATTTCTCACACAGATTTCTTTTACTGTCGTTACGATTTTATTTAAGCCCTCATCGACGTTTTCACCAATATTTTCCCAAATTAAATTTTCGTTCAGTTGTCTTTGAACTGATTCCTTAACTTTCTCGTCTTGTAGTTGGGCTGTATCAATCTTTTTGCGACACTTCTTTTTGATCACCTTTTTTAATTTTAATTGGGTTACAGCTACTATGGGATTGTGATCGGACCCAATGTCAGCACCTGGATAAGTTTTAACTGATTTGATGCAGTTTCTAAATCGATTTTTTATTAGAATGAAGTCGATCTGATTCCTAATAATTTTGTCCTCTGATTCTGCATTTGACTTCCAGGTGTAGAGTCTTCTCGGTGGTAGTTTAAAATGGGTATTCGATATAATGAAATCGTGTTCTTGACAGAACTGGACAAGTCGATCTCCACGTTCGTTTCTGTTTCCCAAGCCATATTCCCCCCACAATGTTCAAACAGCGTCCTTTGCCGACTTTAGCGTTAAAATCTCCGAGGACTATGGTATTTTCTGCTGCTTTGACAAGATCTAGAGCATCAGTAAGATCTTTGTAGAATGCTTCTAATTTATCTTCATCACTAGATGATGTTGGGGCATAGACCTGAATTACGTTGGTAATGAACGGCTTTGAACTAAATTTTACTAGCATTACTCTGTCAGATATGGGAATATAAGGTCAAACTGATTGAGCTAAGTGTTTTGCTACTACGATTGCAACTCCATTATAGTGATTGGCATCTGTATTTCCGGCATGGTACACTTGATATCGATCTACGTCACATACTCCTGATCCCGGCCATCGCATTTCTAAACTCTCCTGACAAACGAAAACCGGAGATTCCTCAGTTAATTTAAAGACGATTTAACCCAATTCACCTAATCTAAAAATGCTTCCTAACGGAGCTAAAGCTCTTTAAAAATGGCGCTTTATAAGTAGTTTTTTTTTAATACCTTCAGAACTCTTTTATTTAGAAAAATTAAAACTGGTACGGTTATTTCTAGGTTATCCTCCAGAGTTGAATCTATTCCATTGATTGCGAATTTCTGGTACGGTTCATAGGCGTTCGTTTTGGGGGGTCAACTGGTATTTTCACGTCTGTAACTTTTAAGCATTTCTGATACTAGATTATTAGATTTTCAGGTATCCTAGTACTTAAAGGTAATCTTATTTTAAGTTTGTACGTACCGTTATTGAGAAAAATCGATTTGAAAATTTTTCGTTTTTTGTCATGAAAGTTAAATTAATATTTTTTGCACTAGTAGGCTTTGAACTGTCAAGAGAACCTACGTTTTTCATTGTGAAATTATTGTTAGTTCGTGAAGTTTCTTTTAGTTTTTTCTTTGTGGTATTCAAACACAATAATTTCAATTTAACAAAAATGGTTTTTACTAATCAGGAATACGCTGATATACATTTATTTTATTGCGAAACGAGTTTGTAGGTACCGTTTTTGAGAAAAATCGATTTGAAAATTTTTCGTTTTTTGTCATGAAAGTTAAATTAATATTTTTTGCACTAGTAGGCTTTGAACTGTCAAGAGAACTGAAACCTACGTTTTTCATTGTGAAATTATTGTCAGTTCTTGAAGTTTCTTTTAGTTTTTACTTTGTGGTATTCAAACACAATAATTTCAATTTGACTAAAATGGTTTTTACTAATTAGGAATACACTGATATACATTTATTTTATTGAGAAACGAGGTGTAACGCTCGATTAGTAAAGTAGATCCGCTAAAAAATTTTCTGATTAAGAGAAAAAGGTTCAGTGTTCCCAAAAAATAACGAAACACAGCGACATAATGATGTAACTGCATATCAGGATGTTACTGTAATGAAAGATGAGGAAAATTTAAAAATACGTCTCATTTTGAGGTTATGCTGACTGATTTACTTTATTCAATTTTATTGTTTTGCATTTTAATTTAAAATAAACTATAACTAAACTCTTTCTGATGTTAATTTCAAGTTTTTATTCACAAATCAACAATAATAATAAGCAATTTTTAATAATTTTGACAGCTGCTGTGACGTATTTGCTTGTAATTAAATATTTGAATACAATCAAGTTTTGATTAGCGTTCGAACAACCGGCCCTTAAAAATGTTTAACTTTTTTATTACATAATTTATGCCCTTATAAAAACCACCATTTACGAAGAAATTTAAAAATTGAAAATTACAACGTATAATACGTACAATAATGTTTAGCACAATATTATATACGTACAATATGTAATCAAAATGTTATGAATTTATTTTATTTCAAGTTAAAAACAACTCTTATTAGTTTTGTATATCTATGCCTTAATAGCATATTATGTGTAATGCTTCAGTATACGATTTCTGGTATATCCTAAAATATGTGATTGGTTTTTTAATCATAACTCGGTTGGCTTATAAGCTATAAAGTACTTAAAAACCATTTTGAAGGTTTTTTAATGGCAATAGGATCATTTAAATAATGTTTTTCTTAATCCTATTTTTAAAAGGGTTGTAGGTAAAAGGGCTTAAACTAGTCACTAATTACGCATGTATGCACACTTTAAACAGCAATATCTTAACTAATTTTGATCTTATAAAAAAACAAAAAAAAAACCAAAATGATTGGAAAAATAAAAGTTATACAGGGTGTTTCAAAAAAGGTAACCCTGTCTCTAGGGTAGGTAAAAAACTAAAAAATAATTGGTTTGCTTAGTAAAAAATTTTGGTAACGCCATCCGTTTTCAAGATACAGGGCGTTGAAGAAAAAAATTTACACATTTTTTACGATTTTGCCGAAACTACTGGCAACATTGTAATGAAATTTTATATGAATATGTTTTGGACGCTGATATATCCCATAAATTTGTTATTATATTTGATTCTCATAGAGGACGCTAGTTACACGGATTGTACTAAGTATTAGTCAATATAACTTTTTCAAGGATATAATTATTAATCAAAATTTCAAGTAAACTTAAACATCATTTAATTTTATACGAAAAAGGTACTCTTGGTAAAACTCGATACTGTTTACCGTTTTCGGAATATTTTGATGTGAAAATTATGAAGTAATAATTGATGCTGGTAGTAATGATAAAGTTTTAATAGGTATACCTCTATTTTCTCCAAGTGTGCCATGGAAATCTGACATTTATTGATTGATGTGACGATAAATCAACAATAATTAGAGTTTTAAAACCTTGTTATTTGTAAAATCAAATTAAAATGTACTCAAATGTTGAATACACTGATATGTTATTAACCTTAGGCGAATGTTTAGGATGTTCTTATGCAGCTGTGACACGTTATGCAGAAAAGTTTCCTAGAAGAAACTTACCAAGTAAAAAGCATTTAGAGCCGTTGAACGACGTTGTCGAGAAATTGGGAATATGAGAGCAAATAAAATAAATTTTGGTAGACCAAGAACAACAAGAACAATTAATAAAGAAAATAATATTTTAAATTTACTTGATAACCCCCTATGTGGCTCAGTGGTAAAAGCGCTTGCCTTTAAACCTAAAGATCGTGAGTTCAAATCTCACCTGGGTGGAAATTTTCGTTTATTAAAAATTAATGAATGAAAATAATTTCTATCCTTGTGCGATCGGTACTCACCAGAGGGACCGCAGACGTTCGGATACAATTAGCGTCTCTTAGCAAAGACAATGACGTCGACTTTGCTAAGTATCAACACAATTACTCTACACACACGCACACACTACACTAGATACCTGACTGTACCATGCCAATGATCATAGTTGTCGAGGCATTAACTCAATATAAAAAACAAAAAAAAAATTACTTGATCAAGATCCAACAGTTAGCGTAAGGAATATAGCAAGACAAACAAATAGTTCTTCCTCAAGTACTTGGAGGATACTGAAAAAACAGCAATTACATCCTTATCATTACGTCCAAGAGCTCTTGCCAGATGATCTACTGGTTAGAATGGATTTTTGTGATACATTGCAACAAAGGACAGCCCACAATCCAAATGTTTTAAAATGCATTCTTTTTACGGACGAGGCCACCTTGACGCAACAAGGTATGTTTAACTCACATAATGCACACTACTGGTGTGATGAGAATCCACCAGTCAAAAGGGTATCACATTACCAACACTCATTTAAAGTTAATGTTTGGGCAGCAACTTTAGGTAACAAATTAATAGGTTATCATATTCTACCTGGAAATTTAAATGGTGATATTTATCTTGATTTTTTAAACAATTCCTTATTCGAGATATTAGAAGATTTAACGCTAAATGAGCGAAGATCTTTATTTTTTATGCACGATGGAGCTCCACCACACTTTGATAGAAGGTGTTGTAATTGGTTGAATAATCATTTTCCGAATCGATGGATTGAACTTAAAAAGCCGTTGGCCCACGACAAACTTGTTTAATTGATAAACGACTTATCAGACATTGAACTTCTTAGTGATGACGGAGACGATGGAAGGGAAACAGATTTTCACAAAGATAATGATAATGTTTATAATACAATGACAGTGATGTAAGTAAATTATAATATTTTTGTATATTTAAGGTCGATTCAGACACATCAGTCCCGTCACAGTCCCGACGCCAAACCGGTCCTGTTTGGTCACAGAACTATCAACTATCTGACAGCTGGCAAATTGTTCATCGCCTGGTGAATGTGAATGCCGGCGCCATATTTCTATTAAAGAATATTTTGTATGACGGATTGTTCGTTTCGGCGCCAGGACTGTGACGAGACGTGACTGATGTGTCTGAATCGACCTTTAGACTTTCGTGATAGCGTTGACGAAACAATTGCCACAACGTTAGAGGAAGTGCAGCCTGAACAAGGACGTGAAAACGAAGAAGTAAATAAAGGTTCTTTTATAGAGCTCAATTCCCAAGAGAAAGAAACTTACGGACATAGAGCTGTACTAGTTCTGAAATTGTGTGAGCGGGTAAAAGAAAATACCGTCAGAATATTTTTTTGACAACTATTTTTCAAATTAAAATCGTCTCCAAAGTTTCAGACGAAAGCACATTTATGCATTATGCACTGCTTTAATAGACATTATTTAAAAATCCGTTATTTTCAAGTGATCTTGAAATGTAAAGACAAGACCGTGGAACTACCCATCAACTTCTAAGTGAAGATGGAGAGGTCTCTCTTACGAAAGTATGTGGCAACAAGGCGATTGTAATGGCCTCAAACTATATGAGTGTGGATAGTGTGGGACCAGTGTAGAAAATGGGATGAGGTGGCGAAAGAGTACGTCAACATTTCACGACCAGAAGGTATAACGCATTCCAATGAAAATATGGGAGGTGTCGATAAAATGGATTTTTTGATTACTCTATACCGGACTTTCTTTCAAAGTCGCAAGTGGACACTTTTTACTCATGCTATCGGTTTATCTTGTACAAACGCCTGGCTTCAATATAAGTCAAAAGCAATGGTACTCGGTGTATCCAAAAATACTTATTTTTGAGTAACAAAACAAATCCAGCAAAACGCGGATGATCAGCTACAACACCCGTAGAGGATGTTCGACTGGATCGATACGGTCATTTCTCAATATTTGATGACAAAATTTTTGCATCTCGCTGCAATTTTCCTTCGGGGAAGAGAAGGACTCGTTTAAAATTAACTCATAGTACATTATGTTACATGTATACGTCACCCTCGCCAATTTCTTGTTGTACTCTAATGCTTGAACTACTCATATCATCTCGTTTGCCCCGGAGCAATCTTTGATAGGAGTGCGTTGTTATCATATCTTTAGTCTTTTGTTTATACTTGTATTATTTGATGCCCTCTCGCTAACGTAACATACATTTCGTTTAGTAAACATCAATTTTTCATTTAAAAATTGTATATTTTTTTAAAACATATGAGTCTCCTTTCAGTTCTTTTCTTTTGAATTTTATCTCCTTGAATAAATCACTCAATAACAGTATTTCACCCTTCATAGCAAACACTTTAATAATACTAACAATCCACCCAACTTTTTATGTTGAAAATACGTAGCAAAATTTCTCATAAATAATAATAAAAAAACAATTTTTAATTGAGTATTACTATTTACATATATTTCCTGTTTCATCTCGATAAATAACTAGTTTTAAAATAAAAGTTATTATTTCGACTTTATTTTTATACATTCAACAGAAATTTTATCTCATTCGCAACCTAGTACAAAATTGCTCATATTACCGAGAGAAGTTTTAATTAGTTTTAGAGGATAGGTAATGCCAATATTTACTTAAATCATCAGTTTCACGATAGTAGAACTTGGAAATCTGCGCGAACAACAGATCAATCAATATAAATTCAAGAGGGGTTTTAAATTTCAGTGAAACCTAACAAACACGGCAGTGTAATATTAAGAACTATTTTATTATTATTTATATTTATTTAGCAATTGTCAAATAACTGTCAAAGTATGGATAAGCATTTTTAATTAATCCGCATTATAAATTTTAATTCGTTGGATTTAAAGCAATACCGCGTAATTAAAACTAGTTTTATTCGGCTCGTTTTTTTTTTTCTAAATTGTAGTGTTTAATAAAAGCAAACTCACATAATGTTTAAAAAATTGTGACGTTGGGGGGATGGCATAGACTCAAGGACTAAGTGCCTTTAACAGCATTGTTAGGTCATCTGAAGTAATGGAGGCTGAACAAAACGTGGTAACCAATATAGGATTTAACATAAACTCAAATAAGTATAATCTTAAAAATATTTTCGTTTATATTGAAAGCACAAATAAAACTGATCTTGGACGCTTACATCCAATTACAATAGGTCTTATTTTTTGCAAGAAACTAGGAATTTCTAATATCATTCAAATAAGGGGAAATAGTATCAACAGAGTTAAGATGGCAGTAGCTTCTATACATGATGCAAATAGTTTTATAAATAATAGTAAACTAAGGGAAGAAAGTTTAAAACCTTTATACTGGATCACTCATTAAATAGCAACAGTATGTTGCAAAACGAACTGTTATTATCATCCGGGTGCTTCACATGAAATTCAGCGCTCCAAGAGATTTGCATCGGAACTAATCAAAACGGAAAATACGCGGAAATTTCAAAACTTTATTTTGGTTAAAAAATTCAAATCAAGCTTAAAATATTTAAACGGAATTTGGCATATTTACAAAAAAATGTATTTGAAATTTTAAAATATGCAAATTATTTTGAAATTCAAATATACACAATACCATTTTGATAAAAAATAAGACAAAATGTAATTTATTTATTTATTTAAGATAAGTAAAACAACAAATAAATTTAGAATAGAAGAGAAATATGCAAATACTTTAGTTACTTGTTCTCTTCTACAGTCACTTGGAAAGTCAACCGGGTCCATCCACTACCTTGTTACCAAAAATACACACTACCCCATCACCAAAGCCTAATAATCCAGCAGTATTTATTTTGTCTCAAGATATTAAGCCACTGCCAAAAACAGACCTAACCAAACCCAAAAAAGAAGGAAGAATAAGACGAAAGACAGCTATTCTGACTGATACACCAGAGAAGATCTTGATTGAAGACGAAAATTCGACAAAAAGGAACATCGTCAAGCGTAAAGTTCAGCTTGAACATAATCCAAAAAAAAACCTTTGCCAGCTTTGCTATTGAAGAAAAATATTAAAAAGAGAACAGCACCCCTGAAAGTAACCGAAAAGATTCTTCTGAGTCTTCCAATGAGGTGAAGTTTTGTGCTTGGTTTGCGGTGATCCCTATTCATAAAGCTCTGAAGATTAGATACAATATCGAGAATGTAAGCACTGTGCACATTTAAACTGTACAAACAAAAGCCCATTCTACATTTGCTTTAATTGTGAATCTGACAGTGATTAGTTTTTTCTCTGTAAAAATATGTTATCAGAATTTGGTATTGTTTTTATTTGTAATGCTTACACATATCTATTATTTCCTGCCATTGTAATATGAAGTATATTTTTTACTATTTCCTGTTTAATTTATTTTTACTCTATACTATAGGGTAATATCTGTTAAAATCAATAGTCATAATTTCATTTCTCTAATACTTAAGCAGCTTTTGAGCCAAAGGCACTGCGTAATAGAGTCTCTAGTACAGGTAAGAATGAATTAAAAAATTAACAAAGCTCAACTTAGCCAAAAAAAAATCAATTTGTGACATTTTAACAAATATTTTTTAGTTGCTTTAGTAGATACTTAAATGTATTAATTTATTTATTTACGGATATACCATTCACACAGACACAAATATAAAGTTTCTATAGTTAGCATAACATGGTGAATAAATGATAAAACTACTTAAAATGAATATATATATATATATATATATATATATATATATATATATATATATATATATGTGTGTAAAATATTTATCTTATCTTTATCTTTAAAATCCAACAAGTAAAAAAATATATATTATGTTGTCAAACATTTGTATTTTGAAAATGTCTTAAGTGCGTTTTTTAAAATTGCCTTAAATTATTTTTCAAAGCCGTTTGGAAATCCCTAAATTTCAAAGAAGCGACTTTTCTTGACTTGCCCTCTAGACATGCTTCTCCGCGACAGAATATTCATTCTGTCTCCGGTTTCTATGTAACATGTAGCTTCTCCTTTAAAAATTTTAAAGTGTTTGTTTGTCTTTGTGTATTGTATTGTTATGTCCAAATTTACATTATTTATGACATTCTACTCATGTCGGATAGGCCACAACTGACGAAATGCCCCTGAAGATGATCTATTAATCGAAAGTACTTGGGCAAGATTTAATTAATCACTGTGTTCGATAGTTGCCTTGTATACTATCAAAGTTTAAATACTGATTAAACTCATCATGCAAATATAAGCTAGTAATTGCATTTGGATACAATATATCATGACTTTATGAAAAACAAACTTATCTTTAAAGTGCCTGTGGCATATTCGTTTTGTTTAAAAAACTATAGTGGAATTCATCATATCTAAATTAGGGTTTTTTTAGCACTATAAATCGATTTAGCGTACTAAATCGTATATCGTATATAGTAAATCATTATCAGGATTTGGAAAGGGATGACTGATTGTTAACGAATTGGTACATTGTACGGTATAACATTTATTGTGAAAAGCTATGTTTAAAAAAGTCTGTTTAAGAAAGTCTGATGTTCTTCAACCACAATGTCCTTCTGCGCCCTTGCGATCTTTTTTCTTCTATCTTGCCTTGTAAAATTAGTTGAATTAGTTGATTCCTCTCATTGCGCATCACATGCCCTAAGTATGTCATCTTTCTGATTTTCACAAAACGCATAATTTCCAGATCTTTATTCTTACGTTGAATCACGGTGTTGTTTGTAACATGATGGATATAGAAAGTTCTGAGCATGCGGCGGTAGCACCACATTTCGAAGGCTTCTGATCGTTTGGATGTTGCCTCCATCAAGGTTCAGGCTTCTACTCCATATAAAAGAATAGAAAATACATAGCATCTCTAGACTTTCTTAGTGTTCTTATATCAATGTTAAGGTGCATATTACATAAAATTGAACACAGCTCTCGCCTTTTATTTCCTGCGAGTGGTCCCATTCTTTATTTAGGCTGCATCCAAGATATGTAATTTTGTCTACTATTTTCAATGGTTCATTATTAGCTGTGAATTAGTGTATTACGTCTTCTTTACTTACTACAAAAATTTTGGTCTTCTTACGGTTTAATTTCATGCCGTATCTGTCACAGGCTTCCACTATACGGTCTATTAATGTTTGCAGATCATTACCAGCAATCAAAACCGTATCGTCCACATATCTTAAATTGTTTATGATTTCACCATTGATTTGTATACCTACTTTCTTTTAAATAATCAATAGCTTCCATAAACAGCAGTTCCGAGTATGATTGAACAACGTCGGTGACAAAATGCAGCCCTGACGTACTCCCCGTTGTATCGTGAATTCTTGTGAGATTTCGTTGTTTACTCGCACAATTGCCCTTTGTTGTAACTATAAATTTTTAATTAGGCTCAAATCGTTATCATCAATACTAAATTCTTTCAGTATCTGAAATAATTTTTGATGTTGCACCTTGTCAAATGTCTGTAAAGCATGTGTAGACTTCGCAAGTTACGTCTCGAGCCCTACTGTATATGTCTATATATGCTGTACTGTCATAAAAATAAAAAAAGTTAATGTATAGTTAATTTTTATTTTATTATCACTTGTACCTCCAAAAATTATAAAAATCCCAGAATGTTTTTAAATTTTATAGTTCTACGCCAGACTCAATGATATTCTCATTTAAATACAATTTAAAACTCTACCAACCAAGAACACGACATGGCCAAAATGGTGAAAAAACCTGTGTCCAATATATGGACACAGGGCAGAGAACTAAAATTGGCTGTGTCTAAATATGGTACTCTTGGAACTTATAGTTTTAATATATATCTAATGTCGGTATTCCTTTCCCAATACTTATAGTTGTCAAGGTAATTTATGTAAATTAAATTAAAATTATTGCGGCATATTTAGTTTCGAATAATTTCACCCTAAAGTCTGTGACAAAAGTTGATATACCATAAATACTAGTAGCATAGGCAAATATTTTCTTCGTTAAAAAAATAGGATGCACTATAAAGGATTAAATATTGAAAATTTTTCTATACCTTTATTTATTTCTTTACGAGGATTATCATTTTCTTAGAGAAACAATTCACTGGATCAGAAACTTCAATAAATATAAATTAAAGTCACAATGGAGTATATCTTGACATTTCGAGAAAATTTAGCTTTTAATATCAAAACGATTATAATTCTAAAATTTATATTTTCTCTTCACTTTTAACAAGCTTGTTCATTGTATTTAAGAGACTGTAAGGTCATAAATAAAATTTGAACGGTAGCGCAGTAAATCGAGTGGAAATGTCGGCTTAAGGTCCATTAACAGACCTAAAGAGAATTTGTTACTGAACACACTGATAAAATACCTATAGATATATAAAGATTGGGAAGGTTCTCTATTAATGGTTAGTTCTCGAAAGAGAAGGCCAAATTTATAGAAAATTTATTTACAGTTCCAATTTAAAACCAGAAAGTATATTCGTGTTAATCTTGTATTAGTTGATCTAAGTTTTTACATTTTAACATATTATAATATAGCTAGAAATTCTGTCTAATTTTTCTATTTATCATGTAATTATGTCGCTAAAAACGGCAGCTCTATTCGGCCGTGCGTGACTGATGCGACACCTACCGCCTTCATCTGACAATTTTGGAGTCCCAATTTTCAGGTTAAATATATGACATATATTTGACATTGTTAAATACATGCGAAATTGACAATTATTAATAAATTAGTTTTTTAACTATATTTTTTCAGTTTATGTACAAAATAAATGTAGTATTAAAAACTGAGTTTCTCAAAATTCATCATAATATATCTTTTTAATTCCAAACGGAAAAGGAAGCGAAAAATCTAGTACTGGCAAATCAAGTTTTTCACGCAAAAGAGCATATAATTAAAAACAATAATAGTAAAAGTTATGATATAAAAGCTAAAGTCATCTGCAGTTAGCTTGAAGCCTTATGAAATATCATTCAAGGTAAATTATTTAAATTGTTCCTATTTCAATTGCATAAAAATGAAATTATGTGATATTTACTTTTTTATATTAATAGCACGAATTCATCTTTTTCTTTTCTCTAATTTATATGTAATCTTTGGGAACCTATAAAAACTACACTCACTGTTTTTGCTATTATTAGCAGAATTAAATACGCAACATGTATTTGCACACATTTTTGATAAAACTTATGCGTAAAAATATTTTGTCCAATATTCCAATTTTGTCATATTTCGCCGCTACGCACGCTGGCATCGTTTCAATGTACCCCTACCATGGTCACGCACGGAGCGAATAAGTGATGATAAAAATATTCGATGTTTTTTATTTTTTTTTTTACTCCGTTAGCAACTTAACAAGAAATAATAATTCGGTTTAGTAGAATATTCTAAATTCTGATTCTAGAACTTATGCTGATTATTGGCACAACATTAAAGTTATGCTATTGGTGTTACTTTAACACGTAGGCTACGCAGTTTCAGTTGTTTTTACTATAATTTCCGCGACTCGGCGCAGATATTCAGAAAATCCCTGGGTATAGACAGAAAGATATAAAAATCAGCGGAGAAAAAATCAACAACATGACATACATTAAACACAGAGCAACATTTGCTGAAAGCTTGGAAGGCCTACAGACTCTTGTTAATATGGTAAACGAAGAAAATCGTCGTAGAAGTTTTAATATCGGAGCCACTAAAACTAAATGAATGATAGTAGAAAAATACATATAGGACCATAATGCTAGGGGGTGCAGTTATTAACTAGGTAAAATAATTTAAGTAATCTAGTTGAATACTTTGACTTTAAAGAACAAAATATGTCCTGAATTTTAACCTTTGCAAGAGCTTTACGTCTTAGAAAACTACATTATCAACACAAATATCTCTATGTACCTTCCCAAAAGAATTCTTAAACATTATATTGAGTTAGTGTTGCTATACGAAAGTATGACCTGAAGACCTATATTCCTCAAGAATGGAGATCAAGCATCCTAATACCTCTCTTCAAAAAAGAAGACAAATCGAACCTGGAATATTTAAGACGAATTAATTTATTAAACACACACTAAAATTAAGAACCAAAATGATAGGTAACAAATTAACTGAATAAAATTATAACACTAGCATCCCAACACGTTTTTAGGTCAGGAAGATGATACACCGACGCTATATTTATAATGAGACAATTGCAAGAGAAATCATTAGAATACAATAAACCGGTATATATATGCTTTGTAAAATGTAAGAAGGCATTTGACCGGATCAATTTAAAGGACGGTATCCACTTGTACAAAGGAGGGATACCTTTAGGAATAATTAAAAATATGGTAAGTTTGAGAAATAAAAATTATATATGTTTGTAAACTAATTGAGATGTCGGTATTTGCGTCCATACGAAGTCATCATAGTGTTACTTCTACACGATAGAAAAGATTTATTTTCACGTTCAGAGCGTCTGTGAATAGCCGCTCTGAAGATCCCTTTAGGGTGAAATACCTATTAGTGGATATACAGACGCACTGTAATGTTGTAAGGATTTACTGATATATTGAATTAATATTAATAGATTAAATTTACTTTGTTGTTGTTAGTATTTCGCCCAAATTGTTACTGTTTCTCTACAGGAACATTTTGCGCTAAAAGTAAAAAACTTAAACTTTTGGCACTGAAAAAAGGAAATATATATATATATATATATATATATATATATATATATATATATATATTATATATATATATATATATATATATATATATATATATATATATATATTATTTGTATGTGACTGAAATCTGTATTGAAACCAAATGTTAAAATTGTTTCTTGAATCCAATCAAGCACCAGCAAGCAGCGGTACTACCTGCCTTGACAATGGCAAGTGCAACATTGACGAAACGTCGTCAAAATAATGCTTTTTTTCAAAAATGCAAAGGAAATCGTGCTTAACGTTAACAACGGTAAGTACTCGTTAAAAATACTCTTTCTTTAACCTTTCTAATACCGGGTGAATTTTAAAACGACCAGTACCCGGTGGGGGACTTTTGGCCTAAGTAGTTTGGTTCACTTTTAAGCGCAAGGATTTTATATATCTCATTATTCTTACCATTTTCTTAAATCTGTATTGTCTATATACTCTTTTTAGTACCAATTCAATAAATTAAAACTCAAAGACAGAAGACAGTCACAATCAGAAACTCACCAAATAAACAGGTAATTTTAGCAGTTATCAGACATCAGACGTACTTAGTGCTAAATGCACTTTACAAATTCTTAAAAAGACAATCCCAACTAGAAAGTGATGCTTCGAAGAATCTAGACAAAAATATGCTAATAGCGGAATTATACAAGTTCCCACTGTATAATAGCAAGAATGGAATTTTAAAGATAAAGGAAACACATTACAATCAACTGCTAATATGTAAAAAATGCGATTGCACAATATGGCAAGAAAATTTTTACAGTCATTAGTAACCATTTTCTATAACTTTTGTCTAAACCTGATAAAATCATATTTGTAGAACGTGAAAACACTCGATATCACGTGGGGTGAATTCTCGCCCTACATAGATTTCCGCGAAATCCGACGAGAATATTTAATTTTCTGGCTCTTATTACTTCTTTGTCCTCTTAATACATTAACTACCAATGTCCTAAACCGTCAAAGCGATTGATTAACCTTAATTACAGATTCTAAAAAACGTTAGATCTGTAGCGAGAATTAATCCCACCCGGTATTAGAAAGATTAATCATATTTACCGATTAATTAATTCATAAAAATCAGAGAATTCCGAGCAGAATTACTTAAAAAGTAAAATTATATAATTTTTCTTAGGTCTTCTTTCCACAATGGTTAAATCAAAAGCGATCAAAAAGATGGATTTTTGATACAAGTGCCATCATTATCTTTAAAATTCCATTCTTGCTATTATACAGTGGGAACTTGTATAATTCTGCTATTAGCATATTTTTGTCTAGATTCTTCGAAGCATCACTTCCTAGTTGGGATTGTCTTTTTAAGAATTTGTAAAGTACATTTAGCACTAAGTACGTCTGATGTCTGATAACTGCTAAAATTACCTGTTTATTTGGTTAGTTTCTGATTGTGACTGTCTTCTGTCTTTGAGTTTTAGTTTATTGAATTGGTACTAAAAAGAGTATATAGACAATAAAGACTTTAAAAAAAAATGGTAAGATTAATGAGATATATAAAATCCTTGCGCTTAAAAGTGAACCAAACTACTTAGGCCAAAAGTCGCCACACCGGGTACTGGTCCTTTTAAAATTCACCCGGTATTAGAAAGGTTAACGAAAGAGTATTTTTAACGAATACTTACAGTTGTTAACGTTAAGCACGATTTCCTTTGCATTTAAAAAAAAAACATTATTTTGACGACGTTTCGTCAAGGTCGCGCTTGCCATTGTCAAGGCAGATAGTAACGCTGCTTGCTGGTGCTTGATTGGATTCAAGAAACAATTTTAACATTTGGTTTCAATACAGATTTCAATCACATACAAATAATATCTCATGACTTTTGATGTAAAATGATTATTTAAGCAGGAATTCAACAGTTTAGAGTTTCCGATTGAGTTTCCTATTGCCTGTGTGACGATTTACTACCCGGTATATACAATACCACCTATATACAATATATACCACCTATATACAATAATAACAAAGACCACAAAATAATAAAATGTTTTTATTTAAAAAGTATCTACGTGTTGGATATACGTTTGTCTATTTATAAGGAACTATTACATTACACATTCACCAATGTCAACTGCTTGCAGTATTATTTCTTTCTTTTATTCCACACTGCGCTGGAAATGCATGAGACATAAATATAAAAACGCGGATTTACCTTTTATATCTACACAAGCGTATCATATTAGAAAAGTTTAAATGGGATAAAGTGTTTTATGTAATGCTTGACACTTTTTGTACCTACAAATAATGACTATGGTTAAAGTGAGAGAAACGTAAGAAAAAGTCTGTAGTATTCTCATTAGCAGACAAAAAGACTATTTGAGAAAAGTTTTTTGAAGATCGATGTGTACTTTCAATTCGAATTTTGTGCAAGAAAACCTTTAAGTAATGATGTAACGGACATTTTTTTTTTTTAATAAAATGCCCTGTATAGTTTTATGAAAGGGGACTTTATATTCAAATTCACTGACGTCGGTTTCGATAATTATTTATATAGCAGTATAGTAAATGTTTGCAGAAATATTTAGAAGGTGTTCAATTACAAAGTTTTTAAAACAAATACTACAAATAGCAACAAAAAAATTATTTCAGCAAAGACGCAACCGTGACCTGACAATAGCTTAGCCTCTTTTGGAACTCGTTTCACACATTTCTAATTGTATCTCGTTTAATCAAACGGCATTCTAGTCCCACAAAAAAATTTAGTACATTAGATCAGATGATCTCGATAGTCATTCTACTGATTTAGTTTATCTGATTCACCGATTAGCAAACAAATAGTTTAAATATTGGCACACTTATGTTAAATAAAGCACTCGAACTTCATTTTATTGGAATCATAAACGACTGTCAGGTATGCCTGGGTTATTATTATTTGTAAACATTATTTCAAGAAAGGGATAAAGTTTGTTTGTAAAAAATCTAAAAGTATTGACCCTGTTAAATAAGCATTGAAGAAATAGCGAAAAATAAAATATTTCTTTGGGGTGAGTAGTACATATATATTTCATTTTATATTATGTGTATTTTTTACATATCTGTCTTTTTATATTTTCCTATTTTTGACATAATCTAAATCTACACACCACGTTTTCTTTTTTAATGTATTATTCTTATATGCAGAGAGAGTCATTAACGTAATTTAACTAAATATTTAATGATAATTATATTCGTTTAACCCTTACCAACTCGCTGTTTTCTATTTGATATTTTCTTTAAATTGTCATTATTTGCAATATATATTTAATAAAATGACTAGGAAATATTTAAAAACTTATGATGTTGCTAACACAAGGTTTATTATTCTAATTTTGTGGACTAATTTTTAAATTTTTCTTTTCGTCGTTACTCGGGCGGGACCTTCCAGACCATAGGAGCTAATATACCGCTGTTATGTAAACTCGACATATCCCTGAAGTATAATTAAAACCAGTATCTGGAACCAGCAATTTGACATTTGACAATCCATCCAACCAACATCAGATGCCATCAACAGGTTGCCATTACCACATGAAGCCATAAGTATCAATTCCAAATTAATGTAAAGCTATAGGCAGGATTGGCTTAGTTTGTTTTATTAATATTAAAATTTTAAATTATTTTTTTGTACAATAAATATGATTAGTTGATGTCTTGGTTTATTTTGTCCCAACCAAACTGATTTTCAGATTTGCATTAAGATAAGCGGTTCATCTGAGATACTGATGTAGACGAACTATAGCAATTGGCTTCCAAAGAAGGTTATGAGTTTTATTGTTATACATTGTCTCTCATATATTATATACGGTGTGTTCCAAAGAAAATTTGCCCCTTCCCCTCTAGAAATAAACTAAGTGTTTTTTTAAAATTTAAGAAAACACGTCAATTTGTATTGAGGGGAACGAATTTTTATGCAAAATTCATGTCCACAAAGGTAACCCCCTACTGCCCCACATCAACACCCATTTTCTTTTTAAATAGCAACTGTGGTCGAGTAGCACATTATTTGAAAGGTAATTTTTTCCTCTATACGATGATCTTTTTTTAATTTACGTAATAACTTTGAAGGTAATTTTGGATTTAACTAATTTGTTGGTTAAATATTTGTAATAACCAGAAAAACATAAAATTTTACCAACTTAACTAATAACATGTTCTTAGTGATCTTACAAATCATAATTCAGTCAACATGCTAATCGATATCAAGACGCCACTGTGTTGAAGATATTTTTTTTTTTTATTTTTGGAAAAATATCACTTTTGCATATAATTTTTTTTTTTAAGATAATGAATCCCAATTATTTTCTATAGTGTTTGCCAGGTTACCCTTGATATGAGACTTGTCAACGACTGATTAATTAGAGTTATTATTGTAAAGGCTTATAAAAATAGTATATTCTAGTGAAGAAATAATAGAATTAGTAAAACTATACTATGGAAATAATCAGTGTGCTAAGGCTGCGACAAGGATCTTTAATACGAACCACTCAGAAAAAACGTAAGTCACTAATAAGTTTAAAGCTACAGGTGACATTAACAACACAAGTAGGCCATCAAGTGTAGATGAGGCAGTTGAAGAGGTGGTAGTGGGTTATTTACCAATGCATAATCGACAGTCTATCACACAACTATCTCTTGCAACTGATGTATCAGCAGCTAGTGTTTATCGAATTATAAAAACCCATAAATTTCTCCCTTATAAAATACGATTTCTTTATCAATTAAAAGAAGAGGATCCTGATCATCGCCTTTAAGTTTGTAAAGAGTTTAGTGAAATCATAAATAACAACCAACATCGATTGTGCAATACATGTTTTACCAAAAAGTGTAATTTTATATTAAATGATGAAATAAATAGAGATAATTGTGGTTATTGGAGTAACAGTAATCTTTATTCATTTTTAGATACACATACGCAAACACCTCAGAAATTAAATGTATGGGTTGGCATTTTAGGAAATCACGTAATTGAACCTTTATTTCTTAAATGAAATCTTAACGAAACAATTTATTTAAATTTGTTAGACGACCTTATTGATTTTCTGATCACTGACACATTGGAATCTGATAATAATCTTTTAGATGATAAAGATGAAGGGGCACTTTCACATTATGATAAACGCGTAAGACAATTTTTGAATAAACGTTTTCCAGGGCGTTCGATTGGCAGAAGGGGTCCAATAGAGTGACTGGCAGATCACCGGATCTTTCGTCTTTGGATTTTTTGTGGGGATACCTACAATCAAAAATGTACGCCAATTTGCCTGCAGATCTTGATGAGTTGCGACAAAGAATTATGGCAGAATGCCGATTATTGGGACCGGAGGTATTTGCAAATATACGAAGAGGCTTTAGAAAAACACTCTGGGCCAAAATTAACCGGCCACCGTAAAAATGGATAATTTTTGATGTCTTAGAGCCGGTTCTACCATACTAGTATATACCGAGAATAAAGTTATAAGTAGGAATAAGATAATCGGAGTATATCTATAGAATAACTTTATCCCTCCAAAGTTGAGCAGATAATTAAATTTATACTGCATTTCTATTGGTCGGTGAGGGGTTGTCAAATCTGTGATATTTTAACCTCACTTTATGCCATTTGATCTTTGAACTGTGGTTTTGTTTGTTTTTATATATAAAATAAAATTTTTGATATGGATCCAGTTAATATTAATATTTTTAAATCTGATGATGAAGATTTTGAAGAAGGAATACCTAGGCAAATGCATCCAAAAACTTTTAGAATTCGGTATGAATTAGATATATATTTATGTAGCATTTGAATTCAATTTCTGTATATGTAAAATTGTTACATCTCTGTTTATCCATTTTATATTAATTTTGCAAAGTATAATAATATACGCGTAGATAAAATACTAGATAAAGATAAAGTAGATAAAATACTTTCACTTTCAATTGTAAACAAATTTTACAATTATGACAACTGCCAAATGTCACTGTCAATAACAATTTGAACTAATTTTGAGGATATCAGATCTATTATTTTGTTTTACCTTAGTGTTCTGTGGTTATACCCAGAATAAGTAATCCGCTGTCGATTTTACAATGTAGAACGCTCTAAAGGTTATACTTGGAATTAACTCAAGTGTAAGTTCTACTCAGAATAACTATTCTCTAATTTATACTTTGATTGTAGAATCTTACCTTAAAAACCTGATGTCCGATTTAAGTGACTTTTTAATATGTAATAGCCTTATTTCTTGACAATATTTTTATAATAATATTGTTGCTAAACAGGTAAAGTTTTATTGTATACCGGGTGTACGAATCAAACTATGTTTTTTTCTTTTTAAGTTTGCATCACCCTGTAGAATATTCTAACATTTGTAGAATACTGAAATTAAATCGTAACTATAGCCTCATGCTTTCACAATATTTTGTTTTTTGATTGATTCACTTTATGTTGGATAATACAAAATTTAGGTAGTTCAACAATTAGTCATGTTTTTCATCAATACAGACGATTTAACTAACCAGCAAAATTAACCGCACAACCTTTATTATTGTTTTGTTTACATTACCTGTAACAGTGTGTTTCCTAAATTTATGTCATCGAAGAATTTTTGACATATGTTTATTGTACGACATTGTTGTAAATCTGTTTCTAGGTTAATAACAATTCTTGAACTAGGTAAAGAAATAATAAATAAGACCATTCAACAATATAAAGTAGTTTCAACCATGTTCTACCATCCATCTATTAATAGAGTACCGGCATGTAAGTAATGTTTATCTTATTTATTTATTTGCTCATTTAATAATTTATTACAATCGAAGAGACTATTTTATAACAATTTGTGGGCCTTACCTTGTCTGTTTAAACTTTTTAAAAATTTTATACCTTTTATTCAACTTACTCCTTTAAATAAAACCACAGACATGTAATATTGGCATAATTATTGTAATTTACAACACCTACTTTGTTTATCGTTATTAGACAACACCCTAATATGGGTTTTTATTATTTCAGCATTTGTTTAACTTTGTATCGAGACCTGAGGATGCTTTGCATATTGTAGAAAGCGAAACCGGTCGTCTGATAGTTAAATTAAATCGATTGTGAGTAAGTCTTATTTATTATTTCTTTACCTATTTGAAATGGACTCACACAAGCAACACATTCATGATTTGAATTCTTGAACTATTTGTAATTAAAATTAACAATTAAAATTGTAATTTTATATCATTATGGGCGAATACTGTTTAAGTTGAAATTTTAGTGCTTATTTATTGTTTGTAATTTTAAAAATGCCACTCGTTTGCTAATACTTGCCAACAGCAAGTCTGAGCGTGAGTGGAGACGAATATCCAACTAGTAGTCCTACTAAGTGGGACCGCAAGTCGGAAGGTGAATGCCCAGCTCTAGTTCAATTAAAATGTCAAATTACTATCCGTAACATGAATATTTTTAAAAACAAAATAAAAATTATTCTTTTATTTAAATATTTTTATGGAAGCAACAAATATTTTAATTGATGAATCAGTTTCTTATATATGATTTTTTATAAAAACTGTTTAAAAAATGATGAAATATACAATACCTACACTTAAAATGTATTAAAAAGTTTGGAATAATCTTCTTCTTATTGTGACATCTCCTTTCGAAGGTTGGCGATTCAAATGACAATTACAGCTTTGGAAACTGCTGCTCGAAAGATTTTTGTGGATGAGCTGTCAAACCATTTATTCAGGTCGTTCAGCCACGAGTTCTGGCGTCTTCCAACTGATCTTTTGACCTGCACTTTACCTTCCAATATGATTTGTAGTAAATTAAATCTTTCACCTCTCAATACATGACCCAAGTATTGTAGTTTTCTCCCTTTGATTATACAAATCCTTTTTGTTTACTCATGCACCGAAGTACCTCACCATTTGTAACATTTTGTATCCATGGAATTCTCAGCATCCGTCTGCATACATGGTCCTTAAGTAAGTGTACAAAAAAAAACAGTAGATTCTACACTTTAAAATATTACGATTTAAGCCAAATTGCTTTAATAAAATGTTAATATTAAGAAAGATACAGGGTGTTAAAGTGAAATTTTAAAATTTTATTTTTAGCTAAAACTTTCATATTTGATAATATTTATATATAAAAATTTACAACTGAGTAGTTTTAAGTATGAGAAATTATAATTTAATGCTCAGACATCAATACTTCTAAATCTTGATATAAAATAACTCTAACTAAAGTTAATAGGTAACGAAATATTAAATAAAATAAATTTATCAACAGGATAATTAATAATAGGATTTGACAAACTAACAGAATAATTAAATTATACATCAAACATTTTACGTTTTATGTTAAATTAAAATCATAATCAAAACATTTTGTTTACAAACCAAATTAAGAAATAGTTAAACTAAATAATTTAATTTAACTTTTTCTTTAAGTAAGTGTTCGATATGTACACCATTTTCTTTAATTCATTTGTCAATATATTCCATAAAAGATCGTCTCATATTTAATAGCACCATTGGTTGTAAGTAGTAGTATTTATTTCTTATAGTAATGCGCCCTATTCACGAAAATCAAGCGGAGTAAATTCTGGGCTACGTGGTGGCTATAATGTGTAATGGATGAATATTTCCTTTTGGATACATATCCAGATCTTATGGTATATTATGGAACTACATCTTATTTGTCGCAGAGGTTGAATAATATATTAAACTGTGATGTATTTCGTTCATTGGTTACATATATACAAACGGAATAACCTATCAATGATATTACTTATGTATATGATTACGTTACAGCTTACGAACTATAATTACATCTCGAACAAATGGACTATTATGACTTACTAATGAACTAATATTATGCTAAACTAAATTGTTTGTATGTTTACAAATATTAGTAGCATAAGTATTATGAAATAAGATACATATGTGTTATTTAATACCCGTGATCTAGTTTCTAATTGTCCTAATAAAAATTCGTAAACAATTTACGTAGTGAATAGTAAGTATTCTTCTGGGATTTTTTATAAATTAAATAATTATATCAATATATTACCCTACACTGCCAAGGAATATAACTACCACGACCAATATAACGTTCAGAAAAGATGTATTTAAGTATGTTCTCACTGCCCTCTCTCTATAATGTGGTGGTTTATCCTCTTGCATAAACCGCGTATTTTAGGTTTTCAGTATTTTACAATAGAGAAAAAGTAATAAAATGCCAGTATAAAACTTAAGAAGAAATAGAAAATGGAAATTGTAAACATGATGATGGCCAACGTCTGAATACGGACACGGCACCTAAAGAAGATGAAAGCTTTTCTCCAAGAAGACATTTAGCAGCCATAACAAAGCATTTTGTGATCTTACATTATCATTTTTGAGTGGTTTTAATAAGAATAAACTATTAATTATGCTTATCTACAAGTATTCTGAGCTTTACCTTCCCGTATCTTTCTTAATATCAACATTTTATTAAAGCAAGTTGGCTTAAATCGGAATATTTTAAAGTGCAGAATCTACGGTTTCTGTTTGTACAATAATTAAGGGACCGCTTTCTTTATGCATCTCAAAGGCATCTTTTTTTTTTGTTTCAGAGTCCATTGTCCAACTTTTACAGCCATACAGCAAAACAGAAAAAATGTACCATCTGGTCATTCGCATTTTCAGTTCTAGATTAAGGACTTATCTTGTAAAAAATGTTTTCATGATTATGAGTTTTTAATCGCTTGTTCGATTCCTAACAGGATTTCGTTTTTTGGATAACACTGGCTGTTGATATTTGCTCCCAAATATTTTATGGAAGTTACCTGTTCTATTATTTGTCCCTTGGCATACGTTTGTTGGTATCTTTAAAAGTGCTAGAATTTTAGTATTGGAAACATTTAGGTGTAAACCGAACATTTCGCTATGACAAACTGACGCATTTATTATATTTTGTAGTTCTTTTGCGTTGCTTGCTGTGAGGATGCTATTGTCGTACTCCTCGCCGAATTCGTATATATTCAGATGTTGTGTTCTCTATTTCAATTGTTGCCGTTTGGTGCCTAGAAACAAAAATAAGACTTCTTAAAAGTTACGTGTACTAAGTGCTTCTGTACGAAGTAGAAACGTGAACATTGAAGGCGGAAACTCTATCAAAATTTCAAGCTTTTGAACTATGGTTATACAGTAAGATCCTAAAAATACCATGGACAGACAGAGTCCCCAATGAAGAAGTACTGCGGAGGATCAACACAACCGCAGATTTGGTCAACATTGCGAAGGGCCGTAAGGTTTTGTAGTTGGGACATATAATAAGAAATAAAGGCAAATACGAGCAACTTCAAGGCATTTTGCAACGAAAAACGGCCCCACTACGAAAAAGAATATCCTGACTTGCTAACTTGAGAGCATGGTAAATAAAGACCTCAACACAGCTATTCCGTATAGCAACCAACAAAGTTATCATAGCCAGAATGATCGCCAACGTTTGGAAGAAACAGGCTCCCTAAGAAGAAGAAGCCGTTTGGTGCCAATATAATTCTAGGATAATTCGCAAGTCTTGTTTGTCAATTCCACTTGCTCCTAGAATTTAGATCATCTTAACCTTGATGGTTAACACAGTCAAATGCTTTTCGATAATTAATAAAACATGCATAGATATCTACATTCACGTCTCTGCATCATTGTGTTAACAGATTTAAGGCAAAAATAGCTTCTCGTGTTTGTAATCAATTTAGAAATCCGAATTGACTGGCATATATCTGAAACTCAGGCTTCTAATAAATATAATAATATTTAATATAATATTAATAATTTAATATAATATTATTAATTTAATATAATAACAATAAATATGTTTATTTATTTTTAGGAATGTATTTGCTGCCATCTATTGAAAAATTAAACAGTGTCGACAAGATTCCAACAGCAAATTGTGAATTATTCTAATCAGGTAAGGAGATCTATCAAGTTCTTTTAAATTTTCTGTTATTGTCGTTGTTCAATTTAATATATATTTAAAAAAAGACATGTATTTATTACCACACTGGTATTTTTAATTACAAAAGTGTTAAAATTGACAAGCAATAAGTATTATTTATATTTTCATTTAGAGGGAAACTGTCAATGGAGAAAACAGTGAGTAATTTTAAAAGGTTTAAACATGGTAATGAAGTATCGCTATCTTGAGAAGGACGTGGAGGAAATAAAGCACCTAACCTTCGAAAATTGGCGCATTATGACGGATTGAGCCGCAGTTTGGTGCATTTGATTCGTGGGAGCGTCAGGAAATTTGGTGAACTAAAAATGCGATCACGAAAAAAGAAACAATTGCATTTTTGCATAAAAAATGCATTTTCCAGAGTTGCAGATTTAAAAATTTTTAACAGGGCAAATATTGATTAAAATGTCGTTGAACACGAATATCATGGTCTCCTGCAATGGGCATCAAAATTCAAAACCGTTATTTACTAAAATTTAAAATTGTTTAAATTGATCTCCTTTTATATAATAAAGTCAGTAGCACTAATTTTAAAAAAGTTTGTAACACTGATGCTACCTTTGAGCTACTTCAAGTAATGAGTTCTGTACCTACTTTTACTTACGTCTGTCTGTCTGTCCGTGGCGAAAATCTCACATTCGGCATTACGTCAAGTCTCTGTTGTTATTTGTCTGATTGGAGCGTGTGTTGCGTTAAATGAAAGTGGAGAGAATAAGGATTATACTAAGATAGAAAAAAGAATCAAGGCGGCTAACAAAAGGGTACTACACCTTATCTTTATTATTAATGAACGTATAGTGATATATAGGTTATTCCACGAATATACGACTGTTTTGGTTTACTGCAACAACGAATATTTTACTGTGCAAGTAGAAGTATGAAGGTAAATTGGTCCAATCATTATTCCAATAAAAAGGGTCTACTATAGTCGGTTCGCTATATTTACGCGGGTTTCGGATTAAAAATTTTATTGTAAGTACCCAGTTTTAATTACCTGCTCTTTGGGTAAATATCAACTGGTCAAATGAAATGAAAAATAATCCATAAGTTTTTTTAATTAAATAATAATGAAAAATCTTTTATATAATTGACAGTATAATAAGGAGAATTGCTTCATTAATGGAGTCTAATGTGGCTAATATAAACCTAATAATAATTTTATATTACACTTTACACAGAAAATATGGTCTATGTATATTTGTTCCATGGAGAGAATTTCTAATGAAAAATAAAAAAATTTAACTTGCCAACAAAAATGAAAATCAGTCATTATCATCAAAAATATCATAATCGTCATCATCATCACTGTCATCACCATTAATTGTTATTATGATTGGACTTATTTCGTTTATTTTATTTTCACGAGTTCACCAATCTTCTATTAGTTTCTCGCACTTGAATATACAGTTGCACCACACTTCTGGAGTTACAATTGAAAGTGCTTTTCGCCAAGTTTCCCGAACTGTGTCGTCGCTATAACCGTTAGGCCCTATATGGTTGTCATAACATTGTTTTGCTATTCCCCATATATATTCGATCGGATTAAACTGGCAATGACACGGTGGCAGACGTAAAACTTGATGACCGTAACTTTCAATAATCTGACCCACAACAAAGGTTTTTGGTTTTGCGTGGATATTTGCCAAGCGTAATAATTCTGATTTTAAAATATGTTGTGTAAATGGTATATGTTTCTTTGTCAACCATTCTTTAATTTTATTAACAGTCCAAGAATTCGTTGGACTTTTGTTTAATACTTCAGAATGGTAAGGTGCATTGTCTAAAATAATTACTCTGGGCTCACTTAAACCTGGGAGAAGTTTTTCATGTAACCATTTTACAAACATTTCTGTGTTCATATTATCGTGATAGTCACTTGATTTTAATTTAGATGAAAATATTAAATCAGCACCTTCTATAAAACCCGATTACCCTCCTGCATGTAAAATTATGTGTCGCTTCCCTTCTCCATCAGTATGTTTGATAGACTTTACGTTATCATCTTGCCATATTCTCTTGGTTGCACCCCTAGAAAATATCCATGTTTCGTCTAAATATATAAAATTTGCAATTTCTTCTTTTAATTTAGAATATTTTCTTAGAAAGTTAATTCTTTTATGCACAACAGAACTTCTTTCACAAAGGGCTTTTCTGTTATCCTCCTTTTGAAATTTGAAACCCAAAGTATGTATCACTCGCCATAGACTTGTTCTGCCAATTTCGTCAAATTTTCTATCTTTTAATTCCGAGAGAATTGTATTTAAGGTCACATGTTCCTTGTTGGCTCGCATTCGATAAATGGTATCACGAATTTAAAATTTTTTTCCATCTGGAATATCTTTTGTTTTCAATGATAGGCGAGTTTTTCGGTGATCTTCTTTCGGCCGTTCATTATTGCGATTTTGTAATACTCCTCTTAGTTTGGTTTCACTAATTCCTAGAGCATCATATACGCGTTGTTGAACAGACATTACCGATTTTAAAGGACCGCCATTTTCTTTTTCATCCGTAAAATACTTATTTTTACTACAAATTAGACTATATACATCTAACACACGTCTAGGCATTTTTAAATATTTCCACCAAACATACAATGTCAACACTGGCAAAGAATCAATTCAACTGCAATATTGTAACAAATTTATACCCTAATGTTATTTTAATGTATTGTAAAATATGACCATTAATGCAGTTTTTACCTAATTTTCAGGGAAGTCGTTTACTGCAACTGGTTATCTATGAATCATTAGCATAATTTTGTTAATCCCAAACCCGCGTAAATATAGCGAACCGACTATAGTATGACATCTAAACTAAAATTATTTCAGTTAAAATCTACAAATAAATACAATGACGTCTATGAAGCCAAATGTGTTCATCAGACATTTGGGTAATCTTTCCGTGAAATGTAAACACCAAAAAGGTGTGCCGGGTTTCTTTGATATTACACTACACTTTATTACTTTATTAGGTATTACAACTGTAATTAAAAGAAATATACCTATTTTTAATATAAATGATAAGAAATTGGCAGAACGATGGTTCAAAAACCATAAAAAGGATCTAATATTTCACTTTGTTAGTTTTAAATATTTGTTTGCTTTGAGTTTATGTACTCTTAAAAGTTCCGAAAGTAACGGGTATAATATACCGGCTATTGATAGTTAAAGTACCGAGTCGTCACAGATATTAAAAAGTAACGAAAATTTATATACACTTTCATATATCGTCGACTGATTATGGCTGTAAATCTGATCGTTGATGACAGTTTTAGAAGATTAAGAGAATAAGTGAATAAGTAAGTTTTTTTGTTTTTTTAATACTAATTGAATATTCGATAATACTAAATAAATTACACTATTTGATCACCTAAGTATTGTTGCATTTCGTTAAAATTAATAATTCAAAAACCAACTTGTTTACAATACTAAACTATATGATAGTAATTATATACTTCAAAATCTGAATTGTTCAAATTCAGAAACTGTTCTATAAACTATTACCTTTATATTTATATCATGACTTCATATTTAAATCTAAGGTTTTTATCTGTCGTAACAGTATTTTAAAAATGGGGAGAGTTTACTATTGTACAATTCAGCACATTGGACCATTTAAGTCGACACCTTAAAACGAATTTAAAACAGTCGTATATTCGTGGAATGGAGTATACGAGATATCACATGACAGTATGGATAGTACTAGACACACTATCAGGTAAATTTGCTTGGTTGACCTGAAAAGGCCTCTGACTATGTAAAAAATAATCAACTGATCGAATTCTAACCTGAGACATAATAAATAAAAGAGGAGGATATAACGAACATATTAAGATGTTAAGATAAATAAGGCGGTTACCAAAAGAGCACTACACAGTATCTTTATTATGAATGAACATACATCCATATATGAGATATCGTGGGGTAATATGGATGAAAATAATTATTTCACCATAACACAAATTTAATTTTTCTTACTATTATTTAATCTATTGGTCTGTACAAATGGATTAAACACAACAGTCCTAGCCAAACATTCTCTAAAAAATAGCCATTCTTTTCATTTTGAAAATGTACAAATTTTGGAAAAAGAACAAAATTACAACAAAAGATGCATATTGGAGATGATTCACATAAAAAAATTATATTAATAATAAGACTGACATCAAAGTTTTTTCCATATGTATCACAATTTAATAAATTGAGTTGTTTTTAAACGCACTATTTTTAATCCACGTTAAATTTTTAAAAAGTGTTAACATCATAGATAAAAAATATAATAGTAGAAATAGATAGGCAGCTCAATGTATAAATTTCGTTCATTAGGACCCCTTGCGACTGGGGTCAATACTAATCATCTTTTGCAAATTCGAATTGACACCCCTTACTTATATACCCTTTAGCGCCTCTTGCAGGATATTTCGTTCCTAATTAAAATTTACTGGGAAAAAAGGATATATAAAAGATGCCCAATTTTTTCCAGATACCCATACGTGTATGTATTTGTTGTTTAAGCTAAAACATTTATAAACTAAATACATAAAATTTATTACAAATATTTTCAGAAACAAATGTTAAATACTATTATTGTTTGCTTCCTGACAACTTACTATTGTACTTTTTGTAATTGTTGTACACAACGGAACAAGGTGCACCATGTTGAGTTTTTTTACTAGCACAACACAAAAATTCTTTGGTTCAATAGGTAACTCAAACTAAACTTTAAAAACTAAGTTACCAACTTAAATTAAAATTACTAAGAATAAATGCAAACGAAAGTTTGATAGTTAATAAATAGATAGATGATAGAAGTTTGAAAGATAATAAAATAAAATTAAAAACTTTAAAATATTAAACAAACGGAAGATATGTCATTACTTTTGACAGAATTGACATTGCGGAAAGCTTCGTTTGATTATTTGATTGACACCCCGAGACTGTGTTAAAATAAATGATTGGTTAAAGTCTTCGTGAGAGAGATAGGCTGTCATTTCTCTTTATTAACTATAGTGTATTTTTATGTATGAGAGAGTAATAAAACAATAAATTATGTATGCAAATCCCTAAACTGTTGATAGGGGTGACTCAATGAAAAACAGATATTTGTCAACAAGTTTACAGAAGTATATAGAGAAACAATTTTAAATTGAGTATGACCACCAGGGATAAAGGTTGGAGCAGAATAGAATACGATAGTTGTGAGGGCTACTAATCCCTAAATAAGGTTGCCAGTGTCGGAGTGATGGAGGTTAACAGGTACTAATGAATTTGCAAGAAATGTAAGATGTTTTTTTTATTGGTTATATATAACCAATAAAAGTTTAATAAGTACCTACCTATTTGCAAAATAAAGTTTAATTCTTTAGATAAAATAAAACGTTTTATTTTATCTGAAATGAGTACATTCCACGAAGTAAGGGTTTCAACAATCAAACATTTAATTCTTTAATTCCAGGAATCTACGACAGTAATTGACTAGATAATAACCTTCTAAACTTATTCCACAGAAAATGTGATAGTGGGTTTTTCCATTTTGTAGGAAGGTCCAAGTGGCGTATTTAAAATTCTTAACAGTTCACTAAAAGTAGGTACTTCAGTTGCAAGGTGCAGTTTATTGTGTATACTAGTGTTATGGAAAATTTGGAAGTGCCGTGTAAACGCCAAAAAATTGGTCCTTTAACAGTTAATGAAAAAACATTAATATTTAATTGTTTTAAATCATTTACAGACAAACGTTTATGTGAAAGTGTTGATGAGACCGTTGAGTTAGTTAGCAGTACACTTGGTGTTGGGAAATCTACGATTTAGAGAGTTACTAAAGAAGAGAAATGTGGTAGTTTTCAAATGCCACGTAATGCTCCAGGGAAACCAAAATTTCAAATAGAATATCATTTTAAAGAAGGACTTCGACGGAAAGTGCATGAATTCTTCTATAGACAAGAATTTTCAACATTGGATAAAGTTCTTGTCTCAGTTCGAGATGATAAGGATTACCCAGAAATGAGTCAAAATACGTTATGGAAACTTTTAAAAGAAATAGGCTTCCTCTGGAAAAAGAATCCCAGAAAGTCTATTTTATTAGAAAGAAGCGATATTGTCATATGCAGAAGACATTTTCTAAGAACCATAAAGGAAATGAGAAACCAAAAAAGAAAAATATTTTAACTTGATGAAACATGGATCAACGAGGGTCATACACCAAATAGATTTTGGCAGGACGAAACTGTTACAAGTCAAAGGCACGCTTTTGTAAATAACTTATCTACTGGTTTAAACCCACCATCAGGAAAGGGACGCAGGCTGATAATAGTACACTATGGCAGTTCAGACGGTTTTGTTGAAGGTGGTTTATTAACTTTTGAATCAACTCGTACCGGTGACTACCATGAAGACATGAACGCTGATGTATTTCAAGAATGGTTCAAACAAATGATAGATCTCTTCCTAAGAACTGTGTAATAGTAATGGATAATGCAAGTTATCACTTCAGACTTATAGAAGGACTGCCCACAACCAAGTGGTTAAAAAAAGACTTGCAGAATTGGCTGGGTTCAAAAAATATTACGGACCATCTCGGATCTATAAGAAAGGAACTTTATTCGTTGTGTGCCCTTCATAAGGAAAAATTTAAAAAATACGAAATTGATGAAATTGCCAAAAATCGTGGAATGGCACTACTTAGATTCCCACCATATCATTGTGAATTAAACCCGATTGAACTGGTATGGGCACAGATACAGAGTGAAGTTTCAAGAAAAAATACCACTTTTAAAATTCATGATATTAAACAGTTGTTTTTGGAGGCCGTAAATAATGTAAAACCTGAAAACTGGGAAAAGGCAGTAAATCACACTATTAAAGAAGAGGAAAAAATGTGGAAGCTGGAAAATACTACTGATAAAATGATCGAGCCAGTTATTATAAATCTTGGTTTTAAAAGTTCATCTTCTGAATCTGATTTGGATTTGTAACAAGTAGCTGTAAGTTTTATATTAATATTTTTATTCATCTATTTAACATACCTTAGACGGTTTTAAAAACTCTTTTTCTCTTTTGTAATTTTTTAAAATTAAAAAAAAAATGTAAATTTTGTGACTTTTGTTTACATACACATAACACTTTATAACACTGAAATAATTCATTTATTTTTTACAATTATTCAAAGTAATTTTTCAATTAATCTTGAGCATGAACATGGAGTGGTTGAAGGTACCAGTTAAAATTATGCTAATTACTCTCTCGTTCATAAAAATAAACTATAGCTGGGTTTAAAGTGATGGGGGAATCAACCAAGGTCATTTATATAAGATTCCAGGGTATGGTTAACATGAAATATAATTGTATAATGTAACGTTTATAAAAAAAATATATTCTTGAGATAAATAAAAACAATAAGATGGGATTTAATTTGAAACAATAAATTGAAATGACTTTTTATATATCTTATATTATCCCTGGAAACCGTATTCTCTATTGTTTTCGATAATGCTTCTTCTATTGGGAAATTTGGCTCTGTTCTGTTCGAGACGCTTCCATAATCAAATTGACTAAAACAGTTACAAATTGATGAGAGCGAACTTAACTTTACTTTTTACTGATTGTACTAAATCGCTTTACTAATCTTTGAAGAAATCTTATCCTTTTTAAAAACGTCGATTGTGTACACTTAAATACCTTTGCAAATGTAATTGTATTGATAAAAGTAGAAAACAAAAGATGCTGGAAACTATATTTTATTTTGAAAGCTAACTGTTTTCAGGCCATGGATTTATAAGAAGTGGTAATAAAATACATTACGTAAATCTCCTAATATTTTACCATACTAAACTCTGCAATAAATTCTACCATGTGGACGTTTTTCGTAAAGCCACTACATTTTAAAACGTTGAGAGAATTTTTTTAATAAAATTGCCAATAGTTGAAATATTGGCGGTATAAAAACTTTAAAAATAAAGAACACCAAATGGAAGGAATCGATATAGATATACTAAAAGCAGGTGGCCAAGATTTATTGAGAAATGCTGAAGAGAAATCTAATGTTGAGGGTTCGGTGTAAAGAGGGATAAACCTTTTGAAGTATATAAACATATTTTACACTGTAAAAAATATGCTGGGCTATAAAAATCGGGTTTGTCTGTTTATAGAAAACTTAACAGTGAATCTTATTTGTAGAAAATCAAAAATTTAAAATAAGGGATTCTTTTAGTTTCTTGTTTCGCACACTTGCTGAAAAAATGCAAAATACAACTCAAAAATGCCTAATTTTAGCACTCCTGTCCCATTTAAGAACCTGCTGTATTCATGCATTGCAATATTTTTTACTTTTTAAAAAATTTATGGTAAAACATTATGGAACACAGCTAGAAGTACAGATATACGACGTAGATGCAAGGTGGAGAACATCAAGAACTAAGTAAGAAATAGAAAAGTAGAATGGAACGATCATATAGGACGAATGACAACAAATGGAGTAGTAAAGACGGCAACAAACGGTTTCCCAATAGGAAGACGATCAGTAAAATTAACACGAAAACGATAGAACGACAACTTACTGGAGCCACATTGAAAACAGACAGTGATGTCTGCATAAAAAGAAGAAGAAGAAGACGAGAAAGAGAAGAAGAAGAAGGAAAAAACCAGTGCCACATCGTCGTTTGGAAGTCTAGTAGTCATTTGGAGTCAAATATACAAGAATTACAAAAAGGTGGCTAAGAAAAATTAAATATATTGCACTTAATATAAGTTTTTTGTGTAAAACTTATTGAATACGATATGTAATTGAAATTGAAATTAATGAGAATACACTATTTAGCATAAGTCATAAATTTTACCTTGTACAAATAAAAGCCTACGATTCTGTTGAAATGAGAATTAATGGAAGCTATGTACGCCATTGCCCCCGCTTGGTGGCGCTAGTGTAGTTGGGGTCAAGATATTTTGACAGTTCTTTAATCTTGTATGGTATTTATTTGGATTATTACGATTTAATAAATGATGGCAGGAAAATGTGGATATTGGACTATTTGCGAGTTAAAAAAAGAATTGAGGAGAAGAAATTATACCTTTCGAGAAGGAAGACTTTATCGACAAGTAAACTATAGTTATCATCATCTTAATGTTTTATTTCTATATCTCAGACCAAAATAGAAATAATTAAATTGGTCTGACTATAGTGATGTATTTGTATTTGGATTTGAACTAATAGAGTCATGCGGCAAGTGAAACAGGACTGTGCACAAACATGTTGCTGTTGTGTGTTATGCTTTATTAAACCTCAAAGAGCACGGTCGATTATACATAAAAGATAAATATTCACTATTTCTATAAGTAGAAATAATAATTTTATTCATAATGGAATAATTCTAAAGCCAAAGATTTTTTTGTTAAGTATATGTATAATAAAATAAAAGACAAATAAATAGTATTTATGTTGTTATCAACAGGTCCTCGAAGACACTTCGTCTTAGGACCATAAAACCTATGTAGGGTCATACGTCGCTATGTTACCAATTCCAACGGTAACTTAAACATCAAAAATTGTAACTATTAATAATGTAAAACAACTAGAAATTTGTAACATTTAAGGGGTTTTGACCCATATATTTTGGTGGCTCATAGCATGTACACTCTGTTAACACTGATGGTGGAATTAACATTCTGAAAACGTTCTGTAATGTAATTATGATAGCCCGTTTGGGCATTTTATTATATACCTTGTATAAGGGATTTGAAATAAAAAATTTTGTAATATATGGTATACAGCCAGCTACAGGAACTTAGTTTCCTAGTAGATTTTGGTATTTATGTTAGTTCTATTAATTTTTATCCATTATGTTGCGACGAAAAGTGGCAAAAACATAAAGCATACAAATATTATCCTACTTTCCAATGGTACTAGATTGCTCGACAAATACTTAAGAATCTTATCTATTTTGCCCAAACTAATTATTTTCTCAACATGTATTCGATTTAATGGAATTTTTTTTATCGACAAAGCTGTTCAGGCTTAAGGTGGACAGATTTGGTTTTCAAAAATTCTGGCATATTGACAGTTACATCTTTTGAAGCTAAAATATCTTGTATCCGAAAACCTCGATCTGGTAATACTTCTTAATTTTTTAAGTAAATTAGACAAACCATACAACAAGCTTTCTATCACTAATGGACCCTGCATAACTAACAGAGATATGAGATATGCTTTCTGTACTTGAAATTCCAGCTAAAATTTTTAGTGTATTACAAGATTTGTATGTTGAGTAAGTAAGTTGCTGTGATACTGTATTTTTGGATTGATCTATTTTCGTCTCAGTGCAATCTACTCTTTAGAATAGCTCGAGACAGAGACAGTTTCGCTATGTTAATCGCCAACGTCAAGGGGACTTGATAGGGCACCTTAAGAAGAAGAAGCAATCTATAATAACTGTATTAGTACATTGACTGCATTTGAACTAAGTATTTTGTTTATCAATGTTGAGTCGCAGAATAATAAACAGTCAGAATGACCACTCTTCATGGAAAAATAAGTATGCGCATCTCGTTCGCAGAAGTTCCGCCATTCTTTAAAGGTAACCAGTGTTGTTTAATAACAATTTATGTGGTGTGCATAGAAAAATTAACCCAGTTTAATTGACTTAAGGCAATCCTAAACCTAATGTACAATTATTTTAACATTGTTAAATATAATAACATAATTATAAATATAATGTAATTAAATATAAATATAAACAATTACATAACCTTACAAATCATATGTCGATAAAGACTCATTACACCAAATGTGATTCTCAATCCGAGTCTCTGTTCTGTGTTTCCTTCTAAAACATGGCGCGCTTGCTGAAAAACTTCAAAGGCGGCATCTGATAGTGGGCATTCTGATTGTTTATTATTCTATGGTTGAGTGGTAACCAGATGTTAAGTTCTCTAAACGGACAGTAAAGAAAGTTGATACGTGTTATAAATATACAGCTAACTATATAAATATATATATATATATATATATATATATATATATATATATATATATATTGTTATGATGTGTTGTTGTTGTATGTATGAGCAATGAGTAAATTTGAATGATATATATGTAAGTATAGGGTTTTTATCGCGGTTCTCAAAGTATTAGTTTGTAAGTACTTTTTTAAATTATCTTTATTATAACTATTATGAAACAAACTTATCTATCTAATATAAGCAATATCACTTTAAAACAATCTATCCAAAATTTGAAATTCTTACAAATATTAAATTATTAACAAAATTTGGTACCTTCTTTCACTGAACGCCTAAAGTTTTTTCCAAAATTAAAGTTATTATTACCACTCGATATCTTCTTACTAATCCTTGGTTATCCAACTATTTTAATATGTTCCTTCTTAATTATCTCCACTCACCATATAAATATATATATTTAACTCCTTGTAATTTTTATATAATGTACTTTGAAATATACTGGATCTTGTGGTTGTATTATTGAATGCTTATTTCACTAAATTAACTTCAAACTGTCACTATATTACTGTAGTAATAATTAATCTCCAACTGTATTTAACTTAATAATTCATTTAACTTAATCAATGCCTTATTCTAGGTAATAATCTCTTCATAACCTCATAAATAACTGACTTAATAATCCTCGAATTGTTATAACTAACTCCTCAATAATAATCTTCTAACTGATTTAATATCTTCTAACTAACTCACTTAACTCAATTAATAATCTTCTTGTAACTAAATTCTTGAATTATAACTTTACTAACTGATAACTGATCATACTGATAACTAAACTGGTAACTGACTTGAACTCTAACTGAACTGAACCAAACTCTAACTCATAACTGACTGACTGACTGACTTCCCTCCTAATTACATGGCTTTTTATATCTTTGCATTCTTTCCAGAATATTCTAGCAACAAATAATGTTCGACTCATTTTATTTTGTTCTATTTGAAAATTCTGGAATGGTTTTTTTGTCTGTGATGTATTATGTGTACAGTCCCATTGACATTTCCAGAACTTTCCACTAACAATTTACTTGACTTTAGGCTCTCCAGATCAGAACTACACTATTATATGTAACTTAAACATTTATATGAAATATATTTTTACTATTCTACATCCACAATTATATTCTAAATTAACATTAACAGTGTATGTTTGGTTGCATATGCTGACTCAAAAATATCTAATATTAAATAAAATAAAAAAAACTTCTTAAACTTAATTCTTATGCTAAATTCTTAAAAATACCCTCATATAATTATTTTTTTATAATATTATCCAGTATATAACTTACAAATTATGTCTCTAACCACTATTTAAATAAATCCACTAATCAACACTGTATATCTGGTTGTATATATTTCTAAGTTAATTTATTGTATTTATATATACATATATATATATATATATATATAGCTTGAAACTTAGTGAAAAGAGTACACGCTGAATAAATCCCAATAAACCTAAAAGCTCCGTTTTCTAACGTTGTCAGCAAAGACTTCTTTTCCTTTTCTATATATATATATATATATATATATATATATATATATATATATATATATAGGCATCACATTATCTAGCTACGAAAAGCTCAAAACTAAAGTGGAAGATCCAGTGAATAGAGCAAAGAGAGCCACAGGCAATTAAACAATATGGTTAAACAATAATATCGGGAAAGCAATGAAAGACAGAATTTTTAAAACAGTCATCAAACCAACAATGACATACGTGGCAAAAATACGACCTGACACAAAGAGGACAAAAAGGATGTTATAAATAGCAGAGATAAAAATACTATGGAACAGAGCTAGGAGTACAGATATACGATGTAGATGCAAGGTGGAGAACATCAAAAACCGGGAAAGAAATAAAACAGTAGAATGATACGACCATATAAGCCGAATGACAATAAATAGACTAGTAAAGATGGCATAAGACGGTATGGCGTAATATGAAGACGATTAGTAGGAAGATCACGAAAACGATGATACGACAACTTACTGGGGGCACACTAAAAACAGACAGAGTCATGTCTACGTACAAAGAAGAAGAAAAGAAGATGTGTTTACTGTATTCTGTATTTTAACCTCATTGCACGGTTGTGATGGGATTGGGTTCAAAGAACTGACAGATGAAAAGTCTAGCTAAATTGGCTTGATATAACATCCTCTTGAGCCTAGGCTTTGCTGTAAAACAAACAAAAAAATGCTTAAAACTAAGTTAAGGTTATACTAATGGAGCTAATAAATAATTTTGCAACTAAGTATTTAAGAAACACTAATTACTTTAATAAATAAACAACTTAGGATTTTTTGTAGGCAATCCAGAGGCAATACGTAATATGTTTTAATAAAAGTATATTGCAGATACGTGCATTTATTTTCAGCACATATTTATCTCTTCTTATTTCTACGATCCACTTTTGTATCATCAGATTATTTTTGGGAAACCTGTGTTCTAATGTTTTCGATGAGTACAATTACGAGCAACGGTCACTGTAGACACATAGATGTTCCAATTTAAACTTCGGATATACTACTGGCGTTCATGGGGACTAAAAACCCTTACTCGGTGTTCCAGTACGCGGCACTTCCAAGTAATCAGCGTGTCACCATAAATTTAAGCTTTGTATTGCATAAAGCCTATAATATACTTCTGTTTCATATAATAATGGACGAAATAATACAAGCAGTACGTAAAGGTCATGGCAACAGAATGGGGAACAAAGAAGTTTAAATATTATATTATGCAGAAGACGCCGCATTAACCGCCGAGACAGAAGATGGGCTCCAAATATTAACCATATCTTCAATATAACAGCTAAGAAATACAATACGATAATATCAGCAGAAATAACCAAATGTATGACAACATCTAAATACCCAATACGGTGTAAAATGGAAATTGATGGAAAAATAATGAAGCAGGAAGCAAGGTTTAGATATCTGGGAATCAGACAAGACACAAAAACATGAATCTATAAAGCAGCAATTAGACCTATATTGACATACACGGCGGAGACAAGACCTGACACATCTAGAACGAGACGACTGTTAGAAACAACAGAGATGAAAATACTCCGACGAATATCAGGGAGAAGTTTGTTGGATAGGGAGAGAAGCGAAAACATAAGAGGACCATGCAATATAGAAGACATAAATGGATGGGCGACGAAACAAAAACAGGAGTGGAACGAACATATCAGTAGAATGGCAGAGGATAGAATAGTACGAATAGCTCGACATAAGTCACCAAATGGACGAAGAAGTATTGGCAGACCAAGAAAAATATGGTGCGACAATTTAAACAATTTTGGAGCCTAATATTGAAGAAGAGACAGTGGTCTTTTAAAGAAGCTATAGTTTAGATTATCTTCCAAGTAATTTGAGATTTTTAAGAGTTTTGTGCCTCCAACATGCAATTAAAGACAAGTGTATTTCTTTGAACTTAAAAACATATTACAACGCCAATTTACAGAAAGAAATTTAAAAATAGGAAGGTATATTTAAAATAGTTAAACCATATAATTAAATTCAATTATGTTACATTAAAAATTAATAATAAATAAAACAAGTAAATATTAAATATTTTCCCAAATACAAGTTAAAAACAAGTAAAAATTGAAGACTTTTATGATCCACCAAGTGCGTTTCATAAGCGTTGTAGCGGTTATAATTTGCCTACCACATTCGGTATTACTTATAGAGGATTGAAACTGGGGACAGAAATTACTGGGCTTGAGATAGGGTAAGCAAACAAACCGAAACGTTTGCGAACGGCCACTATTAGTTTTGCTGAAGGGCTGGGTCGTAAGTAAGTGAATAAAAGAGTAACAATTAAAGGAGTTAAATCCTAAAACAAGAAACAAGAAACAAAGGAAGAAATCAAAAAAATACTTACATAGATTTCTTGGGCAACATATACAAGAAAGTTCTTAAACTATTTAAAAAGGACGCTGTTTAAAAGAATCTTTCTGCTGGATGGATGAAAAGAAAGGCTTTTCTTTCGTAAAAAAATATTAAAAGTTGAAAATATTTTTAAAGGAATTAATTCTACACTTGGTTTAGAGAGAAACAATACATTTATTATTACTTCACATCAAAAGTTACAAAAGTACAAATAATATAAAAAAAAATTAAACTAAAACTTACAATGACGCTATTTGCAACGATTTACAACAAGCTTTAGACGTTGGGAAAACTATAGAAATTTAAATTATTATTAAATTGAAAATATCTACTACATTGTGGTTAACCTTTAAAAAACAATTCAAATTTATGTTTATGTACCAAATGTCCAAAAAAAATACTAACTGTCATTTATCGAAATAAAATATTTAACTTTTTAAAACATTAATTTTAATTATAACAGTTAACTTTATTTAAATAAAACTAATATGATAATTAGCTAATCCATAAGACTTATAATTTTATTTATTACTATTAGTTTGTCATGAAAGCAAATTTTTGAAAAATGAAAAATGTCTATTTTTATTAAGAAAAATATTTAACAAAAACTACCTCATATCACTTTGATTAATGTATTTCGTTCAAGAAGTTTTAAGATTAGAATTGGACCAAAAAAACTGCACACAAACACAACACTGCTTCTCACACAAGCTGCAAATTGGTCTGAAGTGATCAGGGAACACAAATAGACAATTATTTGGAAAATGGCACTGGATTTGGGCTTCGGATTATCCTGGATGGCAAAAAACTACAATCTTCAAAACTCGTACTCTCAAACGCTCCTGCTTAAAACTGCGTGAACCTCTCAAATTGTAACGCTACTTTACAAATCTCCCAGTTAGGACACAACACAAAAAATCGGTGATTAACTCAACAAAAACATTGCCATTGAGGTTATTTCACCTCTCCAGAAAAAAAATTTGTTGGCTTTTGAAGACTACACAACCGAAATCTTTCTCCTTCAAAATCTCAATCCAAACATAAATTTAACTGCTACATGCTACCAAACTTCCGTTTGGTAGCATGTAGCAAACTATTTCCGATAACAAAAACAAATAACGAACAAAAATAACGAATGTAAAAAAACATGAACTGACCACTTTAACTATTCATCGTAGAGTAATATCATTTTTAAAAATCGTTCGCCTCCGGCATAACTTTCTCAGCAATCTAAGTGGATATTTTTTTGTTGTGCAATATTAAGGGGAAACGATCAAAGAAATACTAAAGAACTACCAATCGTTAAAACAGACAAAATTAAAATGCTTAGGTTAGATTAGGTTTAGATTAGAATAGGGAAAACAAAAAACACAAAAAACATATACACGGAGTGTGTGAGAGCGTTATACACTTGGGAATGCACACTCTATAGTTAAGGTATTAGCATAGATAGACTTAGTTTTTAAAAAACAAAAATCGCTCACTGTCTAATTAATGTCATGTCATCTTCAAGATAAACAAGAACACCGGTTACATCACAAAAATTTACATGACACAAATAAGAACGTATAAAGGGCGCGTCAGGCACTTTATACCAGCCAGCAGGCATAGGCCCTTCAGGCAGATCAAATATTGATCAAACGCGGACTCTGAGCATTGAGGTCATTTGCGACAAGTATGGGCTCGGTGGCCAGGACTCACTTCTCGAGCAACGAGCCGGCGAGGAGAACAAAATTTTTATTTTGTCAAATCGGCGACTGAGTGAACGAGCACACACATTCTTTTCCAGACAGAGAGCTGTCGGTCTAGACCGATGGCTCTCTGTCTGGAACACACGCTCTTTTTTTAGGGACATGAGTCCCGAAGCAAAGCTAGAGTAACTTCTTTAGAGTCAGTAAAGTTAAATAGGGAGAAAAGTCGACATGGCCTAACCACAGTCATTAAAAACAGAAGGTGTCTCATTACCCAAGACACCTTACGTAACATTCAGATCATAAGCCTCCTCACGTAACTCACACGCTGAGGAGGGGTGGAGGAAAAGCCTGGGGGTCAGATAGGTACCACCTCAACTAGTGAGGTGTAACCGGTTTGATTTTCGGACATGTGGATCCCACTCTTACAGTGGTATACACATGTCCCTAGGGGTAGGGTTGATCGCCTCGCGTGATTGTGTGTGTGTGTGTGTGTGTGAATTAAAATGCTTATAACAAAAAGAGAAATCATACGATTTCCACGTGGCAAATATACTGTCATTATGTAAAATGCTTATTATAAATCTAAGTGACGCAAAAAGATTGAAAATATGTTTCGGCGTTTTAACATATACGATGGGAAATAGAAATGCTACAGCGTATGAATATTAGTACACTTTATTTCCCGTTTATTTCTTGGAATGTTAACTATGGGCGGTAAGGCTTGTTTAATATGCTATAATAACTCAAACACCTCAACTTTGTGGCTTAACAAAAAGCGGCAACAACGAGAAAAACATCACAAATGGAATATCTGGGAGAAATTATGTTAAATAGATAAAGATAAAGACTCGAAACTGATTGTACAAAGAAAAGTGAATGAAAAATGAGTACCTGGAGGGCGAAGATTTTCGTGGCTAAACCTCCGCACTTGGTTTACCAAAATAACTGTAATTTTGTTCATAGTAAATATTTATTATATATATATATATATATATATATATATACATATATATTGAAAAAGTTGTATTTTATTAATTTTATTTTTTTTTATAATAAATGTTGTAATTTTTAAAATATGTGGTTCGTTGGTTAATTTAATATATACCTCAGCTAGCTCAATTATGTGTTCTAAGCAATCTGTCACTGTGTGACGTCGACTCTGTAGTCTCCTGGTAGAGTTCAAAAAGAAATTAAACCAAAATTTACTTTAGACTTTTGATAAATTAACCCAAATGAAGCACGTTATTTATTAATATTGAACAAATTTAATATAAACAATAAAATTCGTTTTCCACTTGGTTTGCCTTTAAAAATTTACAAAAATAGGAATCGTGTAAATCTTAATGTGGTTTAGTGTCGTGACAATAAAAATTTATTACAAAATGTGAAGACTCTCTACAAGTACCTAAAAACTATATAAATATTGCAACTTTATAAAGTGTTTAAATGAACTATAAAGAAAAAGAAACTGAACACTTTACTCCGCTGACTTTAAACTTGCATTCAAATATAATCAAAATTTTAAATGATCCCCAAAATTATTATCCAACCTCACTTTAAAACAGTTCTGAGTTCTTTAAAGAAAACTAACTACTCGCAAAATAATCGGTGAAACTGGAATATCAATCCTCTCTTCGGAAGTTAAGGTAAGTACGTACTATTCTATTTTTAATTTAATGATCATTAATATTTTCAATTTTTAAGGCCTATCGCAATTATGTTAATTCATGAATTTTAATTTTCTCAATTTAAATGACATTTCTGTACTCCAAAATAATTTATAAGTCAAATTGTTTCTCTTACTCTCTGGAACAAATTCTGGATATCTCTGCTGTGGAAACTGTGGAAAAACTAAAATTCTAATTAGACGAGTTAAAAGAACACTCCCGACCTATTCCACAGTTTCAGGGCTCCTCTTCGTCGAAAAATCCTCGTCGGCGTCCCCAAAAAACCAATCAGTATCCGTTGCTAACAGCAAACAACGTTCTTTTTTCTTTTCGTCTTCTATTTTATTAAACCATAAAACTGTCCTGTTCTGATACATTTATCAATCCACATTAATTTCTCATAATCACTTTAATCACATCTAATTTGGGAATTTATAAAAAAAATGTTCAGATATAAAACTTATTCTATTACAATACTAATACAATCTATTCTTTTCATCTCCACATCATTGTAATTTCTTATTTAACAAAACCCCTATTAATTTTGCTCCCACAGACTTGTTTGACAGTTTATTTTCTGACGTTTATTAAAATTTCTATGTTTAAATATTTTTTTAAGAATTCTTCTTTTTTGTTCTTTTTCAGGTTTAGACGATTCACCTATACACTAGGCAACTATACTATTCAGAAATTATTAACACTATACCAGGTAAGTCAAAATTAATTTATTTAACAATTTACTAATCTTTTTCTCTCTTTTATTTCAGAGTCGAACTCACATTGTGATGGCTGCATGAAGTTCATGAACAACAAACTCATATAAAAATCCATTTAAGTTGTATATTTTTTAACATATTGAAATCATTTCAATATATAACCGAGTATTTATTGCCATGATGGTCGCCAACATCCTAAAAGGGATAGGCACTTAAATAATAATTTATCATATAACCCCAGATAATTAACAACAAACCCTAAAAAATAGTTTCGTTAACTTAGTCCCACTTATTGCAAATAGTCTTTCATTATGCAAAAGTAAATTATATTTGTATAAGAACACACCTGTTTATGTAATATGTACCTGTAATTACGTTTTAGATGACTTTTTTATCTTATAATATTTTTTCTATAACAATCACTTTTTATTGTAGTCCCTCCTCGGTGACAGAATTCCCCGTCGAAAACTGTATCCGTAAATCCTGTTCGAATAAAAAACGTCGTCGCAAGTTTACATTTTCGTTACGAATCGTGATTTGTATGCTTTGTCGAATTGAATAGAACCATTTTTGGTGGAAACGGCTACAAAATTTATGACTACTATGTTTTCTTTAAAATGGATAAAACATACATGTAGATATTTTCTATCATACTCGGCTTTGTATCGGGATTTAAGTTAGCCTTGTTGAATAATATTCGATTTAAAATTGAAGTATATACATATATAGCGGAAACTATTATCGATATTTAGAAATATATGGTTTAGTAGTATTATATATAGTTAGACTTCGGCAAATATTCAAATAAAAATGTAGAAAATATGCGCATAAATATGCACGTGTTTACCCGAAAATATGCAAATATTTTACAAAATATGCATACAAATAAATAAAAAAATCGTAAAATAGTAACAATTTTATTTAAAAAAAAGTGTACATAACTAAATATTTCCTACTATTCATTAAGATTTACATTTATTTTAAGTAACTACATCATTTTTAAGTATGAATAAACCTATTTAGAATTATGGTAACAATAAATGACCAAGTGGTGTTCAAAATTTTCTAACAAAAACTTGTGGCTTCTGTCTGAATACATATATTTATATATGGAAAAACTTCGTTCAACATCAACTGATGTAACGGGAGCATTTTTCAAACTAACCAAAACATTTGGTTCTAAATTAATTGTTTCCGAAATATTTCCAGCTAGAACACTGACTACTTCAGAAAGAATATGGTAACCTTTATTTTTTTCCATAGTAGCTTCAAATTTTTTTAAAATATCTTTTCCAATATTACCTCTAACGTTCCGACAACATGACGCAAATTCTTTTATTAATGCTGTACTTTCGAACAATGACAGTTTTGGTGATTCTAACTGAGTAATTGTTTTTTGAACAAAACTAAAATTTGATTTTATAAATGAAAGTTCTTGTTGAAGCAAGTTACTCTGAAAAGTTTGTTTAGAATCCAAAAGAGATTGGGAACTTTCATCTGTTAACGTATTAATTATGTTCTTTATTTTAACAAAATGATCTGCATAAAAATTAGCTGCTTCTAACCATGTTCCCCATCGCATTAAAATAGGTTGTGGTGGAAGAGGAATGTTAGGTAGCATTTCTTTATAAAGTTGAATTCTTATATTAGATTTAAGAAATACTTTTTTGACACTGGATATCATGGTATTTACAAGAGGAAACTTTTTCCGTATTTCCTCTGCAACTCTGTTTAATCCATGCGCTACACAAGTAACATGTATTAAATCTGGGAAAAATATTTTTAAATTTTGTCCTGCTTTCACCATATAAGGAGCAGTATCCGATAAAAAAAGCAGTAATTTATTAGAAGGAATAGTTGTCGGAAGAAAAAAAGTTGCTAATGTTTCTTGTATAAACGCGAAATTGTTAAAGCATTTGTTTCCTCAAGTTGTTGGCATGAAATAAGATGAGATTTTGGTAAGGTATCTTCTTTAAGAACACCAATCAATAAATGAGCAATATACTTTCCTGAGGAATCAGTGGTTTCGTCTACAGATATGTAAAAATAATTATCTGCAATTTCTTCCTTAATATTAATTAACACCGACGAGTATAGCCCGTTCACATTATTTCTTCTTAGAGACCGATCACTTGGAACATTAAGTTTGCAATATTTTTTTAGAAACGAACTAAAATTTACATTTGCTAATTTTGAAAGCGGTATGTTTGCAGACACTAATGCGCGACACAAGTCTTCATTAAAAGTTTCTTGCTCATCTAATTTTTTTGAAGTAGATTGGAAACATTTAGCCATTGAAGTTTGATGTTTTCCCCCTATTTTTCCTTTTTTTGCAATGTGTGAAGCAGTTCTCACATGTTGGTATATCTGAAATTTCTTCTCACATGCTATCTATAAATAAAAATTAAAACCTTTATTTTAACCCAACCTTTAAAATATAAAAATATACAATGTGTTTTTGGTTAATCAAATAACTGGTTTGGAAAAAAAACACTCGCTAAGTGTTTTAAATGCAGTATTAATCCACAAATTAGTTTTTGTTACTAACCATTAGTACATCATATCACTTATTTTAAAATTCAACAAAAGTTTTTTTTTGTTAATTCAATTACAATAAAAATAATTGTGTTTTAGAATAGCTGACTTCATAAAAAAAAGTAAAGGTGAAAACTTTTTCTAAATACACACCATTGTATTGTACCATGGACAATTTTTTCTCACTAAAGGAAGCTATTTTTCATTTAAAAACAACCTACGAGTACTAAATTTCAAGTAAATGCGTTTATTGGTTTTAAAGTTATTGTTGTTATTAACTAAAAGAATTAAATTTTTTTAATTTTACCACCATGTATCTCGAAAAGTAAATAAGTTTGACCCCTCATTAACTATATCGTTTTGTTCAATTTTTCGAGAAGTATCTACAGTCAAACGTTGTAAGTGTCATTTGGAAACACCCTGTATGTATGAAATATTAGATATTTAATAGAAAATATTAGATATTTACAATTTTGCCACAGACTGAACACTAGATTTTTCCCATATCCATAGACAGCTCTTTATAAGGTTTAATCCAAGTTGAAGCACTGGTTGTTTTAGGCATTATAAAATCACAATCTTCCTTTTTGTTACGCACAACGAGTGTTTACGCTTTGAATATCAAAACAAAAATGATTTTCAAATCTGAGCATTAAATTAGAAATGTTTAGGTACCTAATTCAATAAACTGGGAGATTTTGGAAAATCCCTAAATTAGGAACAAAACTATTAGCCGTTTACCTGCTGTTAAGATACAATAAATTGTAGATAGATTTGGGGATTAGATCATAAAATGCAAATGAGCGAACCCTTAGTGATTATCCAATAAGTGAATGCCTCAGTGACCGAGACTTTCTAAGAATGTTGAGGGCTACTTAAATTGATCTTCTTTGAAATTTTAAATGTTTTGTACCTGTAGAGATTACGTACTTAGATAATTTCTTGATTAAAATGACTACAAAATTTTATACAAGAATTGAAATAAATTGGTATGTTGAAAAATTTTCAAATACAGTATAAAAATCTGAACTTTTATGCACTTTATGCAAACTTTTATACAAATATGCCAAAATATGAAATATTTGCATAAAATATGCACAATATGCCGAAGTCTATATATAGTTTACTGTACTATTATCTTTTTCTTGTGGTGACTATCCTTTACGGATGTTGGCTACTAGCATGGCAATTCTAACTTTATTGACGCAGCTCGAACTAGTCCTGAAGTGGTCAAGGAAAACCATTTGCGTAAGTTCTGGAGCGAAGATATTCTTCTTCTTCCAGGTCCCCTTTTTCCGTAGACGTTTCCCTGTAATATAAGTTGCAGCAGGTGTTGGAATTTTACAACATTAAAGAAGTTTCGCTGGTCCGTGATATGGAGGCTAAGAATAATTTAGTCAACTTTTCACGATAAAACCTTTATTTTCACAAACTCAACTTACACCAAACTGATTGGATTCGCACAGGGAAGAGCCACTAATATTTTTATGTAACTTAATTTATATTTTTCTAATAATAATTACATTTCTTATTGGACTGACCAGAAGTCACCCTTTTTGCCCGACATTTTGTAACAAACTTTTTGTTTTTTCTGACAACGCGCAGGCGTTGGAATTTCAAATTAAACATAGAACACATTGTGTCACACAAAACATAAAATACATTAATAGTACATTGTTTACCGGGTAGGAAAAGCTTAACATTCCTGGACGACTGTGAAGATTGCTAAGTCGAGGCGCAAGCCGAGACTTAGCAACACAGAGTCCAGGAATGTGGCTTTTCCTACGTGGTAAACATACTATTTTTCCCCAAATCGTTTAAAATTCGACAGATATTGATTGATTTAAAAAAAAAAAACGCGATAATTTTATTTCCAAATAAATGGTGCTTTGAAATTCCTAATAAAATTACTTGGGTTACTATGAAAACGTATTAAGGTTGAATTGTCAAACTTGACGCTTATAAATTTAATTGCTGGTGTTCTCGAAAGTAAAATGATAAGTGATAATGAAATTTTCATTCCTGGGACTCCTCTAGAGCTGGTTGAGGCAGTGAAAACTGCTTCATTGGAATTATTGCCAAAGAAATCAAGAGAAAAGTACAAAAATGCATACAGACATTTTATGGATTATAGCATGAGTAAAAATACGAGTTCTTTCTCAGAAAATGTTGTAATGGCATACTTCCTAGACCTTTGTTTAAAGATGAAATCTTCAATATTATGGGCCAATTATTCAATGCTGAAGTCAACCCTTGCACTTAAACACAATGTAGATATATCTACATACTCAAAACTTCGTTTTTGTTGTCCAAATCAACACCCTGCATGTTGTCCAAAATGTTTCTCATAGTTCTAAGAGTGTTCCTCCAATGTTCAATAATTGTACTAACTGTCAAATTACTGTACATATAACAAATTGATCTTAAACATGTATTCAGCAATGACTTGATGTTTTCAAAATATAAATTAGTTCCTTATAAGCAATGTGTTTTCTATCATTTATGTAGAACACTAACAACTGTACGGAAATATCATTTCCTTACAGTAAGGAAATGACATTTCTTTACAGTAAGGAAGTCCTGACTTTTTCTTCAAGAAATTTTGACAGGAATGTCAAAATTTCCTGGCGATTTGCGGAAAAATATATTGTGTTAAGAATTTATTTCGCCAACAGCTGTTTATATCTATGATCGTTTCGAATTACATGTCCAAGATATTCTAGCTTGCGCTGTTTTACTGTGGATATAATTTTACATGCTTTATTCAATGTATTCAATTTAACAATGTTTGTTATTCGCTTCACCCAGGAGAACCTTAGTATCCGTCTATAACACCGCATCTCAAACGCCTCGAGTTTTCTCATGGATGCCTCGATGACATTGTAAACACGCAGCATCTCAATAAACGGATTTTCGGTTTTAAGGGTAGGTAGTGGCTCTTAAATATCTTGCTCATTCTGTCAAACGCTGACCTGGCTTGTTCAATTTTTTTTTTATTTCAACTGAGTGGTCCCATTGGTTGTTTATGGTGGTTCTTAAATAATAGTAACGGGGCACTTGAAGTATTTGTTGCTGATCTACTAGTAATTGACTAGATGGAATATGCTTTTTACTGATGACCACATACTTTGTTTTCTTGATGGTAAAATCAAGCCCGTATTATTGACGGATTCTCCACAATTGCGTTACTAGTGTCTGTAAACCTTCTAAACTGTCTGCAAGGAGGATGGTGTAGTCTGCATATCTGATGTTATGCATGCGCTCACCATTTATAAGAATACCCTCTTCGATGTGCTCTAAGGCCTGGCTCATGGCGTGTTTCGAATAGACGATAAATAATAGGGGAGAGAGTATGCAGCCCTGTCGTACTTCTCACTTTATTGCAACTTCCTCTGTTAGTTGGTCTTTCACCCGAATGATTGCTGATTGGTTGTAGTATATGTTCTTAATTACTCGAAGGTCTTTGTTATCCAGATCAGTTGCCTTTAGTATATTCATGAGCTTATCGTGCCTAATTCTCTCGAAAGCTTTCTGGTAGTCGATAAAGCATACATAAATATAAGAGTTGACGTCTTGGCACTTTTGAAATATTACCTAAACCGCAAACAAGGCTTCTCTTACGCCTAATGGATCCCTGAATCTAAACTGCGTTCATGAGATATGTGACTCGCATTTCTGATAAATTCTTCTATGTATTATCTTTAAGAAAGTCTTAAGAATGTGGCTCATCAGACTGATAATATGATGCTCTTCGCATTTTTTTGTATTAGGCTTTTTAGGTATAGCAATAAATGTAGATTTTACCAGCTCTCTGGGATCAGAGTCATAGATTTTATTGAACGTTGTCGTAAGCCATTTTACTCCTTCGTCTCCCATGATTTTTACAAATTCAGAATGAAAGTTTTCGGGCCCTGGTGCTTTACCTGCTTTGGTTGCTTTAATTGCGGCTTTAGTATTATAAAAGATAATAAAATTTTAAAACATTATTTTATTCTTATAAAAATCATGGCAATACGATGGCAAGTATATAAGTAAGTCCATAAGATCACTATATTTTTTTGTTGATCTTCTCTTTTATTTCGTCTGAAGTCAACAATTTATAAAAAGTGTCACTGTTAAATAAAGTTTTATATTAAAGATATCCAAAATTTTCATTGGTTCCTCTTATATTAGCGATTTTGAAATGACTCTCTATCAGTATTTATTTTCCGATTAATAAATGGACCTGTTGAAGAATATAAGCATTTAGAATTTTTAAAATCATTGAGTTACATATTCACAACTTTGTATTTACTAGAATAAATACGAATAAATTGTTGCCAGTTCTATAGTGTTAATATAGTTAGGCTGGGTAGTTTTCCGTTTTCTTTCAATATTAGCGTGTACTGAATCGGATTCCATATGCGTGTGCACCTTTAAAAGAAATTTACAATCTATTATTTGTGGTTTTGGATATTTTTGTATGTGGTAAAGTGCAGACATAACTACACATACGTTTTTGCTCGACCCAACAGCCCATATGGTGACATTCGACGTCAGATGAAGGAATATTTAGATTAGCGCACTTTAAAATTGCTGGAGCAATTTATTTCCTCCTCTATTTGCTTTGATTTTATCCCAAATTATACAATACGCAGCACCATTATATTCATTGTATAAAGTCTAATTTAAGGTCCATAATTTTTGCTTGTAAAAATTTACACAATTGGTCAAAAATGGCGTTGGAAGGTACTTTTGTAGATCATTAATCAGTACTTTGTGCTTGATATTTACTTGTGCTTCGGTCAAATCGACAGATTTAAAATTATATCTGCATTCTGCTTCTTTTAAAAGCCTACTTTTCTCATTTTCAATCAGTTGTTTGTCAAAATCATTATCAGTTGCTCATTAGTGAGAGTGTACTCTTTCAAGTACAACATAAATATAAGAATTTAGATTTTGCATGCTACTATCTGCAGAATACTGAAACACTACAAATTTGTTACCTTCAAAATACACTTGCCAAATAAAAAAATTACATTTTTCCTCCTTAGTCGCCTTTGTATTAATAGGAATTTATGTTCGTATCACTCTGTTATCACTTTCTGTTTAACGGCCTTTTTCCTTTTTCGTGTCTGGCTCTGGATAAAAAATATCTAATATTTAAGCCTTGTTTCATAGTGTATCATAGAAATAGGAATTTATTATTTGGATTCTACATTTGTTGTTTAGTTTTAAATTGAACCCAGCGATGTATTCACGCTGACCTGAAGCGACGTAAAATCTCTGATTGAAATTGCCAACGTAAACAACAAAGAAGAAGACTCTCTACTCCACAAATAGGGTTCATAAGCATATGCGATATATTTTTTAAAGGCATTGTCAATTATTAACTGAATAACTAAATGTGCAAGTATTTTTTAGCATTTTTGATTCTCTCCGCATATAAAAAAAAACAAAAAGTTCTTAATCTTTTTGCGTCTTTGAGATTGGTAATGTAAACATTTTCGAATCTGTTTACAATAGACATATTGCTCTTTCTATTGATTTCGATTCCGCCTATTAGATATTTACGCAGAAAATAAACAGGAATATTTCCGTCTATGTTTATACCGATTTTTGCAGGATGAAGTCACTCCTCAATGGACCGGCTAAGAGGGCAGTCAATTTCATTGTTGAAGTCATGAAGAATTTTGTCATCGATAATTCGTTAGTGTAGCGATCAGGAAAACAAATTGGGGTCTGAATGGGGAAACATGGTTTCCGGTTAGAGTTTTAAAAATTGGCAAAATTTAATGAGTTTTGACTAAAAGTGTAATTTAAGCTCAAAATACTATGTGGCAATTTTTGTAAAGTGAGATAATCACCGGTTTGTTGCTGTATTCCGTTCAAGGGAATCTGATAATAGCGTGTCTGAGGGCTAAGTGGGTCTACATGGTTTCGAGTGAAAAATAAGCAGCCGAGTTTTGAAGAATACATATTGTTATCATGCAGGATAACATGAAGCCCAGTTTGATGTTTGGCTTCTCCCAAGATTTGTCCAGCTTCCATTTTATGTCTCCCATGGATCAGATTAAGATCGTTTAAAATTTATGTGGAACAGTGTGTTTTGAATTCAAATCTAAGATAACACACCTTTTTTAATAATTTCAAAAGAAATAATTAGCCAGTCAAGCGATTGGTTTTGTTAAATTTTTCCAATTAAACATTTATTTTTAATATACTAAGATTTGCTTATATTTTAGTTATAAGGTTTTTAAATAAGTGTAAGTTTTATGGATAAGCTAATTGTCATATTTTAGTTTTTTTTTTTAATAAAATTACATTGATATTTTATTCATATTTTAATTAAGTTTGAAAATATTTTGACATATATCAGTTAGTATATCCTTTTTTATCAGTTGGCATATAACCATAATTTTAAAGTCTGTTTTCTTAGAAGGTCCAATTCAATGTAATATATTTAATTTTATTTAATATTGTTTGTTAATAAATTTGGATATTTTTATTTGTAATAATTATTTATGTGAAATAAAAATAAATATGTAATGTCTCTCTTTATACCAGGAGTTTAAAATTATTTATTTTAAAAAGATTCACCTTTGAATTTTTTTAGGAGAGAAAAACCTTTCTTTCTAACCAAAAAGAGGATTCTTTTCAACGGCGTCCTAGTATTAAATAGTTTGGGTATCTTCTTGTGTAGTGTTGCTCATTACATCTATGTAAATATTTGTTTAATTTCTTTTTTGTAATTAGTCCTCCCAGTCCTCCCCAAAGAATGGAATCCCAATTTACGACTTAGCTCTCCAACCAAAACAGAAGTAGCCATTCGCAAACACGTCAATTTATTTGCTTACCCAATCTTTAAGCCCAGGAATTGTTTAGTTCCCGTTTTAACTCCCTATAAGCAAATTAATAATTGTTACAATTTTCTGGTCATTTGTGCCATATCCTGCCCTGAAGTCTGCCTGTTCTTTGGACTGATAGAAAGTTTAGGTGTTAGTCTCTTCGTTAAAATTTTCATAAAGAGTTTGTACATATATATCAAGAGGCTAATGGGTCGATAATTTTCTAATTTAGTAATATCGTCTTTTTTGTGTAACAAGACTATCACTGTTCCAGTCTTTTGGAATCGTACCCGCATGTAAGCATTCATTAAACAGTTCACTTACTAAAGTAGAATTTCTTTTTCTGCTTTTATTGCCTCAATAACGAGTCCATCATCACCAGGCGATCGATGGTTCTTCATTTCCTTTAAAGCTGCTCTTACTTTTGACTTCTAAAGTATTGGGTAAAAGTATTTCCGATACCTGATTTATGAGAGTCTTTACTCGTGTCGGGAAATTGTATTGTGTCTTATGTTGTCTTGTCCTGTCACAAATGACTATTTGCATACCATAAAGATCTTAATAGAAAAGTGCATCCAGTACATCATACCACTGGTTCTTGCATTTGTCGATTACGAGAAGTCTTTGGATTCTGTAGAGTTTGAAATAGTATTGGAAGCCCTAAATCAAAGCCGAATAGATTACAGGTACACGACACCAATCAAAAACATCTACGGAAACGCTACATTAAGTATACGACTACACGAACACAGAAAAATTCAGCTTAGGTCGAGGAATTAGACAAGAAGACAATATTTCACCAAAATTGTTCACGGCACCTCTAGAGTCAATATTTAAGAACACTTAATTCAAGATATGGGCATTAATATAGATGGAGAAAGATTAAATCATTTAAGGTTTGCAGATGATGTTATATTACTCGCAGATAACTTACAGGATACAGTTTCCATGATACATTCGCTTAAAAGTCTGTCTGAAAGACCAGGATTAAAGATAAACTTTGAGAAAATCAAACTTATGACAAATCTCGTAATGAGTGGAAATATAATCATTGATAATAATACCATGTTCAAAAATTGGACAGGCATAAATAACACTGGCGATATTTTGCATGCCGCAAAAGACAGACGTCTGGCCTTAATATAATTCGCCAACGCACTATAGGTGCACGGCACTATAAGAAGAAGAATAATAATACAATAAAACAAACAGACACTTACAAATGTCTGGGACATGAGGTCAAAATAAGCAGAGATAATCAAACACATGAAATACAGAGGCGAATGGGCCTGAGATGGGAAGTATATGGCAAATTAAGCCATACTCTAAAAAGTTCAATTCTCATATGTTTCAAGCAAAAGGTTTATAATCAATGTGTTTTGCCTATACAAACTTATGAAGCAGAGACTTTAACACTCACGCAAAAATCTGCGAATAAACTCAGAGTTACACAACGAGCCATGGAACGTGCAATACTGAACTGAGCCTTCGAGACCACATAACAAACCAACAATCAGGCAAAGATCAGGAGTTCAAGACGTCATCGAAAGAACCACGACGCTTAAGTGGAACTGGGCAGGGCACTTAGCCAGAACACAAGATGGACGATGGACAAGATGTATTATGGAATGGAGGCCCAGAAACTATCAAAGAAGCCGAGGACAACCACCTACTAGATGGACCGATGGTATAAAACGTGTAGCGAAAAAACTATCTACAAGCGGCCCAGTGTAGAGACCACTGGAAAGAACTGAAGGAGGGCTATGTCCAGCAGTGGACGCGATTGGCTGATAGATAAATGATAAACAATTTTCTGACCATTTTATTGTTCATGTGATTTGTGTTAGCTATTTGGAATGTGCTCGTTGAAGTAACTGCATACTATACGGATATCTCATATATAATTTTCTTGATATATAACCTTCAGTATTGATCAATCTTTTCTTTTTATATTTTTTGTGACATTGCTCAATGGACTTAATATAATATTTTTTGTAATGTCATAGGTTTTGTACCTTACATTTTCATTATTGGTACGTCTTTTTAGAAACGGAAAACTTTAAGTAATTTTCCGATTTCGCATACTCACAACAACCTTTTTTAATTTTATGATAAATTATATAAAAAGACAAGAAGTAAATAGTTTTGTTCCGTGTCAGCAGAACTTTTCGAAAATAAGTTGAGCAAAAATGGACAGCGCTTAGTTACCAAACTTTTTAGCAAATTATTCATATTTTTCTTTTTGTATTCCAACTTTCGTAGGACTTTACCGAGTTCTGTCTATTTTCAGCATTCAGACTCATGAATTACGAAGCTCTTTGTTGGAGAGAATTGACATTTTTATTTCGAGGGAATGTAAAGACCAGAGTAAGCATTAAATTTACAGAGCATTATAATGTTATCCCACGAACATGTTTAGTATTTATATTACAAGTTGTTCTTTTTGTTTTATATTTTGTGATAACTTTTCCACTGTGTATGAAATTTAAATTTTTTTGATCTGTTTGGTATAAAAATTTTATACAGTAGTTAAAAAGTATACATTTTTCATTTATTGTTAGAGGCAATGGAATTTTTTTATTCCTAACTACCAATATTTTGTTTTTTTTTTGTTTATCTTTATTCCAGAGACGTAAAATATTTTATTTATTTATATATTTATATATTTTTATTTATTTAAAATATTTATTTAACGGGTTTAATTATTTTGGTCAGAAAATGTCAGATAGACACACAAAATATCGTTTGGATTTTCGGCTGGTAAATAATTGTGATAGGAAATAAAGCAAAACTAATTGCATCTAGTTACTAAATAAATATTAATAAATAGACAAAATATTTTTCTTCTTCTCATAGCACTACGAACCTTTGTAGATCTTGGCCTACTTAACAACGTTTTTCCATCTCGATTGTTAAACAAATAATGGAAATAAAAGACCTGAGATTTGCACTGTCTAGTTATGGAGACCTGGATAAAGAAGTGAGAGATCAAGTACATAAAGCAAATAGTCTGGCACGATACCTTAATAACACTATATGAAGTCAAGAATTTATAAATCCAGTGTAAGACCAATAATGACATATGCCTCAGAAGCAAGACATAACACAGCCCCAACGCAAAGGCTACTGGAAACGGCAGAGATGAGAATACTGAGAAGAATTAGGGTAAAGCGAGGAGAGAAGGACCAGGAGGATAGTCGGTCCGCTAGGTATACCTGACCAAGTTTGGCAACAGGGCAAGTCTATCCTACTCTGTTGTATCATTTAACGTTAGTTGCTTAAGAGACGCTAGTTGTAACGCATCGGTGCGTATTTGTAGGAGTGTTATTTACGATAATTGAAACTACCACGTGTGATTATTCTATTTGCGTTTTTTAAATTTCATTTTTTGCAAAAACAGGTGAGTTTGACCGATTATTTTGAACTATATAATACACATATAAAATGTGTATTATAGAGTTTACGGAATAGACGAAGGCATCCTTCTAAATGGTGAAAGAGTAAACAATGTTAGATATGCCGACGACACCATGGTGATAGCAGATAGTTTAGAGGGACTTCAAAGGCTAATGGACAGAATAAACGAGTACAGTCAACAGTACGGACTAAACATTAATACCCACAAAACGAAACAAATGATTATCAGCAAGGATAATATAAATGGGGCTCATATATACATTAATGGGACGCAGATAGAGCGAGTAAAACAGTATTGTTACCTGGGAACTATTATTAATGAACAGTGGAGCAATTTACAGGAAATAAAGTGCCGCATAGGAAAGGCAAGAACGGTCTTTAACAAAATGAGCGCCATCTTCAAAAGTCACAACATATCCCTTGATACAAAAATAAGACATTTGAGATGCTGTGTTTTCTCTGTGTTGTTGTACGGGGCGGAGGCATGGACGCTTACAGACGCCACTATTAAAAAACTTGAAGCATTTGAGATGTGGCTTTATAGAAGAATGCTGAGAATATTATGGACAGCAAGGATCACGAACAAGGAAGTTCTAGGAAAAATGAAGAAGGAACCAGAGATTGTGTTTACGATCAAACGCATAAAATTGCAATATCTGGGACACATTATGAGAAATCAGCACCGTTACTCCCTGCTACAGTCTATATTGCAAGGTAAAGTCAAAGGTAAGCGAGAACCCGGTAGAAGGAGAATATCATGGCTGCGGAATTTAAGAACATGGTTTAAGAAAACCTCAACGGAGCTGTTTCGAGCCGCAGCGAGCAAGGTTATGATTGCCAATATGATTTCCAACATCCGAAACGGATAGGAACTAGAAGAAGAAAAAGAGTAATACGTTTTTTAAAAGACCTTTTTTTTTTGTTTCTGAATGGAAAAGTGATAATTGGTTTAGTTTAATTTACTAGAAGAAGAAGAAGAAGAATTATAGAGTAAGAACTACTACTGTAGTCTGCTTATTTTAAACAATACGGGCTGGTCCATCTGGACATTCGACAATTATATGTTTCACTAACAACTGAGTGTTGTACTTGGTACATATCGGAGCAGCCTCCTGGTTGAAGATATGCTTTTGGGTAAGGAAAGTATACCCTATTCGAAGTCGGTTGATGATGATTCGGAATCTTTTCTATTACTTGGTAAGATGAGTTTGGTTCCTACTCGGCTTAGACATTCCTTGAATTTGTTGACAGTATGATCCCCAGCATTTTGCCACGCTCTGTACATGTGGCCTTTGAAATTTACTTTGTGATCAGTCCAAGGCTTTTGATTTCTAATAGCAATACTTTGGTCGGTTGTTGCATTGCTTGCCAGAGAGTCCACTTCCTCATTACCACTTGTTCCCATATGGGAAGGTACCCAGATGAAGGAAATATCTTTTTGTTGAGTCTATAGATAATAATATAATTATTGACAATATTTATTGATAATATTTACTGATAATAATAATATAATTATTAACAAATTAATTATGCTTTATAATAATTGTCTTACTGAAGGGATTTTCCCAGATGTATTAAAAGTAACAAAAGTGCTGCCGGTGTTCAAAAAGAGAGCTTAAGATGACATTGGATATTATCGTCCCATCTCAATCACTCTCATTTTCGGTAAAATTTTTGAGAGTATTTTAAATTTTCGTTTGAAAGAATGTCTAGAAAAACACAAAATACTTCACTGTAATCCATATGGCTTTAGAAAAAAGTGTAGCACTACACTAGCTATACAGATTGTGTGAGATATGGTTGATGGCTTGGAGAAAGGTCACTTTGTGTTTTTGACATTTTGTTACTTATTTAAAGCTTTTTACTATGTTTCGCATTAATCACTATGAAAAAAAAATGCATAAATACGGTATTAGGGGAAACACTCTTCAAATTATACCTAACAAATAAAAAATAAGCAGTTTTTCTTAATGACAGCTGTTCTGAGTTTAACACTGTCGAATATGGGGTGCCTCAAGATTCGATATTAGGACCTACTTTGTTTCTTATTTATCTGAACGATTTATTTTACTATACTTTTTTGTAAAAAATATGATTTGTACATAATGCGCTGAAGTCAAATGAAGAGAAAAATCCGAATTTTACTTTAAGTTCCGATTGGAAGTATTTCTCAAGAAATAGTGTTAAACTATTAGGAATCTTTCTAGATGATAATTTCAATTGGAATGCTTATACAGATTACTTTCTAGAGTTGCTACTAAGTTCTAGATTTGCTACAAGTATATGTTTATTACGCAACTTAGTTTGTATGATTCTCAGAAGTGCCCTTAGAATATGCTACTTTGACCTATTCCATAGCCATCTACAGTACGGCATTACTGTTTTAGGTAATTCTTCTCACGCAGATCAAATTTTTAAACTACAAAAAAGACTTAATTTTTTAATGAAAAATAAACGTAAAGGTAATACTGATCACCAAATTTAAAAACCTTCTTCGTAAGCATTTTTGATAATTGTTGGCCCTCTTTATGTCAGCATCTTAGTTATTTACGATTTTATATTCCGATATTAATATTCATGTTGAGCTATTCAATAGAATTCATTCATATTTAAGTTCTGAAGCTATTTTCTTGTGGCATCTTGCAATAAAGTCATCCCAGGAATGCAACTTAGCAATATTAGCAATATCATTTTAAAGTCGTTTACTTTAAAACATATGTCTGAATTGTCAATATTGAATGAGTCAGCTAAAATTAAATTAGTAGAAGAATTTTTCACAAAGTAAAAAAAACAAGATTTGTTTAGGAAGATTCTTGATCGAACCTCCAATTCCTTGTACTCCTATACTATTCAATTTTACCTTGTCCTAGATGTGAGCAACATAAAAGGACAATTTCATATATCTAAGCTAATCCGTCACAAATTACACTTTTTAGACCACACTCCATACGACAAAGAGTAACATAGGCTGCCTAATGCATACGCCATTCTCTTAAACATGACCTTGAACAACATCGGTAATCTTTTATATTCAAAATTAAATAATTCAAACTTTTTAAATCCCAACACCTGGATTGCTGTTATCATCAAAGTTTATCAAAGTTTTTGAATCTTTTGGCTGTAGTAATACTATGTATAACTAATATTGTTTCGTGGTACATTGACATTTTGTTTTCGACATAGGTATCTTGTCAATCAGTTACCAGCTAAAGTCCGTTTGAAGAGGTTTACTCTCCGGACGCTGGAACTCACTTAAGGCATGGGTGTATGTTACCAAAAGTAAAATTTCATTAAATATTAAACATCAAATATTAATAACAACATTATGTACAATCTTTGTTAACCTCATGTATTTTAAAGGGTTTTTACCCTAATATTTTGGTGGCTCAGGCATGTTAACCTGTAAGTATAACCATTTTGCTTTTTTAACCTTATTCAAAATTTTAAACCACGTTTGCTTTAATTAAATGGTTTATACCTATTTTAGGCATTTTTAACCTGATGGAATTATTATTCCGAAAACGTTCGTGTTATTGGATTTAGCCGTTTTAAGGGTTTTTTAAATATACCCATTTACAAAGATTTAACCTTATTTTATACTTAAATTGTGGCTTATTCTCAGAAAAATATCAATTGCATCAATATTCATCAAATATCTAGAGCTATAAGTAGTAAAACATTATTGATCGAGTATAGAAACACCCTGTGTAAGTAATATATTGCCGACAAATATTCATTATGTTTTCGTTAGATTTTACGTTATTGATTATTATATTAACAAATTGAATATTTCTTAATGAAAATAAAATAATGATGGAATCGCATTAGTCACACCAAAGCTGTTTTTTCAATTTACAACATCCCGTTTCTTCTCTGCAAACATCAAACAAGATTTTCGTTTCTATTAAACGTTTCAAAGGGATTATTTAATCAGCAATCCCCTTTATCACCATAAAAACTGTCGGGATCAATAAAATGGATTTTGTATTTGAACTCGGCACTCTGATAAATAAATAAAAAAAGGGCGTAAATGAACGAATTTACTTTTAGTCCTTGTTAGACTAATCTCTTGTGATAGCTAGAATCAGCGTAAAAGTGTTTTGCTTTTTGAATATTTATTGTAGATTTTATTTCCCCGAGTCCCTTCTTATTAAATTACGTTACCGTAACATTTCTGTTCCCTTGGGACTATTATATATATATATATATATATATATATATATATATATATATATATATATATATATATATATATATATTGAAATGATTTCAATATGTTAAAAAGGATACAACGTAAATGGATTTTTATATGAGTTTGTTGTTCATGAATTTCATGAAGCCATCACAATGTGGGTTCGACTCTGAAATAAAAGAGAGAAAAAGATTAGTAAATTGTTAAATAAATTAATTTTGACTTACCTGGTATAGTGTTAATAATTTCTGAATAGTATAGTTGCCTAGTGTATAGGTGAATCGTCCAAACCTTAAAAAAAACAAAAAAGAAGTATTCTTAAAAAAATATTTAAACATAGAAATTTTAATAAACGTCAGAAAACAAACTGTCAAACAAGTCTGTGGGAGCTAAATTAATAGGGGTTTTGTTAAATAAGAAATTACAATGATGTGGAGATGAAAAGAATAAATTGTATTAGCATTGTAATAGAATAAGTTTTATATCTGAACATTTTTTTTTATAAATTCCCAAATTAGATGTGATTAAAGTGATTATGAGAAAGTAATGTGGCTTGACAAATATGTCAAACAGGACAGTTTTATGGTTTATAAAAATAGAAGACGAAAAGAAAAAGAACGTCGGTTGCTGTTAGCAACGGATAATTTGGTTTTTTTGAGGACGCCGACGAGGATTTTTGGACGAAGGGGAGCCCTGAAACTGTGGAATAGGTCGGGAGTGTTTTTTAACTCGTCTAATTAGAATTTAGTTTTTCCACAGTTTCCACAGCAGAGATATTCAGAACTTGTTCCAGAGAGTAAGAGAAACAATTTGACTTATAAATTATATTGGAGTATAGAAATGTCATTTAAATTAAGAAAATTAAAATTCATGAATTAACATAATTGCGATAGGCGTTAAAAATTGAAAATATTAATGATCATTAAATTAAAAATACAATAGTACGTACCTTAACTTCCGAAGAGAGGATTGATATTCCAGTTTCACCGATTATTTGCGAGTAGTTAGTTTCCTTTAAAGAAATCAGAACTGTTTTAAAGTGAAGTTGGATAATAATTTTGGGGATCATTTGAAAATTTAATTATATTTGAATGCAAGTTTAAAGTCAGCGGAGTAAAGTGTTCAGTTTCTTTTTCTTTATAGTTCATTTAAACACTTTATAAAGTTGCAATATTTATTTAGTTTTTAGGTACTTGTAGAGAGTCTCCACATTTTGTAATAAATTTTTATTGTCACGACACTAACCACATTAAGATTTACACGATTCCTATTTTTGTAAATTTTTAAAGGCAACCCAAGTTGCAGACGAATTTTATTGTTTATATTAAATTTGTTCAATATTAATAAATAACGTGCTTCATTTGGGTTAATTCATCAAAAGTCTAAAGTAAATTTTGGTATATTATAATATAATATAATATAATATATTATAATATAATATATTATATATATATATATATATATATACATATGCATATATATATATATACATATTTATACATATATATATATATATATATATATATATATATATATATATATATATATATATATATATATATATATATATATAGACTCGTTGAGTCTATTATGGTTCTGTCTAGCGATGAACTCACTATCATAGCTATTGAATTCCACTGACTCAGGTTTTATCATGAAAACATTAATGTTATGGCAAATTATTTGTTGTATATGGACGATTTGAAGCTAATGACTTCCACTCGAAACCACTTAGATCAGATGCTAAAAACTGTAAAAATATTTTCTAACGATATTAGTATGCACGTCGGACTATAAAATGTCGTGCTTTGAATATAGTCAGAGGAAAGGTTCAGCCCGGAGCATCTAATATGTAAAATGACCAAATCAACGAGGCTATGGGTGAAAATGACATGCATACATTTGTAGCAGTAAAACAAGCGCTAAAAATTAACCACAAACAAATGAAAATCTTTTTTTTTTTTTTTAATTATGTTTATTTACAATCTACATCCAAAAGAGTATTAAGTAAATGTGATACAGGTTTTGTGCGTGAAGGGGAGACATCCAATGATGTCTCACCTTATTCTACTTTGGTTTAGTTCTGAAGAAGGTCTTGGGGCCAGGTTCTATGTAACCTTCTTGTGGCTGGTCCATTGTTGTATAGTTCCCATACTAGCTCATTTTTGTGGTGAATGGTACGTTCATTTTGTGACTCCGTGGCTCGATGAATTTCTTCTCTGATGAAAGGAACCTTTAAGTCATAATGGAGTGTTTGGTTACTTACGTACCATGGCGCATCCACTATCGATCTTAGTACTTTAGACTGGAATCTTTGGATAATATTCAGTGACGTTGGCTTTGCACAGCCCCATAGGTGTAGTCCGTAGAACCAGATAGGTTTGAGTATGGCTTTGTATAGAAGAATTTTGTTTTGGATGTTAAGTTTTGATTTACGTCCAAGAAGCCAATACATTTGCCGGAATTTTAAGTCGAGCTGCCTTCTTTTGGTCTGGATATGTTTCTTCCAAGTGAGTCGTTGGTCAAGATGGAGGCCAAGGTATTTAGCGTCTGTTACTGTTGGTATTCTTATATTTTCTACCCTAACAGGTGGGCATATATTGTGTCGGTTGGTAAATGTTATTTGAGTTGATTTTGTTTAATAATAAGTGACTCAGACTTTCTTGTGTGGATTTACCTTTTCTAAAATCAAACTGAGTTTTTGGTAATAGGTCGTTCTTTTCTAACCAAAATTCCAGACGGTTTTTAATAAGTCTTTCGTATGTTTTAAGTATACATGAAGCCAGCCCTATTGGATGGTAAGAATCCCAATTATTTAACGATTTTCCGGGTTTCAAGTTCGGAAGAATAGTATAAACGTGCCAATCGTCAGGAATCTTTATGCGCCGTGACCAAATTTCATTGTATATATTCAGAAGCACAGTCTTACCAATTTTTTAAAGATTTGATAGCATCGAGTAATGGATTTCATCAGCACCTGGTGCTGAATTTGAATTTTTCTTTAACGAAAAGTAAAGTTCAGTGTCAGAAAATGGTTTGATTAAGAAGCGGATTTGTTCTGGATAATCGTATTGCGCATTCAGTTGTAGATCAGGAATTACTAATTCTGCAAACAGTGGAGTGATATTTTGGTGGAACTCGTCTATCCATGAAGCTTCCGACAATATTATAGCAACTTTGTTCTTAGTTTTTCTATTTTTTAGTCTTTTAACTTTTGACCATACATCTTTAATGGGAACCGACCTATTTAAGGACTTGACATAATCTCTCCAGCTATTTCTTTTAGCTTGTTTAGTGATCTTCTTCGCTTGGACATCAACTTTTTTATACTTGAGTAGGTTTTCTTGGTTAGGATTATCTTTGAATATACAAAAACTTTCCCGTCTTCTTCTGACTGCTTCCTCACATTCTAAATCCCACCAGTATTTTCCTCTGGAATTTGTTTTTTTTTTTTATTTTAAATTTGGGGATGCAGTTGTATTTATATTGTGCAAAAATTTTTCTATAGATGTTATGAAATTGTTCCATTGTTGTAACGATAATTTTACTCCTGGAGGAACATACATCGAAATGTTACAGTGAATGATTTAAACTTATTTAATGGCTACTTTATTGATGTTGAATAATTTGACTTTCATGGTGACTTTCTCATAATACAGATTTAAGTTTATTAAAATTGCCGAGCTACCACCGACAGTTGCTGAAAAGCGGTCGTCTCTGACAATATTATATCCGTGAAAGTTAATATAATTTTCTGGTTTAAATCTAGTTTCTGATAATAATGCGATATCAACTTTCTGGTCTTCTAGTAGGTGAAGGAGATTTTCTCTATTAGAGTTAGCCGATCTACAATTCCATTGACAAATTACCAAACTATTCATTATTATATGAGAGAGAACTTAAAACTGTTTGAATTAAATTTATTAAAACTGATTTTTCTAGGATTTCAAAATTTTTGTGATTCGTATTAGAAATTATACTTATAACTATATTTGATATTAGTTCTGTTAATTCTTTAGGAGATTCATGTATTTTGGATCCTTGTTCTGCATTAAATGTAGATTGATAAGAAGATGATTTGAAAATGCCACCAGGTCTGTTGGACATGGGGTTTAACTTTATTATTTTTTGATGTTCTATTGCTATTGGGTCTTGCTTGGGTATTGCTATTGGCTATTGCGATAAAAAGAGGGGTTGTTTAAATTTTGGAGGTTTTATTATTGTATATCTGTTTGAAACTGTAAGGTGGGCGAGCCGGTTAGGGGGTAAGGGGGATGTGGACTATTGAGTAGAGGAATATGAAAAGGATGGAGCGTTTATATTTGGGATTTGATGTGAATTTATTGAGGAATTATTATCTATTATCGATGCATAGGTTACTTTAGTAAATAATTTAAGCGTTTCTTTGAAAGACAAGCTGTTTTCAGACATGTAATGTTTTATTTTTTTTTGACGGTCAAATTCTGGACATAACTTCCATTCGTTAGTGAAGTATTCACCTTAACAGGAGAGACATGTTTTATTAAAAGATGATAAAGAACAAGAAACGGAAGTGACTCATGACATTTAAGACATCTAGGGTTGCTTTTACATTGCTTACTTATGTGTCCATAGCTATAACAGTTGTAGCAAATAATTACTTTTTGCTGGTATTTTTCTACATTATGTAAAACATGGTTAATTACGATATATTTTGGTATATTTTGACATTTGAATGATACAAATACCGATTTTGTAGGTTTAAAAACTACTTTATCATCTGTTACTATTTTTCTCTTTATTCTTTTTACATAATCCACCGAGAATTTACAATGATGATCAAATTCTTTTATTTTATCCTTAAGATATTCTTCTGATATATCTGATTCCATATCCCTAACTACACCTAATTTAAATAATTGAAATTTCGGAATATATGCAATTACATTTTTTTGAATTTAGAAGTAATTAAGGTATTTGCACTAGCATAGTTTTTAAATGTTATTCTAATAGGGTTGCGTCCAAATAAATCAATTTTTTTAATATAATTATCAATTTCCGGGTGTACGGTAAATCATATTTCACCTATCTTAACTGCATTTAATTTGCCTGTAAAATTTTTGTTGTTGTTAAGAAATTACATCACACACGGCCACCAGAGGAAATGGTAAAATACTTACAAAAACGACAATATAAAGCCATTAAAGCTGAGAAGAAATTCAAATGGAAAACTAAAAAACCACTAGATATGTTCATCCTAACATTTAGACAGGATAAAGATACAAATAAAATTTACGGCATAATAGACATACTTAGTACGAGAGTTGAAATCGAGCCATTAAGGAGTTCCAGATTAGTCCCACAATGTAAAAGATGCCAGGCTTACGGACACACGTAGAAATACTGTAAAAAGAAGCCAAGATATGTAAAATGTATTGGTAAACACCTTACTAAAGATTGCCAAAAACCACCAGAAGATAAACCAAAATGTGTTCATTGTGGAGAAAACCATCCTGCCAACTACCGCGGATATTATGTAGCTAAAAAATTACAAACAACAAGAAACGAGAGAACAAACAAAGACAATATTATAAAAGCGCCCCATAGTTATTGAAAGCAAAAAAACTAAAAACGGCAGAGGTCAGTGAAAATAGAAGTTACAGCGATGTAACAAAGAATGCAAGGAGACATGCATTATCGTAACAAAAAAAAAGAAACTGATATTACATTAAAAATAATATTGGAAAAGCTCACCAAGATTAATGACAAAATAACTCAAATCGATATCAGAGTGCAAATGCACCCGACTAACAATACCAACTGGGGCTCTAGGCTAACTACAACTAAAGGAAAAAAACTATTGTCAGCTGTTAAGGAACAAAAAGGTGAAGTAATCTCTACTGGTAGACCAACATACTGGCCTACCGATAGGAACAAAATTCCAGACCTGAGGGATTTCTTTATTTACAAAAATATCTCAGCTAACTATTTGGATATCAATGACGGCTGGGACATGAACTCTGATCACTCACCGATAATTTTAACTATGAGTGATACAGTGATTAAAAAGGAGTTTAATCCAATGTTGACTAATAAAAAAACTGACTGAGAGAGCTTCAAAATAAACCTTGAACACAAAATTAATCTTGCTGTGCCATTGAGAAACACGAGGCAACTTGATGACGAAATAGAAGTTTTTATAAAAAATATCCAACAGTCAGCTTGGAAAAATACTCCCACAATAACTTCTAGAACAAAAGGGAACAACTATCCAAAAAAAATCAGAGAACTCATAGTAAAACAAAGGAAGTTAAGAAAAAAATGGCAGCAATACAGAGCTCCACGAGAGAAAACTAGTCTAAATAATGCTACACAAAAACTAAAAAGGGAGATACAGAATATAAAAAATTTAATAATTATTTCTTTTTTAAGTAATTTAACAGCTGACCAGATTACAGATTAATCTTTATGGAAGGCAACAAAAAGAATGAAGAGACCAATTATTTATTCTTCTCCTATCAAGTTGGAAAACGGCAACTGGGCTAGAAGTAACGAACGGAAATCAGAACGATTTGCAGATCATTTAAAAAGCACGTTCAAACCCAACGACAATGATGGTGAAGAACTAAGAAGAGAAAAACCATTCCAAACTAAAGAAAGAATAACGTTGACATCACTTAGAGAAGTATCAAGAGAGATAAAAGAGAATATAAATCCTAAGAAAGCTCCAGGATATGAGCTCATAAAAGGAAAAAAATCTACCAAGAAAAGCTATAGTTAAGCTGACACACCTCATAAATGCTGCTTTTAGATTGAGATATGTTCCCAGACTCTGGAAAGTAGCCGAAGTAATTGTGATCGCCAAACCAGGTAAATCTCCTAATGAAGTAACATCCTATCGACCAATATCACTCCTTTCTGTGATGTCAAAACTATTTGAAAAACTTCTATTTTAAAGATTAAAACCAATAATAGAAAGAAAAAATCTTATACCAAATCATCAATTTGGTTTCAGAAATCAACATTCCACTATAGATTAAGTTCGCAGAATAACGAATATAATAGAAAAAACATTAGAAGAAAATAAACTACAATCTTCTTAGATGTAGCACAGGCGTTTGATAAAGTCTGGCATGACAGTTTAATCTATAAACTAAAAAGTTTCATGTCTAACAGTATTCAGAAATCTTGAAATCATACATTGCGAATAGATATTTCAGAGTAAAACAAAAAGAAGTGTACACCGACTTAAGGGAGATCAAAGCTGGCCTGCCACAAGGAAGTGTCTTAGGTCCGGTCCTGTACCTATTGTATACGTGTAACATTCCAAAACTAGAACAAAATACTATTGCCACCTTCGCAGATGATACAGCCACACTAGCGATAGGAGACACTAGTGAAGAAGCGACTGATAAGTTGTAACTATCATTAAATCAAATATATAACTGGACCAAAAAATGGCGAATAAAATTAAATGAGACTAAATCTGCACATACTAACTTTAGAATTAAAAAAATAGAAAATTTCCCAGTTAAAATAAATTATACCCGAATTCCTTATGCAACATCAGCAAAATACTTGGGCATCACCCTAGACGCGAAGCTGCGCTGGAAAGTCCATGTCAAAAAGAAAAGAGGGAAGCTTGATATTAGATATATAAGAAATTGTATTGGCTGATTGGAAAAAATTTAACATTATCAATTTATAATTAATTATCCATCTACAAGCAAGTACTGAGGCCAGTATGGGTATATGGGTGCCAACTCTGGGGCTGTAGCAAAGCTAGTAATCTACATATTATCCAGAGATTTCAAAACAAAGTACTGAGAAACATTTTTGATGCTCCTTGGTATATCTGTAACAGCAACCTCCACCAGGACCTGGGTGTGGAAACTGTGATCGAAATAATCAAGAGAACAGCAGCAAGTCACGAGCAGAGACTGCATAGTCATGTGAATGTCCAGGCAATCCAGCTTCTTGACAACACTGAACTAAAGAGAAGACTCATAAGGACAAAACCATTTGAGCTAATGTAAATGTGTAACAGTTTAGTGTAAAAAGCAGAGTACAGTGCTGTGAAGTTATTGCATGTTAGTTGTAGTGCATTAGTTAATAGATAAAATAAGACTAAGCCATAGGGTAAGCCCTTAGATTTAAGTATTTGCTGTTATTAGGTTAGGTCAGAAAATAACTGCTAATTGGTCATTTGTGACCAGATAGCAGTATACAAACACCGCACAGGTGTTAATAAAAAAAACTTTTGCGTTAAGATGTTAATTTCGTGATTTTCGTTCATATGTAAGACTTCATCTAGTTGTTGAAAAACTCATTTTAGTTATTTCTTTGGCTTCACTATGGTCACTCTAGTGTACATAAGATATTTGTTTTAACTTTTCCAGTCAGTAGAATGACTCTTTTAGATAGTGGAGCCAAGTTGTTTACAAAGTTCTTTACAGAGATGCGTAAGCTTTCTCGTATTTGGATTCAAACTTGATTTTTTTGGTTCGAATCGCTGCCATGACTACACGAGTTATAAATTGTTTTTCCGCTGGTATAGATTGATCTGGTTCCTTCTCATCGCAATTCTTTTATGCTTAGAATTTTTATATTTCCTATATTCATCTTCTGATTTTGATTTTCTAGTCTGTTTTCTTTCAATAAGCTTCTGACATTATGTACAGAAATTTTGTGTAGGTACCTAGTCTAATTGAAAGCAGATGATTCCCTATACCTCCATCAGCATACAGGCAAAATCTTCTAAAATCTAAAAATATACCAAGCATCTTCTTCTTCGTGTGCCCTTTCCTCATCGGAGGTTCGCATATCTTATATTCAAGTCATATTCAGCTAGTAGTATTATTGTATACGTGAAAAATTATAAAGGCAAAATGTCTAACTTATTTTTTGAACATTGTTTATATGTAGGTAAATATATAGATATTTGTTGGTTACAGTTATTTTTAAATAAAAAGATAAATATTCAATTAATATTGTATACTGTTAGATAAACATAATACGAATATGTGTAAATCAACGACTTAGGTAAATATAATACGAATATTTCTAAATCAATGACTATATTAATCAATCTAATCACGTTGAATTTATCAACCACAGAGTTAAATTAAATTATTATCGGTCAGATCAATACCTTTGTACATAAAGTCTTTATTGTCTTTATTGGTAACCAATCCCGTTTGAATTATGTATAATAGCTTGTAAGTCCTTTATTCTATTCTACTAAATAATTTTGTTAGGTATCAACGTGAACATATTTACCACTACATGGACTAATTTATAATCAATGCCAAATAATGTAAATTTGAGACGGCCAGATATATTTACTCTAATATAGATTTTAGTTATTGTTATATAACATGTATAACATATATAATATATATTGTAATAATAATTAAATATACAACAAATTAGCATAGTAATATTATGATGTTTAATTAATAAACTTACATAAGTAGTGGTTAAAGAAATAATTTATAAGTCATATACTACCAAATATTATTAAAAAATAATTATATGAGGTTATTTTTGAAAATTTACCTTAGGATTAAGTTTTTAAAAGTTCTTTATTTTATTTTATTCTATAAATAAATATATTTAAGTAAGTCTTGTGTAGGTATAGGCAACCAAACATACACTGTGTTCTTGGACATTTAGATAGGAAGTAGGGTTATTTATTATTTGGAATTTTAATTTAAAAATTATTACGGATGTAAAATAGTGATAATATAGTAGTTTAAGATATTTAGTTCATATATATAATAGTGAATTCTGATCTGAAAGCCTAAATGTCCATAAAGTTTTTACTAGAATTTTCTGAAAAATGTCAATACACAAGACAGTTAATCCTATTTGCATAGTAGAGGATTCCAGAACTTTCATGTATGGATGAGATGAAAAGTTTAGAACATGATTTCTTTCCCGATAATTCTGGAACCCTGAAAAGATATATAAACGATGTAATTTGAAGCAAAGGGGGATTATTAAGTTAGTTACAGGGGATTATTAAGTCAGTTACATGGGATTATTGAGTAAGTTACAGTTGATTCGTGAAGTTAGTAAAGTTAGAAGATCATTAAGTTACAGTAAGTCATTAAGTTACAGTCAATTATTCAGTTACAGTCAATTATTAACTGAATTAGTTAGAAGAATTTAAGAATTAAGTTACATTAAGTCAGTCAGTCAGTTACAATTGATTAAGTGAGAAGAATTCATGAAGCGATTAAGTTAAATTAAGTCAGAAAAAAGGATTAAGTGAAAAGAAGTCAGTCAGTCAGGTACAATTAAGTCATTAAATTAGATTTATCAAGAAAGTTAGTTCAAGACAGTTATAATAAAATTAAATAAGAAGAAAAGATTATCTTGGAAGAATTCATTAAGTCAGATACAGTTGGAGTTGGTATATTATATGGAAATTACAAGAATTTTAAATTATAATATCTATATGCAATTTCCCAAATACAAGGATCACCGAGGCTGATTAAGAAGATATTTAGTGGTGATTATAAATTTGATTTTGGAAAACTTTAGGCATTCATGATAGAAAGGTAACAAATTTTGTTAAGATAATTTAATAATTGTAAGAATTTAAAATTTTAGATAGGTTGTTTTAAATTTATATTGTTTATATTAGATATATGTCTGTTTCATAATAGTTATAATAAAGATAATTTAAAAAAGTACTTACAAACTAACTCTTTGAGAACCGCGATAAAAAGCCTATACTCATATATTTTCTTTTAAACACTCATTGCTCATACACAAATCAAAACATCATAACAATTTATATATATATATATATATATATATATATATATATATATATACATATATATTGTTATGATATGTAAAATCGAGAAAAATATTGATTTGCTTAAAATATTTCAAAGTTCAAAAACATTAAAATAATTCAGATAAGTCAAACAATAAACTACAAACATTTCAAAGAATGAAAGTCTTTTAATTTTGGATTACCTGTTTTTAACAAAACGTGAGATATGCATAAATTATTTTCTTTGTTAAAATATATTTGTATGACGTGAATAAGCTTAAGTAAAATAAAAGACAATTGAACCGGGTTTTCCAAATACATTAGTGCAGTGATTAAGGACAATAGAATAGATTTTAGAAAGATAGGTTTTTGTTAGTTTTTAAGAATTGTAGAAAAATATTATTTGTAAATAAGTTTTAGGAAATTTTATAATTATAGGTAAAAATTTGTTTGTTATCGAAATGCAGAAATGGGAGATGGATTACGCATTTTGATTGGATGAAATTGAAAAAGGTGGGATGATTGGTTTGAGAATGAGTCGTTAGTTAGTTTCGGAAGAAAGAAAAGATAGTCAGTTGGTTTTCCAAGTGTGTAAGACTGACAGTCATTGTTATCTGGTGGTTCCCGAGAGGTAACAAGCAGTAGTGTTGAATGTTAGTGAGTTTTTGTGGAGTTAGTGTATCTGACAGAAGCTGAAGCAGCAAAATATTGTAAGTCATATTTTTCTACTTATATTCCAAGAGTCACTGTTCAGGCCAACGAGAGATTCAGTTTATCGTAAAGAGAAGATATTCCAAGAGTCATTTTTCACTCGGGCCAACGAGAGATTCAGTTTATCGAGAGGAGAAAGGCTATCATAATTTGAATGATTCGTGGAAGGAGATCATTAAGGACGATATACTTGCAACAATTTGTTGTAAGATTGCTGATTACCTAGGGAGCTGCTAAGAATAGATAATATAGGCTACCAGGAACAAGGATTTGGACCACTCATCATCAGAGAGAGATCGTTTTGTTTTTCTGCAGTTTTTCTTTTATTGATAACACAATTTTTACAATTACTTTAGAAAAGATATAAATTTTTGATTAGGAGATTTAGAATAATAATTGGGATTTTGAGACTTAAACGAATATCGTTTATACCATTCATTTTGAAGGTTCACGTACGTAGAACAAAATTTTAAGAATCATTATATGAGATATTGTTATTGAAAACATTTGAGTGTGAATTTTATTTCATTATTTTTTATTTCAATATATAGTGTTATATCATATGTGTTTTTTATTATTCCGGTATTCTTTGGACCTTACCTTTCACATGTGAAGCATAGATATTGAAGCACGAATTTAACCCTGAGATAAGAGAATTAAAAAGTGTGATAGAGTCATAATCATATCATTTAAATAATTTTTAATTAATTAATTAATTGATTAGCTAATTAATTGCTTGGCGCACCAAGACTTTAAATATCACAATAATATATAGGAAATGGAAAAGGATAATGCGAGTGAATACTAAAAGTAAAAAATAATTGCATGTCTCGCAAAACAGAAAACCAAACGTTTCAACGTTTGGCATTCATTTTCCCAGGTAGTTATAGCTTCCTTCGTGGTTGGTGTTAGTTGTTGCCCTGGAAACCATCAGAGTCTTCTAACTCTAATGCCACAAATTGGTTGCATTGCTCCTGTAGTGATCGTTTTCCAAGTTAATATGCTCCTTTTCTAACTTGGCTGCACGGTACTGAAGACGACCAATAGTCAGAAATATGTATATACGGTTGCCTTCCAACTATATACCATTTTTGGTTTTTTGTTTTGCGAGACAAGCCATTACTTTTTACTTTCGCTTGTTCAAAAATGAAATTAGAATCAGAAAACATTGTATAAAACTAGTACAAAAATATATAGAATACCATGCGAAAATTGTGATAAGTCATACATCGGACACACATCTAGTAATCTACTAGGTAGACTAACATTACGTAAAAGTAATAAGAAATAATAAAAATACGTGCGTATTAATAGATCATAGATATTAAGACGGTGCAAACCAAATAAATAAAAGAGAATTCTTTGAATTGGTATCCATAAATAAATATCAATGCGTTAATAAAAAAACTGATATTGATAAACTAAGCAATGTCTATAATTAGATTCTGTCTTATGAAAACTAATACTATAATTCCCTAATATTAAGTTTCCTGACTAAATTGAAAAAATTTTAAATATTCATATTTGGCGCCATTTTGTACGCCACCATATAATAATCGAAAGCTAGTTATCAACAATAAAAAATTTAATATACAGAAACGCGTGTGTTTCTGACATAAATCAAACATTATTATCAATCATGTTTCCTACAAAATTAATTAAAATTAAAATATTTTTTTCTATAGCTATTGTTTAAGTGTAGCTATAACTGTTTTGAGTAGATAAAGTATCACTTTAACCGCAAGGGTAGATAAAGTGACACTTTAACAGCAAGAGTAGATAAAATGTTTTAACTTTTTTTTATTCAATAAAATTTACAAATTCAAACATATTAAGGATTAAAAACAACTAAAATTTTACAATTAACATTATTAGAAATATCTATTTTTGGAGCATCACAACTTGTACTCGTTGTTGGTACTCGTGCTTATACACTTTATTCGAGGTACTGGATTGATTTTCTGGTCCGCCAAGTATACCCTTGGATACAGCAATCTTATTGCTTATTGTCTCTTCAATGTAAGATTCTGCAACAGATTTCCATCCACCTAAACGTTTAACTTTTACTAGATCAGCTCCAGAATTTGCGAACATAGTAGCTGAAGAACGACGGAAACAATGCCTCGTGTACATTTCTGAATTTGCAAGTTTCAAAAAATCTGCAATCTTCTTTTGGATATTATATATTGTTAATCCCTACCGGTTAAGTAGTTCACTTATGCTGTCGGTAATTTACAAAAAACTTTCAATGAGGTACGTTTTTGGGGCGCAAGGCAATAGATTTTCTCACAATTTCCAAGAAACTCAGTCCAATATTCTTGTCAGTAATACAGAACGACTTTTGCTGGTTGGTTTTAGTATCAGATAATGATAGATGATAATGATAGTATCAACGATTTTCTGTCGTTCATGTTTAACACTTCTAACTTGTACATTTCATCGGACGTAGTCGCTTCATGCACACCAAAAATAGCAATAACCTTCATCAACATATAGACGTCGTCAGGAGCTTCTGTCAGAAATTTAATAATGTCATCTGACTCCAGGCTTTTGGACTTTTTAGCTTTGTATCCTTCATTCAGGTTTTTTAGTAAGGCCACAATTTTCATTCACCAACAACGTACGCTTCAGCATCGAATAATACGACCATAATGACGATGGCATCGCTTTCTTCGACTTTTTAGAAAAATATGCTAGAAGTATTATTTCACTTACGCCATTAATATTCTTAATGCTTTTCCACTTTTTAAAAGACTGGTATTCTTTCTCATACATCATCCTAGATTTTTGTGGCAACAATAAACTTTCTGGTTCCAACGCTACATGTTCTACATTTGATGGCAGGTTTTCTTTTTCTTGTGTCAAGTCTTTTCCGTACATTTTGTATTTATTCACTTTGTACACAAAACGCAACAATATTATCCGCAAAAACCAAAACGTAACATTTGTTTGACATTTGTTGACAGAGTAATTCATATCCCCAGCAAGGGAGCAACACAATTGCGATTTTGGTGCTAAAAATTACAATTTTCTTTGAAATTCTATTTTTTACCTGAACTTGAAGTCTTGCTATAGAAAAATATGTATTGCACACGACGATAAAATACGCATTATCTTCTCGAGCATAATTAGCGACTCGACTGACGTCTCGACGCTAAAAAACGCTCTCGAAGATAAAGTACAATTTTATCGTCTTGTACAATAAATAACTAGTAATTAGATATATACTTTAAATAAGTAAAGTTTAATGTTTTGAGAATTTCAAAATTTAATGGATTACCCTCATGTTGTAACTTTTGGTGCTAGTTTTATACAATGTTTTTTAATTCTAATTTAATTGTATTTACTGATAAAATAATTATAACCATATTTTAGGATATCTAGAAGGAGCGAATAAATTTTGCGAAAGCTAGATAAAAGAACAAAGAGTTTTACTTATCCTACGCTATTAGTGCCTGCAACCTCAAAATAAAATTTTAGTTTACATAACGTGTCAGTCAATAATACCTAACTATCCATTGTACCATTGTACCATAAGTGACAAACATTGTCATAATAGTTAGTTAATGCAACAAACAGTTATTATAAAGATGGAAGTCACAGCGCTTATTGTCGAGGCAGTCACACATTTCTTACTGCTCCTCACCAGCAACTGCTGTAGTGAGTTAATCAAAAATAAAACTCTTGTACCAAGCAAGGCGTGGGCCAGATTTTTTTTTTCAAACAAGTTTGTGACATCTTTGTCTTTTCTTTGGTTAACACATGAGATAGTGAAAGTTCCTGCAATTCAAGTTCTTGCAAGCTCACTTGTTTAAGAATGTTTTTCCCTTTCTTTCTCACAGATATAAAAGACTCTTTTATATCTTAATCTAATATTTTAGTAAGACTTTCCTATTCCATTTGTTCGGAGGTGTTCAATATCTTGTTTTTTCTGGTAGCATATTATAATTCTCTTTCGTTCACTAGTTTATTGGATGCCCTTATAGTATTCACTTAGCTTCTTAGTATCAGGAAGTGATCAATCTTCTCCTGGTGCTCTTGCCGTGCATATACCACTGCAGATTGCATGGTATTTCTGTAAAATTAGGTGTTTTTTCGCAACTGCTTTTTTGCTCTTTTGCACTTTGGATTTATATTTTGTGTGTTTTTAAAAAATTATTCAGTGTTTTCAGGACAATATTGTTTTTATTTTGAGTAACACAACCATCGCTATACAACTTTATTACAGAACAGCCGAAAAAATTAGCTTTTTTCAAATAGTTATAGAGAGCCGATGATATTTTCGCACAGTCTTTCCTGCCTGCTTTTCTCTCCAAGCGCAGACCATGTGGTTTTGAGTTTTTAGATCAGCAATATAAAAGGTATAAAACCAAAGTTGTCTCGCGTAATAATCTTCTTGAATCGGACTTTTTGATAGTGACTGAATTTGTTGAAGATCAAAGTAAAGGTTAACAGAATGAGAAACATCCCATAAAACCGCCTTTGCTCTTCTTCAATGGATCTGCTTTTTAACCATTAGCGGCGCCTTTCAGCAGACTGTTCTGGTGCACTTTTAATTTATTCTTTTAAAAGATAGCACGTACTATAAGCATCGGAGGCAGGTGACTTAAAACCTATGTTAATATTTTACCTACTTTACTAATACTTAAGATATAATCTTAGTCACCTCCTCTTTTCCGTTCAACAGCAAACACAATATGCACTTATTTGGCTATGTTTTTATTGTAGTTTCTTCAATGTAAGTAACAGTGCGAAAAAACTTTAAATATACAAAAGTTTAAGCACCGTAGACAGTTGGAAAAAAGTATTGAGTACTGAGTACTTTCACTCAGGTTCAAGTTTTTTCTTTTTGTTTTTGTTTACCGACCTAGCTCTATGTCTTTTAATTTGTGTTGTATGAATTAGACTGGCAATTATATTGTCTTATATTTTCTCGTCTGGAACTTTATAAAACTCTTCTTTGAAAATGCTGATATAAATAGGCCGTATTTTTACGCACGTCAAACTTTTATCGATGTGCTTAAACGGTACAAAAACAAGGGCTCTTTTAGGAGTTACATACTTGGTAATTTGTCCACTTTTCCTTTTTCCTCCTCTAACTCTTCTCTTTCTAATCCCATCATTTCCTTCGCCAACACTTGTACCTCCATCAGCCTTAACCATTATTCTTTTAATAAGAAAGTAATTACTGATTGTTTTTAAATACTTTGACAATAAACCCTTACGTAACCTCAAATTTGTTAGCCTCACTGAGTCAGCTGAGTGGCAGTTGTAGAGCTCCTATTGGTTAGTTGGAAATAAGTTGGTTAGTATGGACCAATAAGTGAAAATAAGTTGTTTTGTATGTAAAGGTGGTTTTTAACATGCTTTTACCATGTGTAATAATTTTTTTCGTGAATCAAATAAACTAAACTACTTTGGCTACAACAGAACAATGCTTTTGCACATCTAACTCAAGTTTGATTTGTGTGTGATTTAAGCATGTTTGCATGTTACCTCCTCATATATATATATATATATATATATATATATATATATATATATATATATATATATATATATATATATATTGGGTTTAGTAGTCAATATATTGACCTTTAAGTAAAGCTCTTTTAGGTTTGTTAAGCTTTCGAGTTTATTTTACTCTTTTTCAAAACATACTAAAAATTAACATAAAAAATTTACATTAGAAAAATGTAGTTCTTATGTCTTCAATAGGGTTACCCTTGTGAGAATTGTCTTTTAAAATTAGCAAAATTTTACATTTTGTCATTATGTCATTAACATAATGACATTAAATTTGATTTACTTTTTATTTCTGTCAAAACTTATTACTAAGGTTTCCATATCTCTTCTATTTTTATATTTATTTTAGGTGAGTTTGACAGAGGAAGTGTCTATGTTTATGTTTTGAAAAAGAGTAAAATAAACTCGAAAGCTTAGCAAACCTAAAAGAGTTTTACTTAAAGGCCAATATATTGACTACTAAACCCAATATATCCGTATATATTACTCACATAGTCACTAAAGCCCTTTCTAAGAATATATATATATATATATATATATATATATATATATATATATATATATATATATATATATATCTTTATATATAAAAAGCTCGTGCCACGATATTTGTTTAAACTGATATTCAAAAACTACTGAACCGATTTCAATAAAATTTTGCAAAAGTGTATTTTTGGTCCAACTTAGTAGATAAGATATTTTCTATCTCGATGAATTATTTTTTTTTATTGTAAGTTCAAAATGTTGTATACGACTTCACCTCTACAGTTTTAGTTCATTTGATGCATTTAGTTATAAAGTATCATCAAATGATGCGTAAACACGATTGAATTGATATGACTGATTTTTATTTTGAAATATTTATTAAAAGTTCTAGGAAGGTCTTATGGGTGAAAAAATATATCTTGGTTTATAGAAGCAGATGTAGTCTATAGTTCTGGAGTTTTTAATATCAATTGTGTGACCTGTATGAATATGGTGTTGATCTAGAGCTGAAATTGAATCGAAATTGCGGACAGAAATGGACATATACTTCATCTAATTGACTTACTGTTGCACCTCATCCGCGTCATAGCCCGTAAGATCACATGATACTAATACGAAATATGTAGGCGATAGATGTGTTCTTTTTTAGAATCACTTTGCCGAGTATATATCGAAATATGTCTAGTGGCATTATAGCCACTAGACATATTTTATTATATAACCGTAGTAATATTATTTAAAGATTTATATTAATGTTAACTAAAAGAAATACACAATAATATGAGGGGTATAGTTACAAAGTGTACAATATCCATATTTCACAAAAATTGAGTTAGATGTCGCATGCCGTCGAGTTTCTAGCCCTGAATCGCAATAATAGAAAATCTCTTTTCAAAATAGACATTATTCAATGAATTTTGAAGGCACAAAATTAGACTTCAATTCAAAACGTACAATCTCCAATAACATTAAATTTTCAAACCGTTTAATCTCCTATCCAATATTTAAAATCAAAGTGTACAATCTCCAGTATTTTTTTCTTGTTTTTAGTGGCGAATTTTTGAAAGCGTTCAATATCGTGTACAGACTTGTTAATACAAATTTCACGCTAAAAACGTTCTTTTTACGTTATTAGGTTAGTTGTTACAACGATTGTTAGTTGCATGTGATTTGGGAAGCAGCAAAGTTTGTTTACTAACGTAGTATCGTATTTTTTAAATTTTTAAGGCTGTTTTATCGGTGCACCAAAATTTTTTCTCTGTTATTTACCGACGAAATGTCTCGAAATTTGGACATGTTATACGAAATTATGTTGCCTTTAAACTGATGGTTTTACTTTTTTTATTTTTTTGAATTTTCTGTTGAAAAATTGGATTATACTGTTTAACGTTCTATTATAACCAAACTTTTCACGCCCATCAGTTGAAAGAGTTTTTTTTTCTGTAATCGTTGATTCTTTTTTCACCTTTCTGTGTCCAGTAATAATCGAGAAAAGCGTATTCAAACTTTGAAGAAAATTGCTAAAAAATACTGAAATCTAATAGTGAAACGTGTTCCTCATCATTGTCGCTGAGATTGATCGTTATCGCATTAGTGACGTCAAATCACATGAGCGTACGGTACGGTCTTATTTTTATTTCTCTATGGGTACGGTCAGTTAGTTCGCTTGAATTAGAATCCATTTTAGTTCTTTCATTCTTGTATTTTCTTTATCAACTTGCTTAGTTTTTACAGTTTACAGTATTCTTATTTATTTTGAAAACATTGAAATTATTTAGTTTACGTGTATGTTAAGTAATATATTATTAGTTTAGTGGTATAAGTTAAAAGTTCTTTAGTTTACGCGTATTTTTAAGTATTACATTAGGTTAGTGATATAAGTTATAAGAGACAAGATAAAAAATGAGTCCCAGTAAACGTCCTATGTCAAGGAAAAGGAGAGCAATTGCACTGCTTTAGTATTTATTATTTATATTACAACCGTTTTTAAAAGCTTTTATTTAACTATATATATATATATATATATATATATATATATATATATATATATATATATATATATATATATATATATATATATATTCAAGGTTTGAATAATCATTCTCCATTTTCATGCAACTTTTCTAATATGGAGATTATCAAAGAAAAAATGGACGGATTGATAAGTACATTGACTTTTAAATGTCAAATGTGGAATATTGAAAAGGAGATAGCAACATAGGATTCTGGTAACAATTCACTGAACTTGAATGGTTCTGGTTATTCAGACATACAGCAGCAGCACGCTGCATTAAATATACCTGTGATTTCCTACAGGCAGTATGCAAAACATACGGAAACAGTTGCAGATATCATCGGCCAAACACTTTGTGATTCCTTAGAAGAGGCTGGACGGGAGAAATTAGCTTTAGCCAAAGAAATTGGTGAAGTAGATTCCGACAGAAATGGGTTAATAACCGTTATAGCTGATGGTGCTTGGTCAAAAAGATCGTATAAAGTAAACTACGATGCTTCTTCAGGTGTAGTACCTGACGTTGTAAAATTTATTAAATTAGTACCCCTTTGATGGATAGGACATGTAATTAGGCGAGATGAAGATGAAACGATCAGAAAAATTTTCGACCGAAGAGGACCAGTGGGAAGACGATCCAGAGGAAGACCAAAACTTAGGTATCAAGATAACATAGAGGATGATCTAAAATCCATCGGAGTTAAAGCATGGAGAAAGTTGCCAGAGGCAGGGGCGAATGGAAGATTGTTCTGAAGAAGCCTTTGGCTCATGACGAGCTGAAATGCCACTGATATGATGAAATAAACTATCCACGATTTGTGTTTTATTCATCACTTGGATACTTTTCTTATGTAACTGCAACCTATAAATATATTAAAATAATGTATATTCCATTCAGAGAACTTTTTCCTCGCAGTGCGTCGCCTCGAAATACTTGCCAGATAAATACATTTACTATTATGATGGTTTCGCAGGTACCAATTTTTTATAGATAAATAAAAATATTTTTTGTTTAATTTTTACTACGCTAATATCAGTTTTCTCTAACAAATATTAACAAAATATTAATATTAATATAACAAAATTTAAATTTATTATAAATAAACACCATGGTGTTTTTTTTTTGCAGTCACGTTTCACAAATTTTTATTTAATATTATGTTTAGCTAAGACATCTAAATTAAAAATGTGAATAATTCTTTTTAAAACATTATCTACGATAATTAATCTAAAAAAAAGTATTCCGACAAAACTAATTTGAATGGAGAATAATGCATTTATTTTAAACAACCCGTGGGCCGGCGCCACTGAATAAACATCCAAGCTATTAGGAAGTCACGTAGGGTCTGACATAGCAGTGTAGAAAAGTAAGTGATACGCCCACTTCAAATCGCAGTATGCTATAACTGCGAAAACAGCCTTAAAGTAATAAATCGTATAATGGAGGTAAAAGTTACTCAGGTAGATAGTAATAAAGCACCAAAAAAGCAACAGATTACTACATCGTAGAAAAAAGTCAACAAAAAAAAATTGAGGTAAGTTGCATCCAAGGTTTTTGTGTATCTCTGTACAGACATGGATTTCGCTTTTCGGTATAGTCCATATTCGCTCCCAATTTATCAGAAATGTGGACACAAAAGTGGTGCATTTCAATGTAGGTACCTTACTACAAATGAATGAAATAAAAAGTTTCAACTCTATATTTTATGAGACGAAGGAGAAAACCTTTCAAGATAATTTTGTGTTAAGATATTGCTAAATAGTTCCCATACAGCGTAAACGCCCAAAAAATACGCAACATGTTGCAAAAACATTTCAAACGCGATTTTATATTCTGACGAATGAAAAAGTTGCCTTTTAAAAGAAGGTGTGCAAAAAAGTTTTCATGGATGTTTTGGCTATAGCAAGGAGACGAATTGATACAGTTACAAAAAATTTCTATAGAGCTTCCCTTCCTGCAAAGGAAAATCGAGGTGGCGATAGAAAGCTGGAAAGTACACGTTAAAAAAAATGCTGTTATGGATTTTATTAACAAATTCCGCGTAATTGAATCTCATTATTGCCGAGAGCAAAGTCAAAGTTTATACCTGGATTCTTCTGTTAGTATAAAATCGATGTGTAGAATGTACTTACAAGAAAATGAAAACCTTCCAGTAGGTAAAAGAAACCTATTTTGTAGCATTTTAAATTTGATTGATTCTTTGAAGTATATTTAAAGTCGCCTCGTATATGAAATCGTCTTAATAAAACGAAGAATGTTTTCTGTTTTTTAGTTCGTATCTTTCGAAAAGTGTTTTCAATCATTCTAACGTCGTAGAGTAATAAATCCATTTAATTGTTGTTTATTTTACTGCGGCGATTTCTTTTCATGTAAATGCGTTTCAAAGGATATCTACGTCGTTCGTTGGTTTTGCTATTTCAGCAGTTCGTTGATTTTCAAGTTAAGCGAACAAATTTTTAATTTCGTCACTATCGGTGGAGCCGCTGTCAAGGGCAGCTGGTTTCGTTTGTTTAGTCCGAATTTTCATCAAATTCGTAATGTTTTTTTTGTTATTAGTTTTTTTCATCAGAAGTATTGAAGTTTGGTAGCATGTGTAGTTACAATTTGAGGTTGGTTTATGATATTGACGGAAAGGTGCTTGGGTGGTATTCTTCGAGGAACCGGCAAATTTAGATGTGGAGAAGTGAATATTATACTCAAATGTAATGTGTCAGTTTTTGTCTGAGTTAATCACCGATTTGGGTCGTGCTGTGTTTTGAAGAGCTTTGTGTTTTGAGAAGTTTTGAAAAGCCAAGCTTTGAAGATTGCAGTTTAATTGACCCGAAGTCCGATGGTCCAGTGCCCAGCTTTCATCATCTATTTGTTGTCGTTAGTCACTCCAGAACATTTTGCAGCTTGTGAGACTCATTTGTTTGTTTTGCTGTATTTTAGAGTCCAATTCCAACGCCAAAACTTTTAAAGGAGATACAATAGTCAGTGATATCAGGTATTTTTTTTTGTTAAAATTTTTAAGGTAAAAATGGACATTTTGATTATTATTAATTTTAGGAATTGGCTAACTGTCATATTAATTATTCTTATAAAGTTTTAATATTTAATCTTGGCGTATGACAGTTAGCATTATTTTCTCCGGACATTGGGTACATGCATAACCATAAATTTTGAATTTGTTTTTTTTTTGTTTTTAAAAAAAGTTAATCTCAGTGAGTAAGATCCATTTAAAAAGATATTTTGATTTATAATAAGTATTTAAATAGTTACGACTAGTTGTTGGAACCGCTACAAAATGTCTCCCAAATATTGTCCCCAACGTCTAGAGTTTGCTGTAAACCGATAGCACCATTGTAAGTTGTTCGTGTATGTTGTTATTATTATCTGTATTTGTGTAACTGTTTGTGGTGACACATAAATAAATGTTAAATTTTGTTGTCTTAACTTTTTGTTTATTTTTTTTTGAGTAACCCTTTTTGAGTTTATTTGAAAAAGATATGTTTTTTATGTTTTGATTTTGTGTTCTAATTATTTCCCTAGTTACAACTAGTGGTTGTAATAGGCATAATTAGGCACCTCAAGTGGCGCCCTATATTAAATTCCTTGAGGTGTTTTCTTGTTGATTTTTATTCTGTTTATCCCAAAAGCCCTTTATTTCTTTTTGTTGTAGTTGCCCCATTCTAACCCCCATTTTACTTATCCACGACCCCAGCTCTCCTGCGAAACCCTGAGTGTCCGTTCGCACAAGTAGCGATTATTTTGCTTGCCTTATCTCAACCCCTTTAGTTTCTTCCGCCAATTTTCTATCCCCTTGTATTAATGGTCCCTGTGGTAGGCAAAATATTTTCGTTACAAAAATAGCGCCCAACGTGTGTGGCATTTCTTAGATTTGCGACATTTTTACTCTCGTTACAAAAATGGTGCCCAACCGAGGGGCTGTTGAATATTCCTAACGTTTTTTAGAATTTGACCTTTTTCCCAAGCCACATATCTTTTTCAATTTTTCTGCCATAGTTTTCTGCCATTTTTATCAAACCCTGTCTTTCGTGTAGTGCCCCGCTGTCCCACAAACAGTTTGTTTTTGTATTTGTATTGATATATGTATTTGTATCAACATATCGCTCATTAAATGCAACAACGTCATATCTCAAAAAATCGAATTTTTGAGTTAGGTGGTTTAACAGAAAGTAAATTATATAAAGTTTAATTTGTTAGATCGACATATCTGTAACTTAACAATTAACTGAGAGATGGCGCCAAACGATTGTATTATTTCTGTGACATGGTCTAAATTTTTACCGCAAGAGTGTTTTATTTCAGTTGTGGTTTGTCAGTTGAAGCCGCATGTGCTTACGCTTTTATTTAAAAACGTGTTATTGTGTTTTATGAGGATATTGCACTAAAGGTAAGATCTTTTATTTGACAATATTTTATTTCAATAACGCATTATTTAGAAGTAGTACTTTTTTTCGACAAAAAATGATAAACGTTTAGGTTTTAATAATTAAAAATATGACGCTATTGTTCTGAAAAAAATATTTGTTTGGTGTATTATTTTTTCTTAAGACTTTATTACAAAAAAATTAATATTTTTTTTGCTAGAGTTGTCTGAGTTTTTGTAAACAATATGACTTTATTGTTACAAATTATTATTTAAAAATTTAAAAGGAATAATATTTATTTAAGGTTAGGTCAATCTTAAAACACAACTTTTTTTCCATTTGGGATTGCGACTCATTGATTAAATTAAATTTTGCTATTTTTTAAATTTAAAACCAAAAATAATTGCATATGTTTATTTGTCTAATAATTTTTATTTGTTCTAATTAAAAAAATATACTATTTTAGGCTTTCAACGTAATAATGTCCTTTCGCCTAAAAAAGATTCAACAGCTTTTAAAGCAGCAACAATCTACCAATGAGGATGCATCGACCGAACAGTCTATGTCTGACTACACAGTTTCTGTTTTTGAATGTGAAAATGGTACCCCAAAGAAGATGCTCGACAATGATGAACAACAAAACACACAAGAAAATAAAACGAATGTTTCAGAGATGGACAATGAGTTTATTGTAAAAGATCAAGAATCTTCAAGTACACTAGGTAAGTATTTTTTCATGAGTTCTTTCAGCTTTGAGGGGGCACGGGCACGGCGTTGCGGTTTAGAAATAAATATTGGTGCTACAAGGAAAAATATTTTTATAAAAAAATTAGTTCTGAAAAATTAAAATAAAAAAAATATAGTTTGCATACGTATTTTATGTTATAATATGGAAAAAAAAACAGTATAGGATTTAATGGTGTATTTTATTTGACGCCTAGGCACTTCCATGAAAAATTAAATAATGCAAAAAAAATTCAAAAATGATATGATTTTGGAAGTTATCAGTGTTTGAAGATAATTATTTTTTACAGATGATAAGAATATAGCTGTTCCTGGAGTTTCTGGAGCTTCTAAGTCATCAAGTTCTTCATCATCTTCAAGCAGCTGTTGTAGTAGGTGTTCTAGTAGGTCTTCCAGTAGTAGTAGATCTTCTTCCTCTGAAGATTGTGAAGACATAATTAACGATCAGAACTATGAACCAAAGAGTGATGAAGAATCAGAAGAGTGTGATAAAGAAAACAACGACGACGGTAATAATCAGCCTAATCAAACTTTATCAGCAAACCAAGACATTCCTATTCTTGTTACACCCCCAAAGAAAGGCAAGAAACGTCAACGGAATACTGAAAACTGGAAGAGAAATCTTACAAAAAAAATGAGAAATTGTGGTGAAGCCTACCAAACTCATTCAAAAAACAAAAAAATGAAACCAAAAAAACAAGTAAGGTATCCGTGCAAAGATTGTAAACTCAAGTGTTCATCTAAATTTACCGAAGAGGAGAGAATACAGATTTTTTCAAGCTATTGGTCACTCGGTGAAGTTCAAAAACAGAGAGAATTTATTAACAAACTGATGGTACCTGTTGTACCCCAATATCGATATATTCGTGTTGGAGGTACAAGAAAACCCAGAGACAAAAACAACGCATACTATTTTGTAAAAGAAGGTAAGCAGATTCGAGTTTGCAAAGTATTTTTTGCAAATACTTTGGACATAACTGATCGCATAATAAGAACTGTGCAAGAAAAACGGAATAAAGTTTCAGACGTCCTCCTTGAACCGGACAAACGTGGAAGACACGGAAACCAGAAATCGCTAAATCCAGAAATTCGGGAAGATATAAGACAGCACATAACATCAATCCCAAGAATTGAAAGCCATTATACTCGCGCCAATACATCCCGAACATTTATTGATGGTAGCCGTTCATTGGCAGATATTCATAGAGACTATATTGAAATCTGTAAACAAAGAAATAGACCTTTTGCAAGTTACGCAATTTTCCATGAAGTATTTGTCAAAGAATTTAATATTTCGTTCTTTACACCCAAGAAAGACCTTTGCGAAACATGTGTGGCCTATGAAAATTCAAGCAATGAAGAAAAGTTGGACTTAAAAGAAAATTACGACCGACATCTTAGCGAGAAAACCTTATCCAGAGAAGAAAAGAAACGCGACAAAGAAAATCAAAATATTTGTGGAATTGTTGCAGTGTACGATCTCCAAGCAGTGATGCAGGTACCGAAAGGAGATGTTTCGGTTTTTTATTATAAATCTAAACTTAACGTATTCAACTTCACCATTTATGATTTGCAAAACAACAGTTGCGAATGTTTTGTATGGGATGAATCAATTGGCCATCGTGGTGTAAACGAACTTGGAACTTGCGTTCTAAAATATTTACAGAAAAAGGCCACCATGGAAGACGCAGAAGTAATATTTTATTCTGACAACTGTGTGGGTCAACAAAAAAACAAATTTATGTTGGGGTTGTACCTTTATGCGATCCGATTCTTGGGTATCAAGTCAATCACCCACAAGTATTTGATCAAGGGGCACACCCAAAATGAGGGTGATTCAGCCCATTCTCTCATTGAGAGACAAGTAAAAAGGCAATTAAAGGGGGGTCCAATTTATAATACAGATGGATTTATAGCCGCTATTAAATCTGCCAAAAAACAAGGAACGCCTTTCTCTGTCAATGAACTTTCGTTTGAGGATTTTATTGACATAAAACAGCTAACTTTGGATATTGGACCTCTAAATATGACAAATTTCAAAATTTCTGAAGTTAAGGTATTGCAAGTTCTTAGAGAGTCTCCCAATTCTGTAAGATGTAAAAGATCCTACAGCGATGAATTCCAAGAAGTTCAAGTAATCAAAAGAAAAAAGACCGAAAACTCTAAACTCACATTAAAGCCGGCATTTTCCAAAAAACCAGGTCTCCCAGAATCAAAAAAATCTGATCTTATGGATTTGGTAAACAAAAATCACATCCCAAAGTATTACACAAACTTTTATCAAAACTTGTAAGCGTTTAGTTACCTATTTCTATTTTACAAGCGTCTATTAATATTTGTAAGCCGTAAGTTTTAGTTGATTTATGTTCCTTTTTCAGTATTTTTATTTTGTAGTATTGTTATTTTGTATCGTTTTGCTTAGATAATGTAATATTATCAATGTTTCTAAGTATTAATATTTACTAACTTAGCATTTAGTTGATTTATGTTCCTTCTTCAATATTTTTATTTTATAGTTTCGTTATTTTAGGCGTATTTTCAATAAAATGTCTAACCCAAAATATTTTATTAATGTTTCTTCCCCAGTAAGTATTTTTATTTTTGTAATTTTTTTATTTTGTAACTTCTTGTTTATGACAAGTTGACATACTTATTAAAATTATTTGCCAAAAACTGTGTTTAAATAGTGACAAGATCGTCATATTTTAATTTGTACCTCTTTTACAAATGCATTTACGTGACAATAACGTCACAAAATGGAACATTTTTTAATATTTTGATCTTATTAACCCTTAGAATTAAAAAAACACTTTTTTTTCAATTGATTCTTAGACAAAACAATCACATTGTCTAATGGTTTTAAGCATTTTTTTTTTCAATAAATTTAAAAAAATTTTAGCTGCATCCAAAACTTAAAATTGAATTTTCTTGAAAATTAGTTTTTTGAGATATGACATTGTTGCATTTAATGAGCGATATGTATTGTTGTTTCGTCTATGTATTGTTTTTGTATTAACATATGTATTATTGTATATCAACAGATGTATTTGTTGTATTTGACATATGTAATGTTGTATCTTTTATTTCGTGTACTGTAGAAATTTTTCTATATGTATTTTTGTGTATTGGTAAATGAAAGCAAATATTTTGAGTTTGAATATTTAAATTGAATTTTAAATAATGTTTTGATGTTGAAAAGAATTTTAAGTTATTTACAGTAACAAATTAAGTATACCGTTATTGTGCCATTTATTTTTGATTGATTTGACATTTCTTACAGAAAAATCGGTTTTTGTAATTTTGTTTTGTCCGGTCATTTTGAGTAAATGTGTTTATTGTTTGAGTGACTTTTCTTTGAGCTGATGAGTATAGTTGTGTTTTGTTGTTTGTCCCTTGTCCTAAGCCATCATTGTTTCCTCTAGGCCCTCTCTGACGGCGTTTGTGTTATGCCACGGGCAGTAGGAGATTGTGAATGTGAGAGTAGTCCCCTGTGTCCCCCTGTTGTTCCCTAATTAACCAGCTTTGACGGCGTATGTAATGCCACGGGTTAATAGGAGATTGTGTTCCCCTGAGTCCCCTTTTGTGTTTCCTGTCTTGTATCTGAATGATGACAAGTGTTATACTCGTGATCAGAGGTGCTGTTTAGTTTTGCCTAGGAGCAGTCTCATTTAATTTTCAGAACAAGAGCAAGGTTTTTTAAGTTGTGTTATTTTGTGCAGCTCAATCAAAAGTCAAGTTGTCAATATTATTAGTATTTTTGTATCACCCTGTATGTGAAGTTTATCGAATCTGTTGTTTTGTATTTGCTTTCACCCAATCATTGTTTTAGTATTTTTGTTCCCCCTGTATGTGAAGTTCGTTGAGTTTGCTTCGAATGGTATTTTTAGTTGTATTGTGATTTGCTTTATCCAGTGTTTCGTTAAATCAAGTCTATTCCTGTCCCAAGTTAACTGCTACGATTTCCATTTTCTTCTATGTCCAGTTTTCGTAAAATTATGTAGAAATAATTTTCGTCTATTTCCTTGTGAATTAAAAAATACGTATTTGGAATGATGTCATTCCTTATTGTCGGCATTTTTAAATGTGAACGATATCAAGTTTGTTTATTCCAAGTTCGTCTTAAGTATCCCATGTCTGAGAAAAGAATTTTGTTTACGTTAACGAAATAATTTATTTCGTATGTAGACGCTGTCCGTTCTTTAAGTGTTTATAAGTTATCTATTTCGTCTTATTGAGTCTTTGAGCAAATGTAGGTCAAATTTTTGCTTGATAGATATAAAGTTTAATAGTCCAGGCAATGTGTGAATTTTTTTTAAGCCCCGAAAAGGAAAATGCTTCTGATTTTACAGTCCATGATCAGTCCATGTGTTTTCGTGTTGTCTTTTGTTTTATAAGTAGGAGCAAGTAATAATACGATTTCGTTTGTCCATGGCTAAGGCCGATTTGTTAGTGACAAGGCGAAGTATTGTTATTTGCCTTATGTTTGTTATTTCCGTGTTTCCCCGTGTTTTCTTTGTTCCTATTCTGTGTTATAAGTAGGAGGAAGTAATAATGCGATTTCGTTTGTCCATGGCTAAGGCCGATTTGTTAGTGACAAAGCGAAGTATTTTTATTTGCCTTATGTTTGTTATTTCCGTGTTTCCCCGTGTTTTCTTTGTTCCTATTCTGTGTTATAAGTAGGAGGAAATGATGATACGATTCCGTTTGTCCTTGGCTAAGGCCGATTTGTTAGTGACAAAGCGGAGTATTGTTATTTTTCTTTTGTCTGTTAGTCTTGTGTTTCTCCCTAGTTCTTTTTTGTGTACAAGTAGAAGAGAGAATAATGATACGACTTCGTGTATTCCTGGCTAAGGCCGATTTGTTGAGAATACATAGCGAAAGTGTTGTGATGTTTTTTCTGTCTGTTAGTTTTGTGTCTTTCCGTGTCTTTGTGTGGTCAGATGTTGTAGTGGAGATATGTTGATGGTCTAAAATGTGTTAGTTTGTGATTTTAGTATTGTGTTTTTGAAATATCATATAGGACGTACAGGCATGTGACCTGGATTTGTGTTTCCTTGGATATTTCTGTTGTTGTGTAAGACTGCATAGCAGCATCCCCTTTCCGTGAATTATTAGAAAGGATAAGCCTTTCTAAGTGTTGAAGTAAGACTATTGGCGATAGAGTCTCAATAGCATTCCTTCTTGTTGTAGTGTTTGTGATGTAGTGTTTATGATTTGGTAAAAGCGGAGGTACAAATACTGGCATTGTCCATTGTGACGTTTTGATTTGCTGAGGTGAAAGTACCTGCCGCCGTTTATTGTGAAAATTTTGTTTATGTCGATTGTGAGACCATGTAAGAGAAACATCTGAAGTTTTTTTAGTACTACCGTTGAATGACCCACTTAGAATTCCCCAGTTTTATGTTGTGACCCTGTTCGAGTTTAGTTGAAGAATAGTGAATGTTTCTTTCTGATTTGTATGAAGATGTTGTATTCAATTATTATCCGTGAAGTGATGAAGTTTATTTCTTAATGTTGTCCCTTTATTCTCTTCCCAAACTGTGTCTTTGACCTTATTAGTTGTCATAAGAGGAACGGCTAGGTCGATGAGTTTTGGCATCGTCCGCCAGGTGACCTGTTGAGCTTTTAAGGAAGATAAGTCATTAGTTTTTGCCTTGTGTATATATATTCTTCTTCTTCTTTTCCCTTCTTGCCCTGCTTTTGAGATTTGTGTTCCCAGTTGGAAGTTTTATTGTTGATGAAGGACTGTAATGATTTTCTTGTTCTTTTGGAAGATTATAGTGTTTCTTATGTTCCCTTGGAGATCTGTAATGATGTTTTTGTTTCTTTTGAAGTGTTGTCGTAACTTTTTTGTTTTCTTTGGAAGACTGTTACGAGTTTTTTTTGTTTCTTCAGGAAGTATTTAGTTTGAGACTGAACTGATTGTGTATTGATTATGGCTTGTATGCCATGTGCCCCTGTTCTTTCTTCTTTTCCAAGATTGTGTATTAGCATTTTGGATTTATTTTCTTCTTTTGTCCTTTTGGGAGTTTCCTGACTTGGAAATTTTTCGCTGTGTCGATCCCAGAGGATATTTCTATGGAACTATTGGCCATCCTGTTTTCTTCTTTTGTGTTGGTTTAATTTTCAACCAGTGGTTGAAAATTCATTGCTTGACTGTTATAGTCAAGTTTGTTATTTTTTGATATTGTTTTGGTTATCTATTATGTGGATAACCATAGCGAAGCTTGTCTAAGCTGTGTTGTTGGCCACCCGCCTTTGTTGAGCTGGAAGCACCCCTCTTTTCGCTCCCAGAAACTTCAACACTGGTCTGTTCCACGTTTTTGGTTAGGCTAGAGCCATTTTAGTAGAAATCTGCCATTGTGTCGTTGTGCTTAAGAGCCAACGAACTGTACCTGGTGCCGATTCGTCAAATTGAGCATCCAGTTTTATTTTGTATGTTATTATGTTAGAACCATAAACAGTTATGATGTGTAGTTTTGGTTATGATTTTTGTTTGTTGTTTTTTGTTCTGTTTGAGTTATTGAAGTCATTATGTGTTGTTGCAGTAGTTAAAAAATGCTACTGTTGTTCCAACCTGATTGTTGTTCGCCCTAAACGAAAACTTTTCCTGTTAGTCCAGTTTTCGCTCTTACGTGGGGGTATTGTAGCATTTTAAATTTGATTGATTCTTTGAAGTATATTTAAAGTCGCCTCGTATATGAAATCGTCTTAATAAAACGAAGAATGTTTTCTGTTTTTTAGTTCGTATCTTTCGAAAAGTGTTTTCAATCATTCTAACGTCGTAGAGTAATAAATCCATTTAATTGTTGTTTATTTTACTGCGGCGATTTCTTTTCATGTAAATGCGTTTCAAAGGATATCTACGTCGTTCGTTGGTTTTGCTATTTCAGCAGTTCGTTGATTTTCAAGTTAAGCGAACAAATTTTTAATTTCGTCACTATCGGTGGAGCCGCTGTCAAGGGCAGCTGGTTTCGTTTGTTTAGTCCGAATTTTCATCAAATTCGTAATGTTTTTTTTGTTATTAGTTTTTTTCATCAGAAGTATTGAAGTTTGGTAGCATGTGTAGTTACAATTTGAGGTTGGTTTATGATATTGACGGAAAGGTGCTTGGGTGGTATTCTTCGAGGAACCGGCAAATTTAGATGTGGAGAAGTGAATATTATACTCAAATGTAATGTGTCAGTTTTTGTCTGAGTTAATCACCGATTTGGGTCGTGCTGTGTTTTGAAGAGCTTTGTGTTTTGAGAAGTTTTGAAAAGCCAAGCTTTGAAGATTGCAGTTTAATTGACCCGAAGTCCGATGGTCCAGTGCCCAGCTTTCATCATCTATTTGTTGTCGTTAGTCACTCCAGAACATTTTGCAGCTTGTGAGACTCATTTGTTTGTTTTGCTGTATTTTAGAGTCCAATTCCAACGCCAAAACTTTTAAAGGAGATACAATAGTCAGTGATATCAGGTATTTTTTTTGTTAAAATTTTTAAGGTAAAAATGGACATTTTGATTATTATTAATTTTAGAAATTGGCTAACTGTCATATTAATTATTCTTATAAAGTTTTAATATTTAATCTTGGCGTATGACAGTTAGCATTATTTTCTCCGGACATTGGGTACATGCATAACCATAAATTTTGAATTTGTTTTTTTTTTTTGTTTTTAAAAAAAGTTAATCTCAGTGAGTAAGATCCATTTAAAAAGATATTTTGATTTATAATAAGTATTTAAATAGTTACGACTAGTTGTTGGAACCGCTACAAAATGTCTCCCAAATATTGTCCCCAACGTCTAGAGTTTGCTGTAAACCGATAGCACCATTGTAAGTTGTTCGTGTATGTTGTTATTATTATCTGTATTTGTGTAACTGTTTGTGGTGACACATAAATAAATGTTAAATTTTGTTGTCTTAACTTTTTGTTTATTTTTTTTTGAGTAACCCTTTTTGAGTTTATTTGAAAAAGATATGTTTTTTATGTTTTGATTTTGTTTTCTAATTATTTCCCTAGTTACAACTAGTGGTTGTAATAGGCATAATTAGGCACCTCAAGTGGCGCCCTATATTAAATTCCTTGAGGTGTTTTCTTGTTGATTTTTATTCTGTTTATCCCAAAAGCCCTTTATTTCTTTTTGTTGTAGTTGCCCCATTCTAACCCCCATTTTACTTATCCACGACCCCAGCTCTCCTGCGAAACCCTGAGTGTCCGTTCGCACAAGTAGCGATTATTTTGCTTGCCTTATCTCAACCCCTTTAGTTTCTTCCGCCAATTTTCTATCCCCTTGTATTAATGGCCCCTGTGGTAGGCAAAATATTTTCGTTACAATTTCAGAAAAAATTTTTATACACAATATAACCTTGGTTTTGGTTCTCCTAGAACCGATGGTTGTTCGATATGCTTACAATTGACTAAGAAAATAAAAGCATGTCAGGATAAGGACATAAAAGTAAACTTATTCACATAAGAAAGGGTACATACATTGAGGTCCAAAGCATATTGTAACCTTTTAAGGAAACTTTAAACTTAAACGAGGTTGCCTCCTGCATTTATTACATCCTTGAATCGGATTTTCGAGACGATATTCATACTATCAGGCTCATGTGTGATAGATGCGGCGGCCAAAACAAAAACACGACACTCATATCTATTGTTTTTCTAGAAAAGATAAAATCAGAAAAATTGGAGTAGTATTCCCAGTGGGAGGACATTCTTTCATGCCACCAGACCGGGTTTTTGGGAATATCGAAAATGATATTAAACAAAGAGAAATAATTCTGACCCCACATAAATATTTGAAGATGTTTTCAAAGTATAGTACTGTTCATAGTTTTAGAGAAGTAGTCGAAGTGTATGACTGAAAAAATGAAACAAGCAAATACATCAAGGCCATAGGACAATGGTATGTTGCTTTCTCAAAGATAAAAATGAATAATTTAACTAAAAGCTTTCAAGGCATAGTGTTAGTTCGCGGCAAGGTAGCTTATAAGAACGATATTGGTGTGGGAAAATCAATATCAAAAAAACTAAGAACATTGAAAGAATAAAACCTGCCAAAATTCCGAAACATTATCTCATGGTCAATAACAACAAAAAGGTTGATGCGACTCATGGAAACTGGAAAAGAGATCCTCGTTTAAGTTTTTACAGATTCATCATAATCGAAGACAATTTACAAGGTAATGTAGCACCAGAAAATGAAGCCGTCGACGATAAAATTTTGTGTGAGAACGCTAAAGAAGACGATGTACTTTTCATTTAATTAACAACTTTTGAATAATTAAAAGTGTTACTTTCTAAATTTTTTGTATTCTCATTTGTGAACATATCTCATATCTCTAACACATATCTCCTTTGTGAACTTTTTTTTACTAAGAGTTGTATTATTTCAATAAAATAAATAAGTTTAACATATAATGCTCGTTAAAGTTATTTTCAATGTATACAACATTTATTTGTTGCTTTCATTAAGTATAATATCCAAATACTTTTCTAGAATTACTTAGTTATTTTTGACAAGTTTAAGGAAAATATTTGCATATAAACTTGTAGTTGTCATGTAAATGTAATAGAAAAGAAAAATTAGTTTAATTGTTCCTGTGAAATACGTTATTCAGTTTTCTCGATTACTGAAAATTTAGAAAACATGGAGATTGTACACTTTGAAAGTATACCCCTCATATATTTCATTTAATTTGTATAAATTCATTATAAAGCGTTTTTATGAAGAACATTTGTTCGGAACACACTGTAACTATAATCGAACGAAGGTGATATTTTGGCATAAATTGGTAACACTTTGACAGTTGCGGTATTGACACTTTAGTTTTGTTTTTATTATTTACTATTAATTAAACTATGTTGTCTTTTAAACAAGCGGCTCAAATTGTTTTTAACAAGATTATTTTTTAACTCATGTTGTGTTTCTATTTATTTACATTAAATATTAATTTGTTTTGTTTTATAATCCACTTTTGCAATAATTATGTGACCTATTTGATTTAAAATGGATTCAGGATTTTTTTAAACTTTGGCAGCTATGTCAACTTCGATCTCTGTCAATGATAATGACGTGCAACGGTAAGTATTGTAAGTATATTCCAACGGTTTGGAATATCTTTGATTGAGATAAAAGAAGGAATAAAGACAAAATTTACTCCCCTCGCCGAACAAAAACTTTCATCTCTTGTCCAATCAATCAAAGACAACATCCAAATGAACAACACGTACTTTATCACATTTCTTGTGCAAACTGCTCTCGATCTTATATAGGCCAAAAAAATCGTAGAATCCAAAATCGCGATTAGGATATGGTAACCGGCAAACAGAATGTAATGTGTAAAGTCACGAATAAGTAAATATGTATACCATTTTTCAAAGTAAAACACTTGCACGTCACGATTTATACAAAGTGACGTCACTTGTATTTAAAATTTCCAGAACATCAACCTTAGAGTTTAAATTTTAATAATACAGCTAATAATACGAAACCCATACGGAACTGCTCGATCTTTCATAGGCGTCAACATGGTGTTAAAATCAGAAAAATGTAATCATGATTATATTGGAAATTTTAGAAATATATTGATAAGATGACCAAAAAAATTTGGTATTAATAATAATATAAATTTTATGAAATAACTCCTTAAGTCTAATATTCCAGAAAATAATAATTTTAATTAAATATATTAGACAATTGAACGCAACTGATACGGAAATACTTAAATACAAATTTTATTGACAGTTCAGCGTCATTCAGCGTGTGGCAAAAGTGTATAAAGTATTGCCGCTGTTTTAGAGTAGGGATTTTGTTTATATTTTGATTTCTTACACAATGTCACCATAATATAATATATATTAATAAACTGTATTTATAAATACATATTAAATTTAATTTAATAGCTTTAAAAACTTATTATTGTTATGTATTGTGATTGTGATATGTCAAAACAAATAAATAGTATGTAGAAAGCTGATACGCTTTCATATAAGATAGATTATTTTGGACAAGAAATAATGGCGGGGCGTTTTTACTAATAAATCCCTAAAAGAGGTAAGTTTAAAATTTAGAATATATTATTTTGTATGAAAATGTTTTCTTATATATATCTTATTGTGTTGCTGGAAAGATTTGACCGTAGTTATGAGGTTCGAATCGTTTTATAATGTCCCTGTGTCCGCTTCTTGTCGATCGACGATAATAAATATAATAAAAGGTTGAAGTTATGCAGAAAAATGTAGATTTTATTGACGGCTACTAGTAATTACACAATATGATATTCGTTAGGTAACTACTTATAATAAACTGTGCTGACATGAGCTCAAATCCCCAATTTATAATCTCACAAATAATTCATGCCTCAGCACAAAGGTTATTGCTCCAATCATATCATACCAACAAACTTTGAACTATTTGCTTACATTACAATTTAATCTAGGCCTTAATTGCGACACTTAGGAAGTTCAATTGGAAAACATATTATTATATATAAAACATAGTTGTAGGTAAATGAACTAATTATTAAAATATTATACGATATGGTTTTATATGTCTCACTTATACACGGTGAAACTATAAAAGTTTAAGAAGTTAAGAATAATGTGAGAATTAAGAGGTGAATTTGTGTAACAGTTATAGTAGTCTTAAAACTAAGTGTATTTACTGTTAATATAATAGTTTGACAAATAGTTGACATTTTAAAAATTCCTCACTTACTAACTATTCTGCTGTTTTGGCAATTCTGTGGGGTTCTGACGACGTAAATCTTGAATGACGTGCAAGGTTTTTTATATGAAAAATGTAAGTTCTTTTGTTGTCTTTTTTAAATCTGTCCGATTGATATTTTTAAGCTACATTAATTTATGAACATACTGTATGGCAAAAAGTAATATTATCATTAATAATATACACCTACCCAAACACATTACATTCTAGTTGTTTTGGTGTTTGACATCATAGAAACGATCCTTTAATCATCACCTCTCCTGCGTGATGGATTATGTATCAGTCAATAATATACTTAATAATATATTCCGTGTTGATAACACAGTTATATTGGCGTGTAATATAAGGGAGCGACAGGCTATTATACATAACTCAATCGAGATTGGTAAACAATAAGGACACTACATACAAAGGTTATGGTGTATGGATATAATTTAGGGTAACTAAATTATGAATTATTGGTTAATGACTATTATTACAGGAAGCTGGAAAAGGTTAATAGGGAAATTCAATACAAAGCTTTAATTTATTAAACTGTTAGATGCATAAAACTGGTGGTTTTATTAAACTAGTTTATTTTGTTAAATAGTTTAGTTCAGGGCTTAAACATTGAGATTAACATTAACACGTCCACTGTCTTTTACAACCTTTTACTATCTACTATGCATATTGGAACCTAAAATTGATTGAATATACCAACATTTTCAAAATAAATATACAGACATGACATAGAATAGAATCGAAATATGCTTTATTGTCACTGAAAATTGTATAATTCCATGAATACAGCATACAAAAAGTCAAAAAATAACAATAACAACTAAAATTTACTGAACCAACAGGAAAACGGGCACTAACTGTTGAACAAAGTCGTCATACTTTCAAGCAGGGAACATGTAGGTTCCGTTCAATTAAAATGTTATAGCATAGACCTCGTATCATTATATTGGTATAATTGACCATGAACCTGCTACGATTAACTATTTTAGAACCTGTTAAATTTGTTAGACGACCTGTCCAATAAAAGGAGATTTTACCAACTACTTCGAGAATTTCAATATGACTCGAGATTTTCGATATTAACTCGTAACGGATTTTAGGACAAAGGGATGATATATCCCATAGGCGTGCTCTATCATTACCTACTAACTTATTTATTTTGATAAACATTTGGTACTAGACTATCAATCTATCTCTGCAGCAGCTAGAGATAAAGAGAACTAGAGACGTTTGGAGGAGGCCTATATCCAACAATGGATGTGAAAATCTGGCTGGATGATGATTGGTACTAGACTATATATAGGCAATATGCATTATCAGCTAAGACTTGAGCACAAAAAGTGATATGCGATTAAAAGTGATAAAAACAATTGTTGATGCAGGGTTCATCATAAAGATATAGGTCTTTTTTGAGTTTTTACTATTTAAAAAAAAAAAAAGAAAAATGGTAAAACTAAATTAAAGGTTGCGATGAAAAATACGCGAAAATTTGATTAGTCACTAGATTTTAAGGTTATGAGTCAATAAAGTGAAAAAATACTAGGAAATCACGATTTTTTCTCAATTTGAGAATTTGTAAGTTAAAAATGATTATTTTAACAATGATAAATTATAGCCCGTAAGAAAATGTATAGAAAAGCATACATCTAACTATCTGATTTCGAGGTAAGGTAAAAAAAAGTGCGAAAAGGATAAAAAACGTGGTATTTTCGAATTTTATCTTTATGAAAGAGTTAAGTGGGAACTTTTACAATGAATTTTGATAATGTGGAAGAAACAATGTTGTGAAGAAACAACAAAATTTTGAATTACCAACTAAATTTTGCGGTTATGCGCAAATAAATGAGTAAAAAACGGTTTTTTTGAGTTTTCGATACTTTCCGCTCAGAAATTAAAAATTCTGCCATGCCATTTAAAAGAACGAAAAAAAAACATAACAATTATTGAAAATTTCAATAATTTTTCCTGAGCTTAATTTTTAATATACAAAACTGAAAAAAAATCAGACTATTTTGTATTTTAAAGATACATCTTCATGAATTTTTTAGATTTTTTTAAGCAAAATTGTGTCCAGAAAAAAATAAAGTCTAAAAAAGCTTCTTTTTAGATTTAAAGGGTTCCTTGAGCTCTTAGGAAGCTACAAATGTGTATAAAGGCATGTTTTTATATGCTTTGAAAGGCTAAACAACGAGTAAAAGCAAATTACTTTTTCTTATCTTTATAAATGACACCACTAATTTAAAAATCGATTAAAAAATTTTTCTTTTTGATAATGATTCCTTACCTGGATTACCTGGAGAAACTCTAATATTGCAACTCTTCATGTAACTATAACTTCTGATATACTTAAAATGAAAACCTTAACCGACTCTCATTTACTCTCTTTTAACGAGGGTATGACAGTAGCATTATCTTATATAGTAGCCGTTCAACCCTTGCTTCTTAATAACAGAAAGATCAGTATCGTTGATTCTGTAAAATTTCTTAGTATTTTTATAGACAGCAACCATAAATGGTTCTTTCATATCGATTTCGTAAGTAAGAAACCAGCCTCAGCATGTTATGTAATAAGATCTGTTTCTAAGGAAATTAATTTAGCATCTTTTAAAATAACACGTTTGGCCTTCTTTTTTTAGATTCTAGTACAGCTGGCCAATCTGATGTTATTTTTAAATTACAGAAAGGAACAATACGGAATTGTTTGACCTCAATAGAATAAGACATTGCAGAATCTGCAATGAAACTTCAAAAATCACGGGATTTTAACTCTTCCCTCTTTATATTATGTTAGAAACAGCAAGACCTAATCCTGACTACTTTAGCAGAAATTCTTTTGATGTGTATTTCCCAATTCCGTCCACTAAGTTAGTAAAGAAATTTATATTATATTTGGCAAAAAATATATACAACCATCTCCCTTCGCAACTTAAATCTACAACGGCTTTCCTTAAGTTTCGTAAATTGACAAAAGCCTATGTATCCGAAAGTTGATATTATTCAGTGGAAGAGTTTCTTAGCGAATTAATAAAAACTTACAGTACGTTGAGCTAGAAGCAACTTAAGTATTTTTATATATATTTGAGAATCGCATGCAGCAACTTAAACTTGTTAGGCAATATTACGCAATTTGCATTTTAGTTAAATTTTGCAATGAATTGTGTATCTTTTATTTTGTGATATTGACGAATAATGTAATTTTAGTAAATTTTAAATTGGTATTGTTATTTTGTTGGTTTTTATCCATAAAATTGTAAAACTTTCAGTGACAATAAAGCATATTTCTGTTGTGTATTAAATGTGTTGTGTGTTAAATGTTTTACACCCTTTTTCGTAGCTAGTTTCAACTACTTTTAAAATGTTTTACTGGTAACGGTCCGACTGGACAGAAAACCTTATAAATAATAATCCTTTTGGATACATTTTTAAATATACTTTAATAAAATATACCATTATACACCAGAAGTCTTTACTTTTCTGTAAGCTTTTTAAAATATGTTTTGCAGCCAACTACTGAGATTTTCCCCTTTAGCTTTGATATTGATTGACTATATAGCTAAAAAATGAGCAAATACTCCTTATATCGGACTACAGCCATTCTTTAAATTGTATTTCTAACTCTTTGATCGTCATCAGTACTATGCAGATAAGTTAAAAAAGGGAAAAATTAACTTTAAAAAAATCACCACAGGAACAATACAACAAAATAGCATTCACGTCAGAAAACCTTGAAATCTTAGAATATGAGTTTAGCTAACACATTTACAAAGAAAGCTACAACTACCATTTAAAGGAAATGCCAACAACGTTTATATTATAAAGTTTAAATACTAAATAAAAATGCTTATTCCAATAAACAGTACAAACTAAGGTAAAGAGTAATGTCATAGCTCCTAACCAGAATAAATATAGTAGAAAATAATTTATGACCTTACAATATACCAATATATTTCTCTGCTTACCTGCTTTAAAATATTCATTCATGGTCAACAGAAATTTTATACATGTATTACATTTCCTACCGAACTTTATATTAAACCGTCAGTTTTGTTCATAACATTAATACGTGGAATATTCTATCTCCCATTTCATCAGTCGCCGCCATGTGCTTTATGCAGTGGAACGTTCAATCATTATCACATCCAACTTTTTTGATTTTGAATAATACAACCTCAATGGAACGCCAGTAACATTACATTTGCACAACCTGCAGCATTGAATGAGAAAAGAAGTATGGAAGAGTTGTCATAATAAAAAGGTGCTTTAGGCCAGTCCCACTACGAAAGTTTATACAATCCGTTGAATGTCAAAACAAAATCTTCATTTTTATTTTTGAAAGAGATTTTGTGGTATTATGAGTGTTGTTGGCGTTAATAGGATTCTGAGAACATGCATACATGTGAAAAAAACAGAACACTTATTACGCTTTTTTTTGATTATGTAATTTAGGGTAATAGTTTGTTACGCCACTTTCAAAATACTTTGTCTTATTTAGCTTTTTACGGTGACGTTAAGTCTTGAGTCATTATTAGTTATTATTACTGTGATAAGAGACGCCATTTTTATATTAGATAAAAGCTTCAAATGTTGTTTTTTGTTGCAGTTAACATAACTTTAATTTAATACTGTACAACTAATAATAAAGTTCTTCTTTTTGCAGCAAAACTCAATTAAGTTTTACTAATGAAATTTTGCTGATAAAAGACACAAACATTATTACAAAACATAATTTTTGCTTACAATTTAGGTTTAAATGGTAAAACTGAGATTTTAATTTATTGTGAAGGCATAAGCAAGTAATAATAAAACAAGTAGCATCACTATAATCATCAACGTTAACTGAGACCAAGAAAAATAAAATCTGTATAGGGTAAATGATACAGTCGTTGGCCATGATATAGTGATTGGCTATGTTAACATAAATTTATAAATATTAAGAGTTTGTGCTGTTACTGAAATAAATCAAATTTACTGGATAATTTTGGCAACGTCGCTTAATGTTCACCTACAGTTTCGTCTTGCTACAGTAACAATAGAGTGCTTAAAGGGTGTAGTCACTTCTTGTTGTCGCCAGTTTAGTTGTTCACAGGTAAAAACTAACGAATTTCTTAAGGATTGTACACCTGTTTTTGATCCATTATAAACTTAATCGTTATAGATACAGATATAATTTAGCATGAGTTATTAAACTAAGGTTGTAACTGATCCAATTTTAGGCCCGAAACATTTTTATATAACAAAAAACGCGCGAATTTACTATGCCAATAACTGTATCAATAATTTAGGTATATAAACAGTTATTGGCCAGCCGGCCAATTACTGTATTAAATTTTTAAAATAAGTTTTCAGATATAATTTGTTTTTCATAAAAGTGGACTCTATAAGTTACATTATTCTTATTGTTGCCTTTACCTATTCTAAGAGTAAACAGTCGTTGGCCGTAGGCCAATTACTCTATTTCAACGTGGCCAATCACTATCGCAATGCTTTTTTTCAGTTACAATATGCCAAAGGTCTCTGCAGGTATTTCTTACCGAAAAAAATATAAAGAAGAAGATATAATTAAGGCTTTAGAGTCTATTGAAAATGGTATGAGTCAAAGAGAAGCTTCTAAGTTATATCAGATTCCTCGAGCAACACTTCAGTTCCGGTCAAGTGTCAGATTTAATAATAAAGTTTCTCTTGGACCTAACCCAGTATTAACTTCAGAAGAAGAAGCAGTTCTAGAAAGATGGATTTTGACCTCATACAAGAAAGGATTTCCGCGTAGAATGGAAGACATTCAGGCTTCTGTGAAATATTTCCTTGACGCAACCCCTAGAGAAAATCCGTTTAAAGATAACCGTCCAGGAAAAGGATGGTATCACGCCTTCCTAAAACGTTACCCAAATATAACTCTAAGAACCTCAGAAGGAATAACAGCAGCTAGCTCAGTTGTAGCCGAAGCAGACATAAGAAACTGGTTTAATAATGTGGAAGACTATTTAAAGGAAAAACAATTATTTGAGGTTCTTGAAGATCCCAGCAGAATTTACAATGGAGACGAAACCTGTTTTTGGCTTTGCCCAAAGAACAAAAAAGTTCTTGCACCAAGAGGAGCGAAAAATGTTTATGAAATACAACCACATTCAAAAAACAACATCACAGTGATGTTTACATTTTCAGCTTGTGGTGTTGTGAACCCCACCGATGATTATCTATGCTTACAAAAGACTGCCAGCCGAAATTGTTAAATCTGTACCTGACACCTGGGGAATTGGGTGCAGTGATAACGGTTGGATGAAAAATCAGCTATTCTACGAATATATAGGAAACGTTCTTTATCCTTACTTAAGAAAAAATAACATCAAATTTCCAATAGTCTTGTTCGTTGATGGTCACAGTACACATTTAACCTATGAAATAAGCGAATTATGCACAAAACTACAGATAATTCTAATTGCTCTATACCCTAACTCGACTCGAATTATGCAACCTGCAGATGTGGCTGTCTTTAAGCCCTTAAAATAAGGATGGAAAAGTGCTGTATTAACGTTTCGGAGAGAGCACCCTACTGAAGTAGTAACAAAGGACAATTTTGCTGCAGTTTTAAAAACAGTGGTTGATAATATAAAACAAGAAAATATTAGAAATGGTTTTCGTGCCTGTGGGCTTTTCCCTTGGAATGTATACGCAATTGATTATTCCAAATGCACTGGCAAGGCAAAAGAGAAAGATAAAGACACGGATGTCGGTGAAATTTCATTCGAAACATTTAAAAAAGTTGTTGGAGAAGAAAAAATGGAAAGGCTTAAAAACTTTGTTGAAAGTGATGCACATAATTCCGATTTTTTGACCTTGTTTTATCTTTATAATAATTTTTTGAAGGCAAGTCCATCCGTGAATACTGATCAAATGGAAGATATGGATAAACACGAAGATACAGATCAGCAGAGAGGAATGGACCAACTCCATAGGAGGATCCAATCTAAAATCTATGAGCCAGAAATAAATCTTGAAATCGGAAATTTCCAGGACGACAAAAATGAGGATTTTATTAAGGATACTTCGGAAATTATCGTAAATGAGCAAATGTTTGACATTGAAAATATTCCTGTTGTAATAGAAGAAACTACTAGCTTAGACAATCAAATGCCTAGCACTTCATCGCTCGCCTCTGAACACGTCTTATTAAATAAATCATCTTCCTCAATCAGCGATTATATTATTTGGCCGAAAACTCCCGAAAGGAAAGGAAAAAGGGAGACGGAGAAACTACCCTTTGTTCTGACTTCTTCCGTTAGGAAAAATGCAATTAAGGAAAAAATAGCTATAAAAAAAGAACTGGAGGCGCAGAAAGAGAAACGTAAGACTGAAAGGTTGAACAAAAAACAACTAAAAGGAAAACAAACCAATAAAAAAAAGCACCAATCAAAAGAAAACTTAAACATAATGATACAGAAGGATCACCAAGCGACACTGACGTTAACTTGTTTTTAAAAATAATACAGATCCAGAAACCGTAACGAGCAGAACAGGTGATAAAGAAAACAATGATCCCAATATGAAATTTTCTGTAAATGTAAACGATGGTGATGCTTTACTCAACGTAACGGAAACCTTGCCAAAAATGGACTTCCAACATAGCCCTGAAAACATCAAAAGTTATCTTACTGTTGTGCCAGAAAAAATAAAAAGAAAACTGTTTAGTGACAACAGTGAAGATGAATTAGATAATACTAAAAAAATAATTTACACGAATATGGTTATTATTAAAACCATCTGCTCCTAATCCATTTAAGAACAAAACTATATACACTGGACTGTGCTATACGTGTGTTAATAATATAACACGTAGTCAATATGGAGTAAAATGTTCAAATTGTTCCAGAACATACCATATAAAATGTATTTCCAAAAATAAGATGAAATCCGCCGAAATGGAGAACTTTTGGTGCAACGTTTGTTTTGATAAGATAACATTGTAATTGGTTTGTAATTTCTTCCATTTATTAAAAATTTTTGAAACCAAATTATTCTTTGATCACTAAAATTATATATATAATTTTTTATAGTTCTTTAACCAAAATTAAAATTACGCAGGTAGGGTACATAAATAAGAAAAATGTGTAGGGTACCTCAGCTTCTGAGTGGTGGCCAATTACTATCTACTTTACTATGCCAATTACTATACGAATTAGGCCAATCACTGTAAAATATGCTTCTGCAAGAATAAAACTTTTTTTATAAATATTAAACATTTTTAATCAATAAATGACTTACTGAGTCATAAAGAGGACACTTTAGTCTAACATTTAGTGTATTATTTAAATATATGGTTTTCAATAAAAATTAATGTCTTACACATTTATCAAACTCTAATGCTTAAGTGGCCAATCACTGTAGCCTTTACCCTACTGCCAATTGGCATGAAAAATATTTCCAATCATAAAAAATTACAAGCTACAGCAGCTTTTTAGAAAGTAAAAAAAAAAACTCTAGCAAAAATAGATATTACAATAAAAGTGTGAATCGCGTTAGATGAAGATACTTTAAAAGTTTATATGGATGAAGATGGAAATATCCACTTCAAGGATTTTTTATTGGAATAGCTAAGTAATCATAGTGAAGAATCTAAAATATCCACAACTGGGGTTTTAATAGACATTTTAGAACAAATATTAGAAAGAACAAAAATCTGAAACTTCTATTAAAAAAAAAAAAAAAAAGTTTGTAATAGAAAAATTTTAAAATAAAAATATACTTAGTGACTTTAGAAGTGTTACACCCAGCAGGAATAATTCCTTGAACTTAATTTTTTGGCAGCATAATGACTATATTTAAAACATGCGATGATAATAATACCAATGTTTTATCTTTTTGGGTAGTAGGTAGACCTGTTAGTATGCGTACACTATACCCTCGCATTCGAGACTTTGGACTTGTTTCATTCTGCACACGACTAGTCCTTCCTTTGACTCCGGACCACTGTCATCAACATTTAAATTGGTGCAGAGAACGGCAGCACTGGGTGGCACAATGATGTAACATAGCATTCAGCGATGAATCACGATTCTGTTCGAGATATCGGGTTTAATGTTGAGGGGCATGAACATAGGATAGTTGGAGTAATAGTTTGGAGGGCTATTGCCTATGGTAGCTGATCACCAATTATGTAAATTGGAGGGAATATGACAGCTTCGCGTTATGTTGAAGACATCTTACAAACCACTTGAAACGAGTTGCCACAAGCAGACATCGATCATCTCATTTTGTCAATGCCTAGACGTAGCTACGAGGTCGCAAAACACATTATTAATTTCTTTTGATTACTTGTTAATAAAAATTCTTGACAACGTTATCGTTTCATTCTTGATGTAAATCCACCACGTTGCCAAAAAATTAAGTTCAAGAAATTATTCCTTCTGAGTTCTGGGTGTAACACTTCTAATGTCATTGTGTGAATTGTGTTTATGTATAATAGCCGTCAGAATTTCGGAGCTACAAAAACATTTTATTCTGTCAACAGGTAAGAAATTTTTGTATCCTAACGTATTATTTTTATTACCAAATTCTAGAATTACAAAAGAAAGTTGGAAAGATAATAAATGAAGAGAATAGCATTTCAGAACCATATAGTGATATTGGAATAACCACGTTGACAGCAATTTAAATAAGGATGGCAGCACAACATATCATAATTTAGTAGTGTCACACAAAGAAGATATTACACATTTTAGCAAGAATGATGTTAGGGCATGTACTTTAGCCACAGTAGGCGTCATTCAAGATTTAAAACAAGAAAGGGATCAACATGTTTTCTTATCTAAAATACTACGCATGAAAGGAAGCATAATTATGTTTAATACAATAAACCTAAAAGAAAAAAAACTAAATTACCACTAAGATGTAAAAAAATAATAGAAATATTATTCATTTTTTAAATGATAGTAAAGGAAATACTGCAGAGCGTGTAATTATTGAAGATCACTTCTTGCATTTTATATTCAATGATATAATTGTCATAATTTATGAACACACTAATGAAGAAATTACCAGACAATTTACCAAGTATGCTAAATCCGAATCCTGGGTATCAGATGTTTCGAAAGATGAACTAATGGCATTGTTTGCACTTTTGATCCTCTCGGTAGTGAAAAAATATAATAATCTCCACGTCCGACGTACATTTGATCCTACTCTTTCTAGTTCATTCTATAGATGCTGCATATTTTTCTAAGGCTGCTTTTATCTTTTAGTTAATTGTCTCAGATTTGACGATAAAGAAAGTAAAAAAGAGAGAAAGGAAGATGATGAAAGATGTGAGTATGGAAAATATTCATTGAGACTTGCAGAATGCAGAAGTCATCATCTTATATTACTATAGACTACTTGTTTTGGTTTGCTACTCTTCATTAAATTACCTTGTCCATATTTAAACAGGGGACGAAAACAGTAGAAATTGTTTTTTTGTGATAACAAAAACTCGTTATTATAGCAATCAAAATATAAATATCGACATTTGGTTCACTTCGTTTGGCCGTGCTGATGAGCTACTTAAAGAATCTAACAAACTTACTATGTTGGGAACAATAGGAAAAAATAAAACATAAATGCCCCCAGAACTTTTAGAAACACAAGGAAGAAGTTATAAAACTCCCATGTTTTGTTCAAGGGAAAGCGTGTCTTACATACCAAAAAATAATAAATTCATTTTATTGCTATCTACAATATATGAAGGGGTGGAAATTTTTAAACGGAATGGTAAACCGGCGATAATTTTAAACTATAATAAAACCAAAGAAGCTGTTGACACATTTGATAAATTTTCTTCTAACTTGAGTTGTAGCTGAAAAACTAGAAGATAGCCTTTATGCGTATTTTACGAAATGATAAACTCGGCTATTATTAATTCATATAATGTGTATTGCTAAAATGGAATTGAGAGATCTATCATGGGAACAGTATATGATTGATTTAGCCCATAACCTTGCAAAACCTTAAATGGAGCATAGAATAACCATTCCAGGTATGCGTAGAAATCTTTAACAAAGTATCTGCGAAATAAGGGGGATATGGTAGATAAAGGTATGGTTCCTGAAAGGAAGACACGTACAGTTTTTTCGAAACTATTTTACTGAATGTGCCTCGCAATAATAAAGTATTGTTTTTATTGTATTGTTTTATGTTTTATTTATGTAGTAAACTAATATATAGTTAAAATATTATTGGTTTTGTAATAAAAATAAACGTTTTAATCATGATTTTTATAATATATTACCATAGTATTCTAGGGTTAATAATTACAATTAATTTAAAAAATTTAATTTGCGTCGCCACTACGACACTAGACATAAAAGTAAATCAGGGAAAAATTAAAAACTGAAGATATTAGTTTGTCTAAACTTACAGTAGTTTAACGTTTTGGAAATATAATATCAAATATTATGTTAAGTAAATTAAAAAAAAAATTATTACAATTTGAGTATTTTTTACCAGTACTTGATAAATGCTGGTGAAAGTGCTGTATATTCGCTTATATGTATTTCATCCTAGCAGGAATCATCAGAGCGACTGGTACAGAAGCCTAACCGTGAAAACAGATATTTTCATTAGATGTCGCTATAGCGTCTATATTGAAGCCAATTTATTGTTGCTTCTTTCAACGAAAAATATTTGTTTTCACGATTAGAGCTTCTGTACCGGTCGCTCTGATATTTTCTGGTAGGATGAAATACGTATGAGCAAATATACAGAGGCACTATATACTAGAAACCAATTCGCCAAGGATTTTTGCTTAGATCAGAAGATATGTTGTGGAATGCCCCTTTTTAGATTTTCCGTATCTCTCTTACATCTTTTAGCGTCGTCTATTTTAAAGTGCAACTTATAGAGGACATAGATTAAAGCACAAGTCAAAATTTTCGTTTCGTCAATAAAAATCTTCGGATTTCAACTTTTGTAATTTATAATCAAATGTCGTTATAGCATTAATATTTTATCGTGGCTTCGGTGGAAGAGATTTGTTTTTACATTTAGAGCTTTTGTTTGGCCATTTAGTCCAAGAAATAATTCGTCAAGGATTTTTGCCTACATGGGAAGATATAATATGGAATGCAACTTTTAGATTCTTCATATCTCTCTTACATTTTTTGGCATCGTCTGTTGTGCCTTGTAATTTATAGAAGGCATTGATTAAAGAAAAAGTCTAAATTTTCGTTTCGTCAATAGTTTTGATGGAAATGTTTAGATTTCCACTTTCGCGATTGATTTCCATCAGTTATATTTACAAAAATGGTATGAACCTTCGAATATTCGGGAATTAAATTGACGCCAAATATAGAAATATCGTTTATTTTTATGTAGTGAGATTGCTCAGTCATGCAGAAGTTTCAAGTTGATAGACTAGATTGAAATATTTTTGGCACAAAAATGAAATAATATACCAGACTTATCGAATTTTAAATGGATAAGCGAGTTAGCCATCTTGTGGACATTACATCTTACCTTAATAAATTAGATATAATACTACAAAGTAAATAAAATTTAATCAATGGGATGTACAACGAAATCATAAGATTCCAGCTCAAAAAAATTCGATATTTCTTATCTTGAGAAAAATAATTATTGTCATTTTCCAACTTTGCAATCGTTTTTAATTTAAAACGATCAATAGTGTTTTTCGAATATTTTTATTGAGTCAATAAATACTGTATTAAATGAAAATTTTTGTCAACCATTTTATTAGATTGCAGACTTAGTTGCGAAATCGTACTGTAACTACATCATAATTACAAGCAAAAGCAAGCAAAAGGCTGCAAAAGGCCCATCAGATTTGTATAATTAGCCAAACCATTAGAAATAGACTTCAAAAAGTATAATTTAATGCTCAAAGACCTGTGACTGTGTCTTATCCAAATTAAATCACGTTCATCGATTTCAGTGGGCACAAGATCACGCAAATTGAGTAAGAAGTGAGCGGGCCTCTACTTTGTTTACAGATGAGTCCAGATTTGGATTTGCAGCAGATACAAGAAGGAAAATAATTTGGATATAATCTGGCAATGCTGAGCGATTATTCACTGTGCAGGAGGTTCATAGACTGCAAAGCGGTAGCATAATGGTATGGGGTGGCATCACTTTTAGTAGAACAACCAATCACGTTTATATTTAATTTAATACTGAACATCACAGTTTTTTAACAACATGGTGTATAATTTTTTAACAACTATACGTAATTTAAAGGGTTTTTACCCATGTATTTTGGTGGCTTAGGCATTTTAACCTAGCAATTTTAAAATTTAAACCTGATGATGGACTGTTTAGTCGGAAAACGTTTGTTTTTTTGATGTAGCCCTTTTAAGGGTTTTTTAATAAATATACCCATTTACGAAGACTAACCTCGTTGACTAATAATCGTGCGAACGTTCCTCGAGGTTTTACTATAGCCTGCACAATCGCCAGATTTAAACCCAATTAAGCATGTATGGAACATATTGGCAGACGCATTTTACAACAAAATAATGCGTTTAATACAAGACAACAACTGCCTGAGGACCTTTTAATGGAGTGAAATAGAATACCTTAGCAAGACATTGACCATCTGGTCATGAGTTTTCTTTACAAATGTAGAACAGTAATCAGCAATCGTGAAGGGTATACACGAATTAACTTACTTTGTTGGAAGTTGATGGGCAAGAAATTAATATTTTATTTATTTTTGTTACCATTTTTTGACTTACAGAGTTCTTTTTTAATATTCTAAAGAACTATTTCAATGATTCTAAAAAAATGTTTATTTTATATTCAGGACACGTGTTCAAAACTTTTCAGAATCCTGTTCAAAACTTCAAAACTTTTAAAAAATAATTAAAATAAATTATTTAAAATTCTTCTGTAATCTCGCATTTTGTTTTTGTCCCCTAGATTACTTTTAGGTGTGATATTAGTATTTGAAAATCCTTTAAAATTCAATACTGTAAATGCATAGAGCACACAGCTAGAGTTAATTGATTTGCAACATAACAATGTATATAAAAATAATTTTGAGGAAAATAATTTAATGGAACTTTAGTAAAATCTATCGAAAAACAAATTTTCCAATTTAAAAGATTTTACAAAATCAATTATTTTTATTTTCCATCACCTATTTATGCGAACAAACATTTTTAAGAATTAATTTCATAAAGTAAAAATATGGAAGAAGGTTGTCGGATGAAACTTTACAAAACTGGTTGAGGATCACAGAATGCCAACACCACCGGAGTTAAATGAATTATGGAACAATATTCAAAAACAAAAAGCGCATTGAATTTTAATTAATAAAAAGAATGAAAGATAAACTATTTTCTTTAATATATATTATAATATTTGTTATTTGCATACTTTATTTACACATGTGTAATTTGAATTGTATTTTCTTTTTTTTCCTTTTAAGAACTGTAAAATTTTTGTTCTCTGACGTTATTGCTGTTATAGCATGTCCATAAAAAATATATTTTTTCGATATATATTTTTAATAATACTTATACTCATATATGATATAAAATCACTATTTAAGTAACATTTGAATGTGCGGCTTGGATAAAAAATTTTATTTTGAAAATGTAGTCCAGTCGTCAGAGAGTTGACCTCTAAATGTCATACAAACAAGCTGAATTTTGCCGAGAATATTAATTTTGGGACCTCAAAAAAGATACAAAATAATGTACCTCTTTTACCCGGGGTTAAAGGGGTTTCCCCCTCGTAGGGGGTAAAAACGCAAAAAATCTATTTACCAAGGATCTGTATGCCGCAGAAAAAAATATTTCCAATAAAAAATGTAGAGATAATTTTGAAAAAATGTTTATAAGCACTTTTTGCGTAGAATTAATGGTTCACTCAGAAACAACGCTTTAAGCGACCGGTGATTTTCAATGCCTGGTATGCGCACGAAATCAATTTTAAATAAAATTTGTATTCGACGGTAAAAATTCGATATCTTTTAATAAGATTGCCCTATCGACAAAAATCAAAATGTGTTTTAAAGTTGCAAAATACAGCTTTTTATATTTATTTATTTATTTTTATATTGCCGCTAATAAAGTCAGTGTCTATAAAAGTGTTAAAAAAATAAATGTTTAGAAAATTTTACCATTTTTTACATTTCTTATAAAATTAATCATATTTTTTGACCTATCACTATAAATTTTTTATTATTAGATCTCGATTTTCTCAACATACAGCCTGAAATTTTGGTTTTGAGTTTTGGCAAGAAATGTTTTTTACATTTACATCACAATCGATTGCTCACCACGGGAAATGCTTCTACGAAAAGCGTATTAGGTAGAATTTATAGCAAAAGAAGCAGTTTTAACAATTAGACTGCCACCATAGTAAAAAAAATAAAAACTAAACATATATGGATACGTTTTTTTTTTATTTGCATTAATTCGAGATAAGAATTACCATATGATTCACGCAGATTTCTTGACTGATATCGTTTATTGCAGCCGTGTGCATTATATGCCGATTCACACAAAAACAAGTCCATATGATTCATGTTGGATTGTTATCTGATATCGTTTATTACAATTATATGCCCATTCTCATACTGACTTTGTTTAATAACCTACTGGATAAGGGGCGTACAATTTATACAGATAATTATTACACCAGTATTTCTCTAGCCCATAAATTACAGAACAGAAACACTCATTCAGTTGGAACTCTGAGAACTAAGCGAAAATTAAATCCCAAACATATAATTGAAACAAAATTGCAAAAAGACCAAACAGTTGGCAAAGCACAACAGCTAAAACTAATACAGGAGTGATGATTCAAAAATTAAAGACAAACGCAAAAGCACTGCCGAACTCAGAAGACATCCAAAACCGAAAGTTGTAACTGACTACAATAAACATAAAACATACATCGATCTGTCTGACCAAATAAAAACATACAGATTCAACGAAATAAATTCGGAACATACGAAATATTATGTATTTCGGCTCAATTCCGCTTTAGGTGGTTGGCCAACAAAAGGTTGTCAAATAAATTATATTATAAAAATCCAATACTTCAGCGGGCTGCAGGATTCTGAAATCATTCAAGAACAAGTCAAAACTCCACCCAAATAGGTTGCCCCGCCCATCACGTATAAAAATTGAAAGCTACACATAAATTTCGGATTTTATTATGCTGTCAAACCACATGGTTAAACCACCTATCGCTTCCCAAAACCGGCCACTCACGGTACATCGGTGTCGTTCTAATTTTAATTAGACATTTTAATTCTAACAGCTAATTTTAATTCTCTTTTATAGGATGTTCTAAAATTGTTAATTTTTTTTTCTTACATAGGTACTCTTCATTCCGATCTTTGTTTACTTCTTGGAACTTTAAAACTAGAATGTCCATTGCCTGTTTTCGGTCGTTTCTATCGTGATACGTTTTACCTTTTATTTGCTATAAGCATTCTTTTTTTTATATAATTCAAAAAACTCTCTTAAAAAATTCTCGCTAAATCAAGCCATGTCGATTTTTATAATATGATAAAAGCAAGTGTGTAGTTAAAAATGTGTTTTTGCAGTATCGACAAATTGTTAACGCTCAACAAATTAATGAGATCAACTCTGCACTACTGTAGCAGACAGGCCAGTCTGTCTGCGATCAAATTGTACGATTTCATTGGATGCACGGTCACACATGATCAAAATCCTTATCAATTCGTCGAATTCGACAAAGTTGAACAACGCCGCTGTATCGTGAGTGGCCGGCTTTAGGCAAGCCCCTCTTTCGTTTATCTGAGCAGTCAGATGGATATTTTGAGCGGTGTTGCCAATCTCATTCCTCTAGGTGTTAACCATAAAATATTTACAGGATAGAAAGGAAACCACTACAAACCATAAAGTTTATTTTTGTTATTAGTCTGTTGCAGTAGATTGGTAAATACAATAAAAATATTTAAAGATACGAAGAAGATATAACTCTCAAAAAGACCCGCAAATTGGATTATTACACGGCGATTGGCAACATTGACTTTGGGCGGCGCTCTAGACTATTGTGCATTCTAAAAGGAGTCAGATAGTTGAACGATATTTTATACAATGTCTATTACCGGGTATGGATTTATTTTTGTTCAAGTTTTATATTGGTCCACTATTTCAAATGCAGTTCAAACAGACATATATTAAATTGGATGATCCGTTTTAAATTCGTTTAATCTGTATATCAAATCATTGAGAAAGGTGGTAAAGTGGTATAAAAAGTTAGCAATTGAACTGCTTGTGGGTACTACATTAGTAAATTTTTATATTTTACACCAATGAGAAAATAACTATAACAAAATTCAAAGAGAACCTCGTAGTAAGCCTAGTAAAGTCCATTCTTCTAATTCTGACGAGACTCATTTGTTGGAACACGTCGATGTGTTGTTTGTTATTATAAGACTATTGCTAAAACTGGACGAAAAAACATTGAAAACTCCTGAGTGAAGATATCCTTGTACGCAATGTCATAGACATTATGTAACAATAAAACACTGAAAACTTTGTTTTCAAACTTCCACAAAATTTATTTTAAAACTTATCACTACAGCTGTTTTAGCTGATTGCCTTTCTCAAGTGCTGACCAATATGAAACAGCTGTAGTGATAAGTTTTAAAATAAATTTTGTGGAAGTTTGAAAACAAAGTTTTCAGTGTTTTATTGTTACATAAAATGAATTTCCAACAAGTAACGGTCGAATCCATCAATTATCATAAGCATTATTGTTTGAGTTGTTATTTTGAAATAAACAAATATACTAAATAAAGTTTTTGTTAAGTTAATATTAAAATAATAATGTATGGAAATGATAGTTTTCGTTAAAAAATAAATAAATATTGGTTGACTTGAGTATTCAGTTTTTATCAGTAACCCACTTTTCAGGCTGTGAGAATCAAACATTGGTGCACATATTTCAGAGGCCAAATATAGTTTTTGTTTCTCCAGCCTTCTACTTTTAAACTGAATTAACGATACGTTAATATTACAGGCCAAAATGGCTTCTCGCAGCTTGTATAATTTAGCGTTTTTTAGGTATATTTCAAATGCATCACATTTGTTGCTAAAACCCGAAAGTTCCGATGTTTTGAAACTTTAACGGTAACTATGAAAAGTTCATATTGATCGGTTAATAGAAGTGATAGTGATAAATACTATTGATCTTATGACAATGGTAAAAAACAGTAAGAAAGCTTAATGTTTATGAATTTAACACCTTTATAAAAAATTTGCGGCAAATTCCAAAATTTTCATACAAAAGCTGCTCTCTTAATCAATAGGACACTCTGATCAAAAAATATCGAATTTTCACCGTAGAGTTGAAATAAACATTATTTAAAATTAATATCGCGCGCGTACCAGGCATTGAAAATCACTGGTTGCTTCAAGCGTTGTTTCTACGAGAACAGTTCATTTTATAGAAAAGTGCTAATTAACATTTTTATTCAAAATTATCTCAGCTTCATTTTTAATTTGAATAATTTTTTTCTACGATGTACAGATTCTTGATAAAACCATTTTTCTTCGTTTTTCCTGTCCTACGCAAAATTTACATTTTTAGCAATATTTAGCTTGTTTGTATGATTTTTAAATTTTCAGTGGCATTTTCGTCCCTGGGGTTTCGAGAAGGAAAATATATGTAATATTTTTTTAAACGATTTTCGGAGTAGAATTCGAAGCGGTACAATATCTAATTTTAATTAAAATCTTTGTAGTTTTTTCCAAAAAATATAAACTATTTACGATTTTATTCAAGTGTAACATGAGTTTACGAAATGTATTATGTACTTTGACAGACAAAACGTTGCATCTAGATTTATCATCATGTATATAAGTAATTTTGCTCATATTTCTTTACATATTGACAAATATTTACATTTTTTAAGGTATTGCGATAAAAATCTATATCATAACAATATATTAAACGAATTACCACTATTCAAGCAAGAATACTCGGATCTAAAACTGGACTAATAGAAGTATCATGTTTATACAATCTGCATTTTATCACTTTAACCCTTTGTCAGTTGCAACTGACATCGTTGCAGCAAAAAAGGGCATACAAATCACCCTTTTGTGGGTACTGGGATGCTGACGCTGCCGAATGAATAAGTAGTAAGAAAAGCGCGAATTTCGATCATTAAGGAGGGTGTGTTGCTAAGAATAAATCACTCAAGCGAAGTTACAAGAAGGTCTAATGGTTTGTTAAAAAGAGATTTTAAAGAAATCTTTAAGATATGTTTTTTACTCGTTTGTAACAACTTTAACGACCATCGTTTAATATATGGTAAATTAAGTGGATAGATATGCATATAGTTTACGTAGGGTTAAAAATATTTAGTAAATTTCGTGATAAAGCTGTCTTTGTAGTTTTTTATCACTAAGCTTATTATTATTATTATTAGTTATTATTAGTTTACATATCTCTTTCTGTGTTTAATTATAAATCAATTTATTATAACGTTTAAAACTGGTGTTATTAGATCCTTTTGGATGGTTTGCTTTATCAATTTTCGGTACTTCACAAAAATAAGTTGTGTTGTTTCATAAAAATTAGTTACACTTCGTTACACGCAAAACACCTCATTTGTATGGAGTACCGAAACTGCATAAAGCAAATATGCTACTTAGACTTCTTCTTCTTATAGTGCACCTATAGTGCTTTGGCGAATTATCTTAAGGCCAGATGTCTGTCTTTTGCGGCATTCAGAAGATCGTCAGTGTTATTTATGCCTGTCCATGTCTGGTTTTTTAAGTTCCGTAGCCACGACATTTGTTTGCGACCTACTCTTCTCTCGCCTTCAATCTTACCTATTTACAGTACCATAAATTTTCATTGTAGTAAAAAGTCAAATTCTGTATTAAATACCTACTACACAACCTTGTAAATAATAATTACACATGTATAAAGAACATATCTTATTTTTGTAAATAAAGGGACACTTTTTCTTCTTCTTCATCTTCTTCTTCTTTTTCTTTTTATATAGACAAAACTCTGTCTGTTTTTCAATGTGCCTCCATTAAGTTGTCGTTCCATCGTTTTTGTAGTCTTCGTACTGATCCTCTTCCTACTGGGGAACCCTCTCTTGCCGTGTTTACTACTCTATTTGTTGTCAATAGAGTTATATGAGCTTTCCAATCTACTCTTCTATTTCTTACCCAAGTTTTGATGTTCTCCACCTTGCATCTACGTCGCGTATATATACTTTTAGCTCTGCTGCTATTATAATATCATTTGCTTGGTTTTTCTGGTGTTTATATCCAGTCCATATTTTCTACTTGTTTCCGTTATTTTGTATATTAAGTTTTGCAGCCCTTCTATGGTATTGGAAAACACTAAAGTATCATATGCATACCGCAGGTTATTTAGCTTGACTCCATTTATGGAGATACCTTTATCAATATCTTTTAGAGCCTCTTCAAAAATATGCTCCGAGTACATATTAAATATCAGTGGTGAAATTATGCACCCCTGTCTCACTTTCCTTAAGATTTTAGCCTGATCTGTATACTCTCCATCTATTAGGAGTACCGCTGATTGATTCCAATACAGGTTAGCTATTATTTTTAAGTCTTTTTTACGTCAATTCCTGTCCTCTTTAGCACTTCTATCATTTTTTTCATGTCTGACTCTATTAAAAGCCTTCTTGTAGTCAATCGGACATGCAAAAACGTTACAGCTGACATCTCTACATTTCTGAAAGAATATCTGTACGCTAAATAAAGCTTCCCTCGTACCAACGGCGTTCACAAATCCAAACTGATTGGGCGCAATTTGTTCCTCACATTTCCGGTAAATTCTTTTATGGACTACATTTAAAAAACAGCTTTAGCAGATGACTCCTTAGGCTTATAATGGTCCTGTTAAACTTCACAAACCTTTGCTCCTGGCTTTTTTGGCCAATGGTACGAACTCCGATTTGAGCCAGTCTACTGGTATTTTTCCTGCATTGTATATTTCATTAAATATTTCAGTTATCATTTTTATTTGTTCTTCTTCTAATAGTTTTAACAGTTATACAGGATTTTCATCAAGTCCCGGTGCCTTTCCATCCTTAATTTGTCTGACGGCTGCCGTTATTTCTTCTGGTAGAATTTCGGGACCTGGATTTTCTTCAATGGTGAGCTCTTGTATTGTTCTAAAGTCATGGAAAAGCTTCTGCAAGTAGTCTTCCCATACTTTCTTTTTATCTTCCCTGGTTATGACAAGATTGCCTTCATCATCTGCTATTTTTCCGCTGTTGCGTTTTCGGAACTTTTCAGCTATTTCTTTCACCTTTCGATGAACATTGAAGTTATCATATCGACTCTGATACTCCTCTATTTTCTGACATTGTTCTGTTTTTTGTTTCTCTTTGGCTACTCTTATTTTTCTTCTGAAGATAGTATGTATGTCTAAATCATCGTCTATAATGACTTTCTGACGAATCAGTTTTAACAGATTTCATAGATTTTAGATTTCATCTTCGGTCATTACCGACCAACCTAACTTTTTCTTTCTTCAGTTTTTATTGCCTGCCATTTCCAGAAGCAAAATATACAAATAAGTGATGCACGGTTGGGATACAAAAGCGTAACGAAGTTAGACAAAACTTCACATGAACAGGCACACAGGTACCCTGTCTATTTTCGCACACTGAATATTTTTTTATTAATTCCAATATACAGGGTGGTCCTTAAATAATTGTACAACAGAAACTGTAGATTCTGCATTTTAAAATATTCCGATTTAAGCCAACTTGCTTTATTAAAATGTTGATATTAAAAAAGATACAGGGTGTTAAAGTGGAAATTAAAAATTTTATTTTTCGCTTTAACTTTTACGTTTGTAAATATTTATGGACAAACATTCACAATTGGATGCTTTTAATTAGGATAAATTATAATTTTATACATACTTTAATGTGACTGATAGAGTGCGCCACACATGACATATGTGAGACATAAATTTTGCGCTTAACTTTATTGCTCTTTAAGTTGTTTTAAATTGATGCTCCATTTGTTTTAAAAAATATTAAGAAAACATTATGTTTACAAAGAAAAGATACACCTGTTAGTAACCTCAAAAATCAACAGTTTACGAGATAATTGCATTTTATAAGTCAGCTGCATAATAATTCTTAGTTGTGATATTTGTGCGGTAGCACTGAATACCTGTAAATAAGCATAACTAATAGTTTATTTTTATTAAAACGACTCAAAGATGATAATGTAACATCACAAAATGCTTTGTTATGGCTGCTTAATGCCTTATTGGAGAAAAGCTTTCATCTTCTTTAGGTGCCGTGTCCGTATTCAGACGCTAGCCATCATCATGTTTACAATTTCTCTTTTCTATCGCTTCTTAAGTTTCTATACTGAAGTTTTATTACTTTTTTCTCTATTGTTAAATGCTGAAAATCCAAAATATGTGGTTTTTGCAAGATGATAAACCATCACATTCTAGAGAGAGGGCAGTGAAAACATACTTAAATACAACTTTTCTGAACGTTGGATTGGTCGTGGTAGTTATATTCCTTGGCAGTGTGGTGAAATATTGATATAATGATTTAATTTATAAAAAATCCTGAAAGGATACTTATTACTCATTACGTCAATTGTTTACCCATTTTTAATAAACTCTAGAGCACAGCTATTGAATAACACATATGTGTTTTGTTTCATAATACTTTTGCTACAAATCTAACCTTAGCCACTCAGCATTTTTACAAAAACATCATTGTTGGCCTAATAACTGATATCTTATTATAAATATAGTAAATATAAAGCCAATTTAGTTAAGCATATTAGTTCGTTACTAAATCATAATAGTTCATTTATTCGAGATGTAGAGTTACTCGTAAGCTGTAACGTAATCATGTAAATATGTAATGTCATCGATAAGGTATTCCCTGTGTGTATATAAGTAACCAATGATCGAAATACATCACAATTTAATACATTATTAAACCTATGCGACAAATAAGATGTAGTTCCATAATATACCATAAGATTTAGATATGTATTCAAAAGAAACTATTCATCCATTATACATTATAGCCACCACATAGCCCATAATTTAATCCGCTTGATTATGGTGTATGGGGCGCATTAAAGCAACGTGTCTATAAGAATCCCATAAACATTCGCAACCAACTATGGGAAGAAATAATTACTACAGCAATTTCGTTAGAACCAATGATGCTATTTAATATAAGAGGATCTTTTATGGAATATATTGACAAATGAATTAAAGAACCTATTATTCTGTTATTTTGTCAAATCCTATTATTAATTATTCTGCAAATATATTTATTTTATTTAATATTTCGTTAGCTATCAATTTTGGTTAAAGGTATTTTATACCAAAATTTAGAAGTACTGATGTTTTTGTCTATTTTTCCTTCGTTGCCTGGAGTAATTGCTTTAAATCAGAATTATGCCGCTGATTTGTAAAATGCGATTATCTCGAAAACTGGTAAGTTTTCAAGGTATTAACAAGTATATATATATATATATATATATATATATATATATATATAAGAAAAAAGAAAAAATATGTTTGTAGCTATTCAATTTTCGTTTACAAATTCAATTGTTTTTGTTAACAAACTTTATCAAAATTTTTCAGAGAAATATTTATTAGAATAGGACATTTTTTTATTAATATTTTTTGTAATTATTATGTAACCAGCAGTTTTATATAAAAAAACTAATTTTATTTGGTGAGTTAACAAAAAATTTTTTATTTTTAGTTCAACTTTGTTAGTTAGAAGATATTTTGTATTTTTTAGAAGCTCTTGATAATAATTGTAATCACAATTGAAAGCTCGAGTAAAAAATAGTCAACAAATAGCCCCTTTTATTGACTCCAACCCATCCAAAACATTTTTATATTTTATATATATATATATATATATATATATATATATATATATATATATATATATTTGTTAAAATTTTATACCTTTAATATTTTTTATAATAAGTACAAGCAACTCAAAGAGCAAAAAAGTTAAATGCAAATGTATGCCATATATGTGGCATATGTGGCGCCCTCCATCAGCTACATTAAAGTGTGCATCAAATTATAATTTCTCATAATTAATAGTACCCAGTTGTATATTTTCAAACATATATGTTAACAAACATGAAAGTTATAGCGAAAAATAAAATTTTAAAATTGCACTTTAACACCCTGTATATTTCTTAATATCAACATTTTATTAAAGCAATTTGGCTTAAATCGTAATATTTTATAGTGTAGAATCTACTGTTTCTTTTTGTACAATTACTTAAGAACCACCCTGTATAGTGAAACTCGAAGCTGTAAACCACTTATAAAAAAAATTATAGAGATAATTATTGTTCTGCGTTCACCTCGACCTGTTGCACAAAACTTGAGCAGAAATATACCGATACGATGTAGTAAATTCAGAATGCGTTTAAAACGTCTTTAGAAAAACTACTGGGGAAAATTTAATACAGTTTGTGGCTACATGAATTTTATCTATGTCTTAGATAAATAAGAAGCGATGAAGCTTTCAGGGACCTCTTACCAGTTAGAGATTAAGCGACGAGTGATGAGCTCTGCTAATGTGATTCGTACTCTCGTACACTTCATCTAATTTATATAACGATGCACGTCATCGGCGTCATATCCTGTGACGTTACATGATACCAACACAAAATTATTAGGGTGTAGGTGTGTTCTTTTTTAGAATCACTTTACCGAGTACACTGGCATTACAACCACTAGACATATTTTATTATATACGCGTAGAAATAATATTTAAAAATTTCTATTAATGTTAACTTAAAGAAATACACAATAATATGTTTCATTTAATTTGTATAAATGCATTATAAAGCGTTTTTATCAAGAACATTTGTTCGGAACACACTGTAACTGTAATCGAACAAAGCTAAAATTTTGGCATAAATTGGTAACACTTATTTGACAGTTGCGGTATTAACACTTTTTGTACTTCATTATTTTGAATTTTAAAGTGAATATCTCTTGTTTTATATTTTTAACCATTTAATAAAATCGGTTCTTTTTAAAACAAAAGTAGTGTGTTTTATTTCAAAAATGTCACGTAAGAATTTAAATAGTCGTTGTAAAGAGATGGTAATACTTTTGCAATAATTATGTAATCTATTTGATTTAAAATGGAGCAGGATTTTTTTATACGTTGGCAACTATGTCAACTTCGATCTCTGACGTAGATAATGACGTAAGTCGTTATCTAAATTAGATGAAATATACATGATACTAAGACTAAGAAGATAAGATATTGCGCATAAGTCGTGACATCATTGGAGAGTTTGACGTTCGAAATGTCAATTTTTTGTATGTATCAATAAATAATCTTTAATAAATACTTTGGAAATATCCTTATGTGTACGATTGATGTAATTATTAAACCTCTTTTATTTTAAACCTATAATCCTATAAACTTATTTTCTAGTTCTAGTCTAGTAAGTTCATCACAGAATGCATACAAATCCCATTTAACTTTAACAAGAATTCAAATTCTACTCTCCAATGACGGCATGCGCGAACACTACCTATTGTGTGCTACGGGAAGATCCTATCTTGTTATTATAGTATCATGCTCTCGTAATTAGATGAGGTTGTTGGTACAACGTAAAAATATCTTCCATTTAATATTTAGTTACTATTTATACAAAGTTACGAAACTGCAACACAATTATAAGAGTATTTATATATTTATTACAAGTAATAACTTAAAAAACATATAATTCACCAAATGTTTTTTTTTTTCAGATTGTAATGTTCAGACTGAGCATGCTGATCAGTTGTATTTTCATGACAAACAGTGCGATGGAGGAAAGTAATTTAGCATCAAACCTCGTCGATTCAACGTCAGATTTAACCGATTTTGATAAATATGCAGTCACATGCTATATATGTGTCAACGTATCAGACAATCTTATTTGTAATCAATTTGCGATAGACAGACCTTGTAAACCAGGTGAGTGCATTAATTATATAACATGATAATATATGATGGTCAATATCAGTAATTTACATCTTATAGTTTATTCGTCTTCCGGGTTTGGACCGTGTCATTTGTGAGTGACCCAAAAGTGGGTTCATCTCGACGTTTCGCTACAATTGTATGTAGCTTCTTCAGGAGAACAAAGAAAAAGAAATCAAAAGACAGGAAGATGGGTAGTTAGCAACGGTAACTCAGATACTCAACGCAACCAGAGGCGAATACTAACTACCAAGATGGGCATTTGGTCACAGTAACTCAACTACTTAACGCAGCCAGAGGTGAAAACCAAATTCCAGGACAGGGATTCACGTCCAACAGCTCAGAACACTAACGCGTCGAGAGGCGGGGAGAGTGAAAGGATTCACTTCTCTGTGTTATTGTACAATATGAATGTGTAATTTTTTATTCTATCAAAATCATAATGTTATATTTTATTTTAGTTGATATTTTACAAATCTCAATGGTACATTTATTTCTCTATGATTTGTATTATCTGTTTTTTAATCATTTTTAATAAATTCAATATTTTTAAATTGTTACTAATAATATTTTATTTATTAAAACTAATAATACTATAAATTTAATTGGTTTTTTGTGTAAATAAAAAGTACAAGTTGCAAAATTAAAATGTTGTATGACGGTAATGATCGGTTAAACTTTTTCTGGATATATTGTCAGTAATTACGTCCAAAACCCGATAATAGCTATAACGAAATTAAAGTTGTAAGACGAAGTAGAATTGTTCGACTTAGAATTACTACACCCATTTTGAATCGCTGAATTACACTTTTATGCGCAAATTACAGCTATCTACCTGCAAAACGCTGAATTTGAGGTTTTGTGACACTACATAAATTTGTTACATTAATAGAAATGCTACCGCTGCGCTTTTGGGGTAATATCATACTTAATTATTGTTTAAGAAGGATTTTATTTACACCAAAAATAGAAAAGAGGTTTGGAAGAAATTGATATTGATCCAAAGAATAACGTTATTTACAATAACGTTATATATATATATATATATATATATATATATATATAACGTTATAACTCATATAAAGTGTGTCTACGGATAGGGTACCCAAAGGGAAACGTTTACTAATTATTTTTATTTTTAGCGAAAAATGTTATTTTTAATAAAAAAAGCTTGTTTGTTTCAATCCCCATAAACTGAAATTAAATTCAAGTTTTTCAAAACTTGCTTTATTTTAGAGTTAGGTTTATGTAAATCCGTATGAATTTTTGTATTAAGTTCGGAATTGTTATATTAATCTACCCATCTCTATACGAAAAGATAGTGACGTTGAATTGACATGATCTGACGAATTCATAATGGTAAAAAAGAAATTTTTTATAAACTTTACGTTGGCGCTGGCGTTCGCCGTTGACCTTGGCGCTGGCTATCATACACTGCATTTATAAACTTTCGGTTGGCGTTAGCGTTAATGATCACATCTAAATTTGTAACCTTAACCTTAAATTTTTGATTTAGTATTATTAATTTTTGTTTTTAAAAGTCGTTTGTATCTGAAATAATCAATTTTGGTACATAATTGGTAAGTACATAATTTTGGCTAACCCTGTATAGATAAGATAGATAGATAATAAATCGTTGCAAAGGCGATTAGATTAGAAGACCTTTCTAATGAGGTGTCCAGTGGTCTCAGTTTTTATTTTAAAAAATCGTTAATTGCGTCATTACGTCAACACTGACGATGAAATGTCCAACGCAGGTATTAATTGGCAATTGATGGTCATTCAAAATTAAAATTGACATGCTTTTAAATGTTGATTAAGTCGTTTGTTTCTAAAATAATGAACTCATTCAACACTTTTGCATCATACTGTAGAAAAGTCCCCAATTAAATTAAATTAAAAGAGTCCACTTAAAACATTTTCAATGAAAGAAGTTTTTCCAGGAAAGACCGAGACACCGTGATTATTTTTACAGGATAGACATCTTTTGGTCGTAAATTAATGAACGCAGTGTCATCATACTAAATAAAGTGGCAATTACTTTAAAAATTTTAAATTGAAAGCTGGTCAGATCGTTTTTTAATAGATCACATCCTTTTAATGGCTTATTAATGTTTTATACAAATATACTAAACTTTTTTGTCTTAATATTGTTCTGAAGCTATTTTCTTGTGGCATTGTGAATTAATTACTATTAAACTGGGAATAAGCCACAATTAATAATACGTTACGATAAAACGTACGATAAAAATACGTTTATTGACGTTTCAATTTCCACTTCGGAAATCGTTCTCAAAATACAAACAGCAAATTAAACAAATTTTGTTTTTTGTTACATAGTGAAAAATTCTTCTAATAATTTAATTTTATCTGACTCATTTATATTGACAATTCAGACATACATTATGCATTTTAAAGTAGACGACTTTAAAATGATATTGCCAATATTGTTGAGTTGCGCTCCTGGGACGACTTTACTTATAAGATAGTTCATTCGATTACATGAAATCAACTTTAACTTGAGAATATCCGTCAGAAAAAAATCATAGCATGTAATTCGTCTTTAAAAAGAAAAACACATGACATGATGACAGTAAAATTCTCCTGTTAGTGATTCCATAGTAAATTATGAGGGAAAAACCAGGAAAAAAAACCTCATAATACTATCCCGACATTGTAAGTATTTGTTCGTGAATTTAGTTTACCTTCAACAAACATCAAAATTCTGATTTTATATGTTACGGTATTTAAAAAACATAAATGATGTATCCTCTATATGTTACTGACTTACTAATACTGGTATTTTCTTATTAATAACTTCCTCTTTCAATATTGGTAACCAGATCCTACTACATTCTGCCGAGGAATTTGCGACACAATTGGCTTCATTTAGCATAATTAGAGCCGCTTCTTTGATTTTTCTTTTTTTACCATCCGTTTCTTTTAGGACTACATTTGAATTATTCCATTGAACCCTATGTTCATTATCCCATGCGTGTTTACAGATTTGAGATCTATCAAATTCTCTATTTTTAATATAGGATTGACGTTCACTTATTCATTTGAGAATTTTACTGTCATCATGTCATGTGTTTGTCTTTTTAAAGACGAATTACATGCTATGATTTTTTTCTGACGGATATTCTCAAGTTAAAGTTGATTTCATGTAATCGAATGAACTATCTTATAAGTAAAGTCGTCCCAGGAGCGCAACTCAACAATATTGGCAATATCATTTTAAAGTCGTCTACTTTAAAATGCATAATGTATGTCTGAATTGTCAATATAAATGAGTCAGATAAAATTAAATTATTAGAAGAATTTTTCACTAAGTAACAAAAAACAAAATTTGTTTAATTTACTATTTGCATTTTGAGAACGATTTCCGAAGTGGAAATTTTAACCAAATAAGATAAATAAGATAAATTTTAACCAAACATATTTATTAAAAAGAATAAAAATTAACAATAATCGACCCTGCCAAAGCTTAACAATTAATACCTAATACTTATTGCTTTGATCGACGGGCTGCTTGTGTCTTCTAGCTGTTAGGTCCTCCAATTGAATGTAATAGTTTCTGCAGAGCTGCAGTCACATGTGGTTGTATACCCTGATTATATTGTTAAGTCCAATAAATGGTCCTTATTACTTTGAATGTGGTCTATAAATCCAATAAATCCAATAAGGCGTTAACAAGCCCAATAAAAGATTTTTTAACAAGTTATCTAGTTTAGTTTTAACAAGTTAGAATAGCTCGAGACAGAGACAGTTTCGCCATGTTAATCGCCGACGTCAAGGGGACTTGATAGGGCACGTTAAGAAGAAGAACAAGTTATCAAAGAAGATTAATTACACATCATTACAGTAAGACTCCTCATTTTTATGGAGTACCGAAAATTCATAAAACGAATATACCACTTAGACCCATTTGTAGTAGCATGAATTCTCCTTGTAGTGAACTATCAAAATTTTTATTAAATATTTTAAAACCATTTACAAATAAAAATGACACATTCATAAAAAATACACAACATTTTTTAAATAAATTATCAAATATTAAATTTAATTCAAATAATACTTTGGTAAGTTTTGACATAAATAGTTTATTTACGAATGTGCCATTATGATGTGCCAGAGAGTGATGATTCATTGGCAACTAGAACAAGACTAAACATATCGGCTATAATGGAGTTACTAACATTATGTACTGATAATACATATTTTCAACTAAATAATGAATTCTATAAACAAAATTTTGGTCTAGCAGTGGGCTCTAGTTTATCTCCATTCTTAACCGATATATTTATGGAAGATATTGAAACGAATATCATTTCTAAACAAAATTTAAAACCCACAGTATGGTGGAGGTATGTAGATGATGTATTCTCAATATGGCCTCATGGATAAGAGTTGTTGAACACATTCCTAAATGATATAAACGATAAAGAAGAGACAATAGCATTTACCATGGAAAAGGAATATAATAACACGCTACCTTTCCTGGATGTTTTAATCTCTAAGAACGATATTGGATATGAGACTCAGGTGTATAGAAAACCAACACACACCAATAGATATTTAAATTTCAAATCAAATTACAATATATGTAAAAAAGGGAATAATTAAATCCTTATACGATAGAGCCAAAATTACTTGTTCTAACGAAAATTCGTTCTTGGAGAAGAAACATTTGTTAACATCTGTTTTATTAAAAAATGATTATCCTTTATCGTTTATAAATAAGGATTTTTCAGCAATCGATCGAATAGAACAGAACAACTTAGAACGAGATCCTACAGCATATACAAGGAATAATACAAGGAAAATAACAATACCGTACATAAAAGGATTATCAGAAAAACTTAAAAGGATAGGCAATAAATTCAATATTTCAACAACATAAAAAAAACAAACACGTTGAGATCTATTTTGTCCAAAACCAAACCTAACAATGAACAAGAAAAGACAAAGAATTGCATTTATAAAATACCTTGTGAATGCGATCAGTTTTATTTACGTGAAACATCAAGGCCATTAAATGTTAGAATAAGTGAACATCAGTCTTATATTAAAAATAGATAATTTGATAAGATCTCAAATATGTAAACACGCATGGGATAATGAACATAGGGTTCAATGGAATAATTCAAATGTAGTCCTAAAAAAACCGGATGGTAAAAAAAGAAAAATCAAAGAAGCGGCTTTAATTATGCTAAATGAGGTCAATTGTGTCACAAATTCCTCAGCAGAATGTAGTAGGATCTGGTTACCAATATTAAAAGAGGAAGTTATTAATAAGAAAATACCAGTATTAGTAAGTCAGTAACATATATATATATATATATATATATATATATATATATATAAATATATATATATATATATATATATATATATATATATATATATATAGGATACATCATTTATGTTTTTTAAATAACGAAACATATAAAATCAGAATTTTGGTGTTAATTGAAGGTAAACTAAATGCACGAACAAATACTTACCATATCGGGATAGTATTATGAGGTTTTTTTCCTGGTTTTTCCCTGATAATTTACTATGGAATCACTAACAGGAGAATTTTACTGTCATCATGTCATGTGTTTGTCTTTTTAAAGACGAATTACATGCTATGATTTTTTTCTGACGGATATTCTCAAGTTAAAGTTGATTTCATGTAATCGAATGAACTGTCTTATAAGTAAAGTCGTCCCAGGAGCGCAACTCAACAATATTGGCAATATCATTTTAAAGTCGTCTACATTAAAATGCATAATCTATATCTGAATTGTCAATTTAAATGAGTCAGATAAAATTAAATTATTAGAAAATTTTTTCACTATGTAACAAAAAACAAAATTTGTTTAATTTACTGTTTGTATTTTGAGAACGATTTCCGAAGTGGAAATTGAAACGTCAATAGACGTATTTTTATCTTTAATTGTGGCTTATTCCCAGTTAAATAGTAATTAAGCCCAATAAAGTTGTCAATATTACTAATAGACTAAAATATGAGAAACAGCTTGCATTAAAGAGACATCAAAAAGAAAGGTTTAACATCCTTGTTATCTTACAAAATTACAATTAAACAGATAGCGTATAGCAAGGATAAAATGAAATATGATTGTTGCTACTTAGTTAAATTCTGTTAAAGAGGTCTAATGCATATAACAGAAAAAGAATGTGCTTTCGAAAGAAAGTAAGGTTACAAATATCGGAAATGCGGTGAGAATTATGGAATAAATATCACAATGAAAGTACTTACCCCAAAAAAAATTGGTAAACTAGAAAATGAGTATTATAAAATTTTTTGCCTTCTTTTATAAATTTCAAAAAGAAGCAAAAAAATAATCCCAAAACGTTAAAAAAGTTGTTTTGACAGAAAGTGGGAAACTAAATGAAGTTAGCACTGATGTCATAGGATGTTGCTATTTCATGAAACTAGCTTGTCTGTCTACACAAAACAGAAATAGAGACAGCGAATATTTATTCTACGGGAGAGAAAGAGAGAGAGAGAGAGAGAGAGCAAATAAACACAGAGGACGAAAAGAAAAACAGAGGGCGCCAACTACTTTTTAAATAAAAAATAGTAAAAATTAAACTGAAGATAAAGAAATTATTAAAGAAATTAAAATGAAATAATTATTTAAATGAAAATTAATAGAGATGTGACGTTTATAACGTTACAAAATATTTAAAAGACATTAATTTTTCTAATACCGTAAAAAGGGGTTACATTGAACATTTTCTACATATTTTGTTGAATAAGTTTTGTATCTATTGCTCAATCGAATAAAAAAAATACCACTTATGGGTCACTATAGAAGCATGACTTTACATACGTTAGATTATCTCTTGGGCGTAGCTATGTAAAAATAGCTATAAAAAAGTTGCTGTTTAATTTTACCTCGGGTTCGGGGTAACATTGAACAGTAGTATAAATCGGTGTCGACGAGCCCACAGGTTAGTTATTCGTTCAATTTAACCCCGCCAGTGAAACAAGCCGAAGAAACTAGTGGGGAGAGTTTTGTTTGTTTTTTTTTTCTCAATGGTTATATTTATTGACAAAATATTTTTTTACATTCTTTTTTATTAAACTTTAAATTCTTTTACACAGTCTTATAAAATCATATTTCAAACTAAAGAAATTGGTAATTTTCAAGTCAAATGACAAAACATAAGGGAAACGTATAAACGACAGTCTTTAGAAGGATTTTAGCCCAGAGTATACCCTTCAAATTGGATCGAAAAAACCACTTTTCCGCGGCGGTCTTCAGCTGGAGCTGGCAGAAGTCTTGGAATCTGAAGAACTTATAACTGAAATGTCGTCTATCTGAAAATAAATCAACAATCGATTTTGGTATAATGCAAAATGCACTGAAAAATTTACCTCTGGCCAATAGAAGGCAGAATTCTTCGCAATTCTTAGGAACTTGACCACATAATCTCCATCAGGCAGTTTTTATTTTATAAGATCAACAAAAAATTTCAAGATTTTTTTGGTTGCGCATCTCACGAGCACATAATCGTCGACGACTGCAGCCCCTGTTGGCCTTTCGATCTCCTCGTTCTTTTCTTGATGCATTTTATCACAAAATATCTCGAAATCACAATCAGATTCGTTCTGAAGCTCTAATTCGCAGTCGGAACTGTCACTATCCAATTCCTTAGCAGACTTTTTCTTATTCTTCGTGGGTGGTGCAGAATATCCAGAACTTTCTCCTATTTCAAAATCTTACAATCCAATGCTTTTACCCGGTGTGATGTTAATTTTCTTTTTTCTTTGAGTTCTAGCTCTCTTTTTGTTCCTAATACTCTGTAGAAATTGTAAAACTGTGTCGTTTAAACTGTTTCCAAAACTTTCATTTGATTCAGTATCATCAGTACCAGGCAATTTCTTTAATATTTGATTTCTGTCTAAAGGGTATATACCCGTTGCCCGAAAGCCACTTTCAAGGTTTTGTTCACCAGTTTCTGCGAATTTTAACATCAGATTTTTTAAAAGTTTTGGAAACATCTCCTTTGGAAGACCAGTTGATCCCGTTGCTAACTTATAATCGCTAAGTATTGCACTCCATTGTTTCTTCAGTGGTGCGAATACCGCGACATCCGAGGTTGAGCGATATGCGTAGTATTCGGCGGTAAACATATGAATCGAATATTATAATCAACCGACAGTCTGATAATTTGCTCATAAAAATAGCTTGCCAAGTTATCCCCGATTAATACTTTGACTATTTCTTCATGTTCCGTGGAATAAAGGAAAACAGAAGTAAACCAATTTAAAAATGTTGCATGCAGAATCGAACCATCCATGAGCTGTTCGGTTGTATCTGGTTTTATCGGGTCCTCCTTCCGTCCAAGTTGTTCAAAGGTTTTCTGCTTTGTAGACAACATACAGAGGCAGCAGAACTCCTGAAGCGCTTCCACAAAACATCAAAGAAATGTTTGATTTTGATTGAGATAATAAACGTTCTGGGTATTTCACCCCTCTTTTAAAAAAGAATCTTGCAGACCCAGGATCATCCGATAAATTTGTCTCATCGAAATTGTATATACATTTGGGGGAAACTCCGTCTAGACATTGCTCAAGGATATCAAAATAAGCTATGAAAACTTCTCTAGTGGAAGATGCTCTATTTGGGTTAATATTTTGAGATTTTCTTACACTTATTTCTCTGTTTCTTTTCAGAAAACCTTTAATCCAGTTGATACCAGGCAAATTATTTTTAAACTGTTTAACTCTCTTACCCATTGTATCCAAATGGCTTTTCATAACATGTCGTAAATCGTCGTGAGTCAAAGGAAAGCCCCATTCAGCGGTTTTCAAAAGCATCTTGACCAGTGCCTTTTCTTCGTCGTTGTTTAAAACTGTGGGCCTTCCGACGTCCTTCATTTTTTGTTGTTCAGTTTGTGACAATGTTCCTTTTGGGATTTTGTATTTCTTCGACGCCTTGGAAAGTGATAACTGTTTTGTTTTAATTTCGCGGATTGCTTGATCCAAAGTATCAGAGGTGTAATTTTTGTATGATCGACTACCCAACTTTCTAACGTAATCACGCATTTTGGACTGAGATTATCGCACTACACTACCTATTGCACCACAACTGAATTTCCTAACCACACAATGTTCCTACCGCCAAGCCAACCAATGTTATACTGAGCTCTGAGTTGAGTGAATTTCATTCAATAAAACGAGGTAGCGTAACGCCAGACAATAATATTTAAATGGAACTCAATTGACGCCGCCCAAGCACGTTCAATCCTGCCGTTCAATGGTACCCCACGTTCCCAAAATAATTGACATATTTTTTGTATAAAATGTATTAAAAATATTCAAAACCCTAATGATTTACGGTATTATGTAGAATAAGGTTTAAATAGGTCCTAGTATCGTGTAAAATTAGTCATGAGAAGATATCTTTTGCATATCGCCGGCTTTTATTTCAGAAACCATTTTTTATTTCATTTTTGTTAATTTTGAGAACCTGCCAAACATTTTAACAGGAAGTCCAAGAAAAACATATTTGCAACCCTCAAAAAAATATATCGGCCCCAAAAAAAAAGTTTAGGCCAACTTGTAGAAAAATATAATCTTCATTGCAAAACTGTTCAATATAACCCTCGGGTTCAATGTAACCCCGTTTTACGGTATTTAATAAAAATATACTGTAAGAAATTGACTACTTGTAATTCTTGTAATTTGTGTTTGTACCTACTGCTAATAACTCTTAGTAGTTAACGCAGGGTCATTTTTGTTTAAATAAAAAAAAGGTAAATTGCTTTTTAGTCATATTCGACCATGACCGTTGCGTCCACTTTATACAATACAATCTGAAATATTTACCACTTTAACAAAGTGATTTTTGAGGTAGTGAATATGTTAGTGTGCCTGTTAGTAAATACGTGCTTCATTTTGATAAAATTTTAACTCAATTATTTAATTCTGGATTCTGGATTCGATCTCTGTTGTCATGCTTAATTAATTGTGATTCACATGGAATTTAAGAAACGAATACGTAGACAAAAAAGAGAAAAGATCTTAATATTGTTATGAAGCTATTTTTTGTAACATTTTAATGTAACTACTGTTTTAATAGAAATGAGCCACAATTGAAGGTAAAAGTAAGTTTATTGACGTTTCAATTTCCACTTCGGAAATCGTTCTCAAAATACAAACATTATATATTATACAAAATACAAAAAAATATCAAGGGGAATACCGAAGAGTTATACAAATTTTTGTGTAAATAATAAATGGTTTCTTTTGGAGGATAGAGCAGATGAGCTAAATAGATGTGGAAAATATTTTGAATACGTATAAAACTCATGGAAAAAATAACAGCAACAAAAATAAAGATTGTTCTTTTTAGAGGTATAGAAATGTATGTTGGTAACACTTTTAACTATCGGCCATTGTGACAGTTGTCAAGCGATTTATGTTAAGTTATGTTTGGCATTTCAGCATAAATAGACTGGACGCCCGAACAATGCTTCCAGATTGTGCAAATTCATTGGGAAATTCATGATTCAGTTCGAAATACGTATCGCGCACTACGTTCATTTTATGGTCAACATAATAATACATTAGAGCAAGTAATTCGAATAACCATGGAAAGTTTTTTAACCACGTTTACTCTAAATGATAACATGCATCCACATACAAGTCGTACTTTGTGTACAGAAGAAGTTGTTGCTACTGTAGAGTGACGCATACAATAAGACCCGAATCAGTTTATCTGCCATCGTGACAGCAGTTGACTACATCTCCATTCACTTCGTGGAAAATTTTTCGGAAAGGTCTTTTTGTGCTGACCAAAATCCAGCTCATTCAATCACGCAAGAATTGAAGGTACACCACCAACTAGCAAGGCGTAGATTCGTATTTTCGGTGAGTGGGTTCAAATCAAGATTACCGTTGATTCCGATTTTCATAAGCGAATTTGGTTTAGCGCAGAAGCTCACTTTTGGTTAAATGTCTAGGTCAACAAACAAAACTGCTCTATTTGGAGTTAAGATAATCCTCAAATGTATGTTAAGAAACCATTACATCCAGAACAACTGACTGTTATGTGTGCTTTATGGTCTGGTGAAATCATTGTACCGTACTTCTTCAAAAATGATTAAATAAACAAATATGATGTGCAGGAGCTGTCGTTTTAATAAGATATCACACACCTTGTGCCATAAATGATTTATTGAAGGAAATGTTTGTTAACCGCATAGTAGCACGTTTTGGACCGTGAATTGGCTTACAAGAACGAGCGATTTAACACCGCTAGACTATTTTATGTGGTGATATGTAAAGGTAAACTAAAAGAAGTAGGCGTACCACAACATCTAATTACGCTTATAACTGAACTATATGAACACACTACTGGATCAGTTAAAGTACTTGACACACTTTCGAACGAGTTTCATCCAGAACGGGGTATCAGACAAGGATGTATACTATCTCCACAATTATTCAACATATATGGGGAGTATATTATGCGAAGAGCACTTGAAGGATGGGAAAAGGGCATCTCAATAAATGGTCATAAACTAAACAACCTACGTTTCGCAGATGACACAGCTCTTCTTGCAAATAGTCAAGCAGAGCTGATGGAACTTATACGACTGATCGAAAACGAAAGTCAAATATTTGGTCTGCAATTAAACATATCAAAGACAAAGATCATGATAGTGGATAGACTACACAACAATCATCCACACATAACCACAATTGACCGGTTCGAGGTTGTGAGCTCATACTTATATCTGGGATCATTAATCACAAACACAGGGTCATTACAAGAAGAGATTAAACGTAGATGTAATCTAGCAAAAGTAGCCACAACAAAAATGACCAAAATATGGAAGGACTGTCAAATTTCAAGAGCGATAAAGATGAGGTTGATCAACTGCTTAATATTCCCAATACTGACCTACGGATGTGAATCTTGGACTCTGAGACAATCGGAGAGAAGAAAGATAGACGCCACTGAAATGTTCTGTTGGAGACGAATGTTACGAATTCCTTGGATCGACCGTAGAACAAATAATTCAATTTTAAGAGAGCTATAAGTTAGCCAACAACTCTCTAGTAAAGTTCATCTCCAACAATAAAAATATTTTGGCCATGTTATGAGAGCAAACACAGAAAACATGGAAAGACTCATAATACAAGGAAAGGTAGAAGGCCGAAGATCACGAGGAAGATCCCCAACAAGATGGATAGATCAAATTACAGGAATATGCCAAAGACCTATGCATGAATTAAAAGAAATGACCAGAGACAGAGATCTCTGGAGACGGACAATACACGACATCACGTCGACCACTACACTCACCCTGGGGGGTCAGGATTGAAGAGAGAGATGTAAAGGTACTAGTCAATAAGCATTAAACGATTTACCAATTGGAAGACAACATTCCTCGCGTTATTGCCGATATACGGCGACAAATATTGCAAAAATGGATCAAAAAGTGGTCCTCTAGATTGGACTACGTTTGGGTCAGCCATGACGGTCATATGCCAGAAATCATATTTAAATTATAAAGCCAAAAGATTATCTTTCAAATAAAGTCAATTTCATGTCAATTAATTAAAATCATCTTTGTTCTATTAAATTTCAAGTTCTGTGAAATTTCAAGAACACATAATACAAGATCCAATAAAAGAAGAGGTAAACGAAGTAATAAAGGTATAGCGTTGAGTTCTCGCTGTGTTAACTCAACCGATTCTTTATGTTACACTTTTCAAAATCTGCAGATGGTACTTTTCTATTTTATTGAATAACCTAACAATTACATAGTTGATCCAGATCGGGTTGAACAGAGTTGAGTTATACATTTGCAAGGTGCTAGCAATGACTAGCTTATTGTTATTTTCTATTATTTCTATAATTAAATACCTGCTTTGTGTTGTTTACACAAAATCGAGTATGTGTGTAAATAGTGGAATATTTTTCTATAAAAAATCTACTTGTGTGTTTACCAATATTCTTTCTGACATCACGTTTTTGCATTAAACTACAGTCCAATCCAATTAACGGGAATATTTAAAGCCTCTATGTGCCACATGACACAAAGGAACTGTATAATAAATGCAAAGAATATTGCAAATTGATATAATGAGATTATAGCTGGACTTATTTTGCAATTATGAGTGATTTAAAAAATAAAATGGTTGAGGTACATGTTGCCGATGACAAAGAAAAGAAAATATTACGTCACTAAGATATTATGTCAAAAATTTTACTTAAATTTAGAGCTATCTTCACTACGTGAGGAGCTGCTTCAGGTCGTACAATTAAATAAAATTAAATTAAATTAAATTAAATTAAATTAAATTAAATTAAATTTAATTTAATAAAATTAAATAAAATTAAATAAAATTAAATAAAATTAAATCAAATTAAATAAAATTAAATTAAATTAAATTATATAAAATGAAAAAAACTAGTTAAAATTAAATAAAATAAATAAAATTAAATATAATTATCATAAACTATAAAAAACTATAAAAAACTATAAAAAACTATAAAAAAAACTATAAAAAAAACTATAAAAAAACTGTAAAAAATTATAGAAAATTATAAAAAATATAAAAAATTACATAAAATTATTATTAAAATTTATAATTAAAAAAAAAATAAAATAAATTAAATTAAACAAAATTAAACTATATTATATAAAAATATAAAATTAAATACAATAAAATAAAATTAAATTAAATTAAATTTATTAAATTTAAACCCAAGTCTATAAAAATTTTATAGTCCTTCATAGATTATTTACATATGGAAAGACTTAATTGAAAATTAATTAATATACCCTCCCAATATTTATGATTCTTTTTATAATATAATTATAATTAAAATGAAATAACTAAGTATAAATACAAGACAATAATGAAAATGTATATGATGAACAAATTCTACAGGTATTATATTTAACAAATTTTGAAAATTACTTAAATCGTTAAACAAAATGTTTAAAGAAAAAATTAAATTTTTTAAATTTTAAAGACCTTAAATGTGTAGTGTTATCACCAAAAATATTAATAGTTTAGTGATAAGCAGATATTATATATTCCATTAACCTACAAATCATAATAACACGCTGTAAGAAGTATTCACTTCTGTCGGCACTCTCCAAGTGCCAGGCTCTTTTTTCGCTATCTATTACATGTATTAGAATCAAATCAGGCACTTAAAGGCTATGAGAAGAACTGTAAGTAATATTAAGCCAAATACGATAGAAAATGGATGAGTGATTAAAGAATGCGTAGTAAAATATGACCGAACAGGTTTTTTCCTTATTTATTTGATTTTTATTGCAAAACGATACTTTAGTATCGTGTCTCATATACAAAAAATATACCCTCTGATAATCCTAGAAAATGATAAAATGATTTAGGACAAGGAACCACAAAAGAATTTAAAAGAGCTATCTGCTCAAGAGTAAATAAAATGGGATTGGGAAAAAGAAAAATATTATATACAAAAAAAATGTTTTTAACGGTTAACAGACAAAAACTAAAATCGTATTTGATAAGTTGTGAAAGTAAAATTCTACATCTTATCTTTTAGAAAATGTCATGGAACTTTTGACAAACAGCTTCATTACCGCGAGTGCTGTACTCTTCTCAAGGTTAACGACCCAACAAACCACGTGCAATTAATAAAGTTTCTGTAAGTGTAGCGATATTGTCAAACTAAAAGCCACGTCATCTCTACCTATCCCTACGGGGTCTTTCTCACATTTATTCTATGGAAGAAAGGAAAACATACCAGTGATTAATTATACGTTAAGACAAAAATATATAATTTTGTGAGTAGAATTTTATTAGATCACAAGATTGATAATCGACAATAACGATTTATGAAATTTCATTATCGTTTTTATCAGATTTTCAGACCTCTTCTTTAAAATGTCTATCTTATTAAAAACAATAAAAAAAAGAGACCTCAGATAAAATATATTTATAGTTAAGATTATTATTAATCAAACCATTAAAATAATTTCTATTATCTTGTCGCTCTAAACCACAATAAAGAAGAATTCATTAAATTCACCATGAAATAAGAAAACAATAATTCACTTCCTTTTCTGAGTGTGCTACCAATTCATCCACAACGTAAAAGTTAAAACAAGTATTAATAAATCCCTATATGATTGAACCTGTAGCACGTGCAATAATGATAATGCGTTTCAGTAGAAAAAAAACATGCTAACAAAGGTTTTGGCTAAAAATGACTACCTATTGATATTTACTACTACTACTACTACTACTAAGGATTTCCACAGTTTGCACTGTCTTCCTTCACTCAACCGTTTTCTCCAATTTTCCCTGTCATTCCAGTCTCCATCTCGCAGAGTTCTTTTCTCCATAGCCTCGTCGAATTCGTCGCTGAATGACCTTCGGGGTCTTCCTCTCTTTCTTCTTCTGATCGAGCTCCATTCTGTGATTTTGTTTATCCAGCATCCTCTATCCGCTCTTCTGACTTGGCCGTACCAGGATAGTCTCTTCTCCTCTATATAGTCGATTATGTCTGATTGCACTCCCATTCTCCGCTTAATATCTGCGTTTTCAATTGTGTCTCTTTTTGTAAGTCTACAGCTTCTCCTCAGGAACTTTATTTCTACTGATCTTATTCTACCTCTATTTCTCTTGTTTATTGTCCAGTTTTCGGACCCATATGTCAGGATACTTCTTGTCAGGGTATTATATATTCTCTTTTTTGTCTTTATCGTAATACTCTTATCCCACAGCACTGAATTTAGTTGTCTTATACAGTTTCTTGTTTGTCTTAGTCTGTTGTTTATATCTTCTTCTGTTGTTCCCTGGTTCGATATTATGGTTCCTAAATACTTGAATTTATCTGTTCCATTTACTTGTCTTCCCTCGTCTATCTCTAGGTTTCTCATATCCTTGTTTTCTGTTGTTAGGTATTCGGTTTTCTCTAAGTTTATTTTCATTCCGTTGTTTTTATATTCTTCTTCTAGTTTTCTGAGCATAAAGCTGAGATCTTCTTCATCTTGTGCGATGACTACTTGATCGTCGGCAAAACTTAAGGTGTATAGGTATTCGTCTCTTACTGATATGTCCATTTCTTCGCACTTTCTCCTGCATGGTTTGAGTGTCTTTTCCAAGAATATTTTAAACAGAGTAGGGGACGTAGCACAGCCTTGTAGAACTCCTTTTGTCGCCTTAAATGAATTGTAGGCTTTATTTCTACATTTAATAGCTACTTTGTTTTCTTTGTACAGTGCTTTAACTGCTTTTATTAGTGTTTGTCGGATTCCGAGATCATTGCTTCCCATAATTTGACTCTTGACTTAATACCTAGAACCTATTGATATTTAAGAACATGTAATTCCGCAAGATTAAAAAAAGAAAACAACAAAACAACACAAGCTATTGTGTAAACAATCATGTGATTTATCATATGATTTGGTCATGGTAATACATGTTTACACTGTATAATGTATTATTTGATTATGCCGTAAGCATTGTCATGAGGCTCGTCGTAGCTCGTCACAGGAGAATAGCACTATACCTATCCTGCAATATAAAACCACATCTTCATCTTCTTCTTCTTTTTATATAGACATGAGTCTGTCTGTTTTTTAATGTGCCTCCAGTAAGTTGTCGTTCCGTCGTTTTCGTGGTCTTCCTACTGATCGTCTTTCTATTGGGGAACAGTCTCTTGCCGTCTTTACTACTTTATTTGTTGTCATTCGGCTTATATGATCGTTCCATTCTACTCTTCTATTTCTTAGCCAGTTGTTGATGTTCTCCACCTTGCATCTACGTCGTAAATCTGTACTTCTAGCTCTGTCCCATAGTGTCTTACCATCAATGTTTCTAAGTGTTTTTATCTCTGCTGTTTCTAACATCCTTTTTGTCCTCTCTGTATCAGGTCTTGTTTCTGCCGCGTATGTTATTATTGGTCCTATGATTGTTTTGTAAATTCTTTCTTTCGTTATTTTCCCGATATTTTTATTTCTCCATATTGTTTCATTTAGGCAGCCTGCGTCTGTGTTTGCTCAATTTATTTGATTTTCCACTTCGGTTTCGAGCTATACAATGTGATACCAAGATATTTAAACTCCATCACTTGTTCTATTATCTGACCTTCCAGCTCCAATTTACATCTTAGTAAATTTGCTGTTGCAACCATGCATTTTGTTTTTTTTGGGAATTAACATTCTGAATTGTCTGGGGGTCGTATAAAATTGGTGCAGCATACGTTATAAATCATTTTCACTTTAAGAGAGTAGTAGTCTGCATAGCAGATTATTTTAAGTTGTTTTCTCCCATTTAATATCCTTTTTAGTTCTTACTTTTTTTATTATTTCATCCATAATCAGGTTGAATAATAGAGGACTGATTGAATCTCCCTGTCTTACCCCATTGCCAGCTTCAATAGGGTCGGTTAGTTCTTGTTCTACTTTTACTTATATTGTGTTGTTTTGGTGGATTTTTCGATCGTTTTGATTATTCCTTCAGGTATCTCTCTTGCATACAGTAAGGGGATAACGTGTTTTAATTTAACCCGGTCAAATGCCTTTGTAAGGTTCACGAAACATATATATATACCGGTTTATTGTATTCTAATGATATCTCTCTTGCATTTGCCTAATTAAAAATATAGCGTTGGTACATGATCTTTCCGACCCAAAACATTGTTATTCGTCTACTAGTGTTGTGTTTAATAAATTAATTCCTCTGTAATTTTCCAGGTCCGATTTGTCTCCCTTTTTGAAGAGAGGTATTAGGATGCTTGATCTCCATTTTTGAGAAATTTTGTTTTGTTTTATTATTTTTTGGAATAGTTTTGATAGTTGTTTAGTTAGATCTGGTTCTCCGTACTTCAGGAGTTCGTTCGGTATTCTGTCCTCTCCTGGTGATTTCCTATTATTTAATTTCCCTAATGCTTTGTTTACCTCTTTCTTCTTAATATTTATTTTTTCGTTTGTCGTCACCTCTGGTGTTGGTGGTTCATTATCGTCACCTTTAGGAAATAGTGATCGAAAGTAGTCTACTTATGTTTCCTTCTGAATGTATTTCGTTTTTATTAGTTCCGTTTCCGTAAAAGTTGTGTTCCATCTGTTTTGAGAAATTCTGCCAGTGTTCCTTTTTTATTTGTCTAACTAAATTATTCGTTTCATTTCTAATTCGTTTATAGTGGTTAAAACCATAAAGGCATATGATTTTTGGTAATACTACCGGTGACACCGACATATTTATATATCGCGCCTTATTCTTATGTCAATTTAATGAAATTCTCTTCCCCAGGGACAACATCCTTTATTTTTTAATTTATTTTTTATTTGTTGCTTTAATAATGAATATATTGTCTTATCAGTGCTATATATAGATTATTTTATTCATAATTTAGTGTTTTATAGTCTTCTTAGTTATAGTTTTAGTTTAGTTCCTCTATTAATTATTTTTAACTTAGTATATTATAATATAAATACTAAATTTTATATACCTTGTCTACTATCTCTTCGTAAAAGTCACCTGCGAGCTCAAAGACGTCTGATCTTTTCATCTTACTCTTAGCTGTACGCAGTTGTTGACGGAGTATTATTATTAATAGTCAGGAAGCCAGTGCAAGCGAAGATTTATTTTCCATTATAATAATTTATAAATCTAATAGTTGTTACCTGTACTTGCCTATACTGTGTCTAATATCTATATGACCATAAATAAAAAGAAAACTCAACATAACTTTTACTATTGTTTACTATTGTTTACTATTCTTTACTATTGTTTACTATTGATATTGTATCGTTAGTCATAGCTTGTCATTCAGTGTAAGCATGATTTTTTAAAATATAATAGAAATGAGGAATTATAATCAATCTTATATAATATTATCATATGATAAGTCATGTAGTGTCATAAGTCAAGTTGACTTTAATAAAAACCTTATAATACAATTACAGTACTTAAAATAAATTTTTATTAATTTTGCGAAAAAATTAATTACTAATGAATTACGTAGGGTAAACTGTGCAAATACGGGTCAGTGGGTAAAGGCGGTCATCCCGATTGTGCGAAATCTATTCAATCTGGCAACCTCCTATAACTGTCAACGTGTCGCTACACTACTCTGTATTGAGATTGCCGACGAGCGTTGAGTTATCAATAGTCCATTGTTATAGAAATATTATTAGCCTGTTTTCAGTGTTTTCGATCTTATTTTTATGGTGAGTAATATAAGGCCTTAATTCATTTTTATTCACTTGTAGATATTAAAATTGGTTATAATTGATTATAATGATGTTAGCTGCTTATTTCTTTTTTAAAGATCAATAATTTAATACATGTTTACGAGTAAAAAATTCTAAGAAAAAAATGTCAACAGGAGGCAATGCCGGTCAGTTGACCGGTAATAACCCTATGGTGACTTATATTAATTTACAGTTTGTACTATTAATCCTTAGGGAATGTTTATATTTTAAATGACAAGGAATGGAAAAAGAACGACTAGCAAAATGGAGTCAACAGGCTTTATAAATAGCTATTTTAGCTTATCGAAATGGTGAAATGACTATGCGAAAAGCAGCAAAAGCATATGCCATCCCTTTTTCGACATTATAAGAAAGAATAAAAAATAAAAATGTTAAAGTTTGTTGTTTGTTCTGCCGAACAAAAAATTGAAATAGCCACACAAATAAAATATTTAGCTTCTATTTTTTATGGCATAAAGTGCCATAAACGAGTGGTAACAAAGTTTTCTTCGCAAAAATGCAACAGTATCCACACGCAAAGTAGAAGTCACGAGTCTAAACAGATTAACAGCTTTTAATAATGAAGAAGTGGACCTGTTTTTTAAGCTATTAGAAAGTTTTTATGACAAAATATCAATTTTGTCCAACACAAATATACAATGCCGATGAGACGGGAACTAGTACAGTTCAGGGTCCTGGAAAAATTTTAGCTACAAAAGGCTAGAAAAGGGTGGAATTTGCAACCAGTGAAGAGAGGGGTAGAAACATCACAGTTATGTGTGCCATGAATGCCGCTGGAGGATACATTTCACCCATGTTTATTTTTCCACGAAAGCGACTGACACCTCTTTTAGAAAAAGATGGACCTCCGGAGGCATTATATAAATGTTCAAATAATGGTTGGATTGATGAAGGTTTATTTTATGAATCGTTGCAACACTTCCACAAATGGTCAAAACCCAGTGAAACCTCACCAGTTCTTCTAATTACAGATAACTATTCCAGCCACATATCAATAAAAGTTTATGAGTATTGCAAAGCAAATAATATTTCTATGCTTTCAATTCTGCCTCATTCATCTCACAAGATCCAACCTTTGAAATTGGTTTTTTTATGTACCTCTTAAAGCTCAATATCGAAATGAATCTAATTTTTTCATGAAAACACATTTTATGCGAAATATCACGCCATATAATGTTGCTGGTCTGTTTAATAAAACATATTCTACAGTAACGACCATAGTAAAGGAGAATCTGGTTTTAAATACGATGGCATTTTTCCACTCAACCCAAACGTATTTACAGATCAAGATTTCTTAGCTGCTACAACATTATAAAACCAATCGCTTGTTTAAGTCCAAGATAACAATGAAGCCATACCAGCCAAAATTTACAATACAAGCCCATCTCAAACTTTGCCACCTATAAATAAAAATCAGGTTAAAACAACAGCAATGAATCCTATTCCGGGACCTTCTACTAATTTCACATAATTTAAAGAACTTACGTCTATTACAAATTCCGCTGTAAGAAAGAGTATAACCAGAAAAAATCAGCATGCAAAAATCCTGACATCTACGCCTTTTAAACAATAGTTAGAAGAAAAAGAACAGAAAAAACAGGAAAAGGTAAACAAAATTCAAGAAAAAGGAAAAACTAAATTAAATACCCAAAAATATCAGAAAGAACAAAATACAAATAAGACTGGAAAACAAGTAAAAACTAAGAAACCTCGTTACAAGAGAAAGGTGTTTGATTCTAGTTCTTCGGAATCGGATATCGATATACCATGTGATGACAGTGACGATGCAGACGAAGATATATGCCTGTTTTGCAGCGGGTTTGACAAAAACAATGAAATGTGGTTTAGATGTACCCTTTGCTCAAGATGGGTCCATTCAGAGTGCAAAGGTTGGGATTTTGCAGAGGGTTATACCTGCTATGACTGTCAACCATTTTTACATTAAAACACATATTTTGTTATTTTTTTTTTGTTTTGTAATAAAAAATATTTTTTTACCTTTCCTATTGATTTACTTGAATTATTACCCATTAAGGCACATTCGTTAATCGTTTTATAACAAAAAATTGTTAAATAAATATTGATTTTTATTTTAATAATAACACAAACAAATTGACTGGCATTACCCACACTCATGACCGGTATTGACCATATATGGTGACAATACCGGTCAAAGATATTTTTTTTTATTTTATGTCAAAAATTTGACATATATTTATGTCAAAGACAAAAATTTTTGATTTTTTAAATTAAATGTATCTTGCAATAAGTTAAAACCCCAAATGACCGGTTGACGACTTAAATTTGGTTCACAGAGTTTTAATCTTTTTATATTAAATTTTCTTCTTAGGTGAGCGCGATTTGCATACTTTACCCTAAATTTCCGTGTAAAGGATAGTTGAATTATCAATTTGTAGAATGAATTAGTAATAAATCGACCGTATTGTTTCAAAAACAAAATATAATTGAAATGTCAAATGTTTTCATAGATCAGATTCGTAGGTCAGATTTTTTCCTAGGTAGCGCTAGAAGTTTAAATCTAATCTAACATAAAGCTTTAAATTATTTTGCTTATTAAGTATTTCTATAAAATTACAGTAACCAATATTATTAATTATATAAATATGTAATTAATATTATTAGTATTATTAATTAAATTTTTCGTTTCAAGTACAAGAAAATAGATTTAAATGTCAGATGTTGCTAGTTCGGATTTCTTTATTATGTGGCATAGTTACCCTACTGCACAAACAGTGTGACGTTGTCGTCCTAGCCTTTTGTATATATACATGAAGTTTAGCGGTGGTCTAGAGCAGTAATTCTCAACTTGTGGTCCGCGGACCATCTGTGGTCCGCGAACGGTTTTCATAAGGTCCGCGAAGTGAACAGTCATAAAATTATAATCAATTTAAATCTTGGCTTTTGAGCCGTAAATTAATGCCTCGGCGTATTTTTTTAACTCAAAACGTTTCCAGACGACCAAAGCGCCTCAACACAGGTTCATTCACCTCAATAGTTAGTTTCGTTATCTTCGTTTAGTTTCGGCCGCTGTCGTGTACGTACAGGACAGTGACTCAGTGCTGACTCAACTGACGAGCATGCGTGTTTTTTGATTGGTGATTGTAGTTTACTAAAATCAGCAAACAGATTAAACTTTCGGGTTTTTTTAAGAAGACGGATAGTGAGAACGGTAAAAAAAAAAGTTCTACTGTTAATATTGCCAGTGACAGCACAATATTAACTCAAACTGGTCATAAAGAAAAGCTGCTAACAAAGTGTACAAAAAGGGTGTACATATATGGGAAATTATTAGTATAATTTTCGTGTATGTGGACTGTATTATATAGGGCGGGTTCAATAAAATTAGGATAAGTAATAAAAGGTATACAGACAATAGCAAATTAAGTTTATAGAAAGTCTTACCAATATTTTTTTCTGCTCCACACTCTCACGGTTGTTTCCGGTCTTCACTCGTGGTTATTCTTCACCCGCGAAGTCTGTCCGATGCACCGGTTTCTGAACACGTGTTTCGCAAATATATCACGATATAGAGCACACTTTGTCTGCACACGATTTAATACAGTATTTTCGATATTTCTCGCGTAACTAAAGCGGGAAAGAGGTAATTACGATAGAAAAAACAGCCAAGATAGATGCTGTTCTTCTTGATAAGCGAAGAGAGAGAGAATGAAAGAGAGAGTACGACTGGCTCTAGCTGTGGCTAGATCAAGAGAGAGAACGTCTGGCTCTAGCAATGGCCAAACTAAGAGAGTGAGTCTTTCTTCTTTGCTATCTTAACACTGTCTGTATTTCTTATGAGAGGGCATTGAACTGGAATAGGAAGGGTTATGAAGGGTTGGACCAAGGTATTGATTGTAAAATTGTGATATAAGGTTAGTTATACATAGCATGTGGATTTACATTCATTGAAGAATTTGGTGTCCAGTTACTTCAATGTGTAATTTGTGCGGAGGTATTAAGTAATGAGGCAATGAAGCGAACAAAATAAACTAGACACTTTGGAACAAAGCATAAAAATTATACCGGAAAACATCTAGATTTCTTTAAGAGGAAGAAGACGGAACTTAAATTGTCAAAAAATATCCTTATCATAGATCATACGCAACTTATGATAAAGCTACTTTGAAGGTGTCATATGAACTTTCACTTAGAATCACAAAAATCAAAAAACTCTTTACTTGTGATGAGGAATTAGTTTTACCATGTGTCGTAGATGCAACTAAAGCAATTTTACGTGATAAATACGCTAAACAAATGCAAAATATTCCTCTTTTCAATGACACCGTTAGTAGGAGAATTGAAGATATGGCATCAGATGTTGAAACCCAACTTCTAAAGAAAAGTCATTCCTCAAATATTTTTGCTGCATAACTTGATAATTTTACAGATATTACCAATAAAGCTATTCTTCTGGTTTATAAACGATTCATAGATAAAGACAACAAAAAATTATCTGAGGAGTTTCTGATCTCGATTGAGTTGCAATGTAACACAACCTAAAAAGACATTTTTAAAGCCATTGACGGATATTTCACACTTAAAAATCTTTCTTGGAAAGACTGTGTAGGACTTTGCTCTGATGGTGCCGCGGCAATTACAGACACAAAACAGGCTTGCCAAGTTTTGTAGGGAAAGAAGGAAACCGTGATATTGTTTTAACACACTGTATTAATTATCGCAAAATGCTTGCTATTAAAAGATTGAGTCCCTACCTAAACAAGGTTTTGACTACTGTGGTAAAGGCCGTGAACTTTATAGAAAGTAATGCACTTAGTTCGAGCTGGTTTGCTTTGTTATGCGAGTACATGGGATCCATCCATTCCAATCTCCTTTTACATACCAAAGTTCGGTGGCTTTCCAGGGGCCGGGTTTTAGCCAGATTTTATGAACTTCGAGAAGAAGTATGTATGTATCTTAATAAAAAAACTGATTTAGCGGAAACACTGCGTGACGGAGGATTTATGGCCCAGTTAGCTCTTTTAGCAGATATTTTTGAACAGCTTAACGTATTAAATGTAGACCTGCAGGGAAAAGTTCAAACCGCATTTGACCTTTGGAAAAAAATTGATTCTTTTAAGAAAGAAATGTTGCTATGGGAGTCCGAAGCTGGAATAGGATCGTTTGAAATGTTCAACTTGTTTTCAGATTTTATCTCTGAACATGACGGCTTAAATGAGGATGTTTTACATTCACTGGTTAAGTCCTCCATTAAATCGTTTGAAGATTACTTTGAGAAGTACTTCCCTGCTGACACAGATGTGAGGAAAAGAATATGTGGGTGATTCATCCCTTTTTGGCTATCTGCGATAATAATCTATCTATTCAGGAATATGAACAGCTTATTGCAATTTCATCCGACGATTCTTTAAAAGTGATAAAATCTCACTGCGAAAATGTTGCAGATTTTTGGATAGGATTGCTTGATGACAGTTTACTGCTAATTAAAAAAGTTTTAAAACTTCTTCTTTCTTTTTATTCCACTTATCTCTGTGAGACATCATTCTCAACATTATATGTTATCAAGAATAAATACAGAAATAGGTTGCTAAATATAAATGCTCCTATGAAACTGGCGTTAACTTCTGTCGAGCCAAATATTGACAAACTTTTAAGTAAGAAGCTAGACCAAGGAAGTCATTAACGTCTTTATTTGGCGTTATCTATGACTGTTTATTTTGTTATTTATATTCCTTTTGTCTTCCACTATGTATTTTCTTTTTTTATTTTGTAAATAATAAAATCATTAGTAAAACTTGTGTTTATCTCATTTTACTTATTATTGGGAAATATTAATAATAATATCTAAGTGGTCCGCCAAGAATTCTGAAAGGTACAAGTGGTCCTCAGTAGTGAAAAGGTTGAGAACCACTGGTCTAGAGTACCGCCTAGTGTAACCCTTTTGTTCGTTATATTTATTAACCTAATTGAAGTGCGGTACGTGAAATAAATAAATACGAAATAAATTGTCAAAACTTTGACCCATATATATTGTACACTGATGAATAAAACTTTTTGAAACACATTTATAAATCTCGATATCTTGAGAAAGGAAAGTTTTGGACGGAAAATATTTCAAATATCTTCGCATTTAATTCGATGGAGCGTAAACTAAAACTGTGGTATTTCTATTTGTTGTAGGAGAAACATTTTGTCACACTTTGCATATAATGGATTCTAAGGGAACGAGCGTCTTGGTAAATAAAAAGTGTACAACGGAGAAAGAATGTCAGAGAAATAAAGTAGGATGTGTGGAAATCGACGCTCAAATGGTAAGTTTTAGTCTAGGAAATAACGATCCATTTTGTATACCACTTATTTTGAAAACAATGTTTGCACGTAAAGATAATATTTTTTTTGGTTGTTTATTTATGAGTAATAAAAGTATGCATATTTTATATAGGTATTTAAATTCGTCTAAATCTACGAGAGGTACTTAACAATGAAAGACAAATTTATACATTTCTTGCAATATTTTAAAAACGTATTATGAAATTTGATTTAATTGTGTAATATAACCAATCTCTTTATCCTTAAACTATACATCGCAGAATATACAAGCTATGGTAAGAGTTGAGAATGTCAATCTCACCTGCCCGCGTGTTGATCTTGATTATGGTCATCCGATGCATCCTGCTAGATAAAAAATGAGGCTCTGACGTCCGAGTGATTGCCGGTATAAGCTATCCCCCACTTACTTACCAAGGGCTTAGAGCAGATGAGTTGATGAGTGGTAGGGCATTCTTTTGTCCTGGGGTTAAGAAATCGGCCTGAAGGCTGAATCAACAAATAATGGTCATCGGTATAAAATGCAGGAGCCAAAAGAGAAAGCCCCATTTGATGATGGCAATATCCCCAATTGTTCAAGAAATCAAATAGATTATATACTTGTAAATGAGGGTTTTCGAAATGCCGTCAAAAAAGGCACTACATTTCCTGGGGCAGATATTGGATCTGATCATCAACCACTTGTAGCAGATATTAAACTAAGACTAAAACGAATTCAGCAACAAACACCAAAAACCAATGTACCTAACTTTGACGATATAAACATAACACATAACATTAAAAAAGAATTTAAAAATAGAATAAAAAAACATCGGAGAACAACTAGAAGATCCAGAAAAACTATGGAGTAAATTTAAAAACCAAGTTAACGAAATCTCCACAAACAATGATTATAGAAAAAACTCAATCAAGGAAAATAAATGAATGACAGACGACATCTTAAAATTAATGGAACAACGTCGACTGATAAAATCTAATGAAACAGAATATAGACACCTGTAGAGTAGAATAAAAAAAGAGATCAAATTAGCCAAAGAAAAATGGATGAGAGAAAGGTGCGAAAAATAGAAAATGTAATATCTAAAGAGAACTTATTAAATGTGAACAAAAAACTAAAAGAAATGAGTACCATATTTAAAAATAAGTTCCCTCTGTACTTGTTGACAATAATAACAAAATTATTGTAAATAACCACGAAATGGGAAAAGAATAGCAGTTGCATATAAGAGAGTTGTTTAAAGATGACAAGAATAATATTGCCCAATTCTACCAAAACTGTACTGACGGCCCAGAAATTATGAAATACGAGGTAGAACTTGCTATAAATAATGCTAAAATTCGAAAAGCTTGTGGTCCAAAGGATACACCAACTAAGCTGCTGGAACTAATAGAGAATGATAACATAAAATTAGTAGTAAGAGTTTTTAATTCAATATATAACACCGGAGTGATTCCCACAGATTGGCTCAAATCCATCTTTGTCGCAATACCTAAAAAATACAATGTGAGAAAATGCTCAGAATATCGATTAATTAGCCTAATGAGCCACACTATTAAAATTTTTCTAAGAGTACTTCACAACAGAATTACATGCAAATGCGAAGAAAGTTTTGAAGATACCCAATTTGGTTTTAGAAATGCTATATGAACCAGGGAGCTTCACATCTTATTACAAAAATGCTGTGATCAAAGAAAAGATGTATTTGCATGTTTCCTGGACTTCGAAAAGGAATTCGATAAAGTACAGCATGTAAAATTAATGCAAATACTAAAAAATACCAGTATAGATGACAAGGATATTCGTGTCATTAAAAATTTGTACTGGAATCAAACTGCTATCGTAAAAAATGGAGATAACTACACCGATGAAATCTCTATATAACAGGGAGTCAGATAGTGTTGTCGCCAACATTGTTCAATGTTTACTCGGACCAGTAATTTAAAAAGGGACTTGAAAGACAACCATATGGAATAAAAATAACGGGGAACTACTTAATGCGATTAGATATGCAGACGATACAGTAATTGCATCAGATAATATTAAAGGTCTTTAAATTCTGCTTGATCGTATTCACGAGGTAGGAGAGGAAATGGACCCACATCCCGATGCAAAGCTTCAATTCAACGAAGTTCAAGTTGAGAAAGTTCACAATTCAACGCATTTGGGAACTGTGATAATGGACCAACTAGATCTAGACATATAAATAAAACGTAGAATAGCAATGACTAAAATAACTTTTATAAAAATAAAGTCATTTCTTTGCAATAACCATCATAATTTAGAACTAAGACAAAGAATGGTTAAGTGCTATGTTTGGTCCGTACTTTTGTATAGTGCAGAAGTGTGAACGCTAAAAGTATCGATCATGAACAAAATTGAAGTATTGGAAATATGAGTTCATAGACGAATGCTGAAGATACCTTGGACAACTAGAAAAATTAATGAAGAAGTACTAAGGAGCTTTAACAAAGATAGAGAACTGCTAAAGACTGTTAAACATCTAAAAATGTCTTATCTGGGATATATAGTTAGGGAAAGTTGATATAAAATATAACAACTGTTCCTTAAAGGCAAAATAGAGGGCCGTAGAGGTGTAGGAAGAAAACAAGTTTCATGATTAAAAACATTCGTGAATTTACTCATATATCAAATGCAGGACAATTATTTCATATTTCAGAAGATCGAAAAGCCTTCGCAGTGGTGATAATATACGACAGATAATTCTGATATGGCACGCGAAGAAGAATGCGGAGAGAGAATACAAGACATATAGTTTTTTATTCATGAAAGGCGTAGGTATGAGAGATACACTGTTTAGTCTACAGGTATTATCCCAAAGATGCAGAGATATGACTTACGATATCTACACCTACTTTATGGACTACCAAAAAGTATTTAACACAGTTTAACACCGAAAAATGATGGTTGTTCTAACAAAAACCCAAATAGGTAATAAAGACCGGCGTCTAATACAAAATTTATACTGGAACCAATCAGCCACAATAAAAACAAATCTTGCAGATAAAGAGATGGAAGCGATCCAGATTCTGCGAGGCGTTAGACAAGGTTGTATGATTTCAGCTATAATATTCAACGTATATTCAAAGGAAATATTTAGTGAAGCCTTGGAAAATTGCAAAATGGAATCCTGTTAAATGAAGAACAACATCCGCTATGCAGATGACATCGTAATTTTTGCAGATAGTTTAAACAGTTTACAGCAACTAATAACCAAAGTTAATGAAAGAAGTAAAAGATTTGGACTACAAGTAAACGTATTAAAAATTAAATTTATGGTCATCAGCAAAAATAAAATTAGAAACGTCGAACTAATTATCAAGAATACACCAGTGGACCGAGTAAAACAGTTTATCTATCTTGGAAAAATAGTAAACGAATAATGGGATCACTCACAAGAAGTAAAATGCAGAATGGAGAAGGCTAAGAGTGTATCCAACAACATGGCCAAACTCTTTAAAAACCAAAACCTTAATATGGAGATAAAAGTAAGGCTTTAACTATGTTATATCTTCTTGATATTATACTACGGAGTTGAATCCTGGACACTCACTGAAGCGATGAATTGGGAAAGAAAGAGAGGTGATGTATCTCCATTAAAAGGAGAAAGTTAGAATATCTAGGACATATGATGAGAAACGACACTCTATACAGATTACTGAAAATAATCTTTCAAGGCAAAGTATTCGGAAAGCGAGGAATTGGGAGAAGAAGAATATTAAGCTTCAAAAACCTAAGGAAATGGTACTCCACAACAACTAATGTATTTAAAGCATCAGTTAATAAAATAATTATAGCTAGAATGATCGCCAATATTCGAAACGAATAGGCACCAAAAGAGGAAGAATATACCCAATATCTTTGATATTTTTGTTGTCAGAGATAAAACTTTTTTGATAATAGGGGAACGTTTGTGTTTTACATAGATCACCTCTTAATTTAAATATTTGTAACCATTTCAATTATATTTCATTAGTTACCTATTCTAAAATAATCGATAACAAGGCTTAGGATTGTAAAAATATTATTTCTATTTATTTTAATATTTTATTTATTTTATTAATTTTTATTTATTTTATTATTAATATAGTGTATTAAAAGTGAAAATTAGCTATTTGCCTAAAAAAGAATATATTGAGATAATAATGATCTTAGATAAAGATTTATGAAGATATAAATAGAATTTGATCGAAAACTGTAACTTTAAAATATTAACAGGTTAAGAGACACACTAATCAGGTCATTGGGCTGCTGTTAAGACCAGTGGCGTACCCAAAATTTGTCTGGTGGGGGTTTTAAAATTGTATATGCTACCTCCATTTTGATTCCCTAAAATGTGGGTTTTAGTTTAATTTAAAGAACTAAAGATAGCAGTGTCAACGATTTATGTATTTAATATCCTATCTACGAACTAAAATCACCCTCTCTTACATGTGCGCAGTTGACTGTCGTACGTACCGTACTCCGAAAGTGGGGTGGCTGCTGTAAGGCTGACGATATTTTTGTAACACTCCCTTCTCTTATATGGATCTTATCTATTGTTCTGAAGGTATTTCCTTATGGAATTGTAAAGTAATTACTATTTTAACGGAAATAAGCCTCAATTAAAGGTTAAAATAAGTTTACTGACGTTTGACATTAATCCTACTTGTAAATATAATACATTTTGGAGACGGCTATCCCCGTATTCTCGTTCTCCTACGCCAGTCCTCCAGGTCAAACGCATGCTCCTCCTTCAAACCTCTCATTTCCATCGCTCTTCTAATTCCTTCATTCCATGAGCGTCGAGGTCTACCCTTTTTTTTTCTTCCAGGAGGCTTTCGTTTGTAAAGTTTTTGGGGCCAACGTTCGTCAGTCATTCTCAATAGGTGTCCAAACCATTTTGAACCTCTTCTTTCTATTTTGCCATTGACCGTTTCTGTAGCATTCATATTATTTCTTATAGATTCGTTGGTCTTCCTTTCCTGCCCTGATGTTCTAGCACTTTTTCTCAAATAATCCATTTTAACTGCCAACAATCTTCTCTTCAGGTCTGCATTAATTGTCCACACGTCAGAGCCATAACAAAGAACTAATTCAACCATGCTTGATGGGCGTACGAAGATACGCTCTAAAACAGACAATTTACCCAGTCTCTTAGTCTCGGGATCAACATCTTGGTCCACTTGGCAACATCTTCCTTGTTGTTCCACTCTTCTTGCTATCTTTTCATTGATCTTTCCCTTTCTTTTTTTGTAGTTATTATCAAATGCTCTCTTCGCTCATAGAGATGTCTCTTTTCTACTGCTTACACATGCTTTTTCATAAGCCTAATATTAGGTGTCTATATCTAAATATAATGAAAAATATTATTAATTATTGGGTATTAATTATTGTCTATTTATAGAATAATAATTATTGTGTTCCAAATATTTAAGTGTTAATTTAATTATTAAATTAGCGTTTTGGATTTTTTGTATTGTGTGTGAAAGACAAGTTACATTTTAATACTATTTTTTATATATTTTTTACTTTATATGCCCTGAGGGGGAGAAGTTTAACCCCCAAAACCCTCCCTGGGGGGCTAAGAGAAAATCTTGTGATCTGCTTAGAAATGGCAGTTATATTTTCTTTATTTAGTATCTTGAACTTGCAAAATTATACCTCTCAATTTTCTGGTTGTTTCCTATTGCCATTTTTAAATAATAGAAATAGCTCGCTCGTCCTTCATTCTTCTGGTGTTTTATTGTGTTCTTATAATCTTCAGATACCCTCCAGTAACCCTCCAGATACTGACAAAGAATGTAGCGTAGAATCTTTAAAGTAATTTTAAACTGTTTGTCCTCGTTTTAGTGTAGTGTTTTGTACAATTTTATGTTATTATTAAAGTTTCCACATTCTACTCTTGCCGGATAGTTTATATTTTGACGAAATGCCCCTGAAGATGCTATTTTAAGCGAAAGTACTTGGGCTAGATTTAATTAACTTGTGCTCGATAATAGCCTTTATCGAGATAATGAAATGCCCCTGAAGATGCTATTTTAAGCGAAAGTACTTGGGCTAGATTTAATTAACTTGTGCTCGATAATAGCCTTATTTTTCAAAGTTCATTTATTGGAGCATTCAACCTCATTTCAATTCTTATAATCTTGTTGATTCATGTTTCCATGTTTCCAGTACCAATTTATTTGGTCTCCCATCTCTACTTGCAGATTTTGTAGTTTTTATAGTGTTTATGTGATCTTCTTCGTTTATGGTAATTTCTTGTGTTTGTGATTTCAACTGCATTTATTAGTAGTCCGTTTCTCTTTTTTTGTCTTTGAACAACTGTTTGATGTATTCTGTCCATCTCCTTAATTTTTTCTTAGTATTTAACACCAGTTTTCTATTTGTATATTTTTATCTATGTTTTGTCATTTTATACAAGGTATTCGCTATAACACGTAGATATATTTTAATCCATATTTTTTGTTGAATTTTATGAAAATTGATCATACATTCATATCTTGTTAGTCTGTATAGTTCTGTACTGTTTCGGTTCCTTGTGACTTGCTGTTGGAAAGGCTTTTTTTTACTTGTTTTATTTCGTGAATAAATGCTGATTCACTCAAAATTGATATGTAAAATATTTTTATTCATATTGAAAATTGTTCTTTGGTATCTCTAGGTGGCATTTAATATGTGCCAAATATTTATCTTTTTTTGTAATTAGTTGTAGTTTTGTAAAATTTTCTGTATTTAAGTTTTGTGTTAAGGTTTTCTATTTTTTATAGTTTTCAGGCAAATTGAATTTTCTTTTTTCGTTTATGTGTCGGATCTTGCTCTTTTCTCTTTCTTCTTATATTCCTATATGATTGTTTTAGTGTTAACAATTGTTCAGGGGACGCATAATTGAGTTCTGTCAACTTTTTGGTTTAAAAATATTGAATACCCAATTCCAACATAAAGATACTCATAAATACACCTTCACGGGAATGACCCTTACTCCAATAGGAAGTCGATCATAGAATATATAGTAATAAGAGAGAAATCATAATGGATCTAACTGTGGGACAGATCACTACTTTCTTTTGGCTAATCTTTTGTGCCCCTTTAAACAATACTACAAACAGAACACCGAAAGTGAGAAAAATAATACTACGTAGTACAAAACGACGAGATATAAATTGCACCTTTTGTTCCAACCAAGTATTAAACAACATTTTTAATCTAGATTAGAAAAGAAACTAAATGAGATGGAATATGGATGTAGAACAAGAAGACAACCTTGAAACGATAATAAAAAAAATGCGTATGAAGTGTTAGGAACAGAGAATAACGACAAAAAACACCACGAAACACCATGGATGACAGAAAAGAAACGATACAAAAAAAACAAATTATAGAAGAAATGGCTAACAAATAAAACATCTAGCAATAGAGTAACATATCAAAGGAAAAACAGAGAAGTACGCAATAAAATAATGGAGCAAAAAAATAATTTCTGGGGGCAAAAATGTTGAAAATTTAATTGGTGGTTCTCATACTACGGAAGCATGGAGAAACATCACTAATCTAAAGAAAAACACCCATAACGCCTTAAGCAACTTTATTCCTATAGAAAAGTGGGAAAATCACTATAAAATTTAGTCGAAGAGTCCAGATTAGAATATATAAGAGAGGAATACAGTATGGAGAGACAAACAAATACTAACATTAATACTACTAACAATGAGGTATGTGCTGCGTTAATTACAATGAAATAGTGGCGATCCCCAGGTCCTGGCAATATAGCTTTAGAGTTACTTAAAGCAGGAGGTCCACTCCTAATAGAACGAATAACTTTTCTAATAAATCAATGCTGCTAACAAATTAAAATACCATCTGAATGAAATAAAAAACCGCTCACCAAGTATCCATCTTTAAAAAGGATAATCGAAAAGATCAAAAACAGAGGATTAAGTATCCTACCTACTTTCAGGAGATTGTTTGGAAAGATAATAAATAGAAAAATTCAAGATGATATAGGACATCTAATTAGCGAAAACCAAAGTGGATTTATGCCTGGTAGATCTTGCGCTAATAACTTGTTTTTACCCCAACAATTAATAGAAAAAAGAATGGCAGTTGGTAGCGTAGTACATTTAGCCTTCATTGACATAGAAAAAACCGTATGATTCAGGTTCAAGACTTAAATTGAGGCAAGCTTTACAACAACTCGGCATTAGTCCATACCTTTTAGGAATAATCACCGAAGCATACAGGGATAACACTACTTACCTAAAAATCGGAAATCTACTATCAAAGCCAATAAAAGTAACTAAAGGACTAAGACAAGGATGTAGTATGTCACACTTACTGTTTAATTTAATTTAATTTATATATTGAGGCAACCCTCCAAAATTGGAAAAACCTCTGCCAGGGAATGGGAATCACCATAGGAAATGACGTACTGTTCTCCCTAAACTTTGCAAATGACCAAGTCGTCCTAGTTCAAGATTCTTAGGATCTATAATTTATGATAAAGCGTCTATAAAGAGGATATATAAAATGTGTTACTATTTAACTGGGAATAAGCCACAATTAAAGATAAAAATACGTTTATTTACGTTTCAGTTTCCACTTCGGAAATCGTTCTCAAAATACAAACAGTATTTAAAATATTATTATATATTATTAAATATTATTCCCAGTTAAATAGTAATTCATTTAAAATGCCACAAGAAAATAGCTTCAGAACAATATATGGGCTACAAGTCAGCATGAATAAAATATTTAGTTATCGATTCAGATGTTTGAAGTGTTGATAGACGAGGACGTGGAAATCAAACAAGTAGCAAAATTTAAATATTTAGGTGCACTCATTGATAAAAACGGCTTGGGAGAAACCGAAATTAAACACCGAATTAATCAGGGACGTAAAATATTAGGATGCCTGAACATTTTATGGTGGGATCGCAATATTTCCAAAAGGAACAAAAAAAGAATAGGGCAAACCATAGTTGAATCAGTTCTTTGTTATGGCTCTGAAGTATGGTCAATTAATGCAGACCTGAAAAAATATTGTTTTCAGTTGAAATTGATTATTTGAGAAGAAGTGCTAGAACATCAAAGTTGGAAAGGAAGAGCAACAAATCTATAGAAAAACATAAATGCTACAGAAACTCTCATTGACAGAATAGAAAAAAGAGATTTAAAATGATTTGGACACCTATTGAGAATGCCTGACGAACGTTGGCCCTAAAAACTTCACATATGGAAGCTCCCTGGAAGAAGAAAAAGAGGTAGACCTTGACGCTCATGGAATGAAGGAATTAGAAGAGAGATTCTGAAGAATTGGTGGAGGAGAACGGGAATACGGCGATAGCCGTCTCCAAAATGTATCGTATTTACAAGTTGGATTCTAATATATACGTTTTCTTTTTCTGTGTTACTTTTCTAGACTCTTTATCTAACCTTCACCACTTCCTTAGTTTTTCTTTGTTTTTCGATTACTTGTTTTATAGCAGTTTGAAATATGTTTTATAGTTCTCATTTTATCTTAATCGTGATGCGAAACCTTACTTACTGTACAAGTGTAAGAACAAAATAATTTATGCACCATAAAAAATTTAAAAGCAAAAATTATGCTGGAATACGCGTTACACATTTCACGAATATAAGATAAAAGATGAAATAAAAAAATCATAAAACAGAGTTCGTGTAATGAAAAATATAAAGAAGAACAGCTAAGAACAGAAAACAGGAGGCAGAAATGAATAAAGTTAACGGACGCCTATGTTTAACTTTAAATGCCAATATTCTGGAAGCCAATATACAGACAAATAAAAAGAGAAGACTGGCAAAGCTTCTTAAAACAGATGCAACCAACTTTTACTTTTAAAATTTCTCTAGGCATAGAAATGTGTCTAATACACTATTACATAAACCACATTAAGAGTGCCTTTTCCATCTTTAGACATTTACGAACTCTTAATGTTTTACACTTTCCTGGTCTAGATTTTGTTGCCTTCAGATAGTCCATCATCTTTTGTTTTTTTTTAAGATTGTGTTTAGAAGCATGCCTAACTCTATATTTTTTTGACAATCTGCACATGTTTTATCCACTGTCTGACAAGCTAGAGTGTTTTCAGTTAACTTGACATTTTTAAACACAATATTCTCAAATAAAATAGCACAAATAGATAGATAGATAGATAGAACGTTTATTGACCACTTTACATAAAGTTTGAAGTCCGTATAAAAAATACAATAAAAGATATAATAATGTAAACTTAAAATTAACTTAATCATATTGGCTAAAGTAATATACATATGTAAGTATTAGCAGAAGAATTAAAATTAAACAAACCTAAACTGTCACATAAAAAATCTTTGAAATATGGAAGTAACAAAAATGTACAAATAATTAAGAATATTCCCGAATCGATGACTAAATAAATATGTAGGCACATTCACCTGATAACTTTGATGTTAGTCTGTTTGACGCGATAGAGAGCATATGCGGTGTGTAGTAGAGTAAGGGTTGCGAAACGTAAGGGAGACACGAACGAAAGCTGCGGGATTATTGGACGTGTCGGTTTAATAAAGTCAAATGCAATAAGTCAAAAATAATAAATTATACAGGAGAGGCAAATACAGTGTGTAAAAGCCAAATGGAATAAATTCAATATTTAGGTTACTGTACATATTTATAAGAAATCCCGAAACACGTCAAATTTTAATTATAACTTGACATTCTTTAACGTGAAAATGCAACCCCTACCTCCAACCCCCTTAGAGTGACAGGTACAACCTCCAATTTTTAAAATAGGAAGTATAGGCTTATGATATATCGTTTGAAAGGTTTTCTCATTCTTCATTTAAAAATGTCGTCGCTTTCAAGCTATTAAAATTAATTAAGATAAAATAAATTAAAATCATGTGGTTACCGAAATTTGCTACAATATAATCAAAAACTAAAATCTAATGCAAAACGTAATAAAATGTAGAACACGAAAAACAACTATGAATGTTAACGAAGTAGATGTTTAAAATGTTCACCGCGAACGTCTTGGCAACATCCTAATCTCAAATAAAACTGTCTTCTAACATTATTTAACATAACAGGCTTGATCAACCTAATCGCAAGCGTCATTTAAATCAGAAGGTTTAGTTTTGTACACATGGATCTTCACATATCCACATAAAAAGAAATCTAATAATGTAAGATCAGGTGATCGCGCTGGCCATTCAATCGATCCTCGCCTCCCTATCCACCGATTGGGAAATATTGTATCGAGGTACTGCCGGACATTAAGTTGGTAATGTGGTGGTGCTCCATCCTGCTGAAACCACATCGTATTTACTGGAACTTAAGGATTTTCTGGCTCAGGATATAAATTTGCCAACGTTAAAATGACATCATTTTGAAGTAGTGCCAAATAATTGTTGCCATTCAAGTTGCCCTCAATAAAAAACGGACCAATGATATTATTGTTTCCTACAATCCTTGCCAAAACATTAACCTTTTGAAGGAATTAAGTGTGTTCTTCTCTCATCTAGTGAGGATTTTCCGTGGCCCATTAGCGGCAGTTTTGCCGATTAGCTTGATCGTTAAGTGAAAAATTACACTCATCAGAAAACATAACTTCTTCTAATTGGATAATATTGTTATCCAATATGTCCTTCATTTGCTCACAAAAAAAAAGTTCTCCTATCAAAATCGTCTTCCATGAGCTCCTGAGTAGGTATCATCTTATAGGGATGCAATTTATTTCTTTTAATATGTTTACTATCGATGTATGGCTAGAATTGAATGTAGTAGATGCCTGTTTACTCGATGTATTTGGATATTCCTGAAACTCAAGCAACACATCTAATTTGAGTTCATCGCTCAGTGCATTGGCAGCTGCTTTTTTTATCTGTCTTACATGACTAAACTCGCGAAACTGCTTCTTTATTTTACTTATTGTTCCTTGGGATATAGGCGGTAAATTAGGAGATTTCTCATGAAATAGGCGAGTTACTTCCTGTTGTGTTCGGGTATTATCTCTGTAACCAATCATTTGTAAAACTGTTATTTTATGCATTTCCGTTAATCTAACCATTTTTCAGAATTGAATTGAACGAACTTTTTACTTAAATTAAATACTGACAACTTAAATAAAACAATTTACTAATACGTGTTAAAATATCGTTGCCACGGAAATTCTTTAAAGTTTTTTAATGGTTACCATCTAAAACCCACATTGCTATGGTTTTTGTTCACTTTCTCATTATCAAGTCCTAAACGGGAAATAAGTTTTGAGTATATTGTAGCGAATTTCGGTAACCACATGATTTTAATTTATTTTATCTTAATTAGTCTTAATAAACTTGAAAGCGACAACATTTCTGAATGGAGAATGAAAAGACCTTTTAAACGATATTATCACAAGCCTATACTTCCTATTTTAAAAATTGGGGTTGTACCTGTCATTCTAAGGGAGTTGAAGGTAGAGGTTGCATTTTCACGTTAAAGAATGTCAAGTTATAATTTAAATTTGACGTGTTTCAGGATTTTTTATAAACATGTACAGTAACCTAAATAATGAATTTATTCTATTTGACTTTTACACACTGTATAAATCACATAATGTAGGTGTTGGGAAATTTGTGTTTTTTATGTATTTTTGGCCGTTTATTACGAATTTCGATGGTGGTTTTTGGTCCAAGTGATAAAAAAAAATGTTATAAACAATTAAGTAGTTTATAAAGCTCTAGCTCGGAAACTAATTTTACAATATCTCGAGTTATAACTATTGGATTAAATTTTAAAAAACCTCATGTTTTTTTTTTTCAAGGAAAAAATTTGATTTAAAAATATTTTCTAGCTTTTTCAGTTTACGATCTAAAGCCTTAGAAACAATTAAATTGTTTATTATAATTGTTTTACCTCTAAGATCAAAAGCCACCCTCGACATTCGTAATCAGCAGTCAAAAACATATTGGGTGGACCCATCAGGAATAAAAAGGCCAGGGCAGCTTTTAGCTAACCCCTAGACTACATCATATTATCCAATTTTTAATTGTTTTAACTTTATAACCAAAGTATACTTATTATACTTTTCCTCACAACTCCCTGATCTTTTTAATTTTTCAAAGTTAAATAAACAGTAATATTTTTTAACAAACGTATTTATTTTGGTTATTTGTTTTCAAAAAAATTTATAAATGATTTATAAAATGGTTTATAATGTTTTGGAATATACTCCTTTTCCAAAAATTATTGCAGATCTGGTTTTTTTTTGCAGATATTTGCTGTTGTATGCATATTATATGCTTTTTTTCAGTTTGAAAAATGTGACTCCACCAATTTACATGGTTTGAGTTTTTTGGTGAATGGACTTTGCGTTTTATTAAATATTTACCTATAGTCCGCGTGGGGAGAAACCAATGTCTTTATCAGGGGGTGTTTTTTAGCAAACAAGAAAATCATCTATTTTAAAATATAAAGAACAATCCTACCTTTATTTATTATTTCTTACTATCTGAAAAACTTGACTTGTTTAACAGTTTTAAAATTAAAAATTAATGAGCACTTAAACTATGCGATCACTATCGACGCTAGCATACAACTGTTCATTTTGCAGTCATTTTACCATGATGTTTAGATTAAGTGAGGTTAAATAGAGCTCAATATGTGACTAAGGCAGAATACAACATCCTTCATATATAATAATTTTTGGATTAAGTGAGGTGAAATAGAGATCAATACGTGACCAAGAGAAAATACAAGATCCTTAAAATTAAATTGTTTGAGGTTCTGCGTTTTTTTTTTGTCACTATGCTGAGAAATAATATAGATGAGCAATTTTTTTATGCTAATTATTATATAAATATTTACAAATTATTAATACTTATTTCAACGATTTCATCCTATTGAAATAAAATCATGCTAATCGATTAAATATTCTCACCAACTCATACCGATCTGGCCATGCCTTCCTACAATAAGCTGGTAACTCAGGTTTTTGTAACCATCCCTGTCTTATCATAGTAACCACTTCCACTCTACTAAGTTTATTTTTACCTAAAGACTAACCTAATCTGTCTCAACACCGAACATTTTCGCAAAAAATGTATCAAATCTTAATCTGAACATAATAATTTAAACAGTTATCAAATGTCCCCAAAATTTTCCATTTTTAAATATTAATGCACATTTACTCCTTATACTCGCAGTTTTTTATAGTGTACAAAACAATTTTATTTGAGCGCCCCCATTCTCATCTTGACACTGCATCTCCTTATTTTTTTCTATCATACTCTCAATCATACTATGCCAACTATCTCTCCATTCCCAACCACACCATATCTCTAAATTCTTCTCCCATGCTCATCTAATCTTTACACCAGCCACACCTTGCTCTCATCATTTCTTTTAAAAGAAATTTTGACAACCTATCACTCAAGATGGATTGGAACATTAATTTCAATTTTTTGTTTAATTTTCCGAGTAATAACAGTGAACAAACAGAAGTGAGGAAAAACATAAATATCCAGTCGAGGGAATCAGAGAGAAGGTTGAAGAACCATTTGATAGACAGTGAAGACAGTGAAGACGATAAAATGGGTATTGGTAATGAAACTTGGAACACAATATCTTGTCCAAGGTATTGTTCTAACTTTATGTTAGATTTGGAGACAGGTATTGCTAAAGTCAGCCTATACACAATAAATTCTATAAAAAATATATTGAAAAAATTCTAGGATAATTGAGTGATAGTATTGTTCTGAAGCTATTTTCTTGTGTCATTGTAAATTAATTACTATTTAACTGAGAATCAGCCACAATTAAAGATAAAAATACGTTTATTGACGTTTCAATTTCCACTTCGGAAATCGTTCTCAAAATACAAAATACAAAATACAAAGTTTGTATTTAGAGAACGATTTCCGAAGTGAAAATTGAAACGTCAATAAACGTATTTTTATCTTTAACTCTGGCTTATTCCCAGTTAAATAGTAATTATTCGAGTGATAGGTTGTCAAAATTTTTTTGAAAGGAATGATGAGAACAAGGTGTGGCTGGTAAAAAGATGGAATGAGCATGGGAGAAAAATTTAGTATTAAGATAAGGTGTGCAAGAAAATGGAGAGATAGCTGGCATAGTATGATTAAGAGTATGATAGAAAAAAGGAGATACAGTGTCAAGATGAGAATGGGGCGCTCGAATAAAATTGTTCTGTACAATATAAAAAACTGCGAGAAGATAATATACATTATCTATTGGAAATGAAAAATTTTGAGGACATCCGATAACTGTTTAAATTAAGATGTTTAGATTAAGATTTGATACATTTTTGTGGTGTTAAGATAGAAAGGTTAAAGTGTTAAGGTAAAAAGGAACTTATTAGAGTGAAAGTAGTTACTATGATGAGGCAGGGATGGGCTGAGAAAGCAGGTTATTGTAGGAAGGCATGACCGTTTAGGTATGAGTTAGTAACCATATTTAATTAATAACTCGATTAGCATGGTCTTATTTCAATAGGATAAAAACATTCAAATTAACATTAATAATTTGTAAATATTTATATAATAATTAGCATAAATAAATTGCTTATCCACATTATTTCTCAGCATAGTGCCAAAAAGCAGAACCACAAAAAATTTAATTTTAAGGAACTTGTATTTTCTCTTAGTCACGCATTGAGATCTATTTCAACTGACTTAATCCAAACATCATGGTAAAAGATCTAAAATACGAACAGTTGCTAGGGTCGATAGTAGGGATGGTAAAAACCTACCGGTTTTAATCGAAAACCGGTTTTTTTACTTCGAAATAACCGGTTTTATCGGTTGTTTTTTGTCCCGGTTATAACCGGTTTTTTATTTTTAAAGGAAAAACCGGTTATTAGGTTTTTATAGTGATTAGGATTAGGTTAGGTATTATTTTGGATCCCACCCAATCATAATTATTATTCTCAAGTAATTATTCCAAACAAAACTAAAATTCAATTATTATTTTATTTAATACAGAAGCAAAAGCTCACATTAGCCAGAAACAATTAAATTTTATTATAGTATTTCGTTGAAAAAGTATTTGTAATCATAATATTTTTACATAAGAAGTGATCTGGTATTTATTATGGTTATTTGACTCTTGACATTGAAAGTGGGTGAATGGCTTTTTCTGATTACCAAATATAATGACTGTGACTATCGAATTACCGATTACGAATACGAATCTACAAGGATTTCCCTACGTTTTCAAAACGATTTATACCCATATCGGAAGTCGTAAATGAGTTAAAAGTAATACATGATGAAAAAAAAAGAGGTTAGTCTTCGTAAGTGGGTATATTTATTTAAAAACCCTTAAAACGGCTACATCAAAAAAAAACGTTTTCGGACTAAACAGTCCATCATCAGGTTTAAAATCGCTAGGTTAAAATGCCTGAGCCACCAAAAATACATGGGTAAAAACCCTTTAAATTACATATAGTTATAAAAGATTATACATCTTGTTGTTAAAAAACTGTGATGTTCATTATTAAATTAAATATGACTTCAGGTAACATACATTGCAAAAATTGAGTTCCACAGCCGGGGAGAAAACCTCTACGCACGGAGAACAGCTGGAAACTTTCCAGCTGTTTGATTTGCAGCTCTATGTGATTAAAAAAAAAACCGAAAACCGGTTTTTGCAAAAACCGGTTTTTTTGGCCGGTTATAACTGCCAGGTTAAACCGTAAGCAAAAAAAAACCGGTATAACCGAAAACCGGTGTTTTGTCAAAAACCGCCATCCCTAGTCGATAGTTCCGCATAGTTTAGGTGCTCATTAATTTTCAATTTTAAAACAGTTTTTCAGACCGTAAGAAATAATAAATAAAGGTAGGATTGTTCTTTGTATTTTAAAGTGTATGATTCTTCGGGTGGCGAAAAAAAACACCCCTGATAGACATTGGTTTCCTCCCATGGGGACTATAGGTAAATATTCCACAAAAAGCAAAGTCCATTCACCAAAAAACACAAACCATCTTAATTGGTGGAGTCACCTTTTTCAAACCTACAAAAAGCAAATATGCAAACAAAAGGCAAATGTCTGCAAAGAAAAAAGCAGATCTGCAATAATTTTTGGCAACGTGGTGTGTTTTATTATTAAAAAATCATTTATATATTTTTTGAAAACAAATAACCAAAATAAATATATTTGTTAAAAAATATTACTATTTATTTAACGTTGAAAACCTCAAAAGATCAACCTAACGTTGAAAATCTAAAAATCATTATATATATATATATATATATATATATATAATATATATATATATATATATATATATAGAGTGTGTATAACGACGCTAAGAATACAATTCTTTGGAGGGTAACTTTCGGGAAAGCGTCAAAACAAGGATCAGCTAGAGATGGTATAAGCCAGTTTGGTGTAGAACTTTATTCTAAATGTGAAATTTTCGGTGATATGTTGTCACCTTTATCAGCACCTAAATGGAAAACCTATTATAGTACAAGTGGTGGAAATCAACATTTAAAAACCTACATTGAAAATGTTCAGTTAGTCCTAGTGGTGAAGAATACTGTCACAAACATGTTAAAAATATTAAAAAATACATTTACAACTTTAAATAAAAACATTACAACACAATAGGGTATTTTTTCAAATACACACACAACAAAAAAATCTAAAATTTACAACCTACAAAAACTGCAACTTCATGTTAAAGGTAGAAAAGAAGAATTAATCTTCTTTTTTGATGACATATTTCTGTCAACATCCGGGTGTCATATGTAATGAGGTTATAATTTTCACTTTTGCACCTCACACCACATGGATATGAAAAGAAAGAGCCCTAGGCAACATAATCAGCAAGGAAATGAAGTCTTTTCTCAAGTACAGGTAGGTAATCTATGCATGTTATGATAAGTTCCCTACATTTTCCAGTTTGTTACTTCTTGTCAAGTCCTGTTGAAGTAGAAAGGAATAAATACAACTTAAGTTTTCAACATCTTTCTTACAGTTCATAGGAGAGCTGCAGTTATGGATGTAGCACATTTCTATGAAGTTTCTCTTAAATTGGTTGTCAACCCTCTTTAGTACTTGCACATTTTCATAGTTAGCAGTGTGTCCAGTATTCTTAATATGTTGGCTAAAGGCTGTGCTGGTGGGCTTCCTCACTACATCACTCCTGTGCAAAGCTATTCTTATTGAGAGTTTCTGGTTGGTTTGACCGACATACACTTCTGAACAAGAACCACATGGAATAGAATACACTACATTGAAGTTATCCAGTTTTTTAACTCTTTCTGTCAGGTGAGTAAAGTATGTCCCTAATCTTTTGTACACAGAATTTGCTATCACTATGTTGAACTGTCTGAAAAGGTTTGTGATCTGTGGTGATAAACCTTTGATGTAAGGCAATCTCCCATAGAAAACTTCTACTGTTTCTCCTTCTAATGTTTGTCTTTAGAACAATTAGATTTAGAACAATTAGAGTAATTAGAACACACCAAAGACAAACATTAGAAGAAAAAACAGTAGAAGTTTTCTATGGGAGATTGCCTTACATCAAAGGTTTATCACCACAGATCACAAACCTTTTCAGACAGTTCAACATAGTGATAGCAAATTCTGTGTATAAAAGATTAGGGACATACTTTACTCACCTGACAGAAAGAGTTAAAAAACTGGATAACTTCAATGTAGTGTATTCTATTCCATGTGGTTCTTGTTCAGAAGTGTATGTCGGTCAAACCAGCCAGAAACTCTCAAAAAGAATAGCTTTGCACAGGAGTGATGTAGTGAGGAAGCCCACCAGCACAGCCTTTAGCCAACATACTAAGAATACTGGACACACTGCTAACTATGAAAATGTGCAAGTACTAAAGAGGGTTGACAACCAATTTAAGAGAAACTTCATAGAAATGTGCTACATCCATAACTGCAGCTCTCCTATGAACTGTAAGAAAGATGTTGAAAACTTAAGTTGTATTTATTCCTTTCTACTTCAACAGGACTTGACAAGAAGTAACAAACTGGAAAATGTAGGGAACTTATCATAACATGCATAGATTACCTACCTGTACTTGAGAAAAGACTTCATTTCCTTGCTGATTATGTTGCCTAGGGCTCTTTCTTTTCATATCCATGTGGTGTGAGGTGCAAAAGTGAAAATTATAACCTCATTACATATGACACCCGGATGTTGACAGAAATATGTCATCAAAAAAGAAGATTAATTCTTCTTTTCTACCTTTAACATGAAGTTGCAGTTTTTGTAGGTTGTAAATTTTAGACTTTTTTGTTGTGTTTGTATTTGAAAAAATACCCTGTTATGTTGTAATGTTTTTATTCAAAATTTTAAATGTATTTTTTAATATTTTTAACATGTTTGTGACAGTGTTCTTCACCACTAGGACCAACTGAACATTTTCAATGTAGGTTTTTAAATGTTGATTTCCACCACTTGTACTATAATAGGTTTTCCATTTAGGTGCTGATAAAGGTGACAACATATCACCGAAAATTTCACATTTAGAATAAAGTTCTACACCAAACTGGCTTATACCATCTCTAGCTGATCCTTGTTTTGACGCTTTCCCGAAAGTTACCCTCCAAAGATATATATATATATATATATATATATATATATATATATATATATATATATATATATATATATATATATATATGAGTTAGAGGAGATATACGAATCAATAGAAATAACCAAAAATACCAACGCAATCAACGACAAAAAAGATAAACAAAACAGAACATAATAATAAATATAACACCATAAAAACCTCTTAAAGTCATAACATATCTCCACTTTACCTTTTTCGAAAACACCAACGATATGCCCATATAAAAATAATTATATGCTAATAACACTAAACCATGATATATCAGATATTAATTTTTACTTCGAAAAGACGGCTTTGACCTTGGTTTAACAAACCACGTTTCAACTTTGAAAAATTAAAGGCAAATATCGAGCACAATTTTAATAATCAAATCTTGGCCACGTACTTTCGCTTTCTACAGCATCATCAGGGGCATTTCGTCAAATTTGGGCTATCCAGCAAGCACAGAATGTAATAAACATGAAATTGAACATAACACTACACTAAAATAAGGACAAACAGTTTAAAATTATTTAAAAGTTATTCTACGCTATACATTCTTGACGGCAACAAAATAGTAGCATTCTTACTAGATCAGAAAGTTATAGTAGACTTTTTTGATGTGAAGAAAGTTTTCTACACGACATGGAGATGCCGCATATTAAATAAACTTGATAAATAGGGAGTTCAAGGACATATGCTTGCGTTTATAAAAAACTTTCTGAATAAAAGAGAAATACAAGTAAGAGTAAATGGATACACCTCTACTACTAGAATACTTGACAACGGTGTCCCACAAGGTTCTACTTTAAGCCCAACTTTATTTTTAATTGCATTTAACGATGTAATAAATATAATTAAGCCTTCTATAAAAGCAAACTTGTACGCTGATGATTTAGTTATCTGTATCAAATGCAAAAAGATTACATCTGGCGCTAAAATACTACAGAACCTTTTATACAAAATCGAAGAATAGTCTTCCATAAGAGACTTACTCTTTTCAACCAATAAGACACATTACACAGTATTCAGCAAACACAAAAATACCATTCCTGTTTCGTTAATATTTAACTGTCAAAATATATCTCATTCAGAGGAATCGAATTTTTTGGGCCTAACGTTTGATTACAAATTAAACTGGAAAACCCACATTACGAATTTACAACTAACTTGTCAAAATAGAATAAACTTGCTGAAAATTCTAACCAGTAATATATGGGAGCTAGTATTCTGCTTAACCTCTACAAATCAATTATTTGCAGTAATCTGGACTACTGTGCAATATGCTATGATACAGCGAATAAAACGTTTCTTAAAAACCTGAACACAATTCAAACAACAGCTCTAAGATTAGCCGTCGGTGCTTTCAGAACCAGTCCTGTAAGCAGCTTACAAATAATATCAAGAGAACCCCCTCTACATCTAAGACGACTAAGTTACTACTTAGTTTAAATTATGCAGCAACAGTATCTTTCAATAAAAAACACCCATTATATTCTGAGATTATTAACGCACCTACATCCAATTTGTATAGAAACAAGCAATATAAAGACAAACCCTTTAGGGAAAGAATTAATCAAAAAGGATTCAATTGCAATGAATTCAAATTATCCATAACCACAAAATTAGACTTCCCTCCATGGCTTACCCTTTTACCTATTACCGATTTAACTTTAACACAGTACCCAAAAAATACCATAAATCCTAACCTTATTATTAATGCATTTAAAGAAATAATGGAGAAGTATCCAAATCACCAAATAATATACACAGATTTATCAAAAACTGAAAATGGTCATGCCGCAGCCTTCACAAATAAAAATTACAAATATGCCATTAAAATTCCACAGCACTGCACCTTTTATACTGGGAAAACCACAGCGATGTTAGAAGCTATCAAAAACTCCTGTTCAACGACTGAAAATAATATTTTAATCATTACCGATTTAATCAACGCAATTCATGGAATTAATCAACTTTTTCCTAGCCATCCTATTGCAAAAAATATTAGAAATGAACTTAATGTACTACACCATATAACTAAAAAAGTTATATTTATCTGGATACCTTCATACATTGGCATTAAAGGCAACGAGGAAGTTTATCAATTGGCATTAAAATCCGCCAGAAATGAAAATGTTCCAGAAATTACTAAATATCTCCACACCGACCATAAACGACATATATACATGAATCATATAATAAATGTATGACAAGCAACCTGGGACGCAACAAACTCTAAATTGAAAACAATAAAGCCTTGAGTAGACGTCAGCCAACCACAACAAGGAAAAAGAAGAGATCAAGTAATCGTAAATCGTCTTCGAATCGGCCACACAATACTAACATACCAACACCTTTTAAATAAAGAACTAGCTCCGATTTGTACCTACTGCTTTACTCAACTCACCGTGAAGCATCTGATAATCAACTGTCCGTAGTTCCAACCTCAGAGAACATGCCGAGGAATTAGTGGAAACCTGAGAAGTAAGCTTACGACAAATATCTCGGATTTATTGCAGTTTCTAAAAGACATAAACATTTATAATAAATTTTCATTTATCAAACTGTACTACTGTGTATATCCCCCCACTAATAACTCTTGGTGGTTGATGTGGGTTCTCTATGTTAAAAAAAATTACTTGTGTCAATTCATTAATGTTAGTGTTCCGTTTTACGTATTGGTAAGTTTTTTGTATATTTTACAATAACTCTTTGTTCCTAATTATGTACATTAACTGTACACTGTACCATTAACATTTCTACATAGTAAAATATTAGCGTATAAGCTTATAGATCAATGCAATTTATCCTCATTATATAAATAGATAAATATTGTACATCCATACATTATAATTTTGTAATTACACAATGCAATAATAATTATCAGTTAGTTGAGATTAACTATACTTTTTAATTGATACTTATGTTAAATAAATTTATTTATGTTATTATATACTTTTTTAAATAATTTATCGACAAATACACAAACAATAAGAATTTTGAAATAGAGCAATATTGAGATACTTCAATTTCTCCGTTATATTTTAAACAATATTTTAATTAAGGATGATAATTGTAATTATTTGAAGCAATATTTTGTAATACTCATCCCAAAAACTAATGATTCCAATGTCTTAAGACCGATATCTCTTATGTCATGTGTATTGAAAACATTTGAAGAAGTCATGAAAAATCGATTAGAATGGTGAATGTAAATTAACAACCTTTACCCAGACGGTCAGCTTATGTTTCGTAGAGGGAAAGAAACTATAGATTGCATTTCACACTTAGCAACCTATATCCAGTTAACTTATTCTAAAAACCAGTATACAGCTGCTTTATTTTTGGACGTTTCTCGTGCATATGATAACGTTATTCTCGACCTTCTGCTTGATGTACCTACTTGTTAAATTAGGACTGCCTAGTAAATGTGCTTATGTCCTAGTAAATCTATTTACAAATAGACAAGTTCATATTCGTTTAAATAATTCACTGATTGGTCCAAGGATAGTTAACAAAGGGTTACCTCAGGGCTTAGTGCTTAGTCCCTTATTATTTAACTTATATTCATTAAACTTACATACTATGGAAATGCAGTGTAACATTTTATAATACGCTGATAACTTCTGTTTCTTTGCTGAGAAAAAACTTTTCAACAGTGTATTAATGCCCTTAAAGTAAATATGTCTTATTGCAAAAAGTATTTTGATAGTCATGGGCTTGACATCTCACCTAAGAAGTCAGGTGTAGTATTTTTTCGAGACACAGGCTACCAAAAGTTAGTACGTTAAAATTCTGCCAGCTTTAAATTCTTGCATATAAAAGTTTCGTATACCTAGGTATTACCTTGGATTTAAAATTAGCCTGGAACGAGCATAATAATAATTGCATTACCAAATGTGAAAAAAGCCTTAATATTCTTAAGGCCGATAATGGATACGATTGGGAAGCAGATCCGAAAATTAACTTATTATTTTACAGAGCATATACCAGATCAATTTTAGACTATGAAAGCTTTTCTATGGATCAGCAACAAAATTTTGTTTGATTAAATTTCATCGAATACAATACAAAGCTTTAAGGTTAGTCCTAGGAGCTCTCAAATCTACTTCCACGCCAGCTCTTGGCAGAATGTAACGAGCCACCTTTAAATTTAATACGTCTATTTTTGACAGAAAAATTTATTCTTAAATGCCAGTTAAATAATTAATACAGCTTATTACAAAAAAATATCTAGTCTCTCTGTTGAAAATCTAACAAACAAATGGTAGGCAAATAAAAACTCTCCAACTCTAGCTGTTGCTTTTCCCAATCTATCATAATATTCATTCAATGGAAAAGGGATTCCAATTTTGACTCCAATTATGACATATTATATTAATATAAACCTGCTGCAGTAATTCCTTCATCTATTTCAATTGTTCACGAAAATTTAGTAGTACAGAACAAGCTGGAAGACTGTAACCATTTTTGGTAAATTTTATACCGACGGATCAAAATTCCTGCTGTTATTTTCTATGCAATTTACAGATAAAATATTCAAGATTATTTTCAGTACAAATTAAAATTATATTGCTCAATATTCACATCTGAATTGGTAGCTATTGTCAAGGAGTTGGATTGGATAATTAATAGCACATTATATTTCGAACGATATATAATTTTATCGGACTCACATTCCGTCCTCCTCGCATTAAGACATTTCTCTAAACACATATATACCAACAGACTAATTGTAGATGCGCTTTAAAAGCTAAGGATCTTAACGTCTCTAAAAAGAATTGTTAACTTTGTGTGGATAAAGGTCACTTTAATATTCCGGGCCATGAAAAAGTAGACCATTTGGCTAAAGACACTACTTTTGTGGGTATACGAGGCAACGAGTTGCCCAAATTAGTTTCAGCTAGGATTTTCTTCTTCTTCTTCTAGTTCCTATCCGTTTCGGATGTTGGAAATCATATTGGCAATCATAACCTTGCTCGCTGCGGCTCGAAACAGCTCCGTTGAGGTTTTCTTAAACCATGTTCTTAAATTCCGCAGCCATGATATTCTCCTTCTACCGGGTCCTCGCTTACCTTTGACTTTACCTTGCAATATAGACTGTAGCAGGGAGTAACGGTGCTGATTTCTCATAACGTGTCCCAGATATTGCAATTTTATGCGTTTGATCGTAAACACAGTCTCTGGTTCCTTCTTCATTTTTCCTAGAACTTCCTTGTTCGTGATCCTTGCTGTCCATGATATTCTCAGCATTCTTCTATAAAGCCACATCTCAAATGCTTCAAGTTTTTTAATAGTGGCGTCTGTAAGCGTCCATGCCTCCGCCCCGTACAACAACACAGAGAAAACATAGCATCTCAAATGTCTCATTTTTGTATCAAGGGATATGTTGTGACTTTTGAAGATGGCGCTCATTTTGTTAAAGACCGTTCTTGCCTTTCCTATGCGGCACTTTATTTCCTGTAAATTGCTCCACTGTTCGTTAATAATAGTTCCCAGGTAACAATACTGTTTTACTCGCTCTATCTGCGTCCCATTAATGTATATATGAGCCCCATTTATATTCTCCTTGCTGATAATCATTTGTTTCGTTTTGTGGGTATTAATGTTTAGTCCGTACTGTTGACTGTACTCGTTTATTCTGTCCATTAGCCTCTGAAGTCCCTCTAAACTATCTGCTATCACCATGGTGTCGTCGGCATATCTAACATTGTTTACTCTTTCACCATTTAGAAGGATGCCTTCGTCTATTCCGTAGAGAGCCTCGTTAAAAAGTTTCTGAGTACATATTAAATATCAACGGCGATAGGATACATCCCTGTCTAACTCCACGTAGTATTTTTATGTGATCTGTTTCTTCTCTGTTAATTTTCATGTATGCGGTCTGATTCCAGTAGAGTTCTGAAATTATTCTGAGGTCTTTGTCATCCAGGTCTGCCTCTTTTAAAATTTTTATCATCTTTTGATGTTGAACTCTGTCAAATGCCTTTTCGTAGTCGATCAAGCACGCGTATACGTCGCAGTTAACGTCCCTGCATCTTTGAATCAGTACCTGTACTCTAGGAACTTAGCTAGACTTAATTGATATAGGTAACTTGTAAAATATGGTGTTTGTCAATTGGTCCTTGATGATTTCTTTAACAGTTTTATTTTAGATATTTATAAAATACCATACATAAAAGGCAAACTAAAAAAATAAAAATAATGTGTTTATAAAATATTGAAAAAAATTGGTAATTTTTACTTAGTTTAAACGTTCTTCAGTAGCACCGACTTTGGTTTTTCTTCTGAGATCTTTATTTCTCATATGATTTCTCAAGGTTACATTTACCATGATTCTCTCAATAGCTCTTTGACTTGTTCTACGTATATTGAGAAATGAGTTAGTAAGTGTCATGGTCTCCATTCCATAAGTCATAACAGAAACGATACATGTGTCCAGAACTTTTAATTTGAAATTAATTTGGAGTTATGTTTTACTTTGGATTAAACGTCCTGATTAATAACGTGGTTGGTATTAAATATATTAAGAATTCGACGATAAAGCCACTTTTCGATAGTCTCAATTTACTTTCAGCTAGTGCCTGTGAGAGTCCACGAGTCAACTCTGTACAGGAAAGATATAACATCGCAATATCCTGAGTTTTATGAGTATTGATAAATTACAACATTTGAATAGCTTAGCCATTTATTGAAATACAGTTCTTAATTTTACCAATCTAAATTATAGATATAAAAATACCTAGACCACGTGATGAGGGAACCAAAATATGAAATTTTGAGACTCGTAATACAGGAAAAGATTTAAGGAAAAAGATCTGTTGGTCGAAGGTAGAACTCATGGTTGAAGAATCTACGTGATTGGTATCAATGCAGATCGATTAATTTGTTTAGAACAGCAAGTTCAAAATAAAAAATAGCCATTATGATTGCCAACCTTCGTAGGTAGACGGCACTCTAAGAAGAAGAAAGATGTAATCCAAAAGATTGCCATGTTAAAATGGAACTGAGCAAGGACGCATAGGTAGAATATACAAAAAAGTTTATGTCGCTAGAAAAAAAGCAGATTTTCTGTAGAGTGTATGAAAATTTAAAAAATGCACTTTTTACAGTGGAAGCTGTAGCTCAGTGTTTATTTTTATTGGAAGTATCCATGTCGACAATTAAACGCATTTTACGTAAAGAAAGTTGACTAGGATTATGAGAACTCTAAAAGTACATTGTCATGGTAACAAATTTGAATTAGACGACTACCAGAAATATTTTGTACGCACTAATATTCATTCTTTCTTTTTTGAGAATTAAGCACCAATTCTTGAATCCATTAGGAAAAAGGGAATGGAAAATGATCTGATTCCAAAAATGAGCAGAAAAACGTTAAGGGTAACTTCTTCTTTAGCATTAAGTAATCCAACTTAGGACATATGCGTCCCCTAAATAAATCCAGTGTTTTCTATTTTGTGTCAATAACTTCCAGTTGTGTCCACCCATCTTCTTAATGTCATCAGCCCATCTCATGTGTGGTCTGCCACTGCTTCTCTTTCCTAACATCCAACTCCATTTTTGTATTTTGTGGTTCCATTTTTTATCCTTTAGTCGGGCATTATGTCCTGCGAAGCTCCATTTTAATTTGGCAGCATGTTCTCCTGCGTCGTTTACTTCGCATCCCGAGCATTGATCTTTCCATCGCTCTTTGTGCTTTTACTATTTTATCCATATTAGACTTGGTGAGTGTCCACATATGTAAACCATACGTTTTATAATAATATTTTTCTATTTTAGTGCTCTTCAAGATCCAACTCAGTTTTCCAAATTATGACCATGCTAACGTTATTCTTCTGCTAATTTATATTTATATTTCTCATATTTTTGTTTTTTCCAAGTTCATCTTAAGACCTACTTTTTCCGAAGCTTAAAATAGTTGCGTCATTCTAGTCTGTAGTTCTTCGAAATTTGTACAGAATAGTACAATGTTATCAGCGTATCTCAAATGACTCAATTTTCTTCCATTAACATTTATTCCTTTATCTACCCAGCTAATGTCTTTGAACACGTCTTCCAGTCCAAGTGTGAATAGTTTTGGTAAAAAAACATCTCCTTGGCGAACTCCTTTGTTGATTGGTATAGGTTTAGTTTTCACATCTATTTATATTTTCATTGTAGCTTTCTTATAAATATTATGTATGAGCATTCTGTATCAGGGGTCTATCCTGCAGTTGTTTATAGCTCTCTCTATTGCCCAAAGTTCAATGGAGTCGAATGCCTTTTTATAATTAACGAAGCCAATATATAAGTTCAAGTGATATTCATTGGCTTTCTCTATTAGCGTTCTGACAGTAAGCAGATGATCCGCTGTACTGAAACCCTTTCGGAATCCTGCCTGCTCTACGGGTTGATAGCTATCGAGCTATGACGTTAACCTGTTGGTTATTACTCTTATAAGGATAACAATTAAAAACAATTTAAAATCTATATATGCCAAATAATCTCGAAAATCTGTCTTAATAAAAAGAGAATATCTAGTCTTATGTCGATGAAGATATCTTCACTATATTAGAGAAGTTTGTTTTGCCTATAAAAAGATTTATTATCAATACGGAACCTGGGTGAATGCTGGCCAGACAGTATCTAAGATCTATCAAGATACGACTCTAACGAGTTCTCGTCAAGGATTTGTGTATGGTGTGTGAACTGGGTTAGAAGGGGCAACGGGTAAAGGGCAACGACTGATTGTCGCCCATATAAATAGTGAGAGTGGCTTTTAGACGACAGTGCACTAATTTTTTTTTTAATATTGTTTTGAAGCTATTTTCTTGTGACATTTTAAATTAATTACTAATTAACTGGGAATAAGCCAGAATTAAAGGTTAAAATACGTTTATTGACGTTTCAATTTCCATTTCGGAAATCGTTCTCAAAATACACACAGTAAATTAAACAAATTTTGTTTTTTGTTACTTAGTGAACAATTCTTCTAATAATTTAATTTTATCTGACTCATTTTAATTGACAATTCAGACATACATTATGCATTTTAAAGTAGACAACTTTAAAAAAAAAATAAAAAAAATTTGTTTAATTTACTGTTTGTATTTTGAGAACGATTTCCGAAGTGGAAATTGAAACGTCAATAAACGTATTTTAACCTTTAATTGTGGCCTATTCCCAGTTAAACAGTAATTAATTTACTAATTTTTTTATTCGACAGAACAAAGGATTATCATAAAGACATGGACGCTCATCGCTTTGAATACCTTCTTTCACGAGTTGATTAAATTCGGCAATAGTAATGTATAATGCTTCTTACCACAACTGATAAGTAGAACATCTAGCAACTATAGCCACCAGAAAACAGACATGCAGAGTTGGCTAGGAAAAAATATCAATTTTCCGACGACATGATTAGGGCTGAGCTATAGACAGCATCGTGACAGATATTGCCAACATGTTGTAGATACAATAGCTTGAGCTACAGGTATCACCATTAGAGACTCCTTTTTACCATTGATAGTTAAACCCAATATAATTAATCTGGACGTAAGGACGAAAAGGGTTGCGTAGCTAGCGAAAACGTGACATATAAAATTTCCGATGTCCAAAGCTTGTTAGAACTCGCAATGGAACAGATACGGAAAAAATATTGGGGTAATACCGTAGCCGATAAGATCAAAGAAGGAAAGAAAATGTAAAGATTGGACGAAATGGAGAAAAAACGGGCGAAAATACACTGCTTTCAACAAAATAATAATAGCCTTAAGGTCACTTATGTAATTATTTCTTTGCTTTGTACTTCTCCTTCTATATACGAGGCATGTTTTTTTAAGTAAGTACCGTTTTGCGATTCCGCCGCCGCAGCGCTACGGTCGGCGTTCCGCGCATGAGCGCTGGTTACCTACGCACTGACGCCATTACAGTCTGATTCTTCATTGTATACTCATTTACTCCAGTGTTTAAGATGCCTCCAACAATCGTGAGTCACGCTGATTGTGAAGTACGGGCTGTTATACGATTTCTTAGTGCTAAAGGCGTAAAACCGATCTATATTTATCGTGAGAAAATGGGTGAGAGCATTTAAAGATGGCCGCACAAATGTGCATGATGAAAAACGGAGTAGGCGTCCTTCGGTCGTTAATGAAAATTTGGTGCAGAAAGTGGACGAAAAGGTGAGAGAAAACAGACGCTTTACAATTTCATCATTGTCCGAATGCTTTTCTCAGTATTCTCGTAGTGTTTTGTATCGCATTGTTACCGAGAAGGTTTAGGCAGTGCATTGACTTTTCTTGAGCGGTACCACAGTGAAGGTGAAGATTTTTTAGACCAAATTATTACTGGTGACGAAACGTAGGTGGCCTACGTCACACCAGAATGGAAACAACAATCCATGGAATGGCGACATTCATCATCACCCAAAAGAGTGAAGTTTAAGCAAACAATTTTTGCACGGAAAATCATGTGCATAGTTTTTTGGGACAAAAAAGAAGTATTACTAGTGGAGTTTCTGCCTCGTAATAAGACAATCAATGTGACACAATTATTAAGAGACATTGAAAAATCTGCGTCGTGCAATCCAGAACAAAAGACGTGGCAAGTTGAGTAAGGGTATCGTTTTGCTGCATGACAATGCCCGTCCGCATGTGGCTAATCAGACCAAAGATCTCATCAAATCATTTAAATGGAAAACTCTTGATCATCCTCCATACAGCCCTGATCTGGCGCCCAGCGACACCATTTGTTCCTGCACTTGAAAAATACCTGGGCGGTCAGCGTCTTCAAGACGGTAACGAAGTCAAAATATTTGTGATGCAGTGGTTAACAAGTCAGGCGGCAGAATTTTATCAGGAGGGTATTCAAAAACTGGTGCCACGTTATGACAAGTGCTTCAATATTTACGGAAATTATGTAGAAAAGTAGATTAAAGTACAGGCTTTCATCTAAAAAATAAAATTATTGCCATATCTTTGCACGTCTTTTTTTAATTCCTAAACGGTACTTACTTAAAAAACACGCCTCGTAAATGGAATATAATAATTATTTTGCAAGGTTGTGTGTTTTTTCTTCTTCTTCTTCTCCTTTTTCTCTGCAAAGTTGATTAGGGGAATATCATTTGGTCGCTTTAAGTGCGATGTTGCCAATGAATTACTTTCAACTGAAAATTGTTCTAGTTTAGAAAATATTAAATTCATAAAATGTTAAGTTTAATTATATTGTTTAGATAATTATATCTCATTACACTATAGTTAACATTATATATTAAACTTAGCTTACATCACCTCAAAGGGTGATTATTCTATGCCATGATGGTATGCGCAATTTATCTGCAATTGACAGAATCGAAGGCCCTCACTCCAACGATTAGTTTTATTATCGTCCATCCAGGCGAAATGTATTTGCTATATATTCTGATTCAAGCTCAACGCTTCCCTGATCTTGAGAATGGCGCGGTTTTCAATGCACTGTGGACAATTCAGACCGCATAAGTTTTAACTCTTCTATGACATGATTTTCAAATTCTCGTCCGTTGTCTGATTGATCTTGATAGTTTAAGATATACTTTTAACCACGATCAGGACACATTTGCCTATCTATAAGGACTAATTGTCCTTGTAAGTAAATTTATTTAAATAATAATGGTTTAACGACTGGCCATTTGTAGGGTGATTATTTTTATTATGACACGTTTCGCATAAATCAACGTAATAGTTTCTGCATTTGTTTTGACATTTGCTAACTTGTTATTTAAGACTTCAATTGTCAGATACAGTCTGTCCCAAACCCTTTTTTCAGTGCGTCACTAATTTTAACGTCATATAGGATTTTAAGAATGTCGAGAATTATTGCATGACATTTTAGTTAAATCTGACAGTTGCAGGATCGTAATCGGCTAAACGTGAAAAGGTTATTTTTTTTAATGCATAGCAGTTTTTCATAATTCTATTCTATTCTATTTTATACATTCCATGGAAAGTGCTTAATTAGCTAAGATTTGTTTATGGATTTATTATTATTTATTACAAACACTAGGGAATTGGAAGGTTTATTTATTTAAAATAGAATCCTAGAGTTGACTGCAAGGTAAAAAAATTTACTGACAATTGGAAGGCATCAAAGTAAACATTCCTGTGATAAAATAATATCGATTTAAATCAGTCATATTTGGATAAGTAATTTTCTGATAAGTTTTGTGTGGCAGCCAATAGTTTAATTTTGTGAAGAGTTGTCATTAAATAGTGGAAATAGTTTAAATAGTGAAGCAGTTGATTTTTAAGTTATTCTACCAGATTTGGTGTGCAAATGAAAGAAGGTTATAAAGTTTAGTTAAAAAAAAACAATATAAATAGTTTAAATAGTGAAGCAGTTGATTTTTGAGTTAATCTACCAGTTCCGATATCCAGATGAAATCGTGCTAATGGAGTTTAGTTAAAAAACAAGATACCGAATGTAAGTTTACCTTCTTTTTTATGAATAACAAAAATGAATATTATATTTCAAACAATCTATAATCCCATTCAGAATCTGATTCTTGAAAATCAATGATTACACTAGATATGTGGCTGGTATCAATTATATCCTACATTTCAAGAAAATGTCGTGGTTCTAAAAAGAACCGTTTTAATACATATAAATATCCATAAAGGCATTAGTTTAAGATATTTCCACAATCTCATTCCCGAATTCACAATCTGATTCGCGAACGACAGAAACTGATAATAAAGATGTCTCAGCCTCTTTTTCTAATTGAAACTTATTTAATAATTTTAATATTAGTCTTTTTTCATTCTCGGTATATCTCGGAATATTTAAAATATTTTTATGACAATAAATGCAAAATTTAATTTTCACTGTAGTTAAAATGTCTGAAAATACTAACTTGGAATGGCAATTATCATTTTATCAGTTGACATTGTGAAAGTACTGTCACTGTCATTATCAAGATCATCTGTGTCAAATTATATTTATATGCATAAATTGATTGGATATCTATTTAGCGTCTTCTAAACTCCAACCAATTATACGTTCGTAAGTAGAATTCGCTTTAATATGCGAATACCCGTGAACGATACCTAATTTTCTAAGTTCTATGTATAATAATCAGCGACTCACGTTTTTTTCTGTCACTTCTAGCTTAATGCGTTAGAGAGAATTCGAACAACTATGACGAACTGAAAGAAGGGTTTGGGACGGACTGTATTTATTAACGTGGCCCCATTCCTGATCAGTACGTTAGATTATGTCAAATAACTCATTATGTGTATTTTTTCTGTATTTGATAATGGCTTATTCAATTTTGTTTCGTTCCCAAAACACACAACATCTTAGAGTTTGAGATGAAAATACTGTAAAGACATTGTCTTTATTGCTATTTTATCTGATTCTAAATCACATATAACCTAGTCGTGCATCTGTTTATTTTTTATATGAAATAAACACATATCCTTATTAATTTAAATTAGTAATTTTCTCTTTAAACTTTACTTTTAAAGTAAACGTACTTCTTTTCTGTCCAACGTTCAACTCTGTACACCATAGATGGTTTAATGATAGTTTACAGAATTTTCCTTTCAGCTTTAATTCGAATCTTCTTGTCACATAGCGCACCACTCGCTTACTTCCAGTTCATTCATCTCACCTTAATTTAAATGCATACATCTCTATCTATTTCCGCATTACCCTATACTACCGATCGTTCTTCTTCTTCTTCTAGTTCCATGGCCGTTATTGATCGTTGTATATCATGTTGGCTACCATATTCGATATCGTGACTTTATTGCCATTAGTACCAATCGGACGTACTTAAAACTATTCGTTTTTTAAAATCATTTAACCATCCCAAATTATATTTTATTTGTAGTTGGTCCATGTTTAAATTATTTTACTTTGCTTTACTTCTTTATATTTAGGTAGTCAAAATCCAACTATTAGATTGATTTTATGGGAATTTTTCAAACGTACCGAACGGAAAATCTAAACTGCCTTTTTCAGTGTTGTGTGACTTCCAAATGGTAGGACGTTGGTTATAGTATTTTCCATTGTCTTTCCTTTTATGTAATTTACCTTTAAACCATTGCCTGTATTGTTTATGTAAAAAGTCGCTATGAAGGCCACCTTAGCGTGAAGCGTGTGTTCCTGTTCAATCCTTTTGTATATTCAACCAATAATGTTTTCAATGGGAAGGTTAGGAAATTTAGTTAATGAACGAACCATTGGGAAATTGTCAGAAATAAATTTAAAGGAAGTGTAGGAGTTAATTGTTTTTAGGTATTTAACCAATTGTCTGGCTAAATAGGTCTTGAACCTAAGGCCAAGAAAAAAGCTTTTTTATCATGTTATCAGTAAAAACATTGTATGAAATACTCATATTTAATCTCACATACCCACACGCTTAAAGAAACGAAAAATGAAAATGCTTAAAGAAAATGACCTGTATAAACCTGTCTAAACAGGTTAGTAGTAGAGTAAAGATAGACGATTGGCTGAGCCTCTTAATCGCTTCTGAAATCGTCTAGGCAAAGCCCGAAATAAATTATTATTTGTTTTTGACATTTAACTTACAAGTTAGGAACTTTTTGACTAAAAAGGCTTTGGTCAAACTTAGGATAAACTAGGCATGCCGGAAAGAGACTGCATGTCAACCTTTGACTATAACATATTATATATAAATAAATATATATTAGGGTGGAACAAAAGACATCACAAAAGTAAAAGAAAATAAAAAGTCTTGTGGCTATCGTTTAAAAGTTATGTCAGGTGATGAAAATAATCGGTGGGAGAGCATTTTAAAATAAAAAAAAATCTTTGGCTTCCATATTGGATTTGATATTATTGGATTCCGTATTATTAGTAAAAATAACGAGTATACAGAAGAAATAAAAATGAAAACAAGCTAGAGCAACATTTAATAAGATGATAAAAATCCACAAGGAATCTACGTTCCTGTAGTTGGCTGTATACCATATATTAAAATTTTTTTTATTAAAAAACCTTTATAAAAGGTATATATTTATGATATAAATGTAAGATGTAATGTAAGATGATAAAAGTATTCTGCAGTAGAGACCTTAGTTTGCAACTCAAAATAGGAATATTACGTTCATATGTGTTGTCAGTGCTGCTGTATGGGGTGGAGGCCTGTACCTTAAAGACAGAGGTGAGTGATCGACTTGACGCATTCTAGATCTGGACCTACCAAAAAATGTTAAAAATAAGCTGGGTAGACCGAATAACAAATGTTGAGGTCCTCAGAAAGATCACAAACAAAATGGAAATCATGAATAGGATTAAGATAAGAAAGTTACAATATTTCGGCCACGTTATGAGAGGGGATAAGTATGTGTTGCTACAAACCATAATGCAGGGAAAACGAAGTATTGGGAGAAGACGCATCTCCTGGCTCAACAATCTGGAAAAGTGGTATAACCGCAGTTCCATCGAATTGTTCAGAGCTGCAATCTCAAAAGTGAAAATAGCTGTGATGATTACCAACCTCCTTAGAGGAAGTTGCCTAAAGAAAAAAGAGGAATTATTTGAAAAATGAAAAAACAAAAAAAATAATTTTTTTTAGGATTGTAAAGCATATTTTATAAAATTATTTTGAAATTAAACGATGTCTGCAGGTTCCATAATACTATTGAAGCTTTATATGGTATGAAACACTTGTTCCAAATGACGCTAGTATACCAAATTATTTATAAGTCAACGTCAAGTATTCAGCTATTTTTAGATCAAGCAGGTAGAGGAGGGAAAAATTCAGATTTTTGATCAAATAAAAGGCAGATATCGAGCACAGTTTTAATAATTAAATCTTGCCCAAGTATTTTCGCTTCCTAAAGCATCTTCAGGGGCATCTGAAATAAGCCAAGAAATATAACTGAAGAAATTAATTAAATTCGATAAAAAACTTGAAGTTGATGGTTGATAAAAGTTTTTATGTGATTAATATTTTAGACCTACTTCGTCAATTTTGGCATGTCCAACAATTATAGAATGTTATAAACTTGTACATTACACTACACTAAACAAGGACAAACACTTTAAAAATTTTAAAATAGGCGAAGCTACATTATGGTCGGCATCCGGAGAGAGAATGGCTCCCAGGCTTAACGAAAATGTTAAGGTGACATGTAACATATGACAGCGTGGATGGGCAGTCAGAATTATGGAGATGCGATCTGCACATTTCAAAATTTTATGAAACTAAGCATTGACCGAAGGTCCAATTGATACTACGTGGATCTTTGGTCAATGAAAGTAGAACAAATATGGATAAAAGCTTCTGTTCTATAATTATCGCAGAAGCGCATTCAAAATTTAATTTAGAAACTTTTATACGAAGTCTCAAAATCTTAAGCGATACACAAAAACTCAGCAAGCATCTAATTCATATAAAGAAAAGATTTGCCAGTTTCGAAAGGAGTGTGAAAAGTTATTTGATATCGCGGTTTGCAAGTGCAACATGATTGGAACTGTGTGTATGTGTACTTGTGATAAAATCAAGAACGTACCACAAAATGAGCAAATTTTTCTTTAAGATCAACGATCCTGTAGAAAAATGGCAATTGGACCAGTGGATATTGCAGCATCTGCTTCAAAAAGGAACAAAAAGGGAAGAACCATGAAAGTTAAGGCAAGTTCTCAAAAATATAATACTGACGAAATAGTTGTTAAAGCATGTACCGTTAATTCCTCTAATCATTCCATAAGTAGCAGTTTGTCTGACTCAAATTCATCTGATGCATATGATCATGAAGAAGAATTTATTGCTCCTTTGCCAACAGTTACAGTCCAACCATATACATCACAAACGAAGATTTGCGCCAAGTTTAGCTTCTGCGTGCGACAGAACCGGGGCTTCCGCTTTTTCTGCTGCAATTACAGTTTCAGCGGTCTTAAAAGATATATTATGTGAGTTATAACTATGACTGATACATCTAAAGCAATTGATAGGATGAAAATAAGTCGACAGCGTGCATCTCATACACGTTATCTCCAGAAGCAGAAGAAAGGACTGTCAATCAGAATTATATTTTTTTAAAGGTGTAAAGACAAGACTGTCTTGTTACAAAAAAACGCAAAAAGTGTTATCGAAGACTAGTAACAGAAGAACATGTAACAATTATTGAAGAACCAGGCTCTCGATATGTAGGGCACGTGTCTCCTTTATCAGGATCGGCTGCAAACATCGCGAATAGCATACAGCCCTCTAGTAGGTGTTATAAGAAAACTTCAATAATACTGAGGCACCTTACTTCAGTGGCTAGTATGCTTATTTCATTACAATGAACTACCTTTACGTCATTTAATCCAACAGTTAGATGGATGCACCAGTGGACCACTTGGTTTTTCACTAGGGAAACTTTTGAAACGCTGTGAATAGAAGGCTGTCGTCGATTTCGTCGCAATAAAAAACTTCTTCTTAATGTGCCGTGCTTGATTATCGAGCGTTAGCTATCAAATTAGCTATAGTAATTTTGTTGATGGCAGCTCGGAAAAGAGATTCAAAGGATCTGTTAAACCAATCTCTCAATAAAAAACAACCCACCAATATTATTAGAAATAACCGACCTTAGTACCGATCAGAAGTACTTGTGCCAAATCAGTGAAGCAGTTGCTGAGGGAAAATGTCCTAATGTTTTGAGCCTTAAAAAACCTGGGAAAATATCTCACGTAAGGTGGCTGAAAGTTGCTAATCGGTTGCTTCGATTGTATATTGAAACTGAATTTCCCAGACCTAAATTAATAATGTTAGTAAGTTTTATCCAAAAAGTGTATGCATCAGTTTGGTTTTATATAAAACTGTATCCTAGCTGTTCTGATGGTTCAAAACATTTATAGCGAACGAACCATTATTTGCGGTTTCTACTAGTTCACCAAAGAATAATTGCCGATGCTGTTATCTAAAGAAATGCTTATTTTGCCCATCCCGAAAATTTATTACTCGGTATGATAAAAGATAGGGAGCTAGAACTACGCACAGTGCTGAAAGCTAGACAAAGTCCGGAGATTCAAAATACCATTAATTTTAGTTCTGCAGATTATATTGACTTAATTTCTATTTCTGAATGCAGTGTTATGGCTCCTTCTTTGGTAAAATATATTTCCAATGAAGATGTAGGGGATATTATTGATTCTGAGAAACACAACAATATAGAGGTATTAAACTACCCCTTTCATATGTCGAGGTTTTCCCTAAGAAAAACAGGTGTAGCATAGATGTAGTGCTAATCGATGAAGTGAAAATCCTTTCGATTAGTAAGAAAGTGTGTTCCTGTGGGAGAGGTGTTTATCCAGGAGGTGTTTTGGAGAAACTGCAGCGGCGTTAGTGTGTGTGAGAAACTTTCACCAGCTGAGGAGAACAGGAGTGTGTGAAGCATCCAGTAAAACGAGCAGTAGAAAAAGAGCCAATAGAACAATTGTGTAAATAAAAGGTTAGTCTAATATACAATAAAAAGGACTTTCAACCACACTCGTAATGATATCATAACTAATTTAATTCTGTCAACATTTTGTTCAGCTATTCGCTTTTATAATAAATATAAAATTTAATTGAGGGATCGATCGGTACTCACCAGAGGGACCGTTCGGATACAATTAGCGTCTCTTAGCAAAGAAAATGACGTCGACTTTGCTAAGTATCAAGACAATTACTCTACACATACACACACACACTACACTAGGTACCTGACTGTACCATGCCAATGATCATAGTTGTCAAGGTATTAACTCAATAAAAAAAATGAGAGATCTTCTTTTTGAGTACAAGTTATAGGTATTGGTAATTTGTGTAGGAACATTAGAGATTTTTAAGTTTAATTATACGTATTAATGCATAGGTTATATGTTTGGTTTAATTATAAATTGAGTTGATTAAATTATTTGAAACTAATTTTTAAATATTGTTTATCACATTCACATATTTATTATGACAAATTTATTTATTTTTATTTATTTTCCCATTGTCCATCTTTTCCTCAAAGACAATAGTATAGATATTACTTTGAAGCAATGTAGAAAAATTTACGATAAAAAATAGCACTGAGATTAAATTAAAGTTAAAAAACATCATAATCATATATATATATATATATATATATATATATATATATATATATATATATATATATATATATAATCTTGAAATATTTTGACTAAGTCTCACTGTAATACATTTTCATTCTGGTGTGTTTGTTCAGTATTAGCTCATCCCCCATAAATAAGTTCATAAATAGTATATGTCAGTTTTATTCCAGGTTTAATTTATTGTTCCCCAAGCCGTATGGCGTCGGTAATGTATATATTAAATCAAGTTGGTGGCAGACTGAGCCCTTGTCTTGTTTTCCTGTTGATCGTTATTGGTTCTGTCTGGTCTTTTCTAATATTTATTATTTCTGTCTTATAGTAAAGTCCTTCTATATGTTTCATTGTCTATCGGCGATAGCGTTGTCTATTTTAATACTTTACAAAGTGTTAACACTTGTTTATTTTATTAAATCTTAAACAAACAAGAAAATTGTTTTAATGTAGCACGGTATAGATTACTCTATCGTTCTAATTAAGTAACTTATAGTAATAATTTTATATAAAATTTGATTCTATTTTTACACACTGTGTAATATATAAAAATAATTGTAAAAAATCGTTTAACAGGTTCAAACGCTTTTATAGTGCATTTATATCATCTACAATGTAATTCTCTGCTAATATAAAATAATTTTGGTTGAATGCAACACTTCAATCCTTAAAAACTACCCCCTATGTCAAAATATATAAAAAAATCTTTTTAAACAACTTCAAAAGTTTTTAATGTACCGGGTGGTCCAATAAGCCGATCTCTCGGCTATATATCAGAAACTGTTCATGTTATAACTTTAGGAGAAAAAATTCCTTAGTAAAAGTGGCTAAGCAAAATCGCTGGAAATAACTTTCAAGATTCTGGATTAACCGCTAGGGGGCGTAACCTGCGAAAAAAATTTTGAAAACCAGTTTTTTGGGAAATATGTCCAATTATACCAAGTGTTAAATAAGTAATCTAGAAAGAGGCATAAATTCTCCACAAAGTTGTTCAAGTACTTTTTTTTATTTTTTCAAATAAACGGTGGGGGAGAGTGGAAAAGTATTTGTGGATAAATACCCATAACTTCGGTTTGGATCAATCGATTTTAATGAAATTGGTGTCATTAGAGTGTGGATGAATTAATTCACATCTACTGTAAAATACTTGCATTTACTTTTAATAGTTGTAGGTAGAGGGGACTTTCAAATAAAAATAATTAAAATTTGTTTTTCTTCCAAATTTTTAATGGAAACACCTATTTATTGTAAATTATAATGGAACTGCATTAAATTTGTAACAAAATGGAGCAAACCGCATGTTAATAGCTTTTGTTGAACTCGAGATATGAATAAAAACTCATAAACATAAGTAAGTATAGTATTGACACACCCTGTATTACAAAATATAAATATAATTACATTAAAAAAGAAGTCAGTAGGTATTTTCAAATTTTTTTATAGCAGAAGAATCTTAATGTTAATACTTATTTTGTAAAAAATAGGTTTTTCTAAACTAAGTAGGCTACGACAATGAATTTGACGAGGAGTTCATATTGTTTATTTATTGACAGCAGTCAAAACATTGTTAAGAAGTGCTATATTATAATTCGAATTAAAGATTGCACTTTTTTCAATAGATATTAATATTGGTAATATTAGTAATTAATATCAAATTGTATGATATGATTGGAGTTTATTTCGAATATCACCAAAATGCCGCTATTGACTCACGTATATATTTTGTCAAATATCCTGACAGGAGACATTATGGGAAAGAAGTATTTGAAAGAAAGGCAAAAAGATTAAGAGAAACTGGTATTTTTTCTCGTCCTTGTTTTAAACAACGTAGTAGAGTTATGACCGAAGATAATTCAATCAATGTTCTTGCTTTAATTGAACAGAATCCACATATAAGTAGTGCGAAATCTCTACTTCTTTGCCACAATGTCTCCTGCCAGGATATCTTACAGAATATATACGTGGGGCAATAGCGTCATTTTGGTGATATTCGAAATAAACTTCAATCATATCATACAATTTGATATACTCCTCACGAATTATTAGTACTGATAATTAATTACTAATATTACCAATATTAATATCTATTGAAAAAAATGCAATTTTCAATTCGAATTATAATACATATAACACTTCTTAACAATATTTTGACTGCTGTCAAACTGCTGTTGACTGCTAAATAAACAATATGAACTCCTGTCAAATTCATTGTCGTAGCCTACTTAGTTTCGAAAAAACAATTTTTAATCATATGAAATAACAATATTTAAAATAGGTATCAACATTAAGAGTTTTCTGCTATAAAAAATTTTGAAAGTACCTGCTGACTTATTTTTTTATTTAATTTATAATACAGGGTGTGTCAATACTATACTTAAAGCTATTAAGATGCGGTTTGCGCCATTTTGTTACGAATTTATTCCAGTTCCATTATTATTTACAAAAAATAGGTGTTTCCATTAAACATTTTGAAGAAAAACAAATTTTAATTTTTTCTATTCGAAAGTACCCTCTACCTACGACAATTAAAACTAAATGCAATTATTTTATAGTAGATGTAAATTAATTCATCCATACTCTTTCTAATGAAACTAATTTTGTTAAAATCGGTTAATCCATACCAAAGTTATAGGTATTTATCCACAAATACTTTTCCACTCTCCCCCACCCTTTATTTGAAAAAATAAAAAAAAAGTACTTGAACAACTTTGTGCAGAATTCATGCCTCTTTCTAGTTTACTTATTTTACACTTGGTATAATTGGACATATTTCCCAAAAAACTGGTTTTCAAAATTTTCTTCGCAGGTTACGCCCCCTAGCGGATAATCCAGAATGTTGAAAGTTATTTCCAGCGATTTCTCTTGGCCACTTTTACAAAGGAATTTTTTCTCCTAAAGTTATAACATGAACAGTTTCTGATATATAGCCGAGAGATCGGCTTATTGGACCACCCGGTACATTTATATTCAAAAATTCCTTTCTTATCAATACAATATTTTTTGATTGGTTGCTTATTTTAACCCTTAAAAACCACCTCTATGCTCACGAAACAAATTCCCCTTTGGTAAATGTCTAAAAAAAATTAAGTATACGCATGATGTTTTTATTGTAAAAAAATTATGCATGAAAATACTTTACATTAGAAAGTATACAAAATATATTTACAAAAATAAAAATTATTTACAATATATCAAATTATTCATTGTCTGAAACGTCATTCTCGTCGGATTCTAACTCCACCTCTTCGTCTATTGCAGGACAGTTTTGACAATTATCGCCAGAGCATGTTCCACACGTAGCATTGCAAAATAGACCTAGTCTACGACAGCCACACGCTGAGTCGCAACCCTTTTTGCAATTGCAAAAAATCCTTTTCAATAGTTCTTCTGGTGCAGGTGAACTTTTCATTTTTATTGGTTGTAAAATATCATCACTCTTGAACCATCCCCAATCCGTCAATCCGTTATATCAATCTCTTTGTTTCCAAGCCATATCTGAGTTTGTAAATAAACTCTTTTGATATGCTCATCCAGGGAACTTACAGTTGGTACAAGAGATAATAATTTAACTGCACTATTTTTCGTTGTGGCTTTAATAAAGGATTCGTATTGCATTTGTTCAAGTAATGATGAATAATCTTCGACCTTATTCATTTTGTTCCTGTGGGTGTCTTTGGCAAGGCCATATAGCAAAATTGTACAGTATATACATGTATATATATATATATATATATATATATATATATATACATATATATATATATATATATATATATATATATATATATATATATATATATATATGTGTGTATTATATACATATTTGTGTGAGTGTTAGTGTGTCTGTTACCAGATTTTCGAATATACTTGAATAAAGCTTTTATATATTCAGAGACAAGGACCCGAGAGTTGCTTTCATAAAGTCCTCGTAGACACACCGTCTCAGGACTTGGTACAAGAGATAATAATTTAACTGCACTATTTTTCGTTGTGGCTTTAATAAAGGATTCGTATTGCATTTGTTCAAGTAATGATGAATAATCTTCGACCTTATTCATTTTGTTCCTGTGGGTGTCTTTGGCAAGGCCATATAGCAAAATTGTACAGTATATACATGTATATATATATATATATATATATATATATATATATATATATATATATATATATATATATATATATATATATATATATGTGTGTATTATATACATATTTGTGTGAGTGTTAGTGTGTCTGTTACCAGATTTTCGAATATACTTGAATAAAGCTTTTATATATTCAGAGACGAGGACCCGAGAGTTGCTTTCATAAAGTCCTCGTAGACACACCGTCTCAGGACTAGCAACCTCACGTGGAGTTATATGTCGCCATGTCACCAAATCCAACGGTAACTTTAACATCTTAATATTTTATAAGAAATAATGTTAACTAAATTTAACTAAATAATTTTAAACGGGTTTTTACCCACATGTTTAGTGGCTACATTCATGTACACCTAGACACTGATGATGGAATATGGATTCCGAAAACGTTTTGTCTAACATAATCCGTTTGGGATTTTAAATATATACCTTTTACAAAGGATTTTAATAATTTTTTAAAAATTGATATCTGATATCTCATGGTTTACTGTCATTAATATATAATAAGTTTTATATGGGCGTATCGTTGGTGTTTTCGAATAAGGTAAAGTGGAGATATGTTATAACTTTGAGAGACTTTTATGGTGTTATATTTATTATTATTTAAACCAGATTGACATATATTTTATTTAGGTTCTGTGAATATTTTTTGTCATCGATTGCGTTGGTATTTCTTTTTATTTCTATTGCTTCGTTCTACAAATTACTTATAAAGTTACAACCAATTTTTAACTCCCTGTAATTAAGAAGAAGCAAAATAGCAATGATCTATTGCTGCTACATTTTTTGTTGATTATCAAAAGTTTAAAAAATTATTGATATTGCTAATTTTCTTTATATCGAATACAGGGTGAGTCCAAACGCAAGTAATTTTAAATAGAACACCCTGTATTTTATGTCACTATCTAAACGCAAAATTACCATACTTCAATTTTTATTTAATATTTTCTATGCTTAATTTTATTATTTTTTTGAGATATTTCCATTTTTTAAAGCAAATTATTAATAAGGTGTCTAAATGTTCACAAATCTTAAGTAAGCCATGACTGAATTGTCTATAACTGACATTTCACCATTACTGATTATTAAGCCGATAACCAATGTAACAAATAAAGAATATATAAAATTTATTTTTAACGTAACCTCAAATATGAGTTCATATTATTAAATTCTGGCGATCTGGGTGTCCACGCTACTGGTCCATTTCTTATAATCCATCTATCAGGTAACTTATCGTCAAATTTACATTAAATCTATTTATTATTCATAAACCCCAGCGAGTTAATAAAGAGAAATAACAGCCTATCTCTCTCACGAAGACATTATTTATTTTAAAACAGTCTCGGGTTGTCAATAAAATAATCAAACGAAGCTTAATTCCGCAATGCCAATTATGTCAAAAGTAATGAAGATCTTCCGTTTGTTTACAAGTTTTCAATTTTATTTTATTATCTTTTACTTTCGTTTGCATTTATTCTTAGTAATTTTAATTTAAGTTGGTTACTTGGTTTTTAAAGTTTAGTTTTAGTTACCTATTATAGCAAAGAATTTTTGTGTTGTGCTAGTAAAAAAACTAAACATGGTGAAGTATTGTATTGTTCCGTTGTGTACAAATCATGGAAAAATTAGAAAAAGGATGATGAGAGTAAGTTGTCATGAAGCAAACAATAATAGTATTTAACATTTGTTTCTGAAAATATGTGTAATAAATATTATGTAATTAGTTTACAACTGTTTTATCTTAAACAACAAATAAATATACGTATATCTAGAAAAAATTGTGCATCTTTTAATTATATCGTTATTCTAGAGTAAATTTTAATAATAACGAAATAGCCCGCAAGACGCGCTAATGGGTATGTATGTAAGGGGTGTCCATTCGAATTTGCCGCCAAAAGATGATTAGTATTAACCCCAGCCGCAAGGGGTCCTAATGAACGAAATTTTTTCATTGAGTTGCCTATCTATTTCTATTATATTATTTATCTATGGTTTCAGAGTTAATACTGGCGTTGCTAGTACCGAGACAATCCTTCACTGGCTGACCGCCAGACCGCGAATTATCTGTTTTCCATCACGAGGGGTAAAGAATGTCGCCTCTTAACCTTGAATAGACTGATCAGCGCGCAGAACTCACTTTTTAGAGGCATCTGGCAGAGGCATATGTCAATGTATACAAACAATTGGATTATGTTTATTCCTCGTTCAAAGATTGTGAGACAAATTTTTGAGTGTTTCTCTGTCAACCACCACGTAAGAGCTAAAACTGAACAAGTAGGAACAGATTTCGTTTAGCACAAATAAATTTCTATGTTGGAACAACAGTTGCATGAGGAAAGGTGCTCTAAAATGTGAAAAGACCATTTGTTTTAAAGTGAAACCAACGCTAGAAAAAAAAGTATAAGTATATACTACAGATGCACATACTCGAAATTGTCGTTGAAAATCAGATAAAATAATTCAGTAGGAATTAAAAACCACGTGTTGTTTCTACGACATAGCTATTCATTTCTGTTTTTTTTTTAGATACATTATGGTGGGTAAACACAAGAGAACGTCAACCAGACAATAAAACAATATCAGAATACTAAGCTAATGCTAAATAAAAGAGCTAAGGAGTGCGCAAAAATTTTGGGACTTTTTTGAACAACATTTAGTGACGATAAAGAAAAAGAATTTATTAAGCACATACTGCCAAATTTCAAGTAAATTCTCAAATACAAAATTGTTTCATCATCAACCTGTATGCTTCCACTGTTGGACATAGGTCTCCCTCAGCTCTTTTCATCTGTCTCTCTCTTGTGCGGCTTGCATCGAGTTATTGCTAACACACTTTAGGTCGTCAGTCCATCTAGTTAGTGGTCGTTCTTTACTCCGTATTGCTTTTTGCATTAGTCTCCACTCTAAAATATGTTTTGTCCATCGGTTGTCTGATAATCTGGTGACGTGTCCTTCCCAATTCCATTTTGACCACGCGATTTCTTCGTTTGAGATTCGGTCTCTCAGAGAAATGCCCAACATCTGGCGCTCCATAGCCATCTGAGTCACACGAATCTTATTAACTACCTTTTTTGTGAGAGTTAACGTTTTCGCTCCATAAGTAAGTACAGGTAACACATTGCTCAAAGATTTTCCCTTTGAGCCATATTGGTAGATCCGATTTAAATATATAGTTTAATTTAAAAAACGCTGCTCAGGCGTTTGGTAAATTAAGCTATGTATTTTTTTTATTATTATTAACAACAATTTTTAATATGTTGGAAATGACCCTAGATAAAGAGAAAATTGAAGTTTATTGGATTTTTAATATGGACGAAAGTAGTTTGTCTACAATACAGAAGCCTCCAAAAAAAATTTACAAAAACTGGAAGAAAGCAAGTTGGATCGTTAACCAGCGCCGAAAGAGGTCAGCATGTAACATGTGTCTGTTGCATGAAAAGTACATGTAATTTTGTACCGCCAGATTTGATTTTCCCTAGGAAAAATAGAAAAAAGGAATTTCTGAATGCTTTACCTCCTGGGTTCTTGGGATTATTTCATGATACTGGATGGATGACAGCTGAAACCTTCCTAAAAAATGGAATAATTGTTGTACGCTTCCCTACTCACTGCACACATTGTATCCAACAGCTTGATGTTTCCTTCTTCGGTACCCTGAAAACATTGGATAACAAGGAAGGAACACTATGGTTAAAAACCCATCCCGGGCGGATAGTCACATAGAATGAAATCGGCGAACTTTTTAATTCTGCTTACGGAAAAGCAGCAACAATAAAAAATACCACAACCGCTTTTTGAAAACGGGTATTTTTCCAGACGAGCTTTTTGGACCAGCTGAGACCACAAATAGAATATTAGCAATAAGTAGTACAGAAGAAAATAGAAAATAGGTCTAATCTACCAGAAAAGTTTGTCAGAAAAGAAATAGACGAATGTAGTGTTATGAAAAAAATGGCGCAACAAGAGCAAGGTAGCACTTAAAAAATAAAGAAAATCAGACCAGAAGTGATCAAAAAGATAACAATACGAAAGAAAATATATCTATTTCAAAAAAATTATTACACTGTACTAAATTTTTTTAGTGCCTGTAGCAAGTAAAACTGGACAAACAATTTCCGGAGTTTTAACAACTACTCCTAATTTGGAGGAAAAGAAAAGATATGACAATGTTCATCGATTTAAAAAGAACATTTTAAGTAAGCCAAGTTTCATTGCACAGACAGAAAGTGAACAAGATCTGTTTGCAGCCGAAGATGATGAGGAGGATGTGATTTGTCTTTACTGCAATGATTTATTTAGAAATTCTCGGTCCAGAGAGAAGGGGGGGTTCTGCAAAAGTAAAAAAGTTTATTTGTGAGCTTTGTCAAGTCAAGTGGTCTTGTTCTGTTAATTTACCTAAGTATATTTTTATGTTTTTATGTTGGTACCATTTATTGTGAGCATATATGTCATTTTACACCCACATGACTGTGTCGTTTTGCATAATATATGTTTGTAAAATGACATAGGGTAAGGTTTTTAAAAAAATACTTTTTCATAAGTTTTTTATAGAGATGTGTTTTCATTTAAGTATATGAATAAAACGTATTTAAAGTAATGGTTTACATTTTTTTCAGTTCAATATTTTGAATGGTATCTGCAAAAAAATTTCTCAAAGAAAAGTACCTATGTCATTTTAGGACACCTTTCACTATGTAGCAGAATTTAGTTTTACATCTAGAATCTACCTTTGGTGTTACTCAGGGAACTTATTTCATTCGGATTATTCTAGATGTTTTTGTGAGTGCTGGGTATCGAACTCGGGTTTTCTTCATTATGTTTCACCACTTAAGCTATCTGTCATCCAGAGCTGGGATTCACATTCGTGCGTGAACAGTTGTCGTGCTTACACGTGTATATTAGAAGTTTAGTGCAATCAATAGTTTTAGAAGACAATAGTAATTATTTGAAAATTAGTTATAATTGTGGTTATAAGGGTGTTGTGAAAGATTAGTGCATTCATATGGATCTGGATGATGGGGGGAAACCCCCTCCTCCTCCGGACCCTATAGAAAACTTAGATCTAAGAAATAATCAGATAAGTGGTTCAAATCATTTAAATTTAATTATAGATTCTTCTGCATTGAATCGGAATATTAAAGATAAAAAAAATAAAAAACAAATTGTATTACAGGATAAGATAGTTGAGGCTGGTTTTAATCCAGAATCAAGTTTTTCCGTTAACAATGATAATAATGAATCGAACAAAAAAGTAATAACAACATTTCTTTATCAGTCTACTGATATAGGCCCGTTTCAGATTTACATTGAAAATAAAATGGATAATTATTTAGGTCAAATAAACGCAATAAAAATTGGAGAAATAATTTTAACTTCACATTCGGAATTAGACAAAAAAATAAAACAAATTCAGTCGATAGGAAGAAATCGAATTCGGGTTTTTTGTAAGGATTATTTGAGCGCTAATATATTGTTAAAATCTCATATTTTAGAAAATAAAAACTTGTCTGCTTATATTCCCAAATTTTTAATATTTCGATTAGGAATTATTAGATTCATTGATAAAGATTTACCAGTTGAATATTTAAAAAATAAAATTAGGGCCTATGATTTTCATTGTAAATTTGAAGTGGAATTTGTTAAAAGAATGAACAGAAAAGTAAAAAACTCAAATAACGAAACAGAATTAATACCTACAAGTACTATTTTGGTTTCCTTTAAAAGTCAAACTTTATCTAAGTATATAGAAATGAATAAAGTTCTTTACAAGGTAGAAGTTTATAAACAAAGAGTTGTAATGTGTAATAATTGTTACGGTTATGGACATATTAGTAAACAATGTCGAAGCAAAATAAGATGTCTTAAATGCTGTCAGAGTCATGACACAGTTACTTGTTCATCAGACGAATTTACAGTAAAGTGGTTTTCTTGTAATGGAAACCATTTTACTAACGATTTTAATGTATGCCCGGAGTACAACAGACAAGAACAAATTAAACAAAGGATGTCACAAACAAATTGTTCCATCAAGGATGCTAGTAGTAGTATTCCAAAAAAAAGTTATGCAGATATTGTATCTAAACATTTACCTTCAAAAGCAGTTGATAATACAATAGTTAATTCTAATTTACAACAAAGATCTTCATTAGAGTCAGTTAATGTTCATGTAGCTTCAACATCGTCCAAGCCCTTTTCACATATATCACACCAATCCAATACTCGACCCATTTCTCAAAGACCGAATTCCCAGTCATACTATCAAGCCCAATTAAATAACTTAACAAAAAAAAGTAAAAGATCTTATCCTTTATCTCCCGATCATACATTGTTAGAGCATCAATCCATTATTAGTTCAGTTAATCTTTCTTTTAAGAAAGGGGGAATTTTGAGTTCAGAACAATATCAGTCCAATATTCAAAATGAAAATAAATCAGAAAATGTCATAAGAGAAACCGAAAATAATGAAATTGCAACTGTCATTTTTCGGATAAATACAATAAATACAATAAATAAAAAACATAAATACAATAAAGAACACAAATAAATTAGACATACAAGAAAACGAAATTACAAATATTATTAAAACTAGCTTAAATAACCTTTTTGAACATGGATCATATAACTCTATGTCAATGGAACATTAAATCGGCAAATTCAAATAAAGAAAATTTACAATATTTGTTAAATGATCTTAACATTGATATAGCTTGCTTGTCAGAAACTAGATTTACATCAAATAAATATTTTAATCTTCCAGGTTACAACATTGTGAGGGATGACCGTTTAGCACGCAGTGGCGGGGGAACGGCCATCCTTATTAAATCAAAACTTTTGTATACAGAATTACCTATATCTGTTTTACTACCTAATTGTAATCAATCATCCATTCTTTTAAAATGTAATGATAAAAAAAATATTACCATTGTATCGCTTTATGTTCCACCAAAAACTAAAATTTCGTTGCATATTTGGGATCAATTCTTTAGTTCATTTAATCCACCTGTAATTTTTACGGGAGATTTTAATTCACATAATATTGCCTGGGGTGGGCCAAACACAGACCACTATGGCATAACACTTATGAAAGCTCTTGACCGAAATAATTTTGTATATCTCAACGATGGATCACCTACATTCAAAGGGAATTATTTGCAATCTCATTCTGCTATCGATCTGACAATTTGTTCTCCTTGTATAAAACATTTACTATATTGGCACACAATAAAAGATCTTTATGGGTCTGATCATTTACCATGCATTACACAAATATATATGGTACCCAAAGTTAATAAATTACTATCTTGTAGAAAATGGAATATTAAAAAAGCAAACTGGGATATATATTGTATGGAGTTTCAAGAACTGATCGATAAAACAGAAGTTGGTGATTACATTTATTTTATAAGAATAGTTGAAAATGCAGCAAACCTTTCTATACCTAAATTTAAATCAAATCAAAGTTCAAATAAAAATAAACAATGGTGGAATGAAAAATGTCAATTTCTAGTACGGAAACGAAGAAACAATTTTCATAAATATATGAATAATCCCACACTAGATAATTTGTTAGAATATAAAAGAACCGATGCTATAGCAAAAAAAACCTTCAAACAAATAAAAAAAGATAGTTGGGAAAATTATTGTAAATCACTCAACAGATCAGTACCTCTTAAGAATATATGGAAAAAGGTAAATAATTTTAAAAATCGAAAATATTCAAATCAAAATCAATCAGATCATGATGAATGGCTTGCTGAATTTCACTACAATTTAACCCCTCCATATGTATCCCCTGACCCAACTGTTCTTGATTGTGTAGATATAATAGATCATATTATTAGTGGACATTATCTTACCAACCAGTTTTCACTTCAAGAATTAGACTTGGCACTCAAAAAATCTGCCAATACAGCTCCAGGTTCTGATAATATACCATATCCTATGTTGTTCAATCTTCCTAGATCAGAAAAAATTTTGCTTTTAAATCTACTAAATGATATTTGGTTAAATAAAGTCGATATACCTTCACAATGGAAAAATTACATTTTAGTTCCCATACTTAAGCCAAGAAAACCAAAAAATCATACATCGTCATATAGGGCTATATCTTTAGCATCATGTGTTCTAAAAACATATGAAAGAATGATAAAATCAAGACTAGAATTTTTTTTGGAATCTAATAATCTTATTCACAGTTCTCAATTCGGATTTCGAAAAAAAAAATTGACATATGAAAATCTGGCCAATTTTGTTACAGATATTCAATTATCACTCTCCAATGACCAGTTAACATCAGCTTTATTTTTAGATATAAAAGGGGCATATGACAACGTGAAATTAGACATATTGTATAAAAAAATGTGTCAAATGGGAATTCCCCAAAGTCTGTCTAAACACCTATATAATATATACAGCAATAGAAATTTATTTTTCAGAGAAAACCACTTATTCTCTGAATGCAGACAAACATCTATGGGTTTGCCACAAGGTGGTATATTAAGTCCTATACTTTATATTATTTACTCAAGTGATCTAGTTGTTGACATCCCACATAATATATCTATTTTGCAATATGCTGATGATATTGTTATTTACACACGCCACAAATCCATCGAGATAGGCCACAAACAACTCAATTATGCAATAAGAAATTTAGATAATTGGATTTTCAACAACGGCCTATTAATTTCCGAAGAAAAATCAGTATTAGTTACTTTTACAAGAAAAAGATATCGGTTTCCTCAACAAATAAAATTATCTAAATATTTGTTTCCTTACAAATCTTCCACTAAATTTCTAGGAGTGATTTTAGATTGTAAATTGAATTGGAAGGAACACATAAATTATATAATCAAAAGAACAGAAAATAGTGTTAATTTATTAAAAACATTCGGTCATTCATCCTGGGGAGGGGATCCAAAAATAATGTTACTATTTTATAGAACACTCGTTAGAGCTATTTTAGATTACGGATCTATATTTTATCATTCAGCAGCAGAGATAAATCTTATAAAAATAGATAAAATAAAAACAAATGCCTTCGACTCTGTATTGGATACTTGGGAAGTACGCCTATAGACGTTATGGAAACAGAAACATGCGAACCGCCATTGAATCTTCGGAGAAGATTTCTATCTGACAAATTCGTGTTAAAGTTAAGAAGTCAGAAATCCAAGTTACTGGTTAAAGTATCTAGTTTAGCTGGTTTGGTTTTAACATCTAAATATTGGGATAAGAAAAAAATACCATTATTAGTTGAAAGTTTCATTACCAATGTTCACAGATATGAAGAACTTTATAAATCCAATGGAATCCCTTTATGGAATTATTCTTATGAAATGTTTCTTTCTCCAGTTAAGACACATATTAACGCTCGCTATTTGTGTCAGAACAATATTATTATACAAAAAGAATATTATCGAGATTGTATAGGATCTAAAATGGAAACAGTATGAAAAAGTTTATACTGATGGATCTAAATCGGAACATGGAGTTGGCTGTGCAGTTTATTATCCTTCCAAAAATATCAAACTAATATACAAACTGTCAGATATGATGTCAATTTTCAGTGCTGAGCTTATTGCCATAAAATTAGCAATTAATCTGTGTTTAGAACAAGAAGAGGATAAATTTGTCATATTTACAGACTCTAAAAGTTCGGTAGAAAAACTTAATAATCTGTTTTTGAATCCTAATTTAAATTATATTCTTCTTGATATTTTAGAATTGTATCAAAATGTATCAAGTAGAGGAAAACAAATTTATATATCATGGATGAAAGCCCATTCCGGTATAGAAGAAAATGAAGAAGTGGACCATTTAGCAAAAGATGGTGCGAAAAATGGAAGACTACTTAGATTAAAAATACCAGAATCTGATTTTATTCCAATTTTTCGAAAGGAACTTAAGGAAAAGTGGCAGATAAAATATAAATGTGGAGAGAAAGGACAGTTTTTTAAGAATATACAACCAAAAATAAGGGACAAACCATGGTTTGAAAATACAAATAATCGTTCAATTATTCGGATAAGTCGAATGCGCTGCAATCATGCACTATTTCCAGCGTATAAACATAAAATAGGTTTGTTAGATAATAATAAATGTATATGTGATGAAATTGCCGATTTACAACATATTCTTTTAGAATGTCCTTTAAAAAAAATAGAAATTGATAAGTGTTATCAAAATTTAATATTGTACAAAATGAAATTTCCAATAAATGTTTCAAATCTATTGACATTAGAGGATAATAGTATCTACAACATCATATATCAGTATGTAAAATCTACTAATATTACTTTGTAAGCAGTATTGCGAAATATGAATATATTTGTAAGCCTAAAACGAAAAAAAAACAAAAAAAAAACAAAAAAAAAACAAAAAAAAACAAAAAAAAACAATATGAAAAAAAAAAGCAAACCAATAAATAAATAATATTAAACAATAAAAAATAATACTAATAAAAAGAAATAAACAATAAAAATAAAAGAAAAGTTACAATGGTATATAGAACGATAAAAAAAACAATAAAAATAAAAATAAGTAACGAAAATATTTAGGCATGTACTAACACACTAAAAATATTCTATCTTAATTTAACTTGTATATAATATTAATATGTATATAATGTAAATAATGGAAATGGATGATAAAACTATGAGAAAACATGACTGGCCTTTTGGCTTTGCCAGTGCCATTAACTTAGAAAAAAAAAAGAGCTGGGATTCATTCGCCACAATTTTTTTAAATGTCGGGTTCCTATATGTCGACACCTGTTTTAAATGTAAATTTTATGTAAGTATACTGAATTTTCCTTGGGTAATTTATAATTTGAAAAATTAATATAAAAACAAGCGTTCTAAAAAGAATTCCTTTTGAAACGTTCTAGAGTACGCTTGTGTAAGGCGGCTTCATACAAAATATTTGTGCTACCGTCAGGATTTCTTTGAATAACAACTCATTTTAGTTAAAGTATACACGTTAATTGGTGTCTTTTGTCCAACTTACATTCGTATATGAAGGGTTGTTGTAACTTTGTACTTATGTACGAAAGTGTTGAAACAACTATGAATTTCACCAACGATATTATAGACGCGTTTTAAATAAACTATATATGTTGACAGCCCTGTTAGTACAATATAAAGTAATTTAACTTCTTACCGATTCATGCAAAACTTCCAAAGCTGTGAATGTAACTTCTAAAGCTATTACATATACGTATTCGTATACCTTCAGCTTGACCGATGAGTAATCAAAGCGTATGCTATGTACGAAGAAATATTGTGTAAACAAAATTGGCCGGTTTCCTCTACACTGCGGCTGAAGTTTAACTTAAAAAGTTTTAAATGAAGTTGCTACTTAAGAAATGTGAACATATTTGTATTAAAAACTACGAGTAGAATATGTTCTTAGAAAAATTTAGTCGGGTAGTTATCAGTAACTACGACTTAATAAATGAAAAATATTTAAAATGAAATTTTAGTATTACGAATGAATTCACGAGTTGGCCTTCCTTGCAATTGGACGTATTTTACTGATTTAAATTCCAATAATACATGTTTTTGTTAAGCTGGTGATTAGCGTATGTGTTTATTATGTTTAGTGACAAGAAACATTAATAGGCCTTCTTCATGTAGTTGCTTCTCCTATCAGAGGTTGGCTATCATCGCAAATATCCGTATTTTATTTTCGGCTGCTCTGAAAAAATCTCCTGCAACTATACCACTCTCTTGGTATAGTTGCCTCCTCTGGTAATGTGGCCTAAATATTCCAGCATTCTTGTTTTAATGTGCTCTATTACCTCGCAATCCTTTTGTAGGGTTTTGAACACTTCTGCATTTGTAACTCGTTGGGTCCATGGTATTTTCAAAATACTTCTATATCTTCTTTTCTTTAAGTGCCATCTCCGCGGCAGAGGTCGGCAATCATCATAGCTATTCGGACTTTTGAGACGGCTGCTCTGAAAAGTTCATTTGATGTACATCCGTACCACTCTCTCAGTTTGCACAATCATGACATTCTACGCCTCCCTATGCTTCTCTTTCCTTGTATCTTTCCCTGCATAATCGATTGAAGTAGGGTGTAATATATCCGAGATATTCTAATTTTCTTGTTTTTACTGTATTTAAAATATATCCGAGATATTCTAATTTTCTTGTTTTTACTGTATTTAAAATATATCCGAGATATTCTAATTTTCTTGTTTTTACTGTATTTAAAATTTCCATTTCACTTCTATATCACCACATCTCAAATGATTCTAATTTTTTATATTATCCACTTTTAGTGTTCAGCTTTCCATTCTATACAACAAAGTCAAGAACATGTAGCATCTTAAGGCTCTTATCCTCAGCTCTAATGAAAGGTCTCGATTAACAAACATTGTTTTTATTTTTATAAATACTTGTCTTGCAATTTCAATGCTTGTTCTTATTTCTTTACCTTTTTCATTGTTTTCATTTACCCAGGTTCCCAGAAATGTCTCTTCGTGTCGTTCTATTTATACACATATATTTCGTCTTCTCATTAATTTTCAGCCCTACTTCACTTGTTGCTCCTTCCACCTTGTTAAAGATGTCTTTCGTGGATAGAATGGAGTCTCCAACGAGATCTGTGTCATCAGCATATGCGACTAACAGCTTGGGACCTTGAACCGATAGCAATTCTGTTTTTATTTCTACCGACCTCATGGCTTTCTCTAATACAAGGTTAAAAAGTAGTGGAGATAACGCATCACTCTGTTTGAGTCCACTGTTGATTTCAAAGCTGCCAGACCGTGTATTATTTACACGTACTTCAGATATTCCACCCTTCATACAGACTTTGGTCATCCGAATGAGTTTCTTTGGTATTGAGAACTCCGCCATGGTAGTTCATACTTGGCTTTTTTCTACACTATCATATGCCTGTCGAAAGTTTATGAAAAGATTGTGTATGGGTCTGTTATACTTCCATCCCTTTTTCAAAAGCTGTCTCAACGTGAATAGTTGATCTATTGTTGATCTGTTTGCCCTAAAACCGGCTTGATATTTGCCTAGGACATTTTCAGCATAAAGGATTAGTCTACCAAGAATGATGTTTGAGAGGGTTTTATATGCCGTGTTTAGGAGTGAAATTCCTCTATAATTCGCGCATTTTGTTTTGTCCCCTTTTTTGTGGATGGCCACTATTATGTTTTCCTTCCATCGTGCTGGTATCTTTTCTTCTAACCATATGTGCGTTATTAGCTGGTGGATTTGGCGATGTAGTGCGTCTCTCCCATATTTTAGAAGTTCTGCTAGTATCTAGTCGGTAGCCGGCGCTTTGTGATTTTTCAGCTTATTTAAGGCCTTTTGGGTTTCTTCGAAGGATGGATTTTTGACGGGCATGTCTGCTGTGAAGGCTTTTGATTCTGTAGAGTTTGAAACAATACTGGAAGCCCTAAATCAAAGCCGAATAGATTACAGGTACACGACACTAATCAAAAACATCTATCAGAACGCTACATCAAGTATACGACTGCACGAAGACACAGAAAAATTCAGCTTAGGACGAGGAGTTAGACAAGGAGACAATATTTCACCAAAATTGTTCACGGCAGCTCTAGAGTCAATATTTAAGGGTGCTCAATGGCAAGATATGGGCATCAATATAGATGGAGAAAGATTAAATCACCTAAGGTTTGCAGATGATGTTGTATTAATCGCAGATAACTTACATGATACAGTTACTATGATGCATTCGCTTAAAAGTCTGTCTGAAAGAGCAGGATTAAAGATAAACTTTGAGAAAACTAAAATTATAACAAATCTCGTAATGAGTGGAAATATAACTATTGACAATAATACCATACAACAAACAGACACTTACAAATATCTGGGACACGAAATCAAAATAAGCAGAGACAATCAAACACATGAAATACAGAGGCGAATAGGTCTAACATGGGCAGCATTTGGCAAATTAAGCCATATTCTAAAAAGTTCAATTCCCATGTGTCTCAAGCGAAAGGTTTATAACCAATGTGTTTTACCTGTACAAACTTATGGAGCAGAGACTTTAACACTCACGCAAAAATCTGCGAATAAACTTAGAGTTACACAACGAGCCATGGAACGTGCAATGCTGAACGTGAGCCTTCGAGACCACATAACAAACCAACAAATTAGACGAAGATCAGGAGATCAAGACGTCATCGAAAGAACCACGACGCTTAAGTGGAACTGGGCAGGGCACTTAGCCAGAACACAAGATGGACGGTGGACAAGACGTATTATGGAATGGAGGCCCAGAAATTATAAAAGAAGCCGAGGACGACCACCGACTAGATGGACCGATGACATTAAACGTGTAGTGGGAAACTGGCTACAAGCGGCCCAGTGTAGAGAACACTGGAAAGAATTGAGGGAGGCCTATGTCCAGCAGTGGACGCGATTGGCTGATTGATGATGATGATGTCTGCTGTGACATAGATCTCTTCTTTGTGCTATTCTTTCTGTATGATGTTTAGAAGGTCCCTAAAATACTCTTTCCATTCTTCAGCTACTTCTTTACCGTCGATTATCATACGGCCTTGATTGTCTCTCAGTGTATGGATGGAATTGATTCTGTGTCCTCTTTTCTCAGATGAAATTGCTTTGTAAAATTCTCTGGAGCCTGGTTTGGGCCGGTCTTTCTCCATAGCTTCATATTTTTGTTGTTCATAGTTTCTTTTCTTTGTGCGTATTATTTTTCTTGTTTCTTTTCGGCTGTCGTCATATTCCTTTTTACTTTGGTCTGTTTGCAGTTGTATCCAGGTCTTTCTTACTGTTTGTCTTTGTTTTTCAGCTGTTTCCGCCCGTTCTCGTCATACCATGTTTTTGCCCTCTTCTGCCTACTTCTTCCAAAGATCTTGTCCGCTGTCTTGGTTATTATTTCGGCAGTCGTTTAGCAGCCATAGCTGTTCTATATCATTGTATTCTCTTTCAGAGTTCAAGGTTTGTTCAAGTTGTTCTCTATAGTTTTGTTGTTTCTCTTTATTGTGCATTTCGTCCATGTTCCATTGTAGGTTTATTGTTGTTTTATTGTATTTGTGGCTAGATATTCTGGATTTGACTTTTGCTCTAACTAAGTAATGATCTATGGCTGCGTCTGTTCCTCTCAGACTTCTTACGTCTATAATATTGTTCCCATGACGGGCATCTACAATGATGTGGTCAATTTGTTTGCGCGTCGTTTGAGACCCAGGTTTGCTTATGAATGTCTTTATGCGAAAACATGGTTGACTTTATTAGCATATTATTAGCTGCTGCAGTTTCTGTAAGTCTTAAGCCATTGTCGTTGGATATATTCTGGAGGCTGTGTTTACCTATTGTGGGGTATAGGGTAGGCTCTTTGCCTATTTTAGCATTAAAGTCCCCACAGAGTATGCGCATATCTTGTTTGGGCATCGTATCTATCTCTTTTTCTAGGGCATCGTAAAAATTATCCTTGATAACTTCATCCTTCTCTTCCATTGGTGCATGCTCTAATCGAAATGTTGTATCGTTCTTCCTTCATTCGTATGTAGCATATCCTTTCGTTTGGTCCCATCTGTATATATCTATCTTCCTTTGAGCAAGTTGTTAGTTTCTTAAAAACCACTCAAAATATTACCATTAACTCTCAAGTTATACCTTATCTTATCTTAATGCAGACTTATCTTCCCTTCAAAAAGAATTTTAGTATCTAATGACAGCCCATCTATACCATATTCTGTTGTTAAAATAGCTCTCTCTGATCTTGAATTAAATACCATTACACCTCTCACTCATGTCATATTTGGTACAACTGACGATGTGTATGCTCAAGTTATAAAATTCCGAAAGGTAACATATAATTCCGGAACGAGAAGACTTCTTCCTATAAACTTTGGTTCTCATTATTCGTGAAAATACTCCGTTTAGAATATTTATTCCACAAACAAATTGGAATACTTTCTTTGTAAACAGTCCAGTCACACTGCCGACACCTACCCCAATATATCCAGTTATATTTCCTCGCAACCAAATGAAAAATCTATTGATCACATCTCTGATATTCCTTATAGTATTGCTAACAATGTTCAAAATTTTACTGATGACTCTCAGAACCTTTCTACCACCTCCATATCTGCACAGTCATCGAAACCTGGTGACCAAAGATCTCACTCCAATAACAGCTACCTGGAAACTCCACCCCATATCTTACGAGAAACCCTTAATTTTCCCTATCCAAATACTCTAGCCCCTTCTGAAGTCATTACATTACAAATTATTTAAAGACCATCAAAAAAAAAATTAAAAAATACAAATCTCAAGTAGGTACCTGAAAATCAAATAATAACAAGTGAATGGTAGAGCAACATAACTTGCTCTACGATTCAAAATTTATATGCTGAAACTGACACCTCATACTCCCTTCAAGTCCCTCATAGTCTATATTCTTTTGGAGCTCTACTTACTGGTCTATAACGGTTTCATAATATTTAAAATTTGATTTGCTGTTTGCTGAGATATACACACATAAAGCATTTACGGAACGGGGATAATATTGGAATCCCTTTTCCGGTTCTAGATACGATTTTTCATCTTTACTTTTTTATTACACGAATCACACTTTGAAACCTTTATCGGATTTGTTGCGAGATAAATTTTTGAGGCATTTGAAGATTTTGATATTTAAAAAGATGCTACATTAAAACTAATTTAGATATAGAATTGTGGAGCATATTAAACTTACATAAATATTTATAACGAGTTCCCTAAATTGATAAACTATTACCTTCTATTTTACTGTATGTTTTTATATATTAGGCAGTTATTTTTGTGAGATGTACCTGAATGCTATTAACTTAATTTCAAAAAACATTAAGAACTGTTTTCAATTATTGTCATTTATCACGGCGGGAAGAAATAAAAACGCCAAATAGGTATATGCAACGAAATTAAAAACTGTAAACCGTCGCAAAAAGATAAAGTTTGGCTCATTGCTGAGATGCAGGGTGTTTTATTTAAAAAATTTAAAAACTATTTGTACCCAGTACTTTAAAACTACTTAAAATGTCATACTTGGCAAAAAGTGTAGGTACTGTATTCTACTAAATTTTGTTAAATAAACGTTTCTGGCTACTACCAGAGGCGTACGACAGGGGAAAGTGATATTGGAATTTTGTACTTGGCAACACTGGCTCACAATGTCTTAAGTGATTCCGGTTGTCATATGTCAATCGTAAATATATTTTTTCTAGAATGTAGCACATGTTTAGTTTTTAGTACTTTTGTAAAATAAAGTAATCAAATAATTCACTGCTATCTCTGTATTGTCTCCGGAGGCGTGTCAAGCAGAAGCTGACCGCCGTGCCGGACGCATTTAGAAATTCGGAGAAATACTTGGAAATTCCAAGTGTGGGCAAATCCGAATTTCTAATTGACTCGATGTAGGGAAATTCCACTTTTACTACGTAAAACAAAGGATTTTTTTTATATAAAAGCAGACGGAATTTCTCTCATCGGTCAGTCGAGCTTGCCTCTTCTACTGTAGACCTAGTCGGTGCTATTATTGTTCCAACTAAGTTATTGTTTTATTTCTTATTTCCTGATAACCATTTATATTTTATTATTGTATATTCAGACCTTTTCAGGTTAGAATATTACTTTGACTTATATTTGTTCATATACTGATTATTTGATATTTTATTTGATTATTTTGATTGTTTATTTTTCTTGTATTTTGTATCTAAGTTGTTCTTCCGTAAGTTAAGAACACTTAGAAATATTTACCTTACTTTTTTCTATTTTATAAATTTGATTTTGTACTTTGTGTCTAAGTAGTTCTTTCCGGTAAGTCAAAGAACTCTTAGAAATATTTCTCTGATATTTGACTTGTTAATTTTATTGTGTGCCTAAGTCATTCTTTTCCGGTAAGTCAAAAGAACACTTAGAAATATTTTCATAATCATTATTGCATTATTATTTCCGATATTTATCTGAGATATTTTCTTAATATATTTGTCTCTTTTATTTTACCATTTCATGCTGAGTTGTTTCTTCCGTAAGTCAAGAAACACTTAGCAATATTTCCATATCTTTCCTATATTTGATTTTCTTATTATAAGTTGTTTCTTCCGTAAGTCAAGAAACACTTACAAATATTTGTATTCTTATTTTACTATATTTGATTCTCTTGTTTGTTTTTTTTTTTTGTTCTAAGAAACGCTTAGAAATATTTCCATACATTGTTTCATATTTACATATTTCATTTATCTATATTTCTGTCTTAAGTTGTTTCTTCCGTAAGTCAAGAAACACTTAGGAATATTTCTACACTTTTCTGTTCTTTTATTCTTGTGTATTTTACTTCTCATTCTAAGTTGTCTCTTCCGTAAGTCAAGAAACAATTAGAAACATTTTCTGTGCATTGTATTTTTATATACCACTTTATTTCCTTGTTTACTAAGTTATTTCTTTCGTAAGTCAAGGAATACTTAGATTATTTTACCTGTTCTGTTTTCCATTTTTGATCTGTTATTTTGTAACTGTTCCTTGAAACCGTTACTTGTAACAGGTACTGTCGCTGTAACGGTTATTCTGTAACGGTAACAGTATCGACCCATTTCACCAGCGACAAACGAAGATGGTAAACACCCGTTCCAATTCCGGAGACAGGAAAAAGTCCGAAGAGCCGGCGATGGGTCCTACAGGCCCAAATGCCCCCTCTCGGCAACAGTATTACCTCACTGGGAAACAACAAATTCTAATAAGTGAATGGTTGAACCTTAACAAATTGTACGCCCCTCTCGAAATTGCCATTTTAGTGCAATTTTTCGATTCTCCAATACTTTTTATGTAAATAATATGCTACGTAACGATAAAGTCAATATTTTTCGAGATATTTGAAGTTAAAAATGTAGCGACACAGTAATTTTGAATAATGTAATAATAGCCCAGGAAATGAATCATTTTATCTCGCAATTTTTTCGTCCAGCATGGATTTACTTGAAATTTTCACAGAAGGTAGGGAATATTCCAAGGATCATTTTTTATACGCTAAAATCTTGGGGGTGGTTGTCACCCCATCTTGGGGGTGGGAATTTTTCATTACATTTTAACCATGGAAACCGATGGAAAAAGTAAGTATTATTATTATTAAAGGTTAGCTTTTTTCGTCAAATGCATAATTTGAAACACTTAAAGCCAAATAACGGGAAAACTTTGCATTTTTCGGGAAAAACTTACAGAATATTTTTTCAATTATACAATTACATCTTTCAAAATTCACCACCCTCCTAAATAAAATTATTCTTCACCCTTCTGTAATTATTTTTATACATGTATTATCAATATACTCAAGAAATTTGACCTATTTTAAAGTCCTAATTTTATAAAAATTGGAATTTAAAGATAAATTGATTTTCGAAATTTCGTCTTTTGCACAATTTTCTTCAAATATCTCCGAAATTACTGGAGATACAAAAAAATGATAAAATAGTAAATTGTAGCTTTTTTAATAACTAAAATTTCACTGCATAGATTTTCTTTACAGTAAATAATTAACGAGGTATAGCTGTTTAAAACCTCTTTCTACGAGCAAACACCCCCTAATTGAAATCCTTTAAACTTATTCCAGTTAAAAACTAAGGGATCTTACGGAATTTAGTTTACGTTTTCTTTAGTTCTTAAAAAAAACCCTACAAAATCATTTTTGAAAAAACTTTTTATCGCTAAAAATAAAGGAGCTATGTTTATAAAACAAAGTTTTTTTGGATAAATTGGAATAAGCCCCTTGGGGGTGTAATAGATCACTTTCAATGTATATAATACCACAGAACCAGTTTTTCGTCAGTAATACGTTATAATATGTTCCACTTTCTTCATTCAAATTGAAAGACAGAAAAGAAGAAACATCTGCTCGTGTGTCTATATGTCGTAAAAATATTTCTCACTATTTTTGGAATAGTACATATATCATATCTGAAAAGAAATTATGGTCCTAATATTACTGTTATCCTCGATAGTTACAATGAGTAATATGAAAATAATAGAAAGAAGCCGAATTTCAGTAAAATTTAGCTGTAAAGTTTATCAATTCACATCAAACATGCCCATTTCTATAAGTCAAAAAAATGTTTATCAAATTACGAAAACGAAAGTCAATTCATTCAACAATTATTCATGAATTACTAGCTTTTTCTCATGCATTTACTGGATTCGATACCATATCAGCTTTTTTATAATTGCAATGTCATTAAGGGTGGTTTTTAAGGGTTGAAATATTATGATATTATATCCTGAAGCATAAAACAATCATTCTTTATCTAATCAAAACCAAATTTCACCCATGTTAAGGTTTACAATGTTTTTATATAATTTTTTAACAATACAGGGTATTTTACATCTCTGAAAATAATCAATGCCCTTAAGCATGATATAGAATATAAAGTGCAAGATGAGATGATCCTAATCCCAAATTTTTACGCAAATCGATGCTGGACGAAAAAATTGCGAAGTTTTGCCATTTTTTCAGCTTCAGATCCTGGCCTTTAATTATTTCAGTGTTTTTGGGTCGTAGGATTTCATTTATTAGGCAAATAAAATTTTTATCACTATTAACAAAAAACATAATTTTATTTATTAAAATTTTGGGCATTCAACAGTCAAAAACAAATTGTGGTTCTAAAAAGAATGTTCAATGTAATGCCTATTTACCTCAATAAGCTTATCAATTCTTCCATTAAACGATCATCTAACTTTTAAAAATGTGTTTTGCCGATTGGTAATAAAATTAGCGGAATTTACCATTTACTGCCATAGTGCTTGACAATTATTTGATACTTGTGAGCATACCAGTGATTTCATATGCCCTCAGAAATAAAAATTTAGTATGGTGTACAGTACCTAAACTTTCTATCAAGTATAACAAGGATATGTCAAATAGTTGTACTGTACAAGTACTGGGTACAAATATTTTTTTTAAATAAGTTTTTAAATAAAACACTTTTTTTTATTTTTAATCAAACCACAATTTTGAAATAGAAACTAACTCAGTAAGAAGCCACATTTTATTTAAGTGATTTGGGTTAAACCTTAATATTTTGAGCCCAGAAATATACAGTTAAAATAATTTCAATTGTTAATAAAACACAACGTTTGAAATTGTCTGTTTTAGAGGAGATGAATAATATTTTTCAATGGGCGACGATTGTAGTACCTACGTCACTAACACTTATAAACATATTCCTATAAGACATATATCCATCTATTTCTTTTAGATAAGTAAGAATATTGATTTTATTTGTTATAAACTTCACTTTGGTATACCGTCCGGTCCTGAACTTTCCTTGATCTTTATCTTCTATAAGCTTTGTTATTTTTGGACAATTTAATTTCAATAGGTCTATATTATTCTTTGACATAAGTGTTTCTGTTGAGTTATTTTTGTGTTTTTGTCTTATATAATTCAGTTAGGTAGCTGTTCCTGTCGGTCTTTCGTAGATAATATGTTGAGAACCATTAGTTTTTTTAATTTTTTAATTATTATGTATACATATTCTATTAATTTAAAAATGTGTAGGTATTTATTGATTACATTAGTCAAAGCTCATTAACACTGGCGTCCGAACTTCGATTTAGTTCAAATAATATTGAGAACGATTGTCTTAACTAAGTTAGGACATGTGCGTGTGCCTTTGATTATTTTGTACCGGGTGGTCCAATAAGCCGATCTCTCGGCTAAATATCAGAAACTGTTCATGTTATAACTTTAGGAGAAACAATTTTTTAATAAAAGTGGCCAAGAGAAATTGCTGAAAATAACTTTTAAGTATCTGGGTTAACCGCTAGGGGGGTAACCTGTGAAGAAAATTTTGAAAACCAGTTTTTTTAGAAATATGCCCAATTATACCAAGTGTTAAATAAGTAAACTAAAAAGAGGCCTTAATTCTTCACAAAGTTGTTCAAGTACTTTTTTTTTATTTTTTCAAATAAAGGGTGGGGGAGAGTAGGGAAGTATTTGTGGATAAATACCTATAACTTTGGATTGGATTAACCGATTTTAACGAAATTAGTGTCATTAGAAAGAGTGTGGATGAGTTAATTTACATCTAATATAAAATAGTTGCATTTAGTTTTAATTGTCATAGGTAGAGGGTACTTTCGAATAGAAAAAATTAAAATTCGTTTTTCTTCAAAATAATTAATGGAAACACCTATTTATTGTAAACTATAATGGAACTGGATTAAATTCGTAACAAAATGGCGCAAACCGCATGTTACGAGATATGAATAAAAACGCATAAACATAAGTAAGTATAGTATTGACTCACCCTGTATTATAAATTAAATTAAAAAATAAGTCAGTAGGTACTTTAATTTTTTTTTATAGCAAAAGAATCTTAATGTTGATACCTATTTTGACCATTGTTATTTAATATGATTAAAAATAGTTTTTTCGAGAGTGTTATTGAACTTTTTTCAATAGATATTAATATTAGTAATATTAGTAATTAATTATGAGTACTAATAATCCATGATAAGTATATTAAATGCAGAATTGTATGATATGATTGGAGTTTATTTCGAATGTCACCAAAATGCCGCTATTGCCTCACGTATATGTTCTGTAAGATATCCAGATAGGATACATTATGGCAAAGAAGTATTTGAAAGAAAGGTAAGAAGATTAAGAGAAACTGGTAGTTTTCATCATCCTTGTTTTAAACGATGTAGTGGAGGTATGACCGAAGATAATGCAATCAATGTTCTTGCTTTAATTCAACAGAATCCACATATAAGTAGTCGGCAAATCTCTATAGAATTAAACATACCCAAAACTACTGTTCTAAGGATTTTAAAACATTACAGGTTGGTTTTTCATATTATAAAGTGAACGTTTAGGTCAGAAACTTGGAATTCCCTTTAAACTTTAGATTCAACTGTTATTTTAATATTCCGATAAAAACGGCAACACGGCGCTTTTATCCTTTTATCCGTTTCTTAAAAATACTTGTCCACGGTTTATCTTGTGAAACAATTGTAGATTTTTCAAGATTTTTGAGTTTTAGTAAATATAGTGGTTTCTTGTTCGCCAATATTTGTTGTTCTGTTTTTTTAGACTGCATCCTTATCATGTAGTTCTCCACCAGGCTTTACATGAGAGAGATTTGGTGCAAGGCTGGATTACTGCAATTGGATGTTAGGTCTGCTAGAAGAACAATCGCGTATCATGTTAAAGATTTTGTGAACAGACAAGGCTACGTTTAATAGTGCGGGTGGTGTAAATCTACATAATATGGATTATTGGGCTAAAGAAAATCTACATTTGATACATGAGGTGCAGGTTCAAGGTAGATGATGTCTTAATGTTTGGTGTGGTATAGTTGATGAAAAGATCGTAGATCCATATTTCTTTAATATAACTTTAAATGGCGAAAAATATTTGGATTTTCTGGAAAATTAGTTGCCTGTTTTATTGGAAGATATTCCCTTACAAACAAGAAGAGATATAATATTACATGACGGGTGTCCTGCGCACTTTTCCAGATGAGTTCGAGATTATTTGTATGCAAGTTATCCAAATAAATGGATTGGAAGGGGAATCTCCAGACTTAACATATCTGGACTTTTATCTGTGGGGAAGATTGAAGGACTTAGTGTACTAGTGTACTAGTAGTGTACTAAACTTGACCAACCACGCGAGTCAAGATGAAACAGCGCATTATAAACACAATAAATAGTATATCAACAGCTGAGATTGAAGCAGCTGTTATGTCTACGCGCGAAAGATTACATCTTTGTGTGGACAATGATAAAAAACAATTTGAACATTTAATTGGACATTAAGTTTTAATGATCGAGATGTTTGTATGATCTTTCACATAGTTAATTTTCAGTTATAATAAAGGGTGAGTCAATACTATACTTATTTGTGTTTATGCGTTTTTATTCATATCTTGAGTTGTACAAAAGCTATCAACATACGGTTTGCGCCGTTTTATTACGACTTTAATCGAGTTCCAGTATAATTTACAATAAATAGGTGTTTCCATTAAACATTTTGAAGAAAAATAAATTTTAATTTTTTCTATTCAAAAGTACCCTCTATCTATGACAATTAAAACTAAATTCAATTGTTTTATAGTAGATATAAATCAATTTATCTATACTCTTTCTAATGACACTAATTTCGTTAAAATCGGTTGATCCAAACCAAAGTTATAGGTATTTATCCACAAATACTTTCCCACTCTCCCCTACCCTATATTTGAAAAAATAAAAAAAAGTACTTAAACAACTTTGTGCGGTATTTAGGCCTCTTTCTAATTTACTTATTTAATACTTGGTATAATTGGGCATATTTCACAAAAAACTGGTTTTCAAATTTTTATTCACAGGTTACGCCCTCTAGCGGTTAACCCAGAAACTTGAAAGTTATTTCCAGCGATTTCTCTTGACCACTTTTACTAAGGAATTTTTTTCTCCTAAAGTTATAACATGAATAGTTCCTGATATATAGCCGACAGATCGGCTTATTGGACCACCCGGTACATTAGTTTTAGCTAAATGTTGTATATCATCAAGAATAGTAATCTTTATGGAGACACGTTATAACATTTTAGAGTTTCATAAATTTTGACGTGGTAATAAAAAAGTTATGTTATTCCATTAATTGTTACTAGTTTTATCAATGTATAATAATTTTTACATAAAATTATGTTACTTATTAACACGAATATATATTCTTTTCAGATGTGTGTCTCGTGTTGTGACCAAAACTACTGCAATGTGAACGTGCCAAGTAATTCCACTACTGCCATTTTCGACGACAAAATATCAAAGATGCGCATGTTGGCCAAGAATCTCTTCAGAGAAAGAGAAAAAGCGCTAACAACTACCATCAAAGAATCAAATGCCAATCGAATCGGCGCTTGGGAAAAATCTCTTTTTTATCTTTATCTGTTATTTACGTTTATAGGTGGTACTTAATAATTATTGTAGTATTATGTATTTTTTTTGGCGGAAGGGATATGTTGCTTCGTATTTTGTAAATATTCTGCTTTTTGCTCAATTATAATATAAACAATAAAATACAAGGGGTGTTGTTTCATTTCTTTTTTATTTATTTATCATATATTGGCAATAGAAAGTTACATATATAAACAAAGATACAATATCAACGGAATGAAAATTGATCTGGAAAGAAGAGATGAAAATGTTAACATGTGATACAAATGAGGAGATAAAATATTAGGAATGAGGGTGGAAAGATGGGACACGTGATATTTAAGTATTAATAAAAGAACACTTTGGATTGTAAGAGAAACGTATTTATTTTTAAATTAACTATTATTTATTAAACAAACTTGCTACAGCTTGTTAATATTTAATGAGCATATTGAGACCTGTCGTCTTGAAAGACGCGTTTGGTAAGCAGACAACATGTCTCCTAGACTTCACGTCGAACCTTTGTCGTTAACAGACGTGTTTAATAGCTAGCCTAATTACACCTAGTTTTTTGCGATATTATTTATATTCAATTGATAAAATTGCAATAAAGTGTAGTGTTAATATAAAAATAAATTTGAACTACTTGGAAAACAACTGTAAGTAGTATTTATTTTAATATAATTAAAGATACTTATATCAAAACAAGTTCCTGCTACCGGATTTATCAACTACACAACTTTTGGTACCTCATTACCGATTCTGTTGTGACAAACAGGACCGTCTGAAGAATAGAGGTACGAAAATATGAATATTTTTAAAAATGGATGAAGATTCTGATCACGTAAATGAATACGTGATAGCAATAGGAAATATAGTAAAACCAGAAAATATATTATTTGCATCCCGCATCTCAAATAACAGAATTTGTATTTATCTCTCCTATACCGAAGTCGTCAATACATTGCTGAAGACACATACATCAATATCCATTAATGATTCAGAAGTTGAAGTAAGACGTCTAATTACTCCTGCTACAAGACTGGTTATCTCAAATGTCTGTCCCACCATACCAAACTCAGTACTTGAAGTTGAGCTGAAAAAATTAGGACTTAATACTGTATCCCAGATGACTTTTGTGCGAGTTGGAATGCCGGACACTGCCTATAACCACGTTTTAAGCTTTCGAAGACAAATTTTTATTACTCCTATTGAAAATATCACTATCCCAGATTTCATTACAATATCCTTCGACAACACCAACTATCGAATTTATCTATCCACTGACTTAAATTGCCCTAAGTGTATGTCAAAAAGTCATCGCGAAACAGACTGCCCTGTTCTATCACAATTGACATCAACTGAAACACCCATTGAATCTCAATCTACAATATCACTTCCGTCTAAACCTCAAAATCTTGCAACAGAAGCAGGAAATCCTATTAATAATACTACTAACTTTCAAATAACAGCAGAAGATATTCACAACGAAACGACTAAAAATAACAATCCTATTACTTTGAACACTGATGCCTTCTATCAAAAAACAAAGATACAAATATCTACTGACTCTCCTGAAATACATGAAACGCCACCCGATCCAACAACTTTTACCAAACCCAAAAATACAGTTAAGCGACCAAAATCATCACAATCTACTTCTATTCGCCCACGACCATATTCCTGATCGCAAAATAAAAAATAAACTAACAAGACTTCGAAAAAAGATACAATCCTCAGTTATCGATTCATCCTCGGATATTGAAAGCGATAACTCCCTTTCCCACGTTGTAAAATAAAATGGATTATACATTTATATTACAGTGGAATCTTAATGGTTATTTCAATCATTTAGAATCCCTTAATCTACTTATAAACGATCTTTCTCCTCTTATAATATGTTTACAGGAAACCCACCTTAAAACTAATAACTTTAATATAAAAAATTATTCCCATTTCCTTAAAAATCGAGACGCAACATATTATGCAAGTGGAGGTGTTGGTATTTTTGTAAAAAATCCCATTCAGACCAAAGAAATTAAGCTACATACTAATTTAGAAGCTGTAGCTGTATCAGTGTCATGCAATATCAACTGCAGACCTATTAACATATGCATATATGCAACATTTACCTCCTTCATCCAAATGAAAATGTACTTGAAGAATTACATCGCTTAATCGATGATATTCCTGCTCCCAAACTAATACTTGGTGACTTGAATTGTCATAATATCACATGGGGCAGTATAAAAACAGACAAATGTGGTAGACTTCTTCAGAAATTAATAGACAAGCAAAATCTAATTTTAATGAATACTGGTAAATCTACTCATTTTAGTTCCGACAATAAAACTTTTTCTGCCATCGATAGTTCATTGTGTGATCACACATTAGCTATAAGTTTTTCTTGGAATAGTCTTGATTATCTATATAATAGCGATCATTTTCCTATAACAATTGAAATCATTTTGCATGATCAACCAAATATTCCTGTTTACCAAAAATGGAAATTAAACTCAGCAAACTGGGACTTATATAGAGATCTAATAAATAATTATCTTACGAACTTTATTCTAGAAGATAGCATAGATTCATCTCTTCATCATTTCAATGATACTATAGTAAAATGCGCTAATATTGCAGTGGGAAAAACAAAACCTTGTAAACGAAAACCAGTACCATGGTGGAGTGAAGAAATAGCCTTAGCTATGAAATCTAGCAAACATGCTTTCAATGTTTTAAAAAGACATAAAACAACAGAAAATGTTATCAATTTTAAAAAACTTAGAGCAAAAACTAAATATCTTATTAAGAAAAGTAAAAAAGAGACATGGTCAAATTATGTCTCTACCATAAATTCATCAACACCTATGACTACAATCTGGAATAAAGTATGTACATTAAAAGGTGAACAAAAATCAATTCATATTAACACTCTTTATTATAAAAACAAATTAATATCTTCCAAACAAGAAATTAGTAATATTATGTCAGATGTATATAAGAATAATTCAAGCAATGCAAACTTCAATCCCGTATTTTTAGATTTCAAAAATAAACGTGAAATGACAGATATATTTATAATAGATAGTGATAATCCACTAAATTTCCCCATCACATATCAAGAATTTGAAGAAGCTCTAGATAAATCAAAAAACACTTCATCGAGTCCTGATAATATACCAATCATATTTATCAAAAACTTGCCGTACATAGGAAAATTAATTCTCTTAGACATTTTCAATCACATTTACCTTAATAAAAAATTTCCTTCAATCTGGTCTGAATCAACAATTATTCCCATATTAAAACCTTTCAAATCAAAAACTAACCCCCTTTCCTATAGACCAATTTCTCTTACAAATAATACATGCAAACTACTAGAAAAAATTTTAAATAACAGATTAATATGGTTTCTTGAAAAAAACCAATTATTAAGCCATATCCAAAGCGGTGTCAGAAAAGGCAGATCAACTCATGATGCCTTAGTAGCTATTGACAATATTATATGTGAGTCCTTTAGAAATAACCAGAAAGTAATTGCCATATTTTTTGATATAAATAAAGCATTTGATACTGCATGGATATACAACATTTTACAAACCCTGTCCAATTGGGGTATCCAGGTAAATTTACTTGCCTTTGTAAAACATTTCATTAATAATAGGATATTTCAAGTACGTGTAAATGGAATTACCTCAAAAACAGAATGTCTTGAGAACGGTATTCCACAGGGCTCAACCTTAAGCCCCACTTTATTTTTAATAGCAATTAATAATATCGCTCAAGAGATAAAGCTACCTCTGAAAGCAGGTCTGTATGCAGATGACTTAGTTGTATATACTAGTAGCTGCAATATTACACTAGCCTCAAACATTTTGCAATCATTTCTGCATAAACTAGAAGACTGGTCCCAAAAGACTGGTTTTACGTTCTCAGGTGATAAATCTCGTTTCATCGTATTCGATAAAAGAAAAACTGATTGCAAAACAACACTTACTCTAAATGGTATCAACCTAAAACAAGTAGAGAGCATTGACTTTCTTGGCCTGAGACTGGACAGTCAGTTAACATGGGCAAAACATATTAAAAAGCTAGTCGTATCCTGCCAATCTAAAATAAATCTCCTTAAAATGCTATCAAACCGATCTTGGGGAGCGGACACCATAAAATTGCTGCATATATACCAATCATTAATCCGAAGTAAACTGGATTATGGTGCAATATGCTATTCAACTGCGAGTAATTATATACTTAAAAAACTAGACATTATACAAAACACATGTTTAGGACTAATTATGGGTGCTTACCGAACTAGTCCTGTTTCAAGTTTTTAGGTTATCCCAAATGAATCTCCCCTATCAATACGAAGATAACACATTTCTTTAAATTATGCCGCGAGATTGTCTTCCAGCCCTAATAACACAAACTATCCACTTCTTTATAAAATATATCCACCTACTCATTGCCATCAACAAATTAAATATCCACCCCTTAAAGAACGTCTAACGAGATATGGTTTTGACATGGAGCAGCTGACACATTCTTACCCTACACAACGAACTATACCTCCCTGGACTATTAATTTTCCCACTATTGATCTATCCCTCACGGCCTATCCAAAGAGTACCACAAATCCCATAATCATTAACAAATTATATCAAGAACGGATATTAGAATACACTGGCCATAACAAGATTTTTACCGAGGCGTCAAGAACTGAAAACGGACACGCAGCGGCGTTTATTCTAGGAAAGTCTGAATATAAAGCAAAGAAACTTAAAGATATTTTAAACAGTAATGTATCTAATACAATCAAATTCCTTAAGGACATACGTTTACTACACAAAATTTAAGTAATATTATATGTATCTTTTTGTAATTTGTAATTATTAAATTTGTATTTGTAATAACAACTGTAAAATCTGTAAAACCCGCTAATAACCTTTAATGGTTGATGCGGAAATTCTAAATAAAAAAAACATATTGTTCTGAAGCTATTTTCTTGTGGCATTGTAAATTCATTACTATTAAACTGGGAATAAGCCACAATTAAAGATAAAAATACGTTTATTGACGTTTCAATTTCCACTTCGGAAATCGTTCTCAAAATACAAACAGTAAATTGTTATAAATACTGTTTGTATTTTGAGAACGATTTCCGAAGTGGAAATTGAAACGTCAATAACGTATTTTTATCTTTAATTGTGGCTTATTCCCAGTTTAATAGTAATTAAAAAAAACATGTCTCCTAAATTATATAAAACTTTGCTAGATTACGCCTGTGAAACAAAAAGTATCTCTAATGGTAATATCTAACGATAGCGTACTGTGTAACTCTTTATTTTATTTATTGTTCCTTTTGTTAGACTTTAGTATTTTTGCACCATATGTAAAGACCGATAAACGTATTGGTTAAAAACTGCTTTTTACAAATTGGAATATTAGACTTGAAAATGTTGGTCAATCTACCAAAGGTAGCCCATGTGAGACCTATCCTCCTTTGTATTCCAGTTTTCTGATTATCTCGGCCTAAGCGAATCTCATGCCCTAGATATTTGTAAGCTATTACTTGGTCGATGATATGGCTTCCAATCAGAATTTTCTCGCTGACTACAAGATGGGTCATACATTTTGGCTTTGAGGTTTTAGTTTTAAAATAAATGGTTTTTGGTGCTTCATAGAGCGTTTCCAGCATTTTTGCAGCTTTATCAACTCTATCAGATATTATAACGATGTCATCGGCAAATCTTAGGCGGTTTAGATCCTCTCCATTTATATTAATTCCCATATTATCCTCTTGTACTTTGAGCTTGAACATATACATACATTGAACATATTTTTCAACACATTTATTAACATTTCTTCTCATTCTTTGATTTTTTTTATATGATTATCCCATCTTCTCTGGGTGATTTATTGTCCTTCACCTCCGAGAGAGCTCTTTTTATTTCCTCTCTTGTGATATCGGGGATGTATTGTGAGCCTACATTTTGGACTTTTGGTATTTGACTTTGATTAAGTTCTTGAAGTTCTTCTTGCTTTTACAATTCTGAGTAAAAATCTTGAGTAATTTTTTAAAATATCTTCCTTATTTGTTTTTGTTTCTCCCTGTTTATTTACAAGTTTGCAAATATTTTTCGATCATTTAGTCATTTTTCGGCGCAGGAGCTTTAAATTTTTATTTTTCACAATGGTTGGAATTATGTGTTAGTGCTATAATTTCAGACATATTTTTAAATTGATTTTGAGATATCTTTGTTTAACTGACTAAGTGTTACAAAATTATCTGTGTATTTGTCTTTAGATTCTCTTTTTTTGTCAGATGGTCATTGCACTATTGCAAAATTTAACACACGCATACAAAGGACGTATCTGAGTTAGAGACAGTGGAAAATTAAAATTAAGGCTACTAGGTATATTCATCATTTTAAAGCAGGTGATAAAACAAGGTAAAATTTTTAAAAAGGAACATAATACATTCAAATCTATAGATGGCTGAGAAAGTGAGTATATTGAGTGATTTGATTCGGCCTCTACAAGAATTCTCCCGCTTTTAGTCCTAAAATTACCCCTACTGCCTTTTTGGACTGTAAAGAAAGTTGAGCTATCCACTGCAGTACCCTAGATTTTTTTTGAACATCCCAATTATTTACAACCTGTAATAAGGATTACAATAAGTAAATTGTTTAATTTGATTATAAGAGACTTGCAGGAGACTGCTGAGTGACAATAACCTATTAAATCATAATTTTAGTAATGAAATTATTTGTGACTCTTAACATAATGCTTATAATAAATAAAAAAATAATAATTTAAAAATTTAAAATCTGGTTGGTAAATCGCTTGAAGTAAGACGCTTTGGCCTTCCTGTTTGCTTGGGGCCTGATAAGGTTCTTCGCTAGCCTGTTGAGGTGGTTTTGCAGTCGTCTGCCATATTTTCGGGAGTAACTGGCAATTTATTCTTTGACAGTTTTTATCTGAAAAATTAATGAATTCATTGGGCATGTACCAAGGTGCATTTATGATAATGCGGAAGGTCTACAAGTAAAAATCTTGTCTTGACCAAAAAAAATTTTATTTCTCCGTACTTTGTACGACTGCTTTTGTTTGTGTAGGTGTGGACTGCCAGCCAGCTTCCTGTCTGCCATCAAGAATAGCCCGGAATTTAATCCAAATGATATATTTATTGCTAAGATATGGGTGATATTCTATTCTATTTGTGGATATCGTGACCAAGACTATATAGGTTGCTACAAAATATCATGCAAGGAAAAATGGTAGGCAAACGCAGTCCAAGACGAAGAAGAACCTTATGGTTGAAGAACTTGTGAGATTGGTATGGTGTTGATACAAGCATGCTATTTAGGGTGGCAGTGAATAAAATTAAGATAGCTATGATGGTAACAAACGTTCTGAAATGACATGGTACATGAAGAAGAAGAAGAAGTGAACAAGATAGGAGAGTGGTCGAATGAAAGATCGAAACAAGACATTGTAATGTCTGGGATTCGAGTGGTATTAATTTGGTCACACAGAAATGGACCAAGTCTGGAATTTTGTTTGTATCTGTGGGCCAGTATGTGGTTTCGCCAGTGGACATATATTTAAGGTTGTTGGTTTTCATTGCTATATATAATTGCCTACCCTTCGGGGTTACTAACCTGGATCCCCAGTTACTGTGTTTTGCGTTATAATTGCCGCCTGCTAAAAATCTGTTTCCAATGGTGTTGGAGAATGCTTGGTATTGATTTTTGGCTATGGTATGTCGTGGTGGACTGTATACTGCAGTTATTGTTAAAGGACCATTCCAATCTCCTATGCTAATACTTGTTACTTGTATATAGTCTCTTGTAAACTTATTTACATATCCATATATATCCATACATATCCATACTGGACCAGCTAAACATAAAGAAAAAACTAAGAACACAAATACCAGAACAAATAATAAGCTATTTTGGACATGTGCTTCGAAAAAATGGTCTTGAAAAACTTACTATCCAGGGAAAAGTAGAAGGCAAAAGAAATAGAAATAGATCTTCTACACGATACACGGACCATATTGTTGCTACCATTGGCGCTCCATTGTCAGAATGTGCTAGAATGGCAGAAGATAGAAAAACGTGGAGGAACATTGGAAAAATTAGCTAATAGCTTCATGATATCACGATACCTGCATCAGGTTAACGACTAAGAAGAAGAAACTTATTTAATTCATGGTGTTTTATCGATGACTTAAATATGATTACAGTTCCTCCATGTGCAGTGCCATCTAAATGTCTGATGTTATATATTACATAGTTGGGGATTTTCAGATTCTTGTATTTCACAACTTCTATTTGTAGATTCACAACTTCTATTTGTATGTTTCAGAGATTAACATTGTCGATGTCGATGTTGTGAACTACTATAAAAGCTTTAACCTCTTGAGCATGATTTGTTAGCCCGTAGACATTCCAAATAGCTATTTTAAAGAATTTGATTATTTTGTTAATTTAGTGACGATGGTGGTGAGCAGATTTAACATTGTACCCATTTGTTCCATCAGGACTTTTAACATATTCTTTAGTTCAGCTATCTCATTTAAGAAGGGAATAATGGTAGTACCTACTTATGTTTGATTCGTATTGCTAATAGGAATTTCTTGTGAGTTATTAACTATTTGGGCATAGGTAACTCCTGCTTGAATATTCTGTGAGTGAATAATCGGCATGTTAGGCTTGGGTCTAATCGTTGCGAATTTTTTGTTTGTAGCTCGTTGTATACTTTACAACCTTTGTAGTTTGCCGGGTGATCTGCCTCGCAGAGTGCACACTTAACGTTGGCACTTCTTTCTTTTCTAATGCATTTCTCTCTTGCATGATCCCCAGTGCACTTTACACAGCGTGGTCTAAGGTGGCAGTATGACTTGGTATGTCCGTATCGTTGACATCTAGAGCATTGTGGTATCTCTTTTTTGGTACGGTGGTTCAATAGAAACTCTGTGTCATATATATTTTTATTATCAGAAGATTCCATGTTTTTCGATGAAAAACATGGATAAGTGGTCTTTAGTTTTAGGGTGTTTAATGTTCCAAATATTTCTAACAGTGTGACCTTTTTTCTTCTATTTCCTTTTTTATAAGATTTTTGTCCATCGAGTAATGCATGTTCTTAAGAACAACCCTGAAACTTCGCTCGTTTTTTATCTGATAAGTGTAAAACTCTGTCTTCTTTTCCGCTAGGGCTTTTGTTATTGGACTATAGTACAATATTTTGTACTTTTGTATAGTACTTTCAGCAGTTTTTGGCTGGACTTTAACTTGGTTGGAGCTAAGAACTTTTAATTCATAATTGTTTTTAGCGATTTGGTTCAGTAATTCGATAAGTGGGGGTACGTGTTTAACCTCCTTAATAAATATTGGAGGCGGTTTGGTTATGTTCTCTTTTTCACTTGTGTTTTGATCATCATTAATTTCATCATCTTTTGATTCATTATTTAGTACATCAAATCTGTTAGAAGTTGAATTTTCGAGTTCAGCGAGTAATCGTTTATTTTTGTTTGCTTCACATTTCTTTTGTCTGGACTAGTTCGTTATCTTTTGTTGGAGTTTTCGACTTTTTTCCACATTTCGGATTGATTTAGAGGGGTGGAAGGTGGGTTAATACACTGGGGTTGCTGTAATGGTTGAAAGTAAGACAAGGTTGAGAAATTTGCATATTACCTTGTAATTGTTGATCAGTGCCCATTTGGTATTGTGGATCGTACGTCACTGGCTGTTGACTCGTAGTTCAGCGAAGTCCATTTTCGTTTTTTTGGGCCCCATTAACAATCACTTAATTTGTTTCACGACAAAAACTGGATTTTTATTTTTATATTTAACTAAAGATAAGCAGAATGCCGGTAATATCGACTGTCTCGTTTGAAATTCAAACAGCGACTATGCTTGTTTTTTAAATTATTTATTATGTGGCTTATTTCTTTCTCTGAAACGGGAGTTAGAAACTGCAATAATTATTTTGTTCGATATTTTTTTGAACATTTTTTACATGCTTTATTTTCTTCAAAGGTTCCGGCACTACATTTGCCATAAATTAATTTATTTCCTTAGAAAGCACCAGAGGGCCATACTCTAATATACTATTATATTCAACATTATTATTAGACAGTGTAAACAAAACATCAAGCTGAGATTTACAACGCTTGATACCATTTTAAAAGTACTTTTGTGACTTTTTGATCGTGTAAGGTAATGGTTTTTATGCATTTTTTGATTTTAACAGAACACGGTGTCCAGTACGAGTACCAGACCCTTTAGATTCTTTTACCTTCTTTTATTCTCGTCTGAATACAGTTTGTACAGAATTAATCTTTTTTTATCACTATATTTTTGTCGGTTTCCAGTTCAGTTTCTTTTAATTTATCATTCATCTTTTCATACGCATTGTTTCTTAGGGGTCTATTGCTGTATTCCTTACTTTTAATTTTCCAGAGATACGGAAAGTCGCTGTATAACTCAATGAATTCCGTTATAAATTGTTTGGAATAATTTCCCATATCACTCATTTTTCTCTTCAGTAAACAACTAAATAACAAACCGTAAATTTCGTAGTAGGACTACACGCACAGACTAGCTTGAGAACTGTAGTTCCAGAAAAAATCATAGCTTGCAGATTTAATTTCTGTGATATGAGTGGTTACCATTCTTCTTCTTGATGCGCCTATCCGTTATGAATGTTGGCGATCATCATGACAATCTTTATCTTATTTACAGCAGCACGGAAAAGATGCACAGAGGTTTTATTGAACCAGATTCTGAAGTTCTTTAACCAAGATGTTATTCTTCTTCTTGTGGACCTCGTTTTCCAAATATTATTCCTTGCATGATGGCTTGAAGCCATATCTGGATTCATTTCGCATAATATGTCCGAAGAATTGTAACTTTCGAGATTTGATGAAGAACGAATAGGAACCTCTCGGTTCCTATTCATTCTTCTGAGGACCTCCTCATTTGTGACTCGGTCATTCCGCGAGATCTTAAGTATTCTCCAATATAGCCACATCTTCTGCACATATTTTCGTTCAAGGTCCACGATTCAACACCATAAAAAAGGACAGAAAAGACGTAGCATCGCAGCATTCTTACTTTTGTATCAAGAGAGAGGTTGTGACTCTTGAAGAAGACCCCCATCCGATTGAAGGTGGATCAAGCTTTTCCGATGCGTGCATGCGATCTCCTGGTTGTTGGTCCATTCTTAATTTATTATGGTGCCGAGGTAGTTGTAGTGCGTCACTCTTTCTACAGGGAATTGGTTGACGTAGAGTTGACCTCCTGTTATCTTTTTCTTGCTAATTATCATAAGCTTTGTCTGCTTAACGTTTATATTGAGTCCATATTGTTGACTGTAATACGTGATTTTGTTCATAAGAACTTGTAAGTCTTCTAAGTTATCCGCGAACACTATGGTGTCATCTGCATATCTGATGTTGTTTAGCCGGTAACCATTTAGTAAAATACCTTTTTCAGTTTCGTGCAAAGCTTCGATAAATATTACATATACAGCCTTGCCTCACTCCACGCATGATTTTCACATAGTCAGTGTGTTCACCTTCAACTCTGAGATTTGCTGTCTGATTCCAGTAAATATTTCTAATTATTTTCAGATCTTGGTTGTTAATGGTTAAAAACCAAGTGTTTACCATGCATAAACTAATTGTTGAGCTACACAGATATTTAGGTACGCGCTGAATCGTTTGCACATACAATATTCTCGAGATGTTACGTGTAACGATGACACAAACAAATCGATCTTAATATGTTGGTACAAACAAGCTGAAATTATCAAATTATTTTTGTCTTCTTATAATATGTTTGCACAAACATTATATTATTTAAACTATCTGCATAACCTACTGATAAATTATGTTGGTATCAATATGTTTAATTAAACATATTTTATTTGACTAGTATGACCGCGTAGTTTTAAAACTTGATATTGTGTTATTTGTATGTCCAAGAAGGTGACCAAATCTGTTGCTACGTTTAGGGCCCGCTTTATGGTTATTCTGAAATTTACATGTTTTTTTTTTTTAATTTAACGTGTCTCATCAACGCAGGTCATTGACACAGGTATAGAAATTCAACGATTTTAATCATTAGAGTAATTAACAGATTAAAGTATTTCACAGACTATAACTATATAATTTATGTTGTTTTTTTTATTTGTCTTTATTTTCAATATTATATGCACTAAATTTGATTATACAACTGTAAAGTCTTCAAGATATTTATTATTCTTTCAAAACGGCTTTGAGAATTTAGAAGCTCCTCTAAACTACCGTTTAAGTCGTTAGCGATGCGGCTGTGTTGGTGATGTCGGCATTTCATTAATATGTGTATAACAATGAGTTGGACATCATTACAGTTAATACATAACGACGGATCTTCTGTCCTATCCTTACTCTTCGCATTATAACCTTTTCTTTTCTTTAGCTTAAAAAAAATTAATACTGCTGAGGTAGAACATTTGACTTTTTTTTGAGAACTGGATATTTGCATATTTTCTCAGTACCTTTTTCCCAAGTATGACATAGTTTTCTGTAAGAATAACTTAGGTCGCTTCAAATTTGAATCAGAAACTGTTGTATGATGCAGCTTCCTTTGCAGAAAAACTAGCCTTCTCATTACCCTCGATGCCAATGTGAGAGGGTACCCGTATAATTGTAACTCTGATATCTAAATATACGAGTTGTTGATATGACTCATATATTTCGTGTATGATTCATATAGTTCGAAGTGTATATTGACTCAGTAGACGCAAGTGAGTCGGTATATATAGCGACACGAGGATCCGGCATAGCTATAGATTTTATTGCCTGAAGAATTACATACGTACGTACCTGAATATACACTGGAGAAGAATGATAGGGTGTTTTTTGGATTACATGGGATAACTGCACAGCTTACACCAAAATTACAATTGGAGGCATCTGTATGTATAGAATTTTATCAAAACTTTGTTATGAATTATACCAAGAAAAGATTTTTTGAGAAGATCTTTAGGGCTTGCATTTTTAGAATATCCGTTCAAAAATAAAATAACAGAAAAGAGTAGTTTTTTTAATTTCAGACCTATACTTTGAAAGAAATAGGCAGTTGTTTCTGGACGCCGTTGATCCTTTATGGAACACTAAATAGCTGCGACTAATCAACGGATATGCTAAATTATCTGGATTAGTACATATCCTGGCTACGTATGTTAATAATAAATGTTCGCGTATGTTAATAATAAATGTTCGCGTTGACTACCTAATGGCAATTCGTTCGATTTCATATACAGTTTATAAATTAGACTGACTCTAAATGCCTCCAAACAGATCCGTAGAGCAGAATTGTGCACAGTGTTTAGATACCTAAGAGTAGTTTTGGAGAAGAAAAGTAAATGAACCTTCCATAATTTAATTTTGAAGAAACTAACGCTCTATATACCCTTAGCAAAACCGACTCATCAGCACTCCATTTATGATGTGACAGTGATTTGAGGAAGTTAATTCTGTTTTTTTTTTTAAGTTTGTTATCAAAAGTAAGTCCTAGGATTTTGTGGTATTCTATTTCTTTAAGCTAAACTCTATCCAGGATTAAATTAGATGAATGACTGTTAGTAGTTCTTTTTGAAAACTTAATTAACTTGATTTTCTAACTAGAAAACTGTAGGAAAGTTTGGGTTGACCATTGACTTATTGATTAATAATCTGTTGGACAATGTTGCATGTAGTTGTGATATTTTTACCGCGACAGAATACATTGAGATCATCTACGTATAAGGCATACTTGACAGGGGGATTGATGAAAGACGATATACCGTTTATGACAAAAATAAAGAGTGGGACTCAGCACTGACTTCTAAGGGACTCCCGTTCGCTAATATTTTGAATGGTCTATTCGACAAGAAGTTTTTTATGAAATTATTTATATTTCCAGGTATACAATATTTGCTTAATTTACTTAGGACAACTATACTAGATACAGTATCGAAAATTTATTCTTTTTGCAGTTAGGAATTCTTTTTTGCTTTCAAGTTTTTTAGGAAAAAATAAACACATATCAGTAACAATTTATTAAATACAATATAAAAATCACCAGAACAATAATAACAAAGTCCTATTTTAAGCCGTTCCGAAATAAATAAGCCATAAATAAATTATGCTATTTTGTGTGATCACTTTGTGCATAGCTAAGTACAACAAAATCTTACAATATAAAAAAAAACTGTATAAAAAGACACCATCGTACAATCTTGAATCACACATTATTGTTATGCGTATAAAGCTGATACTGGCACTTATATACTTCTTTAAAGAATTAGTATTTATAATCCATGCACGGATCTGCACCTAGGCAAAATTAAGACAATATAAGAGGTATTAAAAAGACATACAAGAAGTTGATTATTAATTATAAGTTACGATATGATGGGAATGTAACACCTTAAAAAGAATGGGGCACTTTTCTGTTGTATACATGAACAATAAGAGGATCCTGAAGTGAATTTCAGATCTAGGACTCCTTATTGGAATCTTTGCCAAATCGCTGAGATGTAAAACTCTATAAACCTGTGATAATCCCACGACAATGAGCTGTTCTAAGTTCAACAGAACGCCTATGATAAGATGTGTATCATTTTACTGTGCAACACTTGCCACAGCCACCTGTTATCAAAATCAAATTGAAAAAATCAATAATGCTTCAAAACCAGGCAGCTGTAATGACTATGAATATGTATTAGAGAAAATTCAACTTAGTCTGGAACTGTGTACAGCAGATCCAGCAACTCCGCAATACGACAAACAGATGTGGGTACCAAACCAAGATGAGTGAAGGACATGAGGAATTAAAAAACAGGAAAAAATATATACGTTGGAACTTGTGCGATGACTGATTGCCAAAGGTTTTAGGTCTCACCTAAGGACAAAATAAAACCAGGAATGGAACATAATATCTCACGTATCAATCTACTATGGGTGAATAAGTTAAGCATCAATAACAAGGGTATCTAAAGATCGCAGTCTACAAGATGAGTCTCGGAAATAATATTAGAAAGTATATAAATAGGTCAAAAAGCCTTAGTAGGACAAAAAGTAGAAGAATGTCCAAAACAACTAAAAAACTAAGAGATATAAATCTATTAGTTTTAACTTGACGATGATGGAATCATAAACACAACAAAGAGAAAAGTAACTTGTGTGATTAATGACTTCAAGCACTTACTTCAAGATAGATAGAATTTGCTAAGGATAGAGAGATATAAAGGATTTTACGGATGATTATATATAAATCTGTAAAGAAAATTATATCACACAATATTGTTAAAAGTAAAAATAAATATTCGATTCTATTTTTGGCTCGGCTAAACTTTATAAAGCAATTTAGCAAAAAATTTATTTGGCAAGTTTAAAATCGTCAATGTTGTTCTATTTAAATAATGGCAAAGGTTACGATTTTTTTTTTATTGATAGTATTGGATCAAATACGACAATTTATCTGCTACTTACGTTTACATTAGTCTGTAATCGTTTTTTAAAACTTAAGTAATTGGTTAAGCAATCTGAGCACTGTATGCAAACAGGGTTATAATTCACAAAGTTTACTGAGTATGCTCTTGGGATATATGTTTCCTTGGTAATAAAATTTCATGTGTGGTATATTAAATTATGAATTAATTAAAAAGTGGAATTAGGTTCGAAAAAATTATATATTTTAAATGAGTAAACGAGACGTTACCATGAGTAAGGTACCATATATTCGTCTAGATCAAAGAAATGAAAATTATTAGTTAAATGTTTAACTGAAATAAAACGTTATTTTTCTTATTCTTCTTTTTTTTTGTATATCTTCAATAATTCATAGAGTTTGGGAACTTTTGGGAAATAATTCTTGTATTCCATCAGCAATAATTATTTCCATATTTATTTATATCGTCTTTTTATGTTAAGTTAAATAAATGCTAATCACTTTTCTTTAAGAATTATTCCAAATCATATTTTTTGTTAAAATATTAGTGAAAGAAACATAACGCAGGTATAAATTTTTCCCGTGCGTGGGTAGACTAAAACAAACATCAAAAATGTTACAGTTCACCAAAAATAGCTGAAAGTCTAAAAATAACCACGCCCATGATGCGCATTCATCATCCAACGTATCTCGCACTGAGCGTCCACTAATTATACCGTTTGTAAAGTGAACAAGTCGGTACAGTTTGCGAAACATTTTTTGTAAGTACGAACAGAAAAGGAGGGTCATTTCCAAATTTGCAAATCTGTGTTGTGTACCTATATTAAACATAGAATTTAAATCGAATCTGACGGGAAAAGTTTTAACTAATCAAACACGGGAAGTGATAGCAAATGTGATTCATTTTATGAGGAAGGAAGCCACAGACAATAAACCGTGTAGAGATTTTAAAAAAGTGCAGGAGCGTGTGGTACTGGCAACAGGTGTTAGTTTAAGCAGCGTTCAGAAAATTGCTCGGGAAATGCAATTAATTGAAGACTGCGAATGTTCCTCAATTGTAACTCCAAACAAAAAGAGGAAAAAACGCGCTTGAACGATTTTGATATAGGGCGTCTTTGACGTTATATAATGGATTTTTGTATAACTCAAAAACAAGTAGTAAGTGTGAAACGCATACACAGAACATTTGCAGAGTATTACAACTACTCAGGTTCCATAGAAAGCCTACGACAGTAATTAGAAAGATGGGATTTCGTTAGCGAAAAACCAGAACTAATAGAAAATTATTAATGGAGAAGCCCAATATTCAACATCTTAGACTGAATTTCTTACGTAGTATGAAAAGTTACAGGAACGCAAATCGCCCAACTATATACATGGATGAAACATATGTCCATTCATCTCATACCTACCAAAAGAGCTGGTCTGATAGTTCAAACAAGGGCCTACAAAAACCAATATCCAAAGGACAGATGCATAATTCCTTCCGAGTGCGGTCTCACTTCATTGTTCGCCCAGGAAGTTAGATTTTCAGACTTTCAGCTACTTTTGCTCCGTGAAAAAAATAAGGAGACCCTTAGTGGAAGAAGTCGTGAGTTCAGTAACAAGAAAATATAGCACCATTGTCTTCTCATTGTCGTTTAAAAAGTTGCTAGGGAGTCCCAATGCGGCTTATTTGCTAGATTCTGCACCTTCTATCTACTTTCTCAGATGAAATTTGGAATAAAAAGAACGATATTTGAGTCCTTTGAAGCTGTAAAATAGAAAGCAGTACGCGCGCGCTAGGATATTGACCGTCTAGAAGCCCCTTTACTGTTCATCTCAGAATCACCTGAGCATTCATATATTCCATCAAATTGTACAGTAAATTTTATTCTCTGATGATACAATATATTTCACAATATTTAAAAATAATCTATTCTATTTATTAAATTTTATTAACGCCTAGACTTGCCTTCGCGTTGTCTGCTTCAATGGATAAAAAGCGTATAATCAACAACTATTGCAGTTTTCGAAGCATCTTAACCAACATAAAGGGTGTCCCAAAATTCACGCAATATTTGAATTTGCCGCCATTTGTTAAGTTAAGTGTTGGCAACAAAAACACAAAACAGTTTTGACAGCTGATAGTTTAAGTTATATAGTAAAACTGGATCGTTACATGAGAGAACAACGCATTTTCATTGTTGAACATTTTTTTTTTAAATAATGATAGTTTGGCTGCCACGGTTTTTACAAAAATTTCGTGAAAAATATTGATTTAACTTCATCAACTGTGAAGAGTAATTAAAAATTCAGAGAGACCAATTGGTAATGAAAAACACACTGCTGTCAAAAAACAAGCCGATCAAATGTAAATATCGAAGCAGTGCTTATGAATGTTCCAAGCATACTTATAAACTTAAATTGACACAAGAACTAAAGGGTAAAGACCATGCAGAGCGAAGAGAGTTCGTTGAATGGATTATTGAATATTGACAAGAGGCTGTTGACTTTTTGAGCAAAGTCATCTTAGGCGATGAAGCACATTGTCACCTTGATGGCTTTGTTAATCGTCAAAATTGTCTCATTTGGAGTTCTGGAGAGAGAAGCCACGTGTGACCGGCGAAAAAAAATGTATCCACAACGTGTTACTGTTTGGTGCGGATTTTGGGTTGGAGTTTTTCTGCCTAAATTGGATAATATTGATGTGGTCGACATGTGGTTTTAACAACACGGTGCCACATGCCAGAAAAGAATGCGTATGTGCCAGTAAACCGAGGTCATTTGGCTGATGTGCTATTCCATACATAACCATATCCTATGCACTGTATGATTCAATAACAAAATTACAATCTAAAGAGAAACAGAGTTATCTATTTAATTCAAATTTTGCGTAAATTTTGTGATACCCTATATTTATGAATAAGGTTCATAATTGTATTATTTTTATATGCATATAGTGAAACATGAACATTTTACGTTGTAACCTTCCCCATTTTTACTAAAATTATTTGTAGCTCACTTATTTTTGTATATATATCGCAAATTTTTTAAGATTTAATAAAAACTGTAATAAAAGCGACGATTTTTAAAGCATAAATTTCAAAAAGTCTCTAGTGTTGCAGTCATTAAAGTACATAAGCATCCAAAAAGTAAAATTACACTGGTCTTTTTTATCTAGAAAATTGCGGCCCTTATTATCAATCTAACTGGTAGATTTGTTTATTTTATATGTTAAATGACCACGAAATAGCTTTGTAGAATCATTAATTTTAGCAAGAGGCAAAAAGAGTTTACGCAGGAAGTAAGTAATAAAAACAATCTGAAACAAAATACTACTTCATTCCAATTAGCACTGAAAGTAGGTAAATCAATATAAAATTAAAAAAGTGGTACAATCAACAACACTAACAATACTAAGATCTTCAATAGAGAGTTTAATTATCACTGGTTTTGTATTTTGAAAAAAAAACATACTGAAAATTTGAATTGTCTTGAACAGGTTTTGTTTTATCTCGGTAAGTTGTTGTTCCGTATCTCTATGACCTCTTTTAATCTAGCAGAACACATAATAAAGTTTACAGTTCATTTTAACAACAACAAGGACTTACACTCAGTCAACAAGAGTTTTATAATAAACTATGTATTAATACTGTATATTACAATCTTAGATACCTTCTAAATATTTTTCTATAAAGTGAATAACACTTTTATCGACATTTTCATCTGCTGAACTATGTATTATGATAAGTATATGACTGAATTCAATAGAAAAATATCAAAAAATTAATTAACCAACACTCTAAAACACCACTCATCTTTAAGGATTCTGTAGCGTTAAATAGTAAGCAAAAGGAAATGGTTTCATAATTGAAATGAAACACTAGAACACAACTAAAAAAAGGAAATTAGTCCATATGCCAGATACTAAATAAGAAAGTACTCTATATTTATTTATTATACTTTGGGTATCTTCCTCACTAAAAACTTTTTTAAATGACTAAACTATTTGTCAATTTTAAGCCAATCTTGAAAAATTGAAAGTTAGACAACTGGGTGGTTCAAAAAGTAGGCTTTTGGACACGTGACTTCGTGACGTTATATATTTTATAAAAATCTAGTATAGAGTTTAACATTTTAGTAGATCCATTGTATTCGAAGGTTTTGATTTTAATATAATCGTGAATAGCCCAAAGTTACAACTCCGCTGCTGCACTTTTCTTAAACAGCGATATTATGAACTCAGTCAACGAACCGTACTGAGCTTAAGCTTTTAACAGCCCCCTATTTTTAGCTTAAAAAGTTTAGTTCTTCATTGTATGAAAAGCTTCGCTTTTAATACAATAAATTATGAGCTCAAACAGTCAAATAACAGCGTGTATCCAAGATTTTAGCAACTTTAGTTTATATAATACTTTTACAAACAGGTTTGGCAAACGGCTGAGCACTTTTTAAAACATTGCTATGACTCTAACAATCAGATAACCGCACTTTTTCAAGATTTTAACAGCTCCACTTTCAACATACCTCAAAAATGGAGAGTTGACCACGTTAATATAATTCACAAAAAAGGAGAACTGGACACGAGGCTCTTCTCAAGGAAACCATTTCTGCGAGCTCACACAGTTAACTGAAAGCAAAAGTTACTGATTTTAGCAGCTTTGGCTTATTCATCAACTCAAATGTAATTTTGAAAAAGGGGAGTATTTTTAAAAACATTGCTATGACTCTTACTCTCAAGTAACAGCACAGGTTCAAGATTTGAACATTAATTTATTTAATAGTTTCAATTTAATATAACTCACAAAGAGTTAGATAAGAAGGTAATTCACTATTTAAAAAAATATACTGTTATGACTTTTAGTTTAGTTACTACTTTTAAGGTAGTGATTGATAACCAATTTCAAGTCATAGAAGAAGTCATTCAAGTCAAGAATTCTCTAGTCATATCTTATAACTGTTATTTGTTGCAAAATTATACAGGGACAGCATAATGTAGTATTTTTTGAGTTTCAAAAAGAAAGCAAACAATAATATTAAAAAATTCTGCAAAACACATTTGCCAACATGCTAAACTAATGAACGGAAGCCAAAGGAAGCACGAGAAATATTTAAAAATTTACATTGTTCTGGAATCATTCTACTTTTAAATTTTCAAGCTATTTCGTGACACATTTTATTTTGAGGGCTTTGAGCGATTAATTGTTCCTTAAACTATAAAAAAATTACTTTTCCTTTATCACAAACTTGTACAAACACACCACCTAAGTCTATATAAATCTACGTTACTCAGTCCTTTTGGTTCGCATCTTTTTAAGCACAAATCTAATTAGAGGTGAATATACAAAAGGCCACAATACGAATAATATTATGCCCACATAACTAGCGTTTGCCATAGCATGCCAGTACTTGCTAAACTTCAAAAGGCCGAACGGTATTAGACACCAGCCCATAAAGACGAATGTGTAGATCCTGAGGATTATCTGAAGAGGTAGCTGGAGTTGTGGCAAAGCGAAGAAGTTCTTGAGGCTGTCGTTCGAATTCACTATTGATTTTATCTAAAATATAATGGTATTATAATAATAATATTACATATTAGAAAATAAAAAAATAATTTTAAAAACAATAGGAGATGGTGTGGGGCTGCAGTATAGATCGCAAAGTTATGTAGCATTCTCTCTGCACTACGATCTATCGGATCTTTTGTGTAAACTTTTGTGTGGGCATGTGTGTATGTATGTATATATGTGTATAGTACCGGAAAGAATTAAAACGTGGATATGCAAACGTGTTTAACGGCATATTCTTATTAGGTCCCCAAAAAACCTTGTGGAAACTTGAATAGTTTAAGTAATTTGAGACGTGAGGTTTAACATTGTTGCCATACATGTTTTTATTTCACCTATCGTCTTTTAAGCATTTAAAAAATAAGCCAAGACAATAAATTTGGGAGAATTCATTTAAATTGCAGCTTCCTATTTTTATTAAGAAGCCACAATTTTACTTTAAAATAAGTCTATTTTAAAGTTTTCGGAAATCGAAATGTCAAAATAAACTTATTTTAAAGTAAAATTGTGGCTTATTTCAAAGTCAAATTGTGGCTAATTCCCAATAAAAATAATAAATTATTTAAGATGCCACAAGAAACTTCGGAAAAATAGTAAATGTTGTCGTCGTTTTAGTCCCATAGTGGGACATTGGTTTGTAGGCGTAGCCATGGGTCATTTTCCAAATAACATCTTTGGAACCATATTTTTGTTTAGCTATTTAAGAAGTAGAAGTGTGAATATAAAATTAGTTCTATAAAAATGAAATAAAATAAAAATTTATTCTAAAATTACTGCTTAAATTAAAAATAATTTCAAACAATTAGTAATTCTAAACCAAAACGGAAACAAAAACCAACTCTATTATACTACGAATTCCTCATGGATTGAGTTCATTTGCCGATATGTTTTGGCTAAGTTCGATTACCTTTTGTCCCAGTTGCTGCAAGTTGGGGGATCGCTCGAACTCATGCTGACAATGTAATCTCTAGCATCACCAAAAATAAAACCCTAGAGGAGGTAAGTCGGGTGATCAAGAGGGTCATTTTATTGTACCGTGTGTATTGTACGTTCCGAAAAATTAAAGCTAAATAGTTTCTAACGGCCTATACATTATGTGAAGGACGGCCATCTTGTTAAAACCTAATTTCGTAAGTTGATTTGAAGATGTTTAAGTGTAGGAATAATTTAATTTTGCAGTAATTCTAGATATTTTACTGCGTTTAGATTTCCTCCCATGAAAAAAGGACCAATAATATGATCTCCCAAAGTTCCAATCCAAACATTCAAAAACGTACATATTTTCCTCCCGATTCAATCCTATAAGGAGAGATGTAATACATAAAAATATTATTGACTCTCTAATCATATATAGATGTCATAGCCTACGTCTATCAATAAAAATTGTAAAAACTATACAAAAATTGATTTCTTTAGAAAATAATTAAAATTGTTTTTAAAACTTTTCGAAAATATCAGTAAATAGAATTATTATGCATACTATTAAATATAGGAAATAAAGTTAAATAAATATTTTCGTAACTTTTGATACTCTTTATGATGATATGAGATAAGATAAAATTTACGACTTACTTATTTTTAAATATTATATAAACATATAGAACATATAGAAATAAGTACATAAAAACTATTTATCAACCAATTCCTCAATAACAGGTGCGGGGTTATATTCTGAATGTTCCTTTCTTTATAACAAAAGTGGTACAGTAGGCGGTACTGTAGACAAGCGCGAAGCATCATTCTATGTTTTCTGTATTTATAAAATTTCAATAATATTTTTAAAATTGAATATTAATTTTATTATTTATTTATAATTTTTTTTATTGATTCCTATAGAATGTAATAAAATTGAAAACGTTTACATGTTGTATAACGGACTCCCTCGTCGCGTAAATAAACTCTTCTAACTGTTTACTGTGACTTCGAACCAAGCAAGGAAATTGCGAACTTCTTTTTCTTATTCACGCGCCGTATCAGTTATTCGACATTGGTGATCACCATTGCGAAGGCTTCTCGATCTTCTGCCACATGGAATAATTGGCCTGCATTTGATATAGAGTCCATTCACAAATGTTTTGTAATCAAGAAACCTGTTTTCTTCCTACACCTCTAAGGCCTTCTATTTTGCCTTTAAGGATGGCCTTCTGTTTTGCCTTTAAGGATCACTTGTAATATTGTACATCGATTTCCTTTCCCTATATGTCCCAGATGAGACATTTTCCGGTGTTTACCAGTCTTTAACAATTCTCTCTTCTTGCTGTCCAAGGTATCTTCAGTATCCGTCTATAAATCCATATTTGAAATGCTTCAATTATGTTCATACTTGATACTTGTAGTGTAAACAATTCTGCTCCGTACACATGTACCAACTATAGCACTTTACCATTCTTTGCCGTTGACAAAGAATGAGATGATTATTGCAAAGAACTGTCTTCATTTTCATAAAAGTAGTTTTAGTAATTGCTTTTCTTCGTTTTATTTTTATGTCTGGATCTAGCTGGTCCGTTATGACAGTTCCCAAATATGTAATTTTGTGAACTTTTTCAAATTGGACCCCATTTAATTAAAGCTCTAAATAGAATGCCAGAATAGAAGCTTCGCTTTAAAAAAAAAATGAGTAAAATTAGAATAATATCATCTCATTCAGTTTTATTTACCAGATTACCATCGATGACTAACTTTGAGCGCGTTAGAGAATTCAAGTATCTTGGAACAACAATAACTGAAGACAATAACGGATCACAAGAAATAAACAACAGGATTCAGGCCGGCAACAGATGTATTTTTGCCCTCCAAAACCTTATAAAATCAAAACAACTAACACGACGTACGAAGATACAGGTCTATAAAACAATCATAAGAAGAGTTGTGATGTATGGAAGCGAAACGTGGACGATAACAAAGGCAAATGAAGAAAGACTACGTGTTTGGGAAAGAAAAATCCTAAGGAAGATCTTTGGTCCGGTGCTTGATGAAGCATCAGGACAAGATAGGATAAGAACTAATAAAGACCTTGAAGAGGCTTTGCTTTGCTTGTCCGTTTTTAGTTATTAAGTTTTTATCTTCTAATAATAATTTTTTGTCCTAAGAATAACTTTTGAAGTTATTTTCATAAGAGATCCTTCCATTATTCTCGCCACGTTGTAAGCGGACAAAAGGATTACCTACCAAGCTTAGGCTCAGTCACTCGCGGGTTAAAATTTTATAGGTTAAAAGGAGACAAAGATAAATCTTATTACCAATACTCTTTAACATATACTCCAGATATATACACTCACCGGCAAAATTTACGGAACACCTTAAAAATGGAACATGTTAGATGACTCGAATTTCCTAAACCTGTTGTCCGATTTTAGTGATTTTTTTAGTATGTTATAGGTATATTATTTAAGAATATCAATAAAATAATATTGTTGCTAGACAGGTCAACGTCATTTTATACCGGGTGTAACAATCATACTGTGTTTTTTCCTTAAAGTTCGAAACACCCTGTGGAATATTCTAGCATATATAAAATATTGAAATTAAAGCTCAATTATAGTCTCAGGCTTTCTTAACATTTTCTTTTTTGATTCATTTGCTTGTGTTGGATAATAAAAAAGTTAGGTACGTTAACAACTAGCCATGTTTTTCATCAATAAATGCTCATTTTCTTCTTAGTTTCACCAGCATATTTAAAGGAACAACCATAAAATCTGAGTATTTTCTCTCTAGTCTATATACTGTTTAGATAATATCATAATACGAATGTTGGTGAAGTATTTTGAATTTATATTACAATGGTAGTACAATATAAAACCTGTTTAAGAAGAAATAAAACACAAAGATGTCAGACTCAACAAAATACGGATTTTAAATGCATTAACTTTATTGTACAGTTTGAACTTAAATTGTTTTTTTATGCATTTTTTGGCTTTAATAGCGTGTGTTTCCCCTACGAGCCCTTACAACTGCAGTTATTCGTCTTCTCATACTTCTGATAACGCTATCGATCAGTTGTTGGGCAGCCTCTCCAATTCCTCAATCTTTTGCAATTGTGACTTCTTCTCTGTTTTGAATAGCAGGAACCCGTGCCTTAAGTTTTCTGCCTAGCATGTCCCACATATCCTCTATCGGGTTTAGGTCTGGGGAACAAGCTGGCCAATTCATCGTTGTTATACCCACTTGTAATAAGAAATATCTTCCACTTACACTCTTACACTATAAATTAAATTTTCGCCAATATATGGTGAAAAAGGTACCACATGGTCTTGGAGAATATCTTTGATATACTTATCTGCTGTTAATGCTCCACCATCAATCACCACTAACTCTGTTATTGCTCCCAAACATATACCGCCCCACACCATAATTGAACCTCCACCAAAAGGTACGGTCGTAGTAAAATTTAAAGGGGCATTTCGTTCTCCTTGGCGTTAATACAATCTTTCTCTACCGTCGATGTAATTTACACAGAAACGGCTCTCGTCCGTAAAGAGAATTTGACTCCAGTGGTTATCATTCCAATTTTGATGTACTCGACCAAATTGTAGTCGTGCTAAACGATGGTGTCTCTGGAGTCTGGGAGCTTTTACTGGCACATATGACTTGAGACCGGCTTCTTTAAGTCTCTTTCTTATTGTGCGTTCAATTTAATACAAGTTTGTACTTGTTATGAACAGACAGAATGACTGTAAAATGTAAAACACAATACAAATAAACAAATTAATTTGACATTTTGACATTTAACACTTTCTTGTGACAAGGAGCTTTCAAAGCTATGTAGATATAGTCTATAAAATACAAATATAAAGAAATATTGCATTAATAACAGGTTCCTTTAAATTTGCCGGTGTGTGCATTAAATTGTTAACTTCTCATAGCCTACTGGCTTGTTTTTAAACTAAGCAGAAAATGAGGATTTATTGATGAAAAACATGGCTAATTGTTAACGTACCTAACTTTTTTATTATCAAACATAAGCAAATGAATCAAAAAAGAAAATGTTAAGAAAGCCTGAGGCTATAATTAAGTTTTAATTTCAATATTTTATATATGCTAGAATATTCCACGGGGTGTTCCAAACTTTAAGGAAAAAGCACAGTAGGAATGTTACACCCGATATAAAATGACATTGACCTGTGTAGCAACAATATTATTACATCGATATTCTTAAATAATATACCTATAACATACTAAAAAAATCACTAAAATCGGACAACAGGTTTAGGAAATTCGAGACATCTAACATGTCCCAATTTTAAGGTGTTCCGTTAATTTTGCCGGTGAGTGTATTTAAAACAGGATGATTGAGTAAAATTCAACGGTAGGATACTAAATGAGATTCACTCCTCGAACGATACAGTTGTTAGAGCAGACAGTCCAGAAGTTCTTCAACGTCGTTTTAATAAAATTGTAGACGCAAGAGATCAATTTAGCATGAAAATGAAGCAAGTCGTCAACAGTCAAAAACAAAAGTCGTGGTACTAAGAAAAACACCATACCAATTGAAGGGGTTAGAAGTAAAACCGCCTAAGTAAAATTTTCACCAAAACGACTTTAGTGATGTTTCACGTTCTGAATATCTTATATTGTTTGGTAGTAAAATCGACTACGCTCTAACCCTACTTTATCGCCATCTTTTGATGAATAGAAAAAACAACCAAAATGAAATTCACCAATCGTTAAGAGCAGAAATCGCCTTAGCGCACCTAGGCTGTTTTACCTCCAAACAAGCGGCTTTATATAAATATATTTTTATTACTTATGTTGTTTGGGTTCCACTCAACGGTTTGGATTTGTTTATGGCGTGTAGGTAATACTTCTTTAGTAGATTAACAGCAGTGTTTCAAGTGATACTATTGTTTGCAGAAATGATATATTTTGTCATTATAATTTTTTTGAGTTTTGATATTATTTTTAGAGTCAGATAGTGATCCATACGCTACAGATGGAGAATCTGATTTTATTCCGAGTGAATATGAAGAAGATAACGACAGCGATAATTCTATAATATCTGCCGAGGAAGCAACTATAAGCACACATGTGGAGTATAATATTTGAGTAGTAAAAGTGTGTGTTTTAGCTTGTTAGTTTTAATTTAAGCGTAATATCCCTAACAAAAATTAATTTATTATGTAAATATTAAACTTGTAAATATCGGTAAATTTAGTACCTTACGGTTATGTACTTTTTGAAATTTCGAAGTTAAGTTCAACTTAAGGGGTTTAACATATTTTTACGTTTCAGTAATTCGTAAAATTGACCGAAAAAGGAAGCGTAACATACATGCATGGAAGAGGAATAAAATCACAAATAAGGGGCTTGCTGGCCAAGAATATGAAAGCAGAGAAAAATTGAAGAGAAAGAAATGTGTCCAGGAGTATATGCATACGTGTAGGTACCAATGTGGAATATTTAACGACATTGAAAGTAAACGACTCTTCTCTAAGTTGGACAGTTTATCAAGCTGCAAACAGCTTTTTATATCAGAAAAACTGAACCTAAATAAAACTGGCTGATAGCAAAAAAAAATTACAGTACAGAAATTAAACTTCTTGATCGTTATGTGTAAAAAAGTTAACAAAAACAATTTTGTGGAGCCTGATAAAAGAAGAAAATATGTCCCAACCAACAAAGTATCAGAGAACGCAACAAAAATAGTGGTTGAATATATCAGATCATTACTACGTAATAGGAGTCATTACTCTTATAATCAAAATCTAAATACGAAATACCTTTCGTCCGATTTAAACATTCGCAAAATGTATGGTCTTTATAAAGATAATAATTACACTGATAACGATAAACCCCCAGGAAGGGATGAGGGATTATATTTTCAATACTGAATTCAATTTAAAATTTCACCATCCTCATTCAACTCTTGTTATAAATGCGATCGGTTGGTAAACTTAATATCATCATCAACTGAAGACGAAAAAAGAAGTACGAGACAATTTAAGTATCAAAAATGGCAAAATTTATAACAGCTGCTAGAGTTCATACCCCCATTTACCATCAATTTTATAATGATTTGCCGCAGGAGTCAAAGCAGCAAAAAAACACAATGAAAAAAGGAAGCACTGCTGTTAAATCTTCCAAAGAAGGTGCCAACGTCGAACAAGACGACTACATAGGTTTTTTCTCAGATTATGAGTAACTTTGGTGTTATAAAAAAGTAAAATTTGTATTTTTTTTTTTAAGAAAAAATAAATATTCATTGAAAATTATGCTTTTGTTTAGTTCTTTTTGTGTATTATAAATTCAATTTTTGCTTAAAGGTAAAACAACCCAAGTGCATTTTTTGTCGAAAGAGGTAAAAAAAACTAAAATAATTTCTCACCAGAAGTATCTTTAAAATTTTATACTTATTTTGAATTGTTTAATACTTTAAAATTTTTAATTTTGAACATCCAGAATTTTTAAAAGAGCAAAAACTTTGATGCTTTATTTCTCAAAATGTGTATTTTGCTACTTAGGCGGTTTTGCTTCTGACCCCTTCAATTATAACTACTATGGATCAACCGTGAACATGTAACCAAATATTATAACTCTATATATGGATCGATATTAAAATATTCATCTATCTTTGTTATTAAATCACGAAAAATGTTTCATACTGATCTTTAATTTAAACCAAAATTTATACAGCCCAAAGCGATATTTAAAAAATGCATAACTTAAGATGTAATTCGACTCTGGATTTAAATATATTTACTAAATTCTATTATTTGGACGTAGAAGCGTCGACTTAACTAGGAATCATCAACAGACTTAAAACATTTGGAAACGTTTAGAAGATCGCTAAAAATTCCATGGACACAACACATAACAAATGAAAAAGTTCTGAGTAAAATATGACAAGGAAGAGAACTTAATAATTAAAAGAAAAAGACAAAATATCTGCGACATGCGTATCGTAACCGTAAGTATTAAGTATTCTCCTCTTCCTTTGTACCATCTCTACTAAGGCTGGCGACCAGTATTGCAAAGTCTTGTCTATTGAAGGCTTGGTGTATGAGAGCGTTTACTTCGGTTTTGGTAGTCTCGTATATTCCTCAGCCATGATTTCTTCCTTTTTCCTATACCAACTTGTCCTTTAATTTTCCCCTCGATTTGTAGTTGGTCGTATCGATTGTGGCGCATTTTATGTCCGATATATGAGGTTTTCCTAACTTCTAAGATCTTCGACAGATGTGCGCAAGTATTCATCATTGACAACACCTCGTTGTTTGTTCATTTGATCCAACTCATTTGCACCATTCTTCTGTACCGGGTGGTCCAATAAGCCGATCTCTCGGCTATATATCAGAAACTATTCATGTTATAACTTTAGGAAAAAAAATTCCTTAGTAAAAGTGGCCAAGAGAAATCGCTGGAAATAATTTTCAAGATTCTGGATTAACCGCTAGGGGGCGTAACTTGGGAAAAAAATTTTGAAAACCAGTTTTTTGGGAAATATGTCCAATTATACCAAGTGTTAAATAAGTAAACTAGAAAGAGGCATAAATTCTGCACAAAGTTGTTCGAGTACTTTTTTTTTATTTTTTCAAATAAAGGGTGGGGGAGGGTGGGAAAGTATTTGTGGATAAATACCTATAACTTTGGTTTGCATCAACCGATTTTAACAAAATTAGTGTCATTAGAAAGAGTATGGATAATTTAATTTACATCTACTATAAAATAATTGCATTTAGTTTTAATTGTCGTAGGTAGAGGGTACTTTCGAATAGAAAAAATTAAAATTTGTTTTTCTTCAAAATTTTTAATGGAAACACCTATTTATTGTAAATTATAATAGAACTAGATTAAATTCGTAACAAAATGGCGCAAACCGCATGTTAATATCTTTTATCGAACTCGAGATATGAATAAAAATGCATAAACATAAGTAAGTATAGTATTGACACACCCTGTATTATAAAATAAATTAAAAAATAAGTCAGTAGGTACTTTCATAATTTTTTATAGCAGAAAACTCTTAATGTTGATATCTATTTTGACCATTGTTATTTCATATGATTAAAAATTGTTTTTTCGAAACTAAGTAGGCTACGACAATGAATTTAACAGGGAGTTCATATTGTTTATTTATTGACAGCAGTCAAAATATTGTTAAGAAGTGTTATATGTAGTATAATTCGAATTGAAAATTGCATTTTTTTCAATAGATATTAATATTGGTAATATTAGTAATTAATTATCAGTACTAATAATTCGTGATGAGTATATCAAATTGTATGATATAATTGGAGTTTATTTCGAATATCACCAAAATGGCGCTATTGCCTCACGTATATATTCTGTAAGATATCCTGGCAGGAGATATTGTGGCAAAGAAGTAGAGATTTCGGACTACTTATATGTGGATTCTGTTGAATTAAAGCAAGAACATTGATTGAATTATCTTCGGTCATAACTCTACTACGTCGTTTAAAACAAGGACGAGAAAAACTACCAGTTTCTCTTAATCTTTTTGCCTTTCTTTCAAATACTTCTTTGCCATAATGTCTCCTGTCACGATATCTTACAAAATGTATACGTGCGGCAATAGCGGCATTTTGGTGACATTCGAAATAAACTCCAATCATATTATACAATTTGATATACTCACCACGAATTATTTGTACTGATAATTAATTACTAAAATTACCAATATTATTATCTATTGAAAAAAGTGCAATCTTTAATTCGAATTATAATATAGCACTTCTTAACAATGTTTTGACTGCTGTCAATAAATAAACAATATGAACTCCCCGTCAAATTCATTGTCGTAGCCTACTTAGTTTCGAAAAAACTATTTTTTACAAAATAGGTATCAACATTAAGATTCTTCTGCTATAAAAAATTTGAAAATACCTACTGACTTATTTTTTAATGTAATTTATAATACAGGGTGAGTCAATACTATACTTACTTATGTTTATGAGTTTTTATTCATATCTCGAGTTCAACAAAAGCTATTAACATGCGGTTTGCTTCATTTTGTTACGAATTTATTCCAGTTCCATTATAATTTACAATAAATAGGTGTTTCCATTAAAAATTATGAAGAAAAACAAATTTTAATTTTTTTTATTTGAAAGTCCCCTCTACCTACGACTATGAAAACTAAATACAAGTATTTTATAGTAGATGTGACTTAATTCATCCACACTCTTTCTAACGACACTAATTTCATTAAAATCGGTTGGACCAAATCAAAGTTATAGGTATTTATCCACAAATACTTTCCCACTCTCCCCCACCCTTTATTTGAAAAAATAAAAAAAAGTACTCGAACAACTTTGTGCAGAATTTATGCCTCTTTCTAGTTTACTTATTTAACACTTGGTATAATTGGACATATTTCCCAAAAAACTGGTTTTCAAAATTTTCTTCGCAGGTTACGCCCCCTAGCGGTTAATCCAGAATCTTGAAAATTATTTCCAGCGATTTCTCTTGGCCACTTTTACTAAGGAATTTTTTTTCCTAAAGTTGTAACATGAATAGTTTCTGATATATAGCCGAGAGATCGGCTTATTGGACCACCCGGTACATCCACATTTCAAATTCGTATATCTTGTTGATGTCGTCTTATTTGAGTATCCATGTTTTTCAGTTGTACAGAAAGAGGGACCACATATAACATTTTGGTGTTCTAAATCTTATTGGTATGGCAAATTTTGTTTGTCTTTTACTTGTCGTATTTTAACTCCGAACTTTCTGCATAGCAATTTTCAAATTTTAATAGTAAGATTAAATTTTGTGTATACACCATCGTATCAATGGTGATCAATATGACGTAATCCGTGTACCATATATTACTTTAATCATTTACATTATTGTTGTAGTCAATTATAATCAAAGATTCTAAAAGCTGCGAAACATTTATGTGTAACCCAAAACCGAATACGATTAAGGAGAAGAATATGGTGTAGATAGCATAAGCGATTTGGATCCCTTTTGGACACCAATGCAAAGATGATATATGGACATGGTAATGGACATTTGATGGTATGTTTTGTTGCTTACTGTCTAAAAATTTGAGAAAACAGTGTATTCTTAAATTTTATTTTAAGTTTTCTTGAGATTTACTTAAAGTTTACTTAAATTGCGATTTAAATGTTACTTAAATTGAACTTAAAATTTGATAAATATTTTATCTAACAATAAAACAATGATAACTTTTATCCTTAAAACATCCACAAAATTTATTATAATTTATTAGCACTACAGCTATTTCGGTAGAGTGCCTTTCTCAACTGCCTTTCGCAAGGGCTGTAGTGATAATAAATTATAATAAATTTTGTGAAAGTGTTGAAAAGAAAAGTTTTCAGTGTTTTATTGTTAGATAAACTTATTTTGCATCAAGTAACGGTCGAATCCATCACTTGATTAATAATTTACTTAACTTTTTAGAAATAAAAATTATTTTCCTTCTATCCAAATATTAACGAATATACTTACATCTCTTTCCATATATATCACCATAAATTCGAAGAGAAAACAGATATAATATCCATCGTGGAAACCATGCCAGACAGCTAAGAATAATAGTGAAGCCAACTGACTTAACTGTCTGTTTCCCAAGAATTTTAGTCTTTTATAAATATAGTGTGCGATCCAGTTATTGGTGTTTACATTGAAAGACTTGATATAGTGGTTAAATTCCGTTGTATTTTCAAAAATATATAGTTTTATATTTTCTACTCCATCCCATTTGACATGACCTTTCTCGTCTTTTCCGTTGTGTGCAATGCCTAAAAAAATATCAAATTGATGTCTTATATAAATAATAGATATATATGTAGAGATAAACCATATTATCATTAATTTAGCTCAATGTAATATCAGAAATAATAAACTTACCAAACAGAATACATGCTCCTTCTGTCAGTAGCCAGCAAGATATGTACTTGTAGAGGGTATATCTACCCCAGAGACCCAGTAAAAACATTCTTTTGAAGAAACAAGTTTGTGCAAATTCGTCAGAAAGTAAATAATCATCCGACACGAAAGATCCAATTGTTTGGAATATTATTAGATATGCAACTCCAGTAACACCTCGCTTTATCGCAGCTAAGACGCTGTCTGGAGGACCGTCCTGCAAAAACAATATACAGATCACGACATTGTTTTATTGACCATACAACACAATGACAATCGCTGTTACATATTATACGTTTCCACCTCTATATTCATTTCACAGTAGGTACGAATTGTCGTAATTGTCACATTCACATTCACATTAAAAATTTCAAACGAAGTTCTGAAAGAATAAACAAATAGTTAATAAAATGCCTAGTACGTTGTATACCGTCCAAGAAAAAGTGCAACTTGTAACATGGTACTTTCAGGTTCATTCAATACGCGAAGTAATTGATTTATTTATTGTTGCCTTCGAAAATAGACTCCCACTAAGTGTTACAACAGTTAAAAATACCATTAAACATTTTCAAACTTCGGGATGTGTAAACAGTTGTAAAAAGTGTCATGAAGGTAATGAACCACGTGTTAGACCTATCGATGAGGAGCATCAAAGCAGGGATATTGATATTTGAGCTCTTGTGGAAGCTAGTGAACCCTGCAATAGTGTACAAATTGCTAGGGAAGTTAACGTGAATGCTCGAACTGTCCAGCGAGTTCTCAAAAGGAATGGGTATCACTGTTTTAAGATACAACCAACACAAGAACTGTTTCCGGAAGATAACTTTAGGCGGATGGAGTTTTGTGAATTTATGTTAGATAAACAGAATGAAAATGTACACTTTTTAAAAAAAAAATTTTTCTGACGAATCTTCATTTTCATTAGATAAAAAACACAATCCATCCCTTGCAAGGTATTATTCTCGGAAAAATAAGCACCTCAGTGTTGCAGTGCGAACGCAGCATCCGCAAAAGTTAAATGTTTGGACTGGGATGTTAGGCGACCATATTGTCGGTCGCCAAACGATTTCTTTTATTTTTGAGGTTTTCTCAAAGAAAACATTTAGAGGCATCAGTCTGAAATGGCCACAAACCTAGTCGAATTAAGGGCAAAAATACATCATTTATCTGCAAGCATTACACCAGCTCTACTCCAAAATACGAGGAGAAATCTGTATGACAGATTTGGTTACTGTTTAGCACAAGAAGGTGGAATATTTGAGCCCTTAATTCCCAACATTTCCCCAAATTGAGGGATTGCCGGGGCAAAAAAGAATTTATGGAAATGGAATTCCAAAAATAATGAGCCGCAATAGATTTGAGATGGTACTTTCGTTTTGTCGTCTATCAAAAAATAAGCAACCAATCAATCCCGAAGAGAAGCTGCACAAAATATCTAAATTTTTAAACGTACTAGAAAAGAAATTCAAAGAATCGTATAATCCCGAAGAAATTTGTATTGACGAAAGCAACGTACCATTTCGAGGACAAATTTAATTCCGACAGTACATTCCCAATTAAAAAGAATCGTATAATCCCGAAGAAATTTGTATTGACGAAAGCAACGTACCATTTCGAGGACAAATTTAATTCCGACAGTACATTCCCAATTAAAGACATAAGTATGGGATAAAGGTTTTCAAATTCTATTATATTTCTATACATGGTCATTTAAAGCCTACACAGGCAAAGAAAGGGTAGACGATATATCAATTACCAAAAAAATTAATACATACTGCGATACGTGTAACCTGTCGCGTAATAAATAAAATACTAAACTATCAAACATTGTTATTATAAGACACTCACCCTGGTATTATAATGCCCATCTATAAATTCTAAGTATCTCTTCATAGAAAACTGCGGTCCAATTAAAAATGCTGACGGAAAGAACGAATGACCAAATATTTCTAATATACTGGGTTTCTGGACTAGGGCAAGTTTCTTACTATCGGACGATAATGTTTCCACTGGCTGGTGACCGTCATATAAATCAAATGCAACCCCTAAAAAATATAGTAATATTATACATAAAAGATTTGAATAAATTGAATTCAATTTTAAAAAAGTAATACCATCTGAATGCGAAATAGCACTAAGGGGCAGAAAAGCTACATAGTAATGGTAGAAATATATTCCTTCTGTGTATGATATTAAGTGTGAGCGAAAATTATATGCACTCTGTATGTACAGAACGTATTAGAAAACGTATTTGTAATTAAAACAGCATATGATAGTGTAAAAAATACCCTCTATAAAGCGATACTCACTCACACTCACTCACTCTCTCGAGTCACTCTCTCAAGCTACTTCTTAGGATAATTCTTAATAAAATCACACAGAAATGTGAAGACACAATGGGAAATAAACAATTCGGTTTCAAAGAACGATTGGAAACAAGGAAAGCTTTGTCTCAAAGCTAACACTACTTCAACGATCATGGGAAGTACAGAAACCAATTTATTTCTGTTTTATAGATTTTGAGAAGGCGTTTGATAGGGTTCAACATGATAGGCTGTTTCAAGATATAGAAATGATTGGAATAGATGATGAAGATCTAAGACTTTTACAACATCTACGTAGGACCTCAATGTTAGTTACACGATCCACCCATGAAATTCTTAAGATACGTCTGTAACACCACATCTCCAATGGCTCGAGTTTTCTTTAGGAAGCTTGTGTCCAGGCCTCTACTACGTATAATAAGGTAGAAAATACATAGCATCTAATGAGAGAGATTTTTGTAGCAAGTGGTAAATCATGACTTCTGAAAAGAGACTTCATCATTATGAACGCTGATCTCGCTTTTCCTATGCGTTGTTTTATTTCACTGGAGTGATCCCATTGGCTGTTAATGTTGGTACCAAGGTATGTGTAGCTGTCCACTCTGTCAATTGGATGTTGGTTAACGAAAAGCTGTGTATTTAATATTTCGCGCTTATTGACTACCATATACTTTGTTTTCTTCGTATTAGGATCAAGTCCGTGTTCTCTACTTATATCTGATATACGCGACATTATTCTTTGCAAACCGTCCAGACTATCTGCAAAAACTACTGCGTCGTCGGCATATCTAATGTTGTTTAGACGCATTCCGTTGACTAATACGCCTTCTTGTAGTTCTCCCAGCGCTTGCTCGAAGATATATTCAGAGTATATATTAAATAACACCGGGGATAGAATGCATCCTTGCCTTACTCCTCTATCTATGGAGACTGCCTCTGTCAATTGATCATCAACTTTAATATTGGCTGTTTCGCTGTAATATAAATTATAGATGATTCTCAAGTCCCTATCATCTAACCCCAGTTCTTTCAAGATGTTTATAAGTTTATCATGTTTTACTGTTTTACTCTACTCTAACCTCGGCGCTATACAACTAATTGTCAATAATGAACAGATAACAAAAGTTAGCCATTTTAAATACCTAGGATGTTGGATAAACAAGACACTAAATCCGGATGAAGAAATTAAAACTGGTATAGAAATTGCAAAAGGAGCATTTATGAAACTTAGATCTATTCTGAGGAATTCTCAGCTGAACTTACAGCTGAGAATTAAGTTCCTAAAAAATGTTATGTGTATCCTGTATTACTGTATGGATGTGAAACCTAGATTATGATGGTTAACATGATTAGAAGCCTTCGAGATGTGGATACATCGTAGAATGCTCAGAATATCATGGGTTCAGCACATTTCAAACAGAGAATTCTTGAACAGAGTAGGTCAAGGTGAAGGTGAACTAATAAAGATGATAAAAAAGAGAAAACTCAAATATCTGGGGCATATAATGAGAGGAAGCAGATACAGGATAATGCAGTTGATACTCAACGGCAAGATCGACGGAAAAATAAGAATTGGTAGGAAGAAATACTCAAGGCTCCGAGACCTTAATCAATGGACTGGCTTATCAGCAGATGAATTATCACATGCCGCGCAAAATCGAGATCGATATCGGCAAATCGTCATGGAAGTTAACCACGCCTAAAACTTGGGTACGGTAATCAAAGAAGATAAAGTGATATAAAATGATGCTATTACCAGGTGCAAAATCAATTCTTTTTTTTTCAGGGAAACAATATATCTTGTCTGCCGTTCTATCAGTGTATCGAAAAAGTTAGAAGAAAGTTTAAATAGGAACCGGTTAGCTGGTGCAATATAAAAATAAAATTTTAAATTTATCACAATGCTCTCACTTTCAGCCATCTGTTCGCCATAACTTACATTAACTTGATATGATGCCCAGTAAAGGGCATTAAAACATACACAATTCTACATAATTGGTAAGCAGTAAACTGATTTTCTTGTTTATAAAATTTACTATTTTTATTAAAAATAAGCCACAATTTTACTTTAAAATTAGTTTATTTTGACTTTTCAATTTCCACTTCGGAAATCGTTCTCAAAATGCAAAATATTAATCATCATCATCAACCTGTATGCGTCCACTGCTGGACATAGGTCTACCTCAAATCTTTCCATTTGTCTCTGTCTTGTGCGGCTTGCATAAAGTTATTGCTAACACACTTCAGGTCGTCAGTCCATCTAGTTGGTGGGCGTCCTCTGCTCCGTATTGCTTCTTGCCTTGGTCTCCACTTTAAAATACGTTTTGTCCATCGGTTGTCCTACCCAATTCCATTTTAACGTCGCAATTTTTTCAATAGCGTCTGTAGTTGTTGTTCTACGACGTAGAACGCCTAGAATTGCCCATTATTGCAATCCTCTAAGCCCATTGTTATCAGATATTTTTATGGATCATCTAGAGACAAAGATTTCAAAACATCCCGTATTTAAACAGTTTTTATATTGGTGGAGATACGTAGCCGACATACTAGTATGTTTCACAGGAACTAACAGGCAACTCGACCAATTTTTATCGTATATCAATTCACTTCATAGTCATATTGAATTTACAATAGAAACAGGACAAAATTAATCCATATTTTTTTTAGATTTAAAAATTATCAGACTTAAAAACAAATATGACTTCTCCATATTTAACAAACCTACCCATACTGACACGACTATACACAATTCATCATCCCATCCAACACAACATAAACTGGCAGCATATCATAGAATGTTACATAGATTAACAGAAATTCCGATGTCAAAATACAACTTTGAGACAGAATTAAATATAATTAAGCCAAAAGCAGTAAACAACGGATACAATGAACAAACAATTAATAAAATGTTAAATCAAAAACTACACAAAAAAGCCCTGAAATTAGTATTTTCACCACCAGAGAAAAAACCCAGTACCTTCTGATCGATTACATATACAGGTAAAATATCAACAAAAATAGCCAAACACATAAAAAGAAAGGAATAACACCAGCTTCCGAACAAATAACAACCTAGGCAAATAAATTAAAAACAACAATAGCCAAAATAAAAAACACACATGGTGGTGTGTACAAACTTACATTGTCAAACTGGTAGAAACTTTAATAAACGAATAGCAGAACATAAAAGGGATTTCAATAATAGAAAAACAGATTCTACATACGCACTTCACCTTCTAGAACTAGATCATAATCATTCTTTTAATGGTAAATTTAGAATTCTTCACACCAAAATAAAGGCCTTAAGCCATCTTTGTTAGAATCAATGGAAATCAACAATTTAAAAAACGCAGATATAATTAATTCTGAATAACCAACTTGAGACAAACAGTTCTCCCCTCCTCAACCTATTTCATTAGAGACTATAAAGTGTAAACGCAAGCCAAAAATAGATCACTTGAGAAAGGCAATAAGCCAAAACAGCTGTAGTGATAAGAGTTAAAATAAATTTTGTGGAAGTTTGAAAACAAAGTTTTCAGTGTTTTATTGTTACATAAAATGAATTTCCATCAAGTAACGGTCGAATCCATCAATTAGACTATATTAGTTTTATGTCTGCAAACTGTACCAACTGGTACGGTGGTACAAAACCTATACCACCCCATAACTAAAAAAATAAAAACTTCTGATTGTGTATCAATAGTAGATAATTAACACCTTTGTGTATTTTTTTTATCAATTTGAAAATAAAAATAGTGTTGCTTCCCTAGGGCATTTTTTGCATGGAAATTTGAGAAAAATCTCCCATGAGCCGTAGAAGTAATGTACGTTCGCGAAAAAATAGAGTGATAACATAATTTATTAAGAAAAGCAAGAAAAAAACCGACAATAACAAAATCTAAGGATGCAAGAAGAAAAAGAGAACATACCAGAGTTTATCTTATAAATTTTCTCACTTATGCATCAAAAACAATGTTTTTAACATATTCCTCATTTAGCTGATGTATGGCTTGCGGTTCCAATACCATTGTTTATATTTTAAAATGTGTCATAGGAATAGTACACATTCTACCTCGTCTATTAGTGACTAACAGCAAAAATATTATCGCGCGCTATTCACGTGTTTATGTGACTTGAAATAGTACTATAACAGTCATTGGATTACAACAAAGTATGCTATTTAGATAATTAAGCAGTAAAGCGTGCATACGCACATGTTTTCAGTAACGTGACTTCAGTTATTGTTTTCGTATGTTAAAAGATATTTAGTTTTTTACAAAAATTAGCAGACACTGACACTAACGACATGGTAATAATAGTGGATAATTGAAAATCAGCCCATGGAATAGGCCCTTTCCCCGCTAGAACTGGAAATGAAAATAAATATATCTATAACCCAGATGACGACAAATCTTGTAGGCAGCAAAGATATATGCGTAGAAACAACATCCATAGACCAGGAAACGGCCTTGAGGTTCTTCGTCGTATAAGACTGACTTGGGCCGCCTTCGGCAAGTTGAGCCACATTTTTAAATCGTCCAACATACAAATATTAAAAGAAAAACCTTTAATTAGTGTGTTTTGCCAGTGTTGACTTAGGAAGCGGAAACGAGCTACGATGAAGATCAGGAGTGGCTGATGCTGTAGAGAGAATAGCAACACTGAAGCGGAACTGGGCAAATAACGTGGCTCGAATGACAGATAACAGATGGACAAAGCAGATACTAGAATGGAGACCAAGAGATGATGCCTACTGAAGCAGAGGTCGTCCACCATTACGTTGGACTGACGGTCTAAAACAAGTTAGGAGTGAATGGATTTGTTCTATGTGTAAATGTCCGTTATGTTTATCTAAAAGCAAATCATGCTTTCGAGAGTTTATCTTATAATATACATATATACAAATCGTCTAACATATAAATATTAAAAGAAAAACCTTTAATTAGTGTGTTTTACCAGTGTTGACTTACGAAGCGGAAACGAGCTACGACGAAGATCAGGAGTGGCTGATGTAGAGAGAATAGCAACACTGAAGCGGAACTGGGCAAATAACCTGGCTCGAATGACAGAAGGCAGATGGACAAAGCATATTCTAGAATGGAGACCAAGAGACGATGCCTACCGAAGTAGAGGTCGTCCACCATTACGTTGGACTGACGGTCTAAAACAAGTTAGGAGTGAATGGATTTGTTCTATGTGTAAATGTCCGTTATGTTTATCTAAAAGCAAATCATGCTTTCGAGAGTTTATCTTATAAATTTTCTCACTAATGCGTCAAAAACACTTTTTTTTAAATATTCCTCATCTAGCTGATGTATGGCTTGCGGTTCCAATACCATTGTTTATATTTTGAAATATGTCACAGGAATAGTACACATTCTACCTCGTCTATTTGTGACTAACAGCAAAAATATTATTGCGCCACATTCACGTGTTTATGTGACTTGAAATAGTACTATAACAGTCATTAGATTACAAAAAAGTATGCTATTTAGATAATTAAGCAGTAAAGCGTGCCTACGCACAAGTTTTCAGTAACGTAATTTCAGTTATTGTTTTCGTTTGTTGAAAGGTATTTAGTTTTTTACAAAACTGACACTAATGACACGGTAATAATAGTGGATAATTTAAAAAATCTAGAAACAATAGTGAATGTAATATTAGGTAATATGGAAATTGTAGACTCTCCCTTTCGAAATGTGGCTTTATCGTGGAATCCTGAAGATATCCTATACCGACCGCGTTACTAATCAGGACGTTTTATTAAGAATACCATAATAAAAACAGCCAAAATCGAATACCTCGGTTACATCATGAGGAACCGCAAACGATATGGGTTGCTGCAATTAATTCTTCAAGGAAAAATAGAAGGAAAACGTCCACCATAGGATTTCCTAGCTGAAAAATCTACGTAAGTGGTTCAACACAATAACCAAAAATCTTTTCAGATCAGCAATTTGCAAAATACAGATTGCCATGATGGTCGCCAACATCCGAAACAAATAGGCACTACAAGAAGAAGGAGACTCTCCCTCAACATTATTAGAAGTTCAATAAAATGAGTAAACACAATAACACTAACAAAACTAGAGCGGTAGGAGACCAGCAAATCGAAAGAGTAAAGAAGTACATGTACCTGAAAACTGTATTATCAGAAAAAAACTTATTATTGTGTCCAAGAGAGTTCTTTCCTCCCGGCTCAGCGTTCTCCTTGAATTTTGCCTGTTATTACGAGTTGGGGGAGTAAATATTTCTGATTCGTTAGTAGATATCCAAGGTATGAAGTTTTGTGGACTTTGATGGCGTGGTGTAGCTCTCTTTCTTTGCTTCAACGATCGAGGACCCCTCTATTTGTTATATAGTCAGTTCAGTGAATTTTGAATATTCTCTTGTAAGTCCACAACTCAAATGCCCCTTATCTTGTTGATGGTTGGAATTGTGAGCGTTCATGATTCTGCTCCATATTGCATAGTTGGACAGACATAGCATTGAAGTAGTCGTATCCTAAGTCCTAAGTTGATTGTGTGTCGCATAGAAGTCCTTTCATGTGTATGAATGTGCCTCTTGCTTTTCAATGTTTCATTTAATCTTGAGATTCGGATCCAGTTGGTTGTTTATCCAGAATCACAGGTACTTTATTTTGTTGACTTTTTACCACTCGATGTGATACGCGTTGGAATATTATGAGATCGAGAAAAGGTCGCTACTTTGGTTTTATCACTGTTTATTTTGATATTTAATTATGTTAGAGTAAGATTGAGTCCGTCGACAAGCCTTTGAAGCACTATGCCTAAGTCTGTCATCAAAATTGTAACATCTGCATATATGATGGTTGATATGTTAATTCCAATAACGTTTAAACCTTTGCTGAACATTGCCAGCTTCAATTGGGTCAGTTAGTTCTTCTACTTTTACTTTGATTATGTTGTTCTAGTAGATATTTTCGATCGTATGATTATTCCTAGAGGTATTTCTCTTGCGAACAATAAGTGGATAACGTCCTTTAATTTGACTCTGACAACTGCCTTCTTAAGGTCCACAAAACATAGATATGTCGGTTTGTTGCATTCTAATGATTTCTCTTGCACTTGCCTCATTATAAATATAGCGTCGGTGCATGATCTTTTTTTAGGTAATGGAATGAAGATAAATTCCAATCATTCTTATGGGATCTCTCCCGTTTGATGAAGGCCATTGGAGACAATATAGATATCTCTGTTTCATTAAACAACATACTACTTGAGCATGGAGACAGTCGTCAACGTAACCAAATTTTCTTGTTCTGGTTCCCATCATGTCCGCAATGTACAGGCTAAAGAGTAGAGGAGCTAGAACAGATCGCTGAGGTAGGTCATTCTTCAGTTTTCTTGGTGTGCTGATGTCGGTTCCCATTACGACTTGGATCATTCGGTCGTTCGACCTATTAGGTCTTTGAATGTGACTGAAGCTTTAAGTTTGCTCTGAAATAAAGCTGGGAAGTGAAAGCATTTGATCTCTTTGGCCGGAAGCCTGCCTGTTTAAGTGAGATTGTTTTAAGTAGTTCTGTGCTGATTCTGTGTAGATGAGTAGTTCTAGTAACTTAAATGTCGCTGATAGTAGGGACATTGGCCTTTAATTTTTAAGGGTTGTCATCATTTGGTTTTCCTAGTTTTAGTATGGCAATTATTTTCGAGCTTTAAGTTGTTGTAGTATCTTCGTGATATCTGTGAAAAAGTAGGCCATCTAATTTCTTGAATATTTTCTGCTATTTATTATCAATTCGGACTAGATATTGTCAAAACCTGAAGCTTCACTTGTTTCTGAGCTATTATGACTTATTCGCATGTGAAGGGGCTGGACTATTTGGTTTCTCTGGCTTTCGATTTTAGAACTTTAAGCTTTTAATTCACTTTCACAATTCATTGCCAGCTTCAATTGGGTCAGTTAGTTCTTCTACTTTTACTTTTATTGTGTTGTTCTAGTAGATATTTTCGATCGTATGATTATTCCTAGAGGTATCTCTCTTGCGAACAATAAGTGAATAACGTCCTTTAATTTGACTCTGTCAATTGCCTTCTTAAGGTCCACAAAGCATAGATATGCCGGTTTGTTGCATTCTAATGATTTCTCTTGCACTTGCCTCATTATAAATATAGCGTCGGTGCATAATCTTCCTAAAACCGTGTTCTTCTTCTAGTGGTATAATTTTACTCAACTCATTTGTTATCACTTTGATTGTTAATTTTAGTGTTGTGTTTAATAAATTAATTCATCTGTAATTCTAGGGGTCCGATTTGTCTCCCTTTTTAAAGAGAGGTATCAGGATGTTTGATGTCCATTCTTGTGGTATTCCGTTTCAATTATTGTTTAGATTAGTTCTAATAGTTATTTGGTGATATATGGTCCCCCGTACTTTAGACGTTTATTCGATATTCTGTCATCTCTTGGCGTATTTCCATTTTTTAATTTCCCTAATACCTCCTCTACTTCTCCCTCCTCAATGTTTATTTCTTCGTTTGTCGTCACTTCTGATGTTGGTGGTTCATTACCACCTTTAGGAAATAGGGATCTCAAATAGCCTGCCCATGTTTTTTTTTAATGTGTTTCGTTTTTACTAGTCCATTCATCTCTTTTGTGTCCTCTGATCATTCTCCATATTTCTTTTTGTGTTCCGTAGAAGTCGTGTTCCATCTGGTTTGGGAAGCTCTGCCAATGTTCCCTTTTTATTTGTCTCACTAAAAAGTATTTGTTTCATTTCTGACTCATTTATAGTGGTTGTGTACCTGTTGAGTATGTTGATTTCTGTATTGTAAAAAGACTTTCTTCTTTTCTTCATATTTTGTCTTCACTTCCTACTTGTATTTTTAGTCCTTCGACTCTATGGTCGCTACCTACATCTATTGAGTTGGATATAACAGAATCTATCATAACCACGTGTTTTATTGAATATATATTTGTATTGGTCTTCGTTCTCAAAAACGTGCTGTTTATTCTAAGTTCGTTATTCGTGTAGAAGTTTATCATCAATTCTCCATCTCCGTTTTTAACCATCTCGTTTGATTGATAGATACTATGGTGTTTGGGTCAATTGTTCTTTTGTTCCTTGTTATGGGAGTTCCACTTATTAATTTTCTCAGTAGTGTACATGCTTCTCTGCTTGATATTTGAAAGTTCAGACTTTCTAGCACTTCGTTCATTTTTATTGTCTCGCTACGTCAGGGTATAAAGCAGTTTGTCTGCTATTTCTTGATTACCATTTTCCAAGAAAGATTTGGATAGTTATTCGCTCTTATCGGACTAGCCAGGAATGTATTCTCTTCGATAGCGTCTCGGTGTATAGATAAGAACAACAGAACAACGACAGAAAAGTATTGAGATGCGGTGTTAGTGCCGGACATTAAAGATGGGTCGATAAAGTCACAAATATGTCACCGATACGCCTTATAGAGAGGAACCAGAAGTTCTATCCACTCACTCGAAGAAAGCTCGAATATTTCGGTAACTTTACGAGAGAATAAAAATACATAGTACATCATAATTCAATCAATTAATCCGGGTCGTAGACCAACAACATAGAAAACATTTAATGATTTTTGTATAGGATGCCTTTGCTTTCGAATGGGACAAATTGCTAAAATGAAACAAAAAAAATAATGTATTAAGAGATCAAAAAGTAGCTCTGCGTATAGTGTGTCACATACTTTAATGGTATTTATCTAGTTGAAATGTCGTTTACATACCCTAAAATTTGATTGTATAGGTTTAATCTCGAACCTCGTCGTTATATTAAAAATCGTAGTCAGAATATGCAAATAAATACCTAAATATTTATGCTGTCTGTAGTTTCTGTTTTCCACTTGCTTGCAATGCATATCGTTATTATTAGTAATTTTAATGAGTTTATTTCAGGTATTTCTGCAGCAAATAACAGTTGATTTTAAAATGATCATATAAACAAATATGTCTAGAACGTTTAAAAGCATCATGTGTCAGTTTTAACTTGACTTTTACCGATTTTTGAAATAACTGATAACATTTAATTTTATATAAAAATATTTCATCGAACTACAAACAATATAAGGCAGATAATGCTTCAATTTAAAAAGTTTACTGAATAGAGAAAGAACCTAGTTCACACTCTACTAACCATATTCATATAATATATAAAATATACATATAAAATAATTCAAATCTTAAATCATAAAAAAAGTATTGTCGCTCTTATTAAGAATTATATTGATAATTTATAAAACATTACCTATTAGCCTCAAAGTTATAATACATTGCGGCATCGTCCAAGTTATATCATAACTTTCTGTACTGGTGTAAAAGTAACCTAAAAATGTTTTAAAGTTAAAAGCAAAAAAATATATAGATAGTAACAGCGATACAATTAAATTCTAACTAAGTGGCGGAAATTAAAAATAAGTGTATGTTACAGTTATTCCATGGTCTGCGCTACAAAGCATTTGTTGAAATTATTCGCCACTTGATTAGAATTTGTACCTACATGATTGCAAGATGTTTTGGTCAATTGCCACAATTATTTAAAGATCTGGATAGTTATTATATAAATGCAATAATTTTGACTTTAAGAAATGTTATATATGATGATACATAAATCAGCCCGTTCGGCTTAAGTTGCACCAATTCGCACCTGAAAGAGTAAACCGAAAAGTATAGAAATACCACAGCAACCTAAGAGAATTGCAAATATATGAATATTTTTTTTGTATTATCGAAGTGTCATAGAATCAGAAACAATGAACTTATGCCGCCATAAATTCTATAATTTCTATAAATATATCCTAACCCATACCCTGACATTTAGTTATTTCAATCTGGCTAAAACGACATCAGCGGAGTGATATGAAATATTTTTAATGGATTTTATTTTTAGAATATGCCTGATAAACCATTCAATTCTCAAGTATAATTGTCAAATATGTTGAAGTATTTAGAATTAGAAAAAAATAATTGAAGGCCTTTGACGCCATTGTCATCTGTTCAACAAGTAATATATTGAAATATATGTATGTAATAACTGCTGCATTAAAAATATCACAACGGACAGTATGTATAGTTCTAAAAAGGAAAGAAAATAATCATATTCTTTCGAAGCCAGGCAAAAGTAGGCTTCGTCTAAAAATAAGACAACGGATGTATCTGAGGGATTAAGAATGGCAGTACAGGATAAAAAAATGAATTCCCAATTTAGAAGAGTCATCATTAATTGTTATGAATAATGCTCCATATCACAGTGTTCTTTTAGAAAAGAAACCTTTCACTGTTTCAACTAGAATGCATAATTATTATCTGGTTGACAACATACAACATCAACTATGGTGCAAAACTCACAAAACTTGAATTATTACAAATTTTAAAAATGAACAGAAAAGAGAATGTGTATATAATTGTCGAGTTACTAACGGAACCCGGCCATGAAGTGATGAGATTTCCTCCTTATCATTGCGATTTCAACGCTATTGAATTAATTTCGACAATCTTCAAGACATATTATAATAAGTATATTGGTAGAGATAAACATTCTGATAGTGAAAGTGTTATAAACATATGCAAAGAGGCTCTAAACCAATGAAACACAAAAATTTGGGAAAAATGTGTGTTGACATTAACGTTCAACCAATGATAATAGACAATGGTAATATGAGTAGCTCAGATTCTAACAGTGAAGAAATTATAAATTTATAACTGTATAAGATACTTGAATAAATATTGAAAATAAATTGTTTTTTACCCAGTTGAAAAGTTGTTCAACTTTTCAATTTATTATACATAGGTTTCTTTATTTGAATTTTGTTATTGTGTTCATTTTTGTAGTACATTTTTTCAATTTAGTTTGATAACATATGTAACCTGCATCTAGTTTTTTTATGTTTATTGCAGTTTTAGTCCATAAATCCATAAATATTTGAATCCATAAATCTTCTAACGGTAGTAAAAAGAAAGTCATGAATTAATTCTGAAAACCATGGTTAACACTGAATAAACAGATCAAGATGATGGAGGCCTGAGGTAGATTTCTATTCAGTTTTTTAAATAATAACTCATCTATTTGCTTATATGCAATGAAAACAGTTTTATTTCTGATTACTACGGTTTAAATATTTATTTACTGTAGATGTTATTAGACAATCTGTAGGTGTATATCCCGATTTCAAAATCCAAAACGAAATAAAAAAAAGTATAAAAATATTGTAACATTGTTGAGGGGGTAATATGTAACTCAGAAGGCAGTGTTGACATGTCACCTCTAGGTCACATATACTTGTTTAGTATATTTATAAACGTTATAAATTGTTTTTAGCCATTTTTATTGACGTTCTACCTATTGTATACCACATTTATGCGGCCTCAACTGGTGTAGGCTTAAGGCCGTATGACACTATGCATTTGCTTGTATCATTTCTTATATCGTTTCCGATATAACAAAAAAATGGATAATGTCTTACAAGCGTATAGGTTCTTATATCAGAAACGATACAAGAATTTGTGTCTGCTGCATTTTCTTGTACAAGAAATGCGCCAATTTGTGTGCAAAGCCGCAAAAACGTAAAACGTCTGTCATATATATTCGGCTGGAGGAGAACTTTGATATACAAATTATACAATTAGACCAAGCAGATATCAGAGAAAAGTGCCCACCAACAATAACCATTATTAGAACATCAGTAGCCAAATTGAGAAACAATATATCACAGAGATTGGATCAAACAGCATCGGAACTACTGAAAGTAGGAGATGTTTTACTAAAAACAATAAACACCCCTTCTAAAAATTCGTGATGAGTTTAAAGATTATTTTATAACACCAAATAAGAGAGTAGAATTTCAAGAGCATGCCATTCAAACACATAATTAAAAAAAAACAAATAAATTAATACAACCAAATTATTTATTATTTCTGTCTTCCATTACAGCCTGTTGAATATCTTCAAAAATTGTGGTTTCCAATTTAGTTTTAATATTGGCATTGACATATTGACATTTTATTGCTTTCATTTTTGCACCACAGTATTTTAAAAAATAATCAGTAGCATATGGCTTGGGGTCCTCAGGTACCGCAGTTCTATTTTTATAGGTGTCAAAATTTCGACCAATCATGTGCCAAATCACATATAATTTCCGGTAAAAGAACTTGCATAGTGTCATACAAGGCAAAAATGTACGTATTGTTCTGAAGCTATTTTATTGTGGCATTTTAAATTAATTACTATTTAACTGGGAATAAACCACAATTAAAGATAAAAATACGTTTATTCACGTTTCAATTTCCACTTCGGAAATCGTTTTCAAAATACAAACAGTGTTATTACAGTGTTTGTATTTTGAGAACGATTTCCGAAGTGGAAATTGAAACGTCAATAAACATATTTTTATCTTTAATTGTGGGCTATTCCCAGTTAAATAGTAATTAAAAATGTACGTGCAAGAAACGATACAAGAAAACATAAATAACTTTCTATATCAGAAACGATATAAGAAATGATACAAGAAAATGCATAGTGTCATACGGCCTTTAATCCTTAGACGAAATAATTTCTATTTACTGTATGAAATAATAAAATGTGTACTATAAAATGAATTGCTGGGGACAAAATTGCTTTAACAGGCAATACTAATCTATGCACCACTGCGTCAGCACTTGTTTGCTGATGTGTGATGCTAGTATATCTTGATGCATTGTCATACATGGTCCATTTTGGCTTGAGACCTTTAACTGATTATAATTGTTTTGATTGCACCAACATCTTACAATAATCTATTATTAGTCTTTAACTTACCAATAAGAAGATATCCTATGTTAAAAAGAAATACAATTGCAACGCTAAGGCTCGTTCCTTTAAGAATCGATAGTGTGCAATATGTAAAAAAGGCTGCCAAAACACTATGAAAAATAGCACCTCCATAATTCCAGTAGCCTAATAGGAATCCTGACGTTATGAAAAATAGATGGTGTAGACTTCGTTCTTTATTGTACAAATATTTTCTGTGAATTAAAGCTAGAGGATAACCTAAAAAAAATGTTTAAAAACATTGTTTATTAGAAAACTAAAAAATAGAACTATAAAATTTTAAAACTAAATCATCTAAACGCTTTCTCTGCTGTGAATGTCTATAGTTGTAAAAATATTTTATACAGCCTACTGTTCATGACGAGCATTTTAAAATGAATTTTTAACTGATAGTACTATCACTGGTGTAATAAGCTATTTAAGGAAATATTTTCAAAGGCTATTGGTCAAATTTTGATCAAACCATATATTATATCACTGAATATATTTGTCAGTAGCTGTGTAAAAGTTTGTGACAGGCGACAAATTCATCAATCCTCTGAATAATTGTGATTCCTACTTATTTCCGGTTATCTTTAATAAATAACTGGTCTAGTTTATTCTGCTTTGAAAGATAAAGACAAGTTCATTTTTGCTAAGCATATACAATGCAGATTTTATTTTGCATCTTTTGATAGTGAAAACAGCGAGAACAATAGTTTGAGACATCAGTGAAGACCGCAACCCAAAAATTGAGATGATTAATTGAATAATTTAAAGTGAAAATGAAATAGATGAAGCAGCTGTTTCTTTTTTTTATTATTAAATAGATGGGATCCCCCATTAGAAAAAATAACATTATATTTTTTAATAAAATTTATCTTATAACTTTTATTGCGAGAAATAGGCAAAGAATGTGAAATAATAAACACAATAAAAATAAGAAAGTTACAATATCTGGGACACGTAATGAGGGGACAGCGATATGAACTGCTAAGGCTGATAATACAGTTTAAGATAAAAGGAGGAAGGAGTATAGGAAGAAGGAGAGTGTCATGGTTGAAGAATTTAAGAGGCTGGTTTAAATACAGTTCTATAGAACTCTTTAGAGCAGCAGTAGATAAAGTAAAGATAGTGATGATGATATCCAACCTCTGATTGGGAGACAGCACTCAAAGAAGAATCTGACAACTACACTCTAAAATACAATATTTGGAAATAATGCTGGAGTTTACTATAAATCATGGTTTTAAATTAAAAGGATCTACATCACAGTGACTATTTAAAAATCTTATGGCTGTGTCAAATGGATAATTGCACACATAATTGGTAACATGAAAATTTATATGAAAAAGCTCAAAAGATATTAGTCTATGCTGTGGAATATCGAAGCTTATTTTACTTAAAAGTTCCAGACATTGAATTAAGTTATTTAATAATTTATAAATAAATACAGAATCAAACTGAATTTGTCTGTTATAAACTGTTGTTACCTACAATTACTTTTTTGTTTATATTTCCAACTGGAATTCCCATTTTGTAACCACAATACCTAAGAAACTTATTCTGAACTTTTTCAATGGAATTGATATACTGGCCATACATAGGAGACCAGACTACTGTGTCATATCCTAGTTGAGAGCGTACAAGAGAACAATACACAAGTTTCATTACATCAATTGGGAACTCACTACAGTTTGTTAATGTAAACCCAAGAAGTTTTTAATGTAATCTGTGAAATATGGTCATTGAAATTAATGCTTTTATTAAAAGTGATGCCCAGGTCTCTAACTTGATTTTTATATTTTAAGTTAACATTATTCATAAGATAGTTTGAGTCATATTGTTTATTCCCCCTAAAAAAAACTGATATAAAAGCATTTATCGATAATACTAATAGCCCAAGTATTATGGATGTTACTTGAAAAACTCCTCAACAAAACTTTGTTTCCAAAAAACAATTTCCTCTGCAAATACAGGGCACACCTGTATTAGATTTGGATTGATCAGACACAGAGTTTGAACATCGAACATTGGACATCTCTCTGAAAGTATATATCAAGAGTTTATTAATCCACATAGCTGATTGTACAAATCAAACAACTAGCTCTCATAAAGGAAAAAAAATAATAGAAACAGACATGTACGAAATAATGCTTGTACTGGGCTGTACATTGGTAATCAGCAACAATCATGGGAGAGACACTAAATGACAAAAGTTGTGGATTATCTACCAATAATTAATACATAAAAAAATTCCTCTTCTTACATATATTTATAGCTGGCAGAACAAAATGATAAAAAAAGGTAGACAAAAAACTACTTTTAACAAAAAATGTATTATTACAAAATGGAGTACAAGATAAAAGCATCAAAAAAATGTGAATAATGGGGAAGATCAGCTACTCCCAAAAGGATATTCAAGAAAAAGATGCCACAACTGTAACCACAATAATTTTGAGACCAGATCAAATCAATTTGCATAGTATGTAATTAACTTCTATGTATTCTTGCAATTTCATTCATAATAAATATAATTCAAATTTATCATATTCTTTGTCACCCGAATTTATCATATTCTTTAAATATACCGCTCTATTGCACATGAGGTTGGTAACTGCCTTGCTGTTCTGTCATATTTTGACCTCACAGCCACTGTCTTTTCTCGTTTTTTGCATAGGTGTTAAACCTGTTGCTTTCATTTATCTTCAGCACCTAATAAGCTAAAGACTGATAACTTCATTTTACTTTTAAATATTATATTTCAATCTTAATTTATTAATAATGTTACCTAGGGTCAGAATTAAATTTAACTAATAATATACTGTTGGAAGTGCATCTTAAGATCTTTCTAGTTCTTTACATATTAATTTTAATGTTTTTTACTTAATTTTTTTACATAAACTTTTTATATACATGTACATTTACCACATGTTCTTTTGTTGTGCTAAGTTTGTTAATTTGTAAACTGTATCTAGTTTCAATTAATATCCATTAGCTGTATTCCTTAGTGGTAAATATATTTCATAATAGCTGTAAAAAAGTACATACTTAAAGCAAGTTAAAGCAAATGTGTGAAAAAAATACATAAAAAAATAAATAAACACACTTCAAATAGTTGAAAACAGTAATATATCCCTAATAAGTAATAACCACTAGGGAAATGTACTACTAGGGAAAATATATTTTATTATTACTGTTGCCAATTAAGTATTTGAAGCGTGTTTATCTGGTTTTTTATTTTTTATTATTTTTTATTTTTTCATACATTAGCTTCCACTACCTTTAAGTTACTTACTTCTTTACTGGTATTATATATTTGTTCATGTATTTTATTATTAAATTTTATGAAAAAAAGTTAGTTTTCTTGAAAATTATAGTATCAGCTTCTCTAAGCTGGTGTATTTAGTTCTACTTGATTTTTTTAATTGAGGTCTCACTATTTTTTAGAATTGTATTAACATTCACTATACTTTCTCTCTTCTGACAAGCTCTATATCCTTTTGTTATATCCTTTTCATATTTTTATTAGAAGGTAATGTATTATAAGATTTTCATGTGAGTTTGTTTTGAACTACAAAGCACATACCTTCAATATTGATCTAAGAATATAAATAACAACTAAATAAGTTCATGAGTGTAAGATGATTTATAGTACCTATGTAAGATAAATCAGGGAATGCTGATTAGCCTTTTATCTTAGATAAAAATATTGATAATTCAACATCCAAGTTATATTTTTTAATTCGTAGATTACAACAACTGCTGAATGAGTAGTAGAAGTAAAGCACACAAAAATATAATATTTTCACTCTATGACTGCATGACAAATCAAATTTTATCAACAAGCAAATAACAAACTGATCAAAAACATATTGACACTTATATTTTAAATAATTACAAAGGCCATTTATGTAATTACTTGTATTCTTAGAAAGAAATGTACATTGGATATTCAAAAATAGAATATGATGTAAAGGTTAGAGATCCATGTAATGTAAGTTTCATTAAAGCTCATTTTCAAAGTCATCAATTAAAATGTTAAAATATGTGAACCGCATGACGGTTCAATATTAATTGTTTATTGGACGTTAATAGAAACTTTACTTTTCTAATTTAATAGTAGTAATTAGAGTAATTCAAACTCACCAGCTACAAGAGTTAATAATAATTTTAAAGCAGGTTCTGTAGTGCCTACTAGAGCACTTAACCCTGAAAGAATACCTCCAGATCTTTCCATTTTAAGACACTGTTAACAATAGGAGTACTTAATTCACTACCATTTAGAATACGACCTCATTTCAAAAATTTTACAGAAGTGTGTTACCATAGAATTGGCATTCGCTGGAATTGAATTCAGAAAACAGAAATTGACAGTGACAGTACAGTCTCGTATTCCTATATTTTGACACTTTGTGTAAATACTGCGCACTTTTCTAGTGTTGCAAGTTGCCTGCCTGCACACTCACAGTGAAAGAATTTTTTAAAACAATTTGCTTGAGCGCATGCATCGAGCAATAAGACAAAAGAGGGAATCTAATCGTTATAAAAAGGAGACCAAAAAAGTGGCCTCTGATGGCGGACACATCCGGAAATGCAAAGGCGCCAAATTTAAATTTTTCGACACTTATCAACAGTAGCTATATAATATTTTTCAAAATGTGTCTTAGACGAGAAAGTTTTAATTAATTATTAATGATAAGAGTCTAAAATGCGACACAATTGTTAAAAAACTTCAATATAAATAAGATTTCATGTGACATTTGGGACAAACAATAACATAACCCAACTAAATTTGATGTCAAACAAGGAGAGAGACTCTCTATCCTTGTCTAAAGTGGCCTCTCAAGATGGCACTTCCTGTCTATCAATATGTTTACCCCTTCTACCTTTACATTCCCTCTTTTGTCTTATTGCTCGATGAGCGCATGATACAATGAATAACAAGATAGGATCTACGAGAGCTTAATTTCCCGACTCAGCACCCCCCACTACTGTTTATATGTGCACGGATTTAACTAATGGCGGGAAGTTTGAAATATATGGTATCAATTAGGACTGGTGCGGTAGTTCGAACGCTAATCAAAACTTGAATTTGCAAATACATCAAAGCTGTTGTCAAAATTGCTTATTATTATTATTGATTTGTAAATAAAAACATGAAATTAACATCAGAAAGAGTTTAATTATGCTTTATTTTAAATTAAAAAGCAAAATCATACAATTGAATAAATCAGTCAACATAACCTCAAAATGTTTTCTATTTGATTTTAATTAAATATTTGAGTTTTAATTAGCGTTCGAACAATCGGTCTTTATTGTATTAAACCTTTTTTTTTTATTCCTATACATACTTTGGTAACACAATCTATATCTATATTTTTTACAGAATTAATTATAAATACTAATTTAATTTTTTAATAATAATTTTTATTTAGAAAACTGTAAATAATAACACCTGCTACATTTAATCATTTCATTATTATTTTAGTTTGTAAAAAAACTTAAAAAAATTTCCAATATAATAATGATTGGTATAATATACTTCGTTTACGCTTGTACAGAAATGAGGTAAATAGTCATATTTTTTAGAAGAAAATATTACAATGTATAGACTGTGTTTATAGTCTTGCGATTTTATTTTTAAGTGGTGTTGTCAGCAATAACGGTATTTGTAGAATAGTGGATGATCGAATTTGGTTCCTTTCTCAAATACAGGCCATTGAAGTTTCCAAAAATTTAGAGTTTTTTGTAATATCTCTTTAGCGCATTAGAATATTCAAATGAAATTTGCTGTACATGACATATAGATTGAATGGCCACTACATGTATAAGAACTGTGTAATAATCTAAATAAGTTACATAGATTTGGGATATGTCGTTTATAATTTAAAGAAAAATTTCAGTACGCCTCTGTAATATGCAATTTCCAAAACCATTTTTTGTAAGTAAATTCTATTTAAAACAACCTTTCGAATTTTCTTTATATCTCTTATAACAAAACTTGTAGTAGCTGTACAATCAATCCATAAATAATGCTTACCAAATTTCATAAGAATATTCTTGTGTTATTAGATGACATACCATTATTTTTTGATGAACTATTACCTATAAAAAAAATCACAAGACTGTAAACACCCTGTATAATATACAGGGAATACAATGTATATGTACCACAACATTTTACAGTTGTTTCCAATTTAGGGAAAGGTGAAATAAATACAAGATGCATGTAGTATATAACAATTAAGTATTTTAATTTTTATTTAAATAGTACAGTCAGTGTACTATTTATTTATTTAATACACGGGATAACCCCATTAACAGTTTAAATTACAATATACAATATCACAGTTAGGATTCAAAACTTGATATTGCTATATAAAATCAATATTAAAAAGTTTAAAAAAATGAGACTAAAAATCTTACATACTAAAAAACAAACAAAGTATAACAAGAACAAAATTTAACTGAGTTATATTGAAAATATCAAAATCGCGATCATTTAATAGCCCCTTGTATCTATTCCATGGGTTGTGAATACCATAGGTTGTTCTGTGGAAAGGAATATTGAAAACATTGTGGTACCGTAGAGCTTGATGGGGAACATTAAAGTTAATCTGGCTTAACAGGTTTGGACAATCAATAAATCCATGTATGATCTTATATATAAATATAGCTCCTGACATGTCACGACGGTTCTTGAGTGAGGGTAAAGATAATTGTTGTTCAGTACAGAAATAATCATGATTTTTATGCTTGTATTGCTTATTTAATACTTGCTTTCCATCACGAGCTACAAAGAAAAAAAATTAAATTATAAATAATTATATAGTATCCATTGATTGTTTCAAAACAATGAATTCTTAAACAAAAAAAAATTAAATTAGGAAATGTCCATTACTATATATTTTTAATTATATTTTATTAAGTACATAGAAATATTCTACAATATTTTAACAAAATATATCCTACTAAATTAAATATTAAAATAAAACTTACCATCCATATTTGTAAAATTAATTGTTTGACTTTCAAACTTTAAAATATGAACATTTTCCAAATGATTAATTAAAAATTTTCCTTGCTGAAAGGAATTATCACAATCAAGCTCCAAACATTTAAAACCCCATACATTTTTAGCATAAAATATGCGTTCAATCTGTTTAAAATGAATTTGTGTGACGTGTCTATTTAAAGTAAATTGTCTTGAAAACATTTTATCACAATATTTACACGTTACAGGCATTTATATAAAAAAATAATAATAAGACACCAAATATAAACTTAAGAAATCAAATAAAGTTAGGTTAAGTCCAAACAAATTCATAAATGTCAAACTGTCAAATTCAAACTGTTCCATTCCCAAAACTTAGGTGGTGGGGGGTGCCTAGTCGGGAAATTAAGCTCTCGTATAGGATCTTCCCGTAACTCAAAATCGGTCGGGTTCGCGCATGCCGTCATTGGAGACTAGAATTTGAATTCTTGTTAAAGTTAAATGAGATTTGTATGCATTCTGTGATGTAATTACTAGACGAAAATAAGTTAAGAGGTCTAATAATTACAATAATCGTACACATAAGGATATCTCCAAACTATTTATTCAAGATTACTTATTGATATATACAAAAACTGACATTTCGAACGTGCAAGTCTCCAATGACGTCACAAAAACATGCGCAATATCTTATCTTATAGTCATAGTATCATGCTTGAGCGTGCTAGTACTGTGACATGGTTCTCACTGAATATTTTTTTATAGATGATTGATAAACAATCATTAATTATTGTACAATTAATTATTATAATAAAAAAAAAATTCAAAAAAATTTCGAAAACAGTTTTCAAAAAAATTCTCAAATAGAATTGGGAAAATTTATTTGTAACATAATAGAATTGGGAAAATTTATTTGTAACATAAACATAATAGTATATTGCATAACGAGAGTTGTATACTCCATTCGCTTAGCTCGGGCTTATTTTGACAGATTCATTGTCGGAAAACGAGAGGCTAATTACCACCTTGGATTCCATCTTCTGATTGGACGACTGGATGACATTTTTGACACCAGTTATTGAGGTTAGGTATTCAGTATTTTTGCGTGTTTTGTTTATTCTTGTCTTATAATCTGTGTGTTTATTGTTGTTGTTGTGAATGTGAACCTCCTGTTAAAAATATTTACTCAATACTTCATTTTGGTTTATTTTGTGTTTTTTTTAAATTATATTAAAAATGTCTAATGTGTTTCATTTGTAAGAAACCTTATTCAACAATATGTGAGATAAACAATTTCCATATTTTACATACTGACACCTACCAGACACATAACTACTTTTATCCACTCATTTTTTTACCTTCATACCATATCCTTGTAATTTAGCAATAAGCAGATCATGGTTAACTCTGTGGAAGACTTTAGAGAGGTCTGTGTCGATAGCATCAACTGGAGACCCTTATGTTCGATTGAATTAGCAATAAAATTAGTATACAGTATTAAGTTTGTGCATGTAAACTTTCCTTCGGCAAAGCCATGTTGTTAACCTGAATTTTATAATACCTATATAGTCATATATAGATTTTTAATATAATGTAATTTAGTGATATAATTTTACAATCAATATATTCCTATAATGATAACATGTAATAAATAAAAATAAATATAATATAAACATAATTTATTTATTTCATCATTTTTTAATATATAAGGTTTAACCTAAAACACTTAAATAAAATATTCTACATTACTGAGATAGAGTGTTACACATATACACAAATACATAATCTTATTGTTTGGCTCATTTCACATGAATGTCTTTAATTCCCTAGATTTTTATTTTTGGGGACATATGAAGACCCTATCAACCAAACATATTTCTAAAGGTTAGGAGAAAATTTTTCTGATATAATTCAAAAATGTTTTGAAATGAAAGGAGGCGACTTTGACAATGTATTAAATTGATTTATTGTTACAGTAGTCTAAATAAATATTTTTTTTCAATGGTATTGTCTTTTGTATCCAATCTTTTTATTAACAAGCTCGAGATCTGAAAATTTACCAAGGAAAATTGTTTTAGTATAATAAAAATTATAATTATGATTTTTTATGAACTCAAACATCAAAAATCATTTGAAATGGAATTTACTAAATGTATAAATTTATTGGTGACTAGTTATGACTAGTGGAAAATGGAATATAGCAATAAAATAAGATTATGTATTTTAAACATATCCTCTAACACAAATACATAACTTGAAAACTACTTACTCTTTTAAACATAAATAATCAAAAAACATGATGTAATGATTATTACAACAGCAGCATAGATTATGGGGGGAAAAAAGGAAGTATTTAAAATCCATATAGAGAATATGAAGATATCATATTGTTGCTAACTGTGTTTTTTATTTTAAACATAACATTTTAAAATAAAAATGTTTATATATTGTTAAATACAAACACATCATGTATGTTACAATTAACTACAAACATGACACAATAAAATAAAAATATATTATAACCTGGCCTAAAAGTTTTGAAACCCCTTAGAGAGTATGAAGAAATGTTATTACTGCAAATTTTGTATTATAAAATTTTTAAATAAAAATGTTTTTGATCAGCTTGATCATTAGAGAATTTGATTGATATTTTGCAATTAAGGTATCATTTTATATATTGTTAAATAAAAAAAAAACATAAAACCTGTATGTTACAATTAATTGCAAAAAGGTCAAAAGAAACAAATTTAAAATATATTACAAAGTGGTTCAAAACCCTTAGAAAATACTAAGAAATATTGCCATAAACTTTGTGTTATAAAATTGTTATATAAAAATGTTTATAATTTAATAAGCATTATACCAAATATATTATATACGTTACAATCAATTAAAAATTCAAAAATTAAATCAAATGTAAAACATACTACAATACAAATACACCTAAAAGATACTACCAGAAAGAACAATGTTTATAACACAGACATTACAACTTTTATAGAAGCTTTGGGGAACCTGACATAAAATTCATTAATAAAGCAAGGCTTACATGGATAGAGCATTTAATTAGGCAAAAGGTAGGTGCAACAGTTAGAAAGGTTTTTAACAAAACAGGGCCGATATGACAATGAGCCAGAGGAAGACCAAGATTTAGGTATCGAGACAACCTAGAGGATAATTTAAAATCTATTGGAATTAGAAAATGGAGAAGAGTTGTCAGATACAGGGGTCAATGGAGGATTGTTCTGAAGAAAGATGTGATGCCACTGATGATGATAATGATACATTGTCACAAACTATCTACAAATTGTTCTAAAGTCCTCAAATCTGTCAGATTATAATATTTTAAAATATTCCTATTTTACTGTGCCCTTATTGATTGCCCTTTACAACTTCTTGTCTTTTTTTTCTTCTATGATTGTAAATTTGCGTCTGTCCCAAACTTCTCATGTCTCGTTTACATTTGAGAAAACAAACCTTTTTAGTTTTAGCTAGAGTTTGTCAACTTGTTCCTGTAAGATAAGAATTTTTTGTTAACATTATCAAATGTCTTTAGACAAAGTCAAAGAAATTTTAAAATAGTGCATTAAAATATTTGTACCTGTTTCTGCAATTTTCTCTACTTCAATATTAAGCGGCTGGTACAGTTCAACTTGATCAAAACTGTAATCAAAATAAACAGTTTGTCTTTATCCTTCTACAAATAATTTTTGGTTGGTACTCTCCAATAAAACTTGTCCTCTACTTTGAAGATTCATTATAGATTGTAGTGGAAAACAGCATGTAAAACACATAAAGTAACAGCTTTCTAATAAAACAATCTCTTACCAATTGAAGTAGTTGTTGATGTAGATGGCCCTTGTATTGGGCAATCAAATGCATTAAAAAAAATAAGTAACACAGCTTCTCTCTATAATCTTTAAGTACAATATTTATTCAACACTTTGCTGCAGCCCGATTGATGTAATCTAACCGGCGACCTGCTATTTCTATAACTCAAGGAAATAGGAAATATCATTTTTCATTTTCATATATTTTTTTCCTAAACAAGTTAAACATAACTTCAATAGGTCACGTGACAAAATCGTCGAATAAAAAGATAGAACATCAGTGTTACCAGTGGCTGGGCATGGAAGGATGCACCTCCCTGTCAAAAATTATGCGATTTTGTACAAAATTATGCGCTCTGTTGTAACCTTACTGTCATCTGTCACGTCATGTCAGTTGTCATTGTAAAGGCCGTATGACACTATGCATTTTCTTGTATCATGTCATATATCGTTTCTGATATAGGAAGTTATTTATGTTTTCTTGTATCTAAGTCTTGAATATAAAATTTTCTTCGATAAAGTAATTTTTATTTGCTAAAGACAATGACGTGTTGAGTTTACCGAAAGTACAAGCTGATTATAGCCACAAATGTCAAACATAGAACAAAAACTTTCTCTATAGCAGTGTTGGCATGTGTTTGTAAATGTAGATGCTGTATACTTCAAATATAAAAAGATAAAGCTTTAGAAAAGTACATTTTGTTTATATTATGTTATGACTTCTGCAATTTTTGATTTATATAAAACAACAATGAGTAAATATTTGTTTCTTTGGAGATTTATTGCAGTTAATAATTAGAAATTTTTTTAGCAATTACCCTTTGATAGATTAGAGGATAGATTTGGCAATCGTCAAATCAGCAGTTGCCAGATTACAAAAAATTGCAATTAATCTCAAAAAAGACAAATATCTACTCGTTATTGCTTCATGTAAATTAAAAATTGCAGAATTCAATAAATGGTATAATCAAAATGTACTTTTTAAAAGCTTTATCTCTTTATATTTGAAGCATACAACATGCGTTATAAAACATGCCAACACTGCCAAACCGAAATATTTTTGATATTTGCGGCTATATTCAGCTTGTACTTTCGGTAAACTCAACCCAATTGTTTATTATTTTGTGGCTGTGTAAAATGTCAGCACAAACGTTTTCTTTTAAAACAAACAAGAAGACGAGTACTCTTATTATAAACTAGGGCTTGTCATTGTTTTTTTTTATTTGCTGGATTGTGCGAAATTATGTGATTTTATGCAGGATGCGAAAATTATGCGCCGGCAACTAAATTATGCGCAAATCGCATAATTATGCGCCGATTGGCAACACTGTAGAACATACTGATTACCTAACCTCACTAACTGATGTCAAAAATGTCATTCAGTCGTCCAATGAGAAGATGGAATTCAAGGTGGCAATTAGCCTCTCGTTGTCGGAAACCTACAACACAATTCCTACTTCTCAGTATTAATAGCTCAAGTATACTACTATTGCAGACTTCTTTCTTTGAAAAAAAAGAAGAATTATTCGAAATACTGGAAGTGTATACTAAACCCATAAAAATTTTCCTGTATATTTGATATATAATATTTGAGTTGTTATAATTTAACATATTGTAGTAAATATTTGTATTATTCGCGTTGTTTATTTTAGCTAATATAGTTTTTGTGTTCTATTATTTTTGTTTAATTCTTTATTAGTTTTATTTAGTTAATTAGTTAGTTCTATTTTGAATTTTATTATTAGGGATAGTCAAAGTTTTTCATTTGTTCTATCATCCCTAGTAACACACGACGTCCTATGGACGTCCAGTTTTGGTCCGGACGTCCCTGGACGTAAAATGGACGTACTATGGACGTACGAAGTGGGACGTACTTTGGGTGGACTAAATATGGACGTTCTCTGGACGTCCGTGCTCGGTCGTTCCATGGACGTCCGAACTCGGACGTTTTCTGAACATCTGACATTTACCAATTATGGGATCAAATAGCAAATATTTTGGGCATTTCGCAATTGCGGGCACTCTAACCTAACCAAATATATTTTCCTCAAGGCACTGCGTCACAGTGTTGCCGTATTTATTTTAGTAAAATATGTATATGAATGCTACAAATATAAATTTACTTTTACGAAATAATAATTTGTGTTATGAGAAGCTACAAATTTTAAATAAGACTTATTAGTATAAAACTTGCCGTATTTTTTTTGTAAAATGTATATGAAGGTTTAAAATATAAGTTACTTTTACGAAATTATGAGAAGCTACAAGATTTAAATAAGTATAAAACAAATATTTTCTTTGTTTATAAAACAAATTTCTTATATAAAAAAAGTTTGTTTCTTATAAAACAAATATTTTGTAAAATCTTTGAATTTTTATATAATTTCAATGCATTTCTATTATATACGGTAATTTAATTATTACTATTAATTTTTTATATAATTTTAATCAATTTTATTGTATATGCATTTGATTATTATCTTTAATTTAACTAAAATCTATACTATTAATTTTTTATATATCACTTAAATCAACATTTGTATAATATTATGTGAGAGTATGAAAAAACTGGAGACTTGGCAACTCTGACACCATTTAAGGGAACGTTAAATGTCATATAAATGCTTGGCATTGCTTGGTTAGGTTAGAGTGCCCGCAATTGCGAAATGCCCAAAAATGGGCAAAAATTGTATAGTTTAATATATCCAAAACATGTTTTGTTTAAGGTAAAGTGTAAAAATATTTTATTTCTAGATAATTGGTTACAATTGTTTTATTATTCTAGTTATCACGATGATATATGTTTGCTAATTCTAATAAGTAAAAATATGATTTTTATCAACAAGATGAATCTTGAAATCATTTTTCAAAGATGAACAAGTTGTAGTATATATTCTGGCTGAACCTAACCTGAACAATGTCCTTGTTTGTCATATACCTATTTAAACAAATGGTAGTTTAATTATATTTATATTATTAATGCTTTAATAAATGAAATAAAAGAATTCTACAATATTTAAGCAGTATAAAGTGCATTGGTTTTTTGATGCTTGGCTTTGTGTTGTGGTTATAGTATTATAAAATTGTAGATTTATTAGGCATTTACCACGGTTATGAGAAACCAAAATTTGCAAATGAATGTTTGATTGATTTTGTAACAGAGACTTTTTTTTATTAGATAGTTTAAGCTAAAATAATTAAGCATGGATGATCAAGTTTGTGGGGTAGTTAGATTACTGTTACATGTTGATTTATATTTTAGGATAATGAGCTTTCGAAAATTGGTGAGGAGACCATAAATGAATTTGTTAGGAGAAGCCATAACAAGCTGATCTGGAATAAAATTCAAGGAAAAGATAGTTGGCTAGGGAAAAAGCAATATAAAGCTTTTGAGGACACACCTATAGCTCTGATTTTAAAAGGTTTGTAACTTGTAAACATAAATCAATTTAAGGTACATTTAAGAATTTACACTATCACTTAAGTGGCCACATACAGCTGATTAAGCATATTGTTAACTGTGTCTTATATGTTATTTAGATGGCAAATTTTACCAACTCATAAATGTTCAGGTCTGGCTATGAGATTGCTTTAAGAACTACAGCTAGCTTATGAGATAAAGGTTTGTTGTTGGCCATATATTTTATATATATACATATATATATACAGTTATTTTGATTTTTTGCGTATAAAAGTGTAATTACTGCTCATTTGGTCATTAGAAATAAATACCAATGGTTGGGTTGGTATTCTTCTAATTCAGGTGAGATTCATTAAAACTACAGCACTTGAAATTCGTGTGTTTAATTTTACTTTGAATTATGATTTATTCAAAAGAAGCAAAGTATAATGAACTAAATCTGAAAATTAGTTTGTTCAATTTATGAATGTACAATAATTTTTTTTTCAGATGTTGCTTGGAAAAACTGCAAAACCAGCGTTGCCATGGGGAAGGAAGTTGAAACTTGATAATGAAAAATATCTGAGGAAATATTTAAAGAGAGGGCAGATAAAATTTAACTTGCATGTTGCATTAGCAAATATGATTAATTTTGTAATGATTAAATTGTGTGGTTCATGGACATAAAGGAACAGTCCAATTTTTGAGACTGTTTTATATATTAAAAATAAATACCTAAAAATTAATCTACTGTTGAAAGAAAACAGACAAAGTTCCATATTAGGTATTGATCTTTCTCATACTTATGATTTCAACTTTAAAACTCAACAATTGACTTGTCTGATTTTAATTGCTGACCACACAATTGTAAGGGAAATCAGAATGGGAAGGGATAAGGGAAGTTGAATGGTTCTGTTTTTAAGAACCACAATTTCAACAATTTTGTCAATTTCTTTAGCAGTATTCGCAATCCTTTTTCTTGTGTAGACAAGTGTAGTCAAAGATCCCATATCAGTCACAGCCATATTCACTCTTTTAACTATTAAAATTTGTGACGCATGCTTACAGTGTCTTAATACCAATAAAGGTCTTGGTCCAGACATAATATCTTAACTTATTTTTAGGGAATTGTGCATTCTTTTTTCAAATTTCAAGAATCAGCTTCATACTGGTCAGGGTGGTTTACTTACTGTCTAGTCATTCAACTTCAACTAATTTACACTGATTATGTTATAATTGCATTAAAAACCATTTTTATGTTGATTAGATTTATACTGACTTATCTACAAGCATCAACTGTTCTTGTAAATTGTGTAGATAATATTCTTGTTCTGATATGATCAATTTCTTGAATCTGGATTTTTTATCAAAAGTGTTACCTTTTAATCTTTATTTTTCAACTTGTTTATAAAATAACCAATCTACTAAATTGCTTCAGCTATTTTGTTTTCATATTCCTTCCCATTCACTGTGTCATAATTTACATTTCCATGTTCCTTACCGCAGAACTAATTATGTTTCACACATAGAGATGGTCTAAAACTTTTATATCAATAGCTTTAGGTACTATTTGAAGCACTTAAATGCTAAATGAAACTTATTATAAATGTGTACTTATTTATTTTATTTATGTATATTTTATTTTATCTGTAATTTTGTCTATATTTCTATAATGTTGCATTTTTGTATAATTTTGACAGTGAATTTGTTCCATTTGTTAATAATAAATAAATATATGTAATAATAAATGTTAGTTCCTTTAAACATTTATGTTTTATTACATAAAATTATTTTATATTTTTATAATGTTGCATTTTTGCATAATTTTGACAGTGAATTTGTCCCGTTTGTTAATAATAAATAAATATAAATAAATGTAATAATTAATGTAAGTTTCTTTAAACATTTACGTTTTATTTCCCAAAATACATTCTTAATTGCACAGGATGACACCACTTTTAGTACTTTATGCAATGGCGTTGACATTTAATTTACATTAAAATAGATGTCCGAAAATATCACAAAAGTCCGTCAAGTAAGTCCTCTGGACATATTATGGACGTCCGATTAAGGTCCAATTAACGTCCCGGTACGTCCATTTTACGTCCGCTCGGGACATAAAATGGACGTCCATAGGACGTTCGGCGCAGCGACATTCGGACCAAAGCGGACGTCCTTAAAGTCCGTGAGGGACGTACTATGGACGTCCACTGGACGTACGTGTGAAATTAGGGATATAATGCGTTGGTAAGTTTTTCATAAATACATATGATAAAAAATGTTCTTTAAAAGTTAATATTTTTAGATGAGTAAGGATGCTGTTAAATTACAAGTTAATCAAACTGCACAAATGTTTATTCAAAAACCAACCATTTTTTAATTATTTGCTCATTCGGCGTAGGTTGATTATTAAAATATATTTATGCAATTATGTAAATATGTTCTTAATGACAAAAACAGTTCAGTTAACATCCAGTTCAGTTTGACATGGCGTCTAAAATTAAATTCGCTTAGAAATTTATAGCATGCATAAAGACAGTAAGTTTCTAGTTTATATAACAAAATATATTTTATAAAAAAGTTACGGTAATTTAGTTTATATCGTTAAGTTGCTCCAAATGTAGGCAACCAACTTAACCTTTTTGTTGGCATTTAGCTGGAGTTTCTTGAGAATATTTTTAATAAACGTTTAATATTTGTGATGATAATAATGCTAAATAAGCAATATTTCAAAACGTACTTAATATTGTGGTCTAATATTAAGTACATCTAATTGTCGTCCAAAACTAGTTTCTCATACTAATAATAGAATATTATGATATTTTTGAATTATGTTATTTTCATTATGTATTAAATCTAACGTACTGTATTATGAGGATTTTATAACACAATATTAAGTACGTCTTGCAATTATATATCATTTAAAAAATTTCTTATTCAGCATTATTATCATCACTTTTAAAAAAATTATAAATTAACTGAAAAATATTAAACGTTTATTAAATATATTCTCAAGAAACTCCAGCTAAATGTTAACAAAAACTTTAAGTTGGTTGCCTACATTTGGCGCAACCTAACTATATAAATTAAATTACCTTAACTTGTTTATAAAATATATTTTTTATATATAATAGAAACTTACTTTCTTTATACATGCTATAAATTTCTAAGTTATAGTATAAATTTGCAAAAGAGGTCGACGAAATACTCTAATGAAATGCGCTATGAGCACGTGTGCTTGGTTGTATAGTAATTTCCAGCCACTTCTAGTCTGTCAAAAAGTAACCAACTTCGTAAAAACATAATTACTAAAATCACTACACAGTTTGGACTGGGATTAGCGAACCGAGTATAAGAAGCTTATTACATTACGCGGCGAGCGCGGTAATTTTACAAGCGTGTAATAAGCTTACAACTCAAGTTGTGTACTATACTTTTTCTACGATTATTTTCGTTTATAAAAATAAAAATTAAATTACCACTATATTTACACTGACAGATTATTAATTTTTAATCTGTCAAAAATAACGTCTGTTAATTCGTTTCCATGGTAACTCGACCAACTGACTTACGAGGCTTATGTGATATTACACATTTTTATAAAACTGAAGCATATTTTTTTTATTACGTGCTAGTCATTACGTGTCAGTATCTGTTATGCATCGAGCAAAAAGACAATAGAGGGAATGTAAAGGTAGTGGGAGCAAACATATTGTTAGACAGGGTGTGCGATCTTTAGAGGCCACTTTAAACAAGGAAAGAGAGTCTCTCTCCTTGTTTGACATCAAATTTAGTTGGGTTATGTTATTGTTTATCCCAAATGTCACATGAAATCTTATTTATATTGAAGTTTTTTAACAATTGTGTCGCATTTTAGACTCTTATCATTAATAATTAATTAAAACTTTCTCGTCTAAGACACATTTTGAAAAATATTATATAGCTACTGTTGATAAGTGTCGGAAAATTTAAATTTGGCGCATTCGCATTTCCGGATATGTCCGCCATCAGAGGCCACTTTTTTGGTCTCCTTTTCATAAGGATTAGATTCCCTCTTTTGTCTTATTGCTCGATGCTGTTATGATGCATTTACTTAGCATCCAAATAGTAGGTATACCCCACGGTTCGTAGACTTACTACGGTTGCCTCTTCCGACTGGGGTGGGGATGCTTGAGTTACGTCACAGGAGTACACAAGAATACCAAACCCATTTATTCTGAAACTTAATGTAGAGGGCAGGTCGATTGCAGTGTCATGGCCGATATATATGGTATAAACAAAAACAAACATAACATTCGAATATTTACCATTGCTTTTCCATGTTTAGTTTGGTTTATTTAAATTAGGTTAAATTAACCTTAATGATATCTTTGAGTATTGTGGTGATGGTGAACCAAGAGTCCATTGGTTGAAGGGGAAGCAGTTTTCAAGTGATGAATTCCTAAATTTTAACTTTAATGTTTCGAACTGGCTTGTGTATTGATGATGATGAATCCTATTTTGTGTATACCTGGGAACCCAGAATATAATATTCTGTGTAATGTTTGCCTTAACGTATATATGCATTATTATACCTTATGTTTTTAATATGTTAATTTTTATTTTATACTATTTTTTGACATATGTAAGTACTTTATTGTATATTAACATAAATAAATAACTTTAACTTGGCTTTATTGTAAAATAGTTCATTTGATTACATGAAATCAACCTACTTTATTTATAAAACATTTTTGTTTTGATACATCCATTCAATCACAGGGCTGAATGTTAAGATTCAAATTACGTCACAGGAGTACAATCCGGCTTAATGTTCATTGGTTAGGCGGAAGAGGCAACCGTAGTAAGTCTAGGAACCGTGGGTATACCCGGTTCGCTATTCCCAGTCCGAACTGTCTAGTGATTTTAGTAATTATTTGTTTTCGAAGTTAGGAACTTTTTGACAGACTCGAAGTGGTTGGAAAATACTATACAACCAAGCCCACGTGCTCTTAGTCAATATTAATGTAAACAAAAGTAAATAAAATAGAACTTTGCCAACAATCAATATTTATTTATTTACACCGTATAATGTATTGATCACAAATAATAAAATTATTTATTGTACAAAATAAAAAAGTGGGAATAAGTGCTACAAAATTAAGAAGTCAAAGTGAGGTTAAAGAGAATAATAAGAATAAAACATAGCAAGTTCCTTATGTATTTGCAACATTTACATAATTCGATAAATGCATTTTAATGATCAACTTACCTCAACAGGGTTTTCACTCGGTAAAAAAAATGGTAGGCATTTTGAATAAACCTTTGTGAAGTTTTATTACATTGTAATCTAAGAACAGCATCCTTACTAATCTAAAAATATTAACTTAAAAAAAAACTTTTTAAAAAACATTTTATCATATTTATTAAGAAAAACTTACCAACGCATTACCTGATGGAACAAATGGAAAACTTTGACTATCCATAATAATAAAATTTAAAATATAACTAACTAATTAACTGAATAGAACTAACAAAAGAATTAAACAAAGATAATAAAACAATATTAAATGAAATAAACAACGCGAATGATACAAATATTTACTGCAATATTTTAAATTGTAACAATTCAAATATTATATTTTAAATATACAGGGAAAATTTGATGGGTTTAATATACACTTCCACTATTTAGCATAATTCTTCTTTTTTTCAAAGAAAGAGGTCTGCAATAGTAGTATACTTGAGCTATTTATACTGAGAAGTAGGAATTGTTGTGTTGTAGGTTTCCTACAATGAGTCTGTCAAAATATGCCCTAGCTAAGCGAATAGACAATAATATACAATTTACTAGTAAGAGAGTAGAAAAATTTTATGACCATTTACAACAAATTTTCATTACAACTACTGTTATTATTTTTGTTTACAATTTGAGTTATTGGATATATGATGGCTGATTACTTTGTACCCTTGTACTCTTGATATAATATTTGGATTTGGTAATTATTTTATTAAAAGTAAAGCATAGGGCGTTGCAAATTCTAGGAGATGGAAAAACGCAAATCTTTATGCAGCCCATATTCATTCACAAAAAAATTAAAATATTTTGGGCATGCTATGAGAGCAAACACAGAAAACATGGAAAGACTCATAATACAAGGAAAGGTAGAAGGCCGAAGATCACGAGGAAGATCCCCAACAAGATGGATAGATTAAATTACAGGAATATGCCAAAGACCTATGCATGAATTAAAAGAAATTATCAGAGACAGAGATCTCTGGAGACGGACAATACACGACATCACGTCGACCACTACAACACTCCCTCTGGGGGGTCAGGATTGAAGAGAGAGAGATTCATTCACAAATTAGTGGTCTGTGTATTCATTATCATTCACAAATTAGTCGTCTGTATACCCATATCTCAAAGGCTTGACAGCCTTTGAGATGTGGATATACAGACGACTACTGAAAATAAGCTGGGTCGACAGAGTTAGAAATGAGGAGGTCATTAGACGGCTGAACCAAACAACACAACTGGTCAATATAATAAAGAAACGCAAGCTGGAATACTTCGGTCATATTATGAGACACCCTGAAAAATATGATCTTTTACATCTGATCATTCAGGGAAAGATCCAAGGTAATCGTGGTCCTGGTAAAAGAAGAACATCATGGCTGAAAAATCTAAGGCAATGGTATGGAAAATCAACTACATCGTTATTTAGAGCTGCTGTCAATAAAGTAACGATAGCGAATATGGTAGCCAACATGATATTCAACGATCGATAACGGTCATGGAACTAGAAGAAGAAGTATTCATTATAAAGTGAAGTTAAAGAAATTTAGAAAGATATTACGATGTCCAACATGACAATACTTTCATATTATATCGTCATAGATATTCTTGCTATAGATAGTTATATAGGTACTTAGGTACAATTTACAAATAATTTATCATTTCTGACAGGTTCGAAATGAGAGATATTGATATTAAGAACTACTTACAATGTGAGACATGTACCTACAATATTTGGTATAGATTTCTGCTGTTGACTATCAAAAAAATATAGACAGTACCTAGTTTATTTGAAACATTGTGTTAGATTACCGAATTATTACCCAAATTGGGAGGTATAGCAATTTTATCGTATTGAATAAAGCACAGCGCCATTTTAGATTAGATAGCGTAAAATTACAAATAAACACACAAGTAGAAATTTTACATGCAAACGATTTATATTTTGAAGAATATTACAATAAGAAATAACTATAATTGAAATTTTATAAATGGGAAATTTTGTTACTCAGTGCGTAGTCTATAATTGAACTAAAATAAAAGTCCTCCTGTGGCACCCGTTGGTGGATTGAGTAGCTCCCGGTGTCACTACCGACCCGAACCCGGAGAAAGGAAGGGGGTTGTGTAATAGGCCAGTCACATTTCTTATAAAAAACATCTTGCTACTTAGACCTATAAACAATAAGCCTCGGACAGGACAGTCTTATCGTCGAAGACTTAGTGGCGCATCCAGGAGGGGTTTTGTGGGTTAACCCCCCCCCCCCAAGAATTTTAAGGACTTCAAATGGTGAAGGTAGCATAAAAAAATTTCGGTGCCCAACCAAACCCCCCCCCTCCCCTAGAGGAAAATTCTAGGTGCACTAGTGAGACCAACAAATATGGATTACGTGTTCGGTTCTTGTACGTTTTAACATTGAATAAATCAGGAGCTCAAGCACCACTGGTTAATGAACTTGGAAAATATAGAATGCAACCAGCCGCAATACAAGAAACAAAGTGGATAGTAAATGGACTAAAAAAACAAGAACACACAATTAAGTATACCTATAGTGCGAAAAAATGGAAGGAAAGAATTTGAAGTGGTTTCTGTAGTTGATAATAACATTAAACGTAACATCTTAGATTTCAAATCAATGAATGAGAAAGATTAATTAAAGTAAGACAAAAAAAATTTAACCTCTTAATTATTAATGATCATAGTCCCACGTAAAAATACGATATAGCAATATAAGATAAATGTGTGACACGAGAACACCAATGAGAACGAGTTATTTACTCTTTCCAGTCAGATGATCCCATTTGGGATCATAGCATTGTTTTCTGCTTTAGCGGCAAAGGAAACTACTTATGTCGATTTGGCAAACGGTATTGCGTTGCCTCACCTTCCTAGTAGATGACGCTGTATTAAGTTATTTGACAATTCTATCAGTAAGCGTTAGTCACAGTTTAATGAAAAATGATGTAAAACTTCGTAGTGAAACAATGATCATCAATTCACTGTAAATTTCAAATCGTTCTAAGGTGAGTAATTGAACCAGTAATTGCACGAAAAAAAATTATTTTGCTTCTTACATTGTTTTTATTTGATAATTTGCATTATAGTTTGCTCATATTTACAAAATTGTTTATGTAAACATTACAAATATCAATGAATCCAAATGGAATCATTGGGCCATTGTGGAGGTCTCCAAATGGCATCATTGGGAAGTCGTGTGAATTTTGTTTCTGTCAATAAAATACAAAAGTACAATATATTTTTTTATTTCAGATGGATCGTGTGTTCAAAACTACCAAAACCAAACTTTCTTCTCGGGGATTGCAAAATATGTCACAGGAAGAGGTAGTTTTAAAAATCGAATTTGATGTTAATAATGAGGAAGAGAATTTGGAAGAAGAATTGATTGAAGAATCTCAAATAGAAGAATTATTGGAAAATATTGTTGAAGATAGCTTGAACACTCGGTTAAAGTTAATATGGAAGAAAAAACTGTTGATGAAATTACAGAAGAGCTACAGACAAGTCATGCCACGAAAAAATAGCATAAAAAATTCAACTTGGACAGACAACAATTTAATTGATGTAAACAGCGAATACAGTGGTGATTTTCGGTTGATGAAAATATTTATACGCCTTTCCAATATTTTAAAATGTTTTGTGACAATGATGTTATTCAAACTGCAAAAAGACAGTAAAAATATTGATACGAATGCAGCAAATTATATATATATATATATATATATATATATATATATATATATATATATATATATATGCCAACATGCCATCAATCAAGTTTTACTATTTTTAACAACAAATTTTTAAAAATTTTATGATGTATTGTCCATAATTGTATATTTTAATGTGTGGTATTAATGTTGAGTGTTCAATGCTTACAAAAATAATCTCAACGACTAGTAAGTTACACTGAAGAATGGTGATATTATTTTTAAATACTTACATAATTGTCTTTTACAGTGTCTTGAAAAAGGAATAAAAATATTCCGAAAGCTCGACAAAAAGTCAAAAGAGTGTTTTTTTTAACATCCCGGCCAATAATTCTGACTGCAACCCTAATAAACTGTGTTGTTTGTTTATATCGACAGTCAATAATATCCAGTATTTCTTGTATATATATATATATATATATATATATATATATATATATATATATATATATATATATATATATATATATATATATATTTATGTATTGAGTGGAATTGTTCGTGTTCGTGATAATTTGAAAGTCTCGTCGAGAAACAATGACACATTATATAAAGTTAAACCTTTCATTAAAAAAGTTCGGCAAAATATGAATAAGATAGAACCTGAGGAATACAACAGCATCGATGAGTTTATTATACCATTCAAAGGACATAGTAATCTAAAACAATATATAAAAAATTCACATCATAAATAGGGCATAAAAGTTTTTGGAAGAGCAGGTCGCAGCAGCATACTATACGATTTTGAGATATATGTGGGGATAGAAACAGTCCAAGATGAATCGGTCTTCAAATTAGTGGGGAAATAGTACTGAAGTTGGTCAGAAATCTGCCAAACCACATAAATTTCAAGATTTTCACGGATAATTGGTTCACATCTACTTATTAGTCTGAAAGAACGGGGCTTCCTTGCTGCAGGGACTTAAAAAGTGGGCAGTTGGCAGGTTGTCTTTTTCAGAAGACAAAGTTTTAATAGCAAAAGGTCGTGGATCCTCTGATGTAAAAATAGACAGCAAAAAAAATATTACTGTCCTCGAATGGTATAACAATAAGTTCGTCGTAGAAGAAAATATCTTCTTGATAAAGTGAAGAGATGGTACAATAAGAGCAAAACCCATGTAGAAATCGAATGGCCAGCAATTGTCAAAGAATATAATATTTCGATGATGGGGGGGGGGGGGGGGGTGTGGATTTGCATGACATGCTTGTGGATAGAATCAAAATCCAACCAAAAAGATTCTATTTGAGAATAATATTTCAAATTTTTTTAATTATTTTAATTCAAATCTCAAGTTGGACGTGCGTTACTGGAAGCTGGAAAGTCCGACACGGGAAAACGAGGAAGTCCTCAAGAGAATACACCAAATAAGAGACAAGTAATCCATCCTGCACCAGTGCAAGATGTTCGATTTGGTGGCCTAGGACACTGGCCACTACATGATCAAAATCGCACGTGCAAATTATGTATAACGTCTTACTCTAGAATAAAATGTTCTAAGTGCAATGTTTTTTTTATGTTTAACTAATAATAAAAATTGTTTTTATAGTTTCCATGTTCAAAATTAAATCGTTTATGGTATAAGTGCAATAATAAACGGATTTCCTATTATAGTCAGTTTATTACTAGAACACTATATCAAGTGTTATAAATGGATAATTCCACCAACGCCAGATGACTCCAAATTGGATCATTTTTTTTGGAGTTTGAAAACTCTAGGATGCAAATGTTTTACAAAAGGTATCAATAATAATTTTTTCTTGTATCATTTCCTATAACATATATTTTTTCAACAAAATTTATTGAAAAAAAAATAACTTGGGCTAGAAAGGGTTAAAATAATTTTGCCAGCAGAAAAAACATGATTATAAGCTTAACGTTCTTTATACACATTGATATATACACAAAGCAACATGGATCATGCCAGATAGAGTAGCAACCAATCAAATTGATTACGTATTAATAGACAAAAAGACCGCTACAAACATTCTAGATCTAAAGAGCCAAAGAGGAGCATGTTGATGTAGATCTAATAAAATATGTCTGTGGGTACTTTAGAAATAAAGTTAAGTACCTCCTAACAGACAATAGAACCTAGATATTGAAAATACTGATAAACACAGAAAACTTAGACATTAAAGAACGTTGGAAAGATTTGAAGGTAAAAATGTTAAATGCGGCAATAAAGACCGTAGACAAAAAGAAGAAAAAGAGAAGACCAGAATGGTACGTTAAAAAAGTAAACAGGCCATACAAGGAACAAAAAAGCACGTAAGAAATATATAAAAAGGAGAACTAGAAAAAGAAGAACAACTTTTGAGGAAGCACAACGAAGGACGTATAAACAAAGCAAACCAGAAAAAGAAATGAAAGAGAAGAAAAATGATACAGAACAGAATATGGAATCATCATCATCATCATCATCATCATTTTGGCTTTACAACCCTGTGTGGGTCCTAGCCTCACCAAGAATTTTTCTCCAGTCGTCCCTATCCATCGCCTTCCTCCGCCAACCACGTATTTCCATATTTCTCATATATTGATCTACGTTATCTAGGAATCTTGTTTTGGGTCTTTCTCTTCTTCTTTGACCAATAGGTCTATCAAGGAGCGTTTTTCTAGCTGGATCGGTTTGCTCCATCCGCAATACATGGCCTACCCACCTCAGACGTCCTATCTTAATGTGTTTTACGATATCTGGTACCTGGTATATTCTATAGAGTTCAAAGTTGTATCGTCTTCTCCATACACCACTTTCATTTACCGCTCCATAGATTCGCCTTAGTATTTTTCTTTCAAAACATCCTAATATGTTTTCATTGCTTTTTGTTAAAGTCCAGGTTTCTGAACCATATGTTAGGACTGGGTGTATTATTGTTTTGTAGAGTTTTATTTTTGTATTTCTCGATATAGATTATATAGATTACAGAAGATGGAATAGAACCTTTAAAGTATGGATCTAAGAGAAGCATATAAATATTTGTGAAATCTAAGAGAAGAATACACACCCGAACCCCGAAGGAGAGAAAATTGGCGAACACTTGGAAAAACGATATTAATGTTCGTAGTATATTGGCTGGCTCCAAAATTGTTTGGTGTGGCTCTTGAATATTTCATAAAGCAGCCAAATTTAGGAAGAGCCAACATCTGAACAAACAAATAAATAAAACTTGCCTTCTACGTGGATTAAATTAACCTATTGTCCCGTAAAGTGGAGGAGGCTACAGTAATATAACTGAAAGAATGGCGAAGAAGATTGGATTTGAAATATACATACAACAGATAAAAATTTTTTATTTACAAATCCTTTATAAAAGGTATATTGTTACGTAAAAATTAGTCATATTAAAATAAACCGCCAAACATGTTGTTTATTTACTAAATATGTTGTAGAATGGACGAGATCTTTCGATCAGCTGGCAGACATATACCTGAAACGACCGTTCGAAGTTTCCAGAGAAACCGGTCGAGTGATGACCCGGAGTAGAATTATCAGAGGGAATCTCCTGAACTCTCGAATAGCTGTATTGTCATATATAATAACGGAGCTTTTATTGAAGAGGTCAGTGGAGAAAAGAAACTCGCGGAACGTGGTTTAAAATGTACGAACGTGATAAATAATTGTAAAGTAATTTAATAAATTGATAATAAATTATCGTGAGTTTTAATAAATTAGAATAAAGACAATAAATTAGAACTATAATAAAAATATAACAATATATTAAAACATCCTATCGGAATACATAACAGAACGTTTTCGGAATTCATATTCCATCATCAGTGTATATAGTTGTACGTGTTTTGAGCCATTAAATAATGTGGAAAAGATAAAATCATCCCATGTATTTAACGGTCCACTAACGGTCATGCCACAGAATCTCGATACTAAACGAACGTTCCTTCTAATCTCGAAAGAATAAAACATTCGCCTTCAGATCAACGGATAAACACTTCTTCTTCTTCACGTGCTATCTCCGCTACGAAGGTTGGCTATAATCATGGCAATTTTGACCCTGGAGGCTGCCGCTCGGAACAATTGTATGGAAGTGCAAGCAAACCACTCCCTGAGGTTTCTCAACCATGACATTCTTCTCCTACCTATGCTGCGCCTACCTTCAATCGTTCCTTGGTAATGGTATTGTAGTTTCCTCATTTTAACACTCAATACGACCTCCTTTTGTTTGTTCATCCTGTCTAATACAACTTGGTTAGTTATCTTATCCTTCCAGGAGATTTTTAACATTCTTCGGTACGCCCACATCTCAAATGGCTCCAGCTTACCCATACATTGCTTATTTAGTGTCCACGCCTCCACCCCATATAACAGGACCGAGAAAACATAACATTTAAGCATTCGTATTTTCAGCTTTAGGCTTAGGTTTCGGCTACACAAAATTTGTTTCATGTTGTTAAAGGCACTGCGGGCTTTCTTTATTCTTATTCATATTTCTCTGGTGTATTCGTTTAACTCGTTAATATTTGTTCCGAGGTAATTGTAATTTTGTACTCGTTCAATGAGATTCGGTCCTACATGTAAGTTGATAGTATTGATACGTTTTGGTCTTCTTTGTATTCAGTGACAGACCAAATTCTTCACTTGCTTCTACCACTTTGTTTAGTAATCTCTGTAGGTCGTCAATATTTTCTGCTATGAGCGCGGTATCATCAGCATATCGGATATTGCAAATGGGGTGACCGTTGATCTTTACTCCGGCTTTTTCGTTCATAAGAGCTTTTTTAATAACTCCTTCCGCGTATACATTGAACAAGGTTGGAGACAACACACAGCCCTGCCAAACAACTCTTTTGATCTGTATTCTATCTGATATCGAGCTGTTAATTCGTACTGTAGCTTCTTGTTTGTAGTATAGATTCCTTATCACTCACATGCCCCTTGTATCAATATTTTTATTTTCCAGTATTTGCATCAGTGGCCTATGTTTTAGTGTATCAAATGCTTTGTTATAGTCTAGGAAACACACAAATATGTCCTGATTTACGTCTAAGCATCGTTGTGTTAGAACATTAAAAGCAAACAGTACCTCTCTAGTTCCTAGTCCGTCTCTAAAGCCAAATTGAGAGGGTCCGATGTCAACTTCCAATTTTTTATATATTCTCCGATGAATGATTTTTAAGAAGACCTTTAATATATGACACATGAGACTGATGGTGCGATGTTCCGAGCATTGTCTCGCATTAGACTTGTTGGGTATGGCTATTATTGTTGTTACTAGCCATTCATTAGGTATGATACCAGATTTGTAAATGCTGTTAAATAGTTCCACGATCTTTATTAAGTTCACAAGGAATCTACGTTCCTGTAGTTGGCTGTATACCATGTATTAAAAATTTAATTAAAAATCCTTTGTAAAAGGTATATTTTAGGCCCAAACGGGCTAAGTTAAAAAGACAAAACGTTTTCGGAAACCATGTTCCATCATCAGTGTCTAGGGGTACATGAATGAAGCCACCAAGATTAAATATGTGGGTAAAAACCCGATTACATATGTTTAATTACATTTAGTTTTAAATTAATGTTGAAATAATATAAGATTACAGAGTTACCGATGGATTTGGTAACATGGCGACATATGACTCCACGTTGAAGTTGCTAGTCCTGAGACGGTATGTCTTCGAGGACTATATGAGTGCAACTTGAGTTGCACTCATATAGTCCTCGAAGACATACCGTCTCAGGACTAGCAACTTCAACGTGGAGTCATATGTCGCCATGTTACCAAATCCATCGGTAACTCTGTAATCTTATATTATTTCAACATTAATTTAAAACTAAATGTAATTAAACATATGTAATCGGGTTTTTACCCACATATTTAATCTTGGTGGCTTCATTCATGTACCCCTAGACACTGATGATGGAACATGGTTTCCGAAAACGTTTTGTCTTTTTAACTTAGCCCGTTTGGGCCTAAAATATACCTTTTACAAAGGATTTTTAATTAAACTTTATTAAGTTGTTGCCTTTGATGAGTTTAATTATATCTATTGGTAGTTCATCTGGGCCTGTAGCCTTCCCCGACCTAATTTCTTTAATCGTGTATTCCACTTCATCTCTTGTTATTTCTGGTCCTGTGTCACTGTTTATGTATTTGTTATCTACATTGTCTCTTTGATCTTTAAACAGTTGTTCTATGACATATGTCATTAAAGCTGTCGTGTTTATTTTGTAGTTGTTCGATTTCTTCGCATTTTTCCCCGTACCAGTTTTCTTTAGCTGTGCGTATTTTTAGACGAATTTCTTTTTGTATCTCTTTATACTTCTGATTCTTTTTGTTTTTCTGTTTTCGTCTTTCATCCATTAAGTTCAGTATCTCATCTGTCATCCATTCTTTTTTATATTCTTTACTTTTATGGAGGTGACTTATGCTTGGTTTCATTAACGCTGTTTTAATGTCTGTCCAATTCTCATTGATCTTAACTTTTGTGTTGTCTTTTATGGGTTGTATCTTTGTTACTGCTTCATCAATTTCTTGTATCATCTGTTCTCTTACTTCTGGTTTTCGTAATTTGTTTATATCAACTGGTTTTATAAACATATACATTGAGTAGAGTATAAGAGAGTAGAGGATAAACACTGAGTAGAGTTAAAACGAATGGCTAGCGACCCATTTTTCAGAAAAAACAACAATATGCTAAAAGTTTTAAAAGGAATTTCGAGGTTGTATCGTCTTCTCCGTACTCCAATGTCATTCACTGCTCCATAGATTCGCCTTAGTACTTTTCTTTCGAAACATCCTAAAGCCGAGTCCAAACTATGTAACAAAACATTTTAAATAACAAAGTTGTACAACAAATTAGTTTTACAACTTTCTTTTGTAACTAGTTATAATATAACATAGCATCCAGACTATATAACTAAAAACAACACAACAAAATGCGCATAACTTTTAGCTGGGTGTCTGGTAGATTAGGCAGTATATAAAATAGAGTCATAAGTAGATTTTTTTTCAACTTCGCTTGTATCTCCGGCTCTTTCAGTCCATGCATCGTGTTTTTTATTTCGGTTTTTAACATCGATGAATGTAGGATCCCATAATACTCGTTGTTTCCGAAATAGATCAATTAAATCAATCAAATCAATTAAATCAGTAGTCAGTTCTTTCGACCATTCCATCACGTAAATAAGAAATAACCCCACGTGAACAGAGCAAAGAAAAATTTAGCAAAATCACTCAAGAATCAGAATGAACAGGGCGATATGACTCTGACGGTTTCTGCTCGCGTACTATGCCAAAGAGATGTTTCAATAACATGTTTTTAAGTGTAGATCACAGTGTAGATCAGTCACGATGCAGTTTTACAATGTTTTAGGAACTTTCTTTGATGTTTACCGACAACTGTTGGATAACATAAAACTTGCTATATAACCAGAAAAATGTTATACAACACTTTGTTTTACAACTTTTTTATTTAAAATTCTGTAACAAGTTACAAAACTTTGTTATTTAACATGTTTTGTTACATGGTCTGGACCCGGCTTAACATGTTTTCATTACTTTTAGTTAGAATCTAAATATCTGAACTATATGTTAGAATTGGGCGTATTATTGTCTTGTAGAATTTTATTTTTGTATTTCTCGATATAATTGTGGATTTAAGGAGGAGATGGAGCCCAAAATAATACCTATTGGCCGTGCAAATGTTGTGCATTATCTCTGCAGTAGTATTATTATCAGTGATAAGGAGCGCTCCCAGGTATACAAATTCGTCTACTACTTCGATGACGTCGTTTTCTATAACATGTGATCGTAGGATTTGTGGTTGCGTGCTTATTTTCATATACTTCGTTTATATTATTAAACGCATTGTTGTAACTGAATTTTTAATGCTACATACGCCTCTCGTACAGTGTTTTCCGCACTAGACCCGTCGGGTCTAGTGGCTGTAATGCCAGTGTACTCGGCAAAGTGATTCTAAAAAAGAACACACCTACCGCCTAAATATTACGTGTTGGTATCATGTGACCTCACGGAGTATGACGCAGCCGATGACGTACAACGGTAAGCAAATTAGATGAAGTATATATATATATATATATATATATATATATATATATATATATATATGTATATATATACAGGGTGAGTCACCACTAACGGGACGGAAGATTACAGCGAGACGGTAAAAGGTTTTGAAATTTTTTTTAAATTTATAGTTTAAAGGTTGATAAGGGCTACATATTAAAATTATTTTGAAATATACGTCCCAATAAAGTGCGACGTATCAAAGTTATATTTTTTCTTATAGGACACCCTATATTTTATTACATTTTCTAATTGTCAGTGAAAATTAGGTATAATTTCATAAGACTTCCCTATACCTATGTACAGAGTATTCTGAGTTATCTGGAATACTCTTATAATGTAAAAATTTAACCGAAGACTCATTCCTAACGTATTTAAGAAATTCTGATAAAATTGGTTATACCTCTAAATAGTTGGATATTGGTTAAATGTATTTCATGATTAATGATTAAACATATGTTTACAGGGTGTTCAAAATTTGTAGTTTCATTATTGGATTATTCAATGTGTAATATAAGGCTTAATGAATTATTATTTAAAAAAAAATTCCACTTTCGAATGATATATGGATGTCCTATAACTAGGAGTGATATATTTTGCGTAATTTAAAATTTTCTTTTCGATTTCAAAATATGTATAGTTGTTTCTCTCGATTTTTAAACCCATCATTTTGACATATTTGTTATAAATGAAACCAATGTAGTTGTAAACATATGTGTATAGTTTATACTTTTACTTACTGATGCAAAACGAATCAGACAGAATTTTAATAAAATAAATAATACAAAATAAACCACAACTTACTACATTATAAGCAAACAAATTTTTTTAAAGAAGACTCATTCTCGACTTATTTAAGTAATTATAACAAATTTTCTCTTACACGAAGTAGTTGGGTAATGGTTAAATTTATTCCATTATTGATTATTAAACATTTAATTACAGGGTATTAAAAACTTAGTTTCAATTTTGGATTATTCAATATCTAATATGAGGCTTATTTTAAATGGAACAACATGGATATTAATTAATCGTAATGATTGCTCTAAGAACTTTAACTTTTCTTAACGTAGGTTTTCTTTGCCAAAATTAATATCCCAACGGATACTTCCAACTTTTTATTTAACCAAATAAATTTACAATGCTTTAATAACATATGTTATTTCCGCCATTATAAAAACTTCTCTCTACAATTTTACTCCCCTTGTACATTGCCACTCGGGCGAGTCCATTAGTCGTACAGGTTGCAACTACACACTGTTGCAAGACTGACCTAAAAATCCTATATTATACAAAATGAAAAGTCCCAAACACGTAATACTAAAAAAAGTTTCCTCTTTTGAACGGTATAAAGATGTCCTATACTTAAGTCTCATAGTTTTTGCGTAATTTATAATTATTTAAACTCTTCATCGGTATATTGATTTAAAAACAAAATATATAGTTAGTTAATGTCATTGTATGACATTGTCATTTTCTGACATTACGGTCTGGTAAATGTCAAAATATAAACATACTTGTGTAATATTTAACTTTTATTGTTCCTAAAAATGAAGAATTACGTTATCCATGAAAGAGTTGACATGGTACTTTGCGTTGAAGAATGTTTGGAAAATTCTCTCTTTGCTTCTAAAGTTTATGCTCAAAAGTATCCTGATAGAAGACATCCACACAAGGAAGTTTTTGAGAGATTGCTTAATAGATTCCGTGCTACTGGTAATGTTGCATACGAAAAGGTAAACAAAAATAAACCAGTTATTGGTGACAACGTTAACGAACTTATTGTCCTGCTTTCTATTATGGAAAACCCAAATATTAGTACAAGAAAAATTCCGGGTGAATTAAAAATTATTCAAACTAGTGTATGTAGAATACTTAAGACCGACCACTTTCATCCGTATCATATTCAACTTCACCAGCATTTTACAGAACAAGATTATGGTAACCGTTTAAATTGTTGTTTAGATATTGCAACTTTAGATAAAGTTGGAGAAGATCCTGATTTTTTTAGAAATGTGTAATTTACAGTGTGTTCTGTGTCCGGTCTCAGCTTTCTTGGAGAAGGAGCTCTAAATTGAGTAAGGGCTTTTCTGTATTTCACGGAAGACAGACTGGGGGGATGTCCTCAACCTCGACACGGCACGTCCCATATGGCTGATAGGGAAAGTTCCTGCAGATACTATACTATTCTGGAAGTGTAGAAGATGACACACATCATAGGAATGGAGTTGGCATATCTATAACGTCTAAATTTAAGAAATATGTGAAAAATTTTACACCATTGAACCGCAGACTAGCAATACTATAATTAAATAGCAAACCATTTAATGTCAATGTTATCCAGATATATGCCCCTACTGCAGAAAAGAAATACGACAATGTGGTCGAATCATTCTATATCCAATTAAAACAGACGCTTAAAAATCTAAAGAGTAACGAAGTCCCATATATCAATGGAGATTTTAACGCAAAAATTGGCCAAGGCCGAAGATCTGACCTGGTAGGTGAATATGGACTAGGGGAGAGCAATGAAAGAGGCGATAGATTATATTAGTTCTGTCAAGAACATGACACGATAATCGCAAATACATGGTTCAAATTACACAATAGAAGGTTATACACATTAGGGTGGGCCGAAACTGGACTTCAGAAAAAAAAACGAATCAAACAGGAACGCAATACCCGTAAAAAGATGCGTATATGTGTAAAAAATACTTGTGATTTTTTGTTTTATTTTGAAAAAATGTCTTCAGCCCTCTACCAGCCCTTAAGTGACCTTGAAAAATAAATAAATAAATTAGGAACACAATACCGCTCAAAGTTTGTCTTTTACCGTGTATAAATCTTTTGTTTTTTTCTTATTATTTTAAAATGATTTTATCAGCCCTCTACCACCCTCTAACTAAAATAAAATCTCAATTTTCCAACTTTTTCCAAACACAAAATGTAAAATTAACTCCGTATAACTTTAAAGCATAAAAAGTATAATAATATAATATAAAAGTATTTAATACTGATGGTCTTGGTCGTGAAGCCTCGGATACAATCGAACAGTCCCGGCTGAGATGGATCGTCGAGAGTTATGGCACCGAACAACCCGAAGGTGCACTCGACTCGGCGGTAATTGTTCGCGCATCTGGTTTGCGCAGGTCAGCGGCCATATTTTAAGTTCACAGTCACGTCGTTGACAGATCATTTTGTGTTTGTTGTTAGGTTAGATCACTATTTGTTTCGCTAATAATTTGATTTTGTGCAATCGTAAACACTGTAATTGTACACTAAAAAAATGGCGCAAGGTCACCGAATTTGTCTGACAGCTACCAATGTAAATTTATCGGAGTGCACCTTCGGGTTGTTCGGTGGTTATGGTACTTGTCGTCGCTTATCTTCTTAGTGCGAAATAAGCTTTCGGGTGAAACGCATGTTTATTGTTTATTTGTTGAAAGCCAAGACGAATAGATTGTGTTTGTTGTATTTGCGTGAATACCTAGCACGACCATAAATATGGCTGCTTTAAAATTAAATATTACAAGAAGTAAAGTAGAATGTCCAATTTTCGGTAACCCAGTCGACTTAAACTGTCATGTTTTACCAACGATAGAATATGTGCTTCGATGTTATTTGTTTATTCGTTATGAACTGAAGTTTACTAAATATTTTGGAAAGGAACCAAGTTTTAATGAAGTTTGTGAAGTGCTTGTGCCAAAAATCAAAAGTATATGGGAATCAGCGTCAATTCCAACCGTGTCAAAGGACCGCATCATGCAATTATTACGTAAATATCATAATAAATATTTAAACCTTATCAGATATCCAAAAAGCAAAAGAAATGTTCAATATGAGTTAAAGATTACCAGCTTCAAAGAGGAAACAAGGGATAAGTTGTTCGACATTGCTGCCTGTAAGTGTGATTTTTCTGCATGCAAGTATTGCAAGTGTGATAAATCAAGAAAAGTACCAAAGCAGGAACAGGAATTTCTTTTGGATCAACGGTCCACTAGAGATATGGCTATAGGAACTGTTGATCGTGAAACAACTAAAAAGTTGAATGTAAGGACGGAGAGACAAACAAAAGAAACAGAACGAGTACAAAAATTCAAATCTGAATTTCACAATATTTCTATGCCCAGCTGTTCTACTGAGGTCACTAGGTTATCAACAGACTCTGACAATTCTTCTTCATCTGAAGCCTCACCTAGTGTTGCAAATATTGATTTACCGTCGAAACCATCCTGTAGTCAAATGAGGATAGAGTTGCCCACATTAGGTACCATATGTGACAAATATGGAATTTCTGACAGGTCAGCAGCTGCTGTTGCCACAGCTGTATTAAAAGATGTGGGAATTATTTGCGATAGTGATACCTCAAAAGTAATCGATAAAAATAAAGTTAGAAGAGCTCGTCAAAAGAACAGAAATATCCTTAGTAATGAGTTTCAGTCTACAAATAAACCCATTAAGAGTATTTACTTTGATGGCAGGAAGGACAAAACCTTAGTGCAGGAAAAGAAAGGTGAGAGATATCATAAAAGAACTATTGCAGAAGAACATGTGTCATTGATAGAAGAACCGAATTCTGTTTATTTGGGGCACGTTACCCCATCTGCAGGCTCAGCCAAGTCAATTGGAAAGGCAATAATAGACTTTCTCATTTCAAATAACTTCTGTTTGGATAATTTAGTGGCGATTGGTTGTGACGGAACCATAGTGAATACTGGACATAAAAATGGAGTTATAACATATATCGAAAATGAACTTAAGCGACCTTTGCAATGGTTTGTGTGTGCCTTACATGCTAATGAGTTGCCATTGAGACATTTATTTCAACGTTTGGATGGAGCTACTACTGGACCTCGTCAATTCTCTGGAGTGATCGGGAAATTATTGGAAAAATGCGAACACCTTCCAATCGTAGATTTTGAAATAATTGAAAGTGATCTCCCAGAACTAACAATACCATCTAAAGAATTAAGCTCAGACCAGTCATATCTGTACGACATATGCCAAGCAATATCAAATGGCAACGTCTATGAAAATTTAGCAAATCGTAGCCCTGGAAAGTTAGCTCATTCCAGATGGCTGACAATGGCAAATAGAGTTCTTCGCCTCTACGTTGGAACCGAACATCCTACATCAAGATTGAAAGATCTTGTTCAATTTATAATTAAAGTCTATGCACCAATGTGGTTTTTTATAAAGCTTAATCCAAGTTGCACACAAGCCAGTTTGCATGTTTTCAAATCCATTACACTATCAAGATATTTAAGAGATGATCTTAAAAATATTATAGATGCAGTTATCCAACGAAACTCCTATTATATTCATCCGGAGAATCTTCTCTTATGTATGTTAACAGATAATCGTCAATGGGTACGAGAATTAGCTTTACGGAGAATTATTAAAGCCAGAAAAGAGAAAAAAGTCGGAATAAGGCAGTTTAAAATACCAGAAATAAACTTTAATGCTGCGGAGTATTTTGAGTTAATAAACTGGAGTGAATGTGAAGTAACGGCCCCACCAATGTTAGCTGACATACCAGATGATGAGCTGAAACAGTTAATTGATAGCTCTATAATTGCAGACTTTGACTTTCCAAAATATCCATGCCACACGCAAGCTGTGGAGAGATGTGTGAAATTGGTTTCGGAATCATCTTTGCTAGTTACAGGGCCAGAACGCAGAGACGGATTTATTCGATCTAAAATAAAATCAAAAGACTTTCTTGTAACTTACGATAACAAAGCACAATTTAAAATTGAATGAACGCATTTTTCTATTGATTTTTATTTCGCATTTTAGTGTGTTTAAAAATAGGATATTTATATTTTTGTTTGTTTTCGGTTTCCAATAAACTTTTAGTTCAGTTCAAGTTTTGGTTTTATTTCCCAACACCCTATAAAATGTGCAGTAGTTTCCCATATTTACACACAATTTTTCAGAAATAATTGTGAATTTATTATTTTTATTTTTGATTCAAGATCATTATCTGTTGGTAGAGGGTAGAATATCTTATTCTAAATGTATAAAAAAAATAACATGAACTCTTTGCATATAATTGAAACTTTTTACAGGTATTGCTAATTAAATTAAATAATTTTGATTTAGGGTTCACTTTAGGGGTGGTAGAGGGCTGAAGATGTTTTTTTAAAAATCCTAAAAAAAATACAGTGATTATACTTACCAAAAGGCATCTTTTTGGGGGTATTGTGTATTAAAACTAAACAAATAATTTTTTCGGCCCACCCTAATACACATGGAGGGGGCCAGGAGATAATTCACTACATATGATTAGAAATCAGATGGATGGATTAGAATCAGAATAAGAATGGAAAGAAACGTCACCAGAGTAACGACATATCCTGGTGCAGATATCGGTTCAAACCATAATCCTGTAATAACTGACATCAAAGTGAAGCTCAAAAAAGTCCAAGAAAGCCCCAAAACACCAAAATTAAATATCTCAATATCCAACAAAACGTTGATAGAAAATGACTTAAACAATGAGCTAAAGAAACCAATAAATGGAAACAACACAGAAATATGGAACACATTTAAAGATCTTACCTTGAAAGTAATAGAAAAATATTTAACAACGTTACACAGGCACAAAAAACAACAATGGATGCATGATGAAATCCTGGATTTAATGGAGCAGAGAAGGAAACTGAAAGGTAACAAAAGAGAATATAAGGAAAAACAGAAACTATTTAAACAAAAAATAAAGGTGGTTAAAGAAAAATGGATGGAGGATAAATGCAAGGAAGTAGAAAAGTTGAATGAAAAACATGATACGTTTAATATGTTTAAAAAAGTTAGAGAAGTAGCTGGTCTTTATCATAAGAAAACTCCACATACTATAACCGATTTGTCGGAAAAAAGGATAATAGACGAACATGAAATTCGAACAACCTGGTATAATTATATAAGTGAACTGTATAATGATGATAGACCCGAAGAACTGGAGACTTTAGTTGAAGGTGAAGGACCAGAAATACTAAAATCAGAAATACTGCATGCTATAAAGTTAGCAAAGAACAAGAAAACCGTTGGCCCTGATAACATACCGACAGAGATGTTAAAGCTTATAAATGAGGAGAACATTGGAATACTGGTCAAGCTTTTCAATGATGTTTATTCGACTGATGATATCCCTGAAAATTGGTTAAAGTCAGCATTCATAACACTACCAAAAAAACAACGTCTTATAAGCCACACTTTGAAAACATTTCTATGCATCATTCACAGTAGAATCAGAGATAAATGTGAAGAAGACCAGGATGAAACACAATTTGGCTTCAGAAATGGACTGGGAACTCGGAACGCTCTCTTTGCACTAAATTTATTACGGCAGAAATGTCGAGATCAAAGGAAAGACGTCTTTGCTGTATTTATTGACTATGAAAAGGCCTTTGATCGAGTGCAGCATCACAAATTAATTACAATATTAAAAGATAAAGGAGTTGATAGTCAAGACAAACGATTCATAGAAAAGTTATACTGGCGTCAAACAGCGACAGCTCGCATAAACGGAAAATCAACAAAACTATGTAAAATACAAAGAGGTGTCAGACAGGGTTGTATACTATCCCCACTGTTATTTAATTTATATTCAGATAAAATATTTAACGAAGCGCTGCATAATTTGAAATGGGGCTTGAAAGTTAATTGAATTCTGATAAATACAATCAGATATGCAGACGATACAGTTATTTTAAGTGATGACATGAATGGACTATAATGCCTTTTAAATGCCATTGTTACAGTGGGAAGAGAGTTTGGCCTAAACATAAACTGTTCAAAAACAAAACACATGGTGTTTAGCCGTTTAGCACATCAAGATGCACGATTATATTTTGATGGTCATATAATTCAAAGAGTGTCCAGTTTTGATTATCTTGGTTGGCATATTACTGAACAACTAGATCAAGATCAAGAGATTAAATTTAGAATCGAGATAGTCCGCATGACATTTTTAAAAATGAGGTCATTCTTCTGTAATGATAACTTGCTATTTCAACTTCGAAAGCGCATGGTTAAATGCTACATTTGATCAGTCCTCTTATACGGTGTCGAAGCATGGACATTAAAATATCCAACATTAATCGTCTGGAGGCCTTTGAAATGTGGCTGCACAGACGTATACTAAAAATTCCATAGACGGCTATGCTGACAAATATGACAGTCCTTGAGAGAGCAAATGCTGCTCGCGAGCTGCGTGATAACATCAAATGTAGAAAGATGACCTATTTTGGACACGTAGTAAGGGGAGACCGATATAATATCCTTCAACTTATTATGATGGGTAAAATCGAAGGACGCAGAGGAATTGGTAGAAAGCAGGCCTCTTGGTTGAAGAATATCAGGGAATGGACAGGAATAGGAAAGCTGAGCAACTCTTTAGAATATCTCGAGACAGAGACAGTTTTGCCATGTTAATCGCCAACGTCAAGGGGACTTGATAGGGCACGTTAAGAAGAAGAATTATTTACAGACGAATCGAGTTTTCATAATAATGGTCTAGTGAATAGACATAATTTTCATTATTATGACACAGAAAATAAACATTTATTTCGTACTGTTGATCGATAACACTGATGGAGTGTTAATGTTTGGGGCGGCATTATGGGCGAGTACGTTACCGGCCCATATTTTTTTGACGGACATCTTAATGGGACAAATTTCCTAAATTTTTTAAAACAAGATTTTTGGACACTGCTTGGGAACCTTCCACTTAGTCTACGAACAAAAATGTGGCTCCAGTTGGACGGAGCTCCTGCTCTTTTCTCACGTAATGTTAAGAACTACCTTAACAGAAAATTTACAAACAAATGGATAGGTAAATGTGATTCATATAATTGGCCCCCTAGGTCACCAGGACTAACCAAGATGGATTATTTTAAGTGGGGTTATATTAAAAATATTGTATATGCTACACCTCCTACTACTAGAGATGACATGCAATTAAGAATTGCACAAGATGGCAAGCAATTTGTGTTTAAAGTATGTTAATAAGGTCTCAATTAAACTACTGTATTGGCTGAACATATATTAATAATATTCATACATTACAACATGATCATGTCGCCCATTGTCCCCGTTGGGAAGTGGTGTTGACTTGACATTGACATATTTGACATAGTTACCAGGTTTACGTTAAGCCTATCTTACATTAATGTCAAACACCTTCCCCTTAAAGATTAAGGCGTACCCTAGGTTTAATGGTACGTCCGAATTTTGAAACATTACATTTCTTACTATCATTATTTTTTGAGCAGCTATAATGAGGACTTACAATATCAGTATTCCTATGTTCATTAAACAAATTTGTTAAATCATTATCCTGAATACATACATTATTTAAATCATTATTATCATTATCCTTATAACTATTTGGGTTTGTGTGTGGATACAACTCAGGTTCAAGATACATGTCTGCTACATCTGATTTTGTATGTGATGGTCTTATGTGTCTTGTGTTTCTTCTAACTATCCTATTATTGCATTCCTTTCTTATCCAGTACGATCTGGGTTCTTTAGCTTTTTCTACAATAACAGCTTTATATCATACTTTATCAACACTACTCTTAACAACTACATTATCCCCTCTTTTATAAGTTGTTGGTGTACGTTTACTATGTTTATCATACTGAACTTTTGTTTTTTGTTGTTGGTCCGATAAGAGTTTATAAATCTCATTCTGAATTTTAGGTTGTAATTGTTCACTATTTACTGGTATTTCTGTTCTCAAAGATCTACTATTTAATATTTGTGATGGAGATGCACTTAATGAAATAATAGCAGTATTATTATATTCTAAAACTAACTCACGATAATCAGAATTTTCTGTAAAACTTTTTTTTTTTAATTTGTTTACAAATTCCTACAGCCTTTTCAGCAAGGCCTTTACTTTGGTGGTAATGAGGTGAACATGTCAGGACTGTAATTTGTTTATTATCGTAATATTTTTTACACTTAAATGATATAAATGGTAAATTATCTGCAATTAAAAATTGAGGATAGCCAAATCTGGGAAAAACATCTTGCATTGCATCTATTATGGCTTCAGATGTTTTATTATTTAATGATAGCATCTCTATCCAATGGGAAAAATAATCTATTAGAATTAAGTAAGATTTACCACCAAATTCCAAAATATCAGCCGCAATTTTATTAAACCTCAATTTTGGTATTGAATGTGCTAACATTGGCTCTCTATAATTATTTGGCATGAATTTTTCACAAATTCTACATTTTTTTATAAACTGGACAATATCACCCCTAAGGTTTGGCCAAAAAAATAAAGATCTTGCTTTATTAATAGTTTTACTAGTTCCTATATGACCTTTATGTAACACAGTAATCATTTCCTGTTTTAGAGATTTTGGTACAATTATTTTTATTTTCAACAAAAACAATTCCTGCTTCAACATATATATTATTTTTAATACTGTAATATGGCTTTATATACTCTGGAATCTTGTTTTCTTTAGGCCAGCCTTTATAATAAAAATCAACAATTGTAGCCAAAACTTTATCTTTAGAGGTTTCTTCTCTGAACTGCTATATTTTTTTATCTGTCATTGGTAAGTATAGTGAGACTGAATGAACCATATCAAACATCTCTAAATCAAGGGTTTGTGCCTTTAAACTAGCTCTAGAAAGCATATCTGCAAATTGAATATGCTTTCCTGGAACATAATAAATATTTAATATGTACTTTAATAATTTTAGCCTTAAACGCTGCAACCTTACTGACCCAATTTTGCATATTGGTTTCTGCATAATTGAAATTATTGGTTTATGATCTGTTTGGATATCAACATCACACTGGTAAATAAAGTTATGAAATTTTTGTGTACCATAAAAAATGGCTAATAACTCTTTCTCTGTCTGGCTGTAATTTATTTCATGTTCATTCATAGACCTAGATGAACATGCAACTAATTTCAACATACCATCATAGTTTTGAAACATACAACACCCAATTCCATTTTTGGATGCATCACATTGCAAAACTATCTTTTTATTTGGATCAAATGGTACCAGAGCTGGAGAATTTGAAATTATTTTCTTTAACTTATCAAAACATTCCTGGTGTTTAGGCAACCATTGCCATTCTACATTGTTTTTTAAAAGTTCACATAAAATTTGCATGTGCTCAGCCATATTTTTAACATAACGTCTAATATAGTTAAAGGAACCTATTATTCTTTGTAACTCTAATTTACTTTTTGGAGTTTCTAATTTACATAAAGCATCTGTCCTCTCAGGATCTACTTTCATTCCTAAATGAGAAAAAATTTGTCCCATAAACTTTACTTCTTTTTTGCTAAATTGAATTTTCTCTTTATTAAATCTAGCACCCACCTCTTTTGCTCTACTTATCACCTCTTTGACCGCTTGATCATATTCATCTTGAGACGCCCCTGCTATGATCATATCATCATGACAAACTACAATGTTTTTAATATCACCAAAATGCTTTTCAACTGCCTCTTGAAAAAGGTCTTGAGAATTTGATAACCCAAAAGGTAAAACTAAAAACCTGTAAGTTCCATAGTGTGTAGAGAAACAACATTTCCATGAAGAATTTTCATCAATTGAAAGTTGGTGATAACTTTCAGATAAATCAAAAACAGAATATATATTTTTGTTTAATAATTTTGAACATATTTCCTCAATGGACTCCCCAACTCTAGGTTTGCGTACTATATGTTTATTCAGATCTGAGGAATCTAAACATATTCTTAATTTACCATTACTATTTTCGACTATCACCATTCTAAAAATACTTGCCCTGGGGTCTATGTTTTCTACCTTAACAATTGCTTTTCTTTGGACTAATCTATCTAGCTCAGTTTAAAGTGAATTTCTAATTTTTATTGGACACTTGGTAGGTGGATAGCAAACTAGTTCAAATTTATCATTTGTTGTAATTTCATATGTGCCAGGAAATTTGCCTGACCCTGTGAAAACTTAAAAATATTCATTGATAAATTTATCTGTTAAATCAGACCGGCCTACCTTATTTATTTTTATAGAATCAATACGTTTTACCAAACTTAAATTAAAATATGTTTGTCCACATATCAGAACCTGACTTGCACCATCCACAATGACAAAATCTTCAAAAATATTCTTACCCTTACATTTTACATTTAAATTTACTACACCTATAGGATGAGACACATTTCCATCAAATGCCTTTAACACATATTTAGTAGGCCTGGTTTTAAATTGACAATTAAATTTTTTATAAACATTTAAAGGAATAACATTTACATCTGCCCCTGTGTCTAACTTAGCTTTCAATTTATAATTTTCAACCTCTATATACTCTTCCCAAGTGTCTATCAAATCAACATTACATACCTTTTTCCTGCTGTTAACATTTCTTACAAAAAATTCATTAGAAGAGGTTGACTCACAATCATCTTTTTCAGTACTTTTAATATTTTTGACCTTGCAGGCAACTGTATAATGGTTTTTTAGTCCACACTTGTTACACTTCTTGCCATAAGCTGGGCATTCCCTCGGACCATGCTTTTTTGCACACCTTCTTCAACTTCTTTCTCTTCATTCCAAGGTTTCTTCTTTATATCATATTTCATTTTCTCTATCTTCTGTGTATGATTAATATTTCCTGTGTTATATTGAAACTGTAAATTTTGAGATCTACTTTGCTCACTTGTTCTGCAGAATTCTATAGCTTTATTTAAACTTAATTTGTCTATTCGCAGGAGGGCTTCTCGTGTGGTCGGATCCCTAATTCCCATAACAATTTTGTCTCTTAATGCCTTGTCTTCACATGACTCATCGGGATCTAGGGCATTGTAATTGCAACTTCTAACCAAATTTCTGCACCCTGTCAAAAAATGTTCAAATGTCTCCCCATCTTCTTGTACTCGTTTTATAAAGTTGTACCTCTCAAAGCATTCGTTAACTCTTGGGTTCACATACTTATCTAACAGCTGCATTGTGAATTCATACTTATTTAGTTCTTCATCAGGGATAACAAAAGTAGCCATAATCCGTGCTGATTCATGGCCAATAATATTTCGCAGGATGGATAATTTCACCTGATCTACAGCGTCGTGTTGTCCTGTTGCTACTAAATAATCTTCTAATGAAATTTTCCAAAATTTCCATTACTTATTTACTTCCATTACTTCCATTTACATAACTTAACATAACCTATTCCTTTGACCATGCTTGCCTTTTTGGGAACACTTAAATTTTTCTTTTTAATAAACTTAGCACTTAACTTTATCCTTGGACACGTAGATTCCATAAATTGACTGCGCCATGTTTAAAGTAGGTTAATAAGGTCTCAATTAAACTACTGTATTTGCAAAACATATATTAATAATATTCATACATTCCAACATGATCATGTCGCCCATTGTCCCCGTTGGGAAGTGGTGTTGACTTGACATTGACATATTTGATATAGTTACCAGGTTTACGTTAAGCCTATCTTACATTAATGTCAAACAATTTGAACATCTGTTACATGCGTGAACATATTTTAGTTATACTAATTTTTTGATTATTTTGTATTATTTACGTTTATTATTCATTTTGTATTATTTGTTTTATTAAAATTATTTCTGTTTCGTTATTTATTTAATTGCAAAAAAAAGAGTGTGTGCTCGTAAGCACGTAAGAAGTTATAGGTATAATACCAAGAAATTTAGGAAATCAAAATTAAATAAATGTATTAATAGCAGTTGTAGAAAATCCTAAAATAAGTTCTCGGACCATTGCAGACCAGTTTAATATTCATAATTCCACGGTCTTAAAAATTTTGAAAGAACCAAATGTTCAAAAATTATAGGATTTGGTCGACAGAAAAGCCAGAGGATACTATTAAAAGTCATACCCAATATAGTCGAAAAATAAATGTCGGGTTAGGAATATTTGAACACAATATTATTGGACTAAATACATACTATAGAAGAACCTGTAATTGTTTTGGTTTGGCATTATTATATGGGACTTACCACAATTGATTGTAGTGAGAAATAAATTTTACATATTTATGTTTTGATCTTTCGATTTTAATCTAGAAAACGTTTTTACTTTTTACATTCATTCCTCGACATTACTGTAAACATTTTTGAATTTCTGATTACAATTTCTAGAAATTTCTAATTTCTCATTGGTTTAACTAGAAGTTTAATCAATTTTACGGGACATTTCCCAGAATATTTTCATAAATACTCTTCTGCTAACTGGAATTTGACTGTCGTTATGATGTCTTCATTCTCGATAAGATCGTTGTTGGTCTTTTTAAAACCACTAGAACCTTCCGCTGGTCAAGCAACTTCTTCACTATCAAACGTGTTAGCAACATCGTTGATCTGAGAGTCGCAAATTTTTAAAATAAGTCATAAATAGCCTGTACCGAAAAAGACAAGGTTTTTAACTTGGCTAAAGTGCTAATCTGACCCAAGAACCTTCCTCCTTTTTTCGGGCTTAGGACCGGCAACAAGATCAATGAGGTAGTATTTCAATGATCCTGTAGGCGGAGTTAAAAAACCTGGACTTATCGAGATACAAAACTAATTGACTTGAAAGACATCATTCATATACTAAAACAGATGACTTTTGCAGTACTTTCTTAACACGCCAACGTATTAACATTATAAAGACTGATCTACGATATAAAAGATCTAAGTGAAACTAAAATTAAATTAAAATTAAATCTATAAAAAACGAAGAAAAAAAACTGTTGAAATGGCTAACTTACTGCTCAATTAACTTCCAATATATTATATTACACGTAACAACGTGACTAAAACACAACGAATGACAGCACAATAGACATATCATAGATATAAGGTAAAAGTAGAACTGACAATTAACAAACAAGAAAAGAAATTTACATATTTAGAAGACTTAGGTAAATTGGTAAACATTTTAGAAAACTTTATTATTTTCGGAAATGAAAGACACTACACAAAGAGCCGAGATAACTGATATTCCTCAAGAATTTCCATGTATTGTTTTCAACTTTATCTTTAGATAGAAGATTTTATTTTTCTCGAAAATGAAAAGTGTCTTTTTCATTTCAACAAGTATCAACATACAGAGCCGAAATAACTGATATTCCAAAAGAAAGATTCAATGTTTATCAGTCTTAGGTTTCTACTGAAACATTTAGGCGTCGAATGTCGCTGTGGACCGAGCGCCGGCGCTGGTTTACTACTGAAGGTTTTTCTAGAATACCATTTACCAGCTGTCTGTGAGCATCTATAGGGTCAGATTTTTAATCTAGGAAGAAGGACAAATTGGAACTTGTTTTATTTAATATTATTAATGACGAGATAAAATAAGAAAATAATTAAAATAAGGTTATACAAAATCAGACAAGTATGTTTTAGAAAAAGGCAACAATATTGTTATTCACTAGATCTAACACCACTCCAATTAAACCACCAAATATTTCATCATAATAATTTTTAATATTTAAGCATTACAAAACACAAAAATAGAAAATCACCAGGAGAGGACAGAATACCGAACGAACTCCAAAAGTACGGAAGATCAGATCTGACCAAACAACTATTAAAACTAATCCAAAAAATACTAGAACAAAACGGAATTCCTTAAGAATTTCAATGTATTATTTTTAACTTTATCTTGAGATAGAAGATTTTATTTTTGTCTAAAATGAAAAAGACACTACACAAAGAGCCGAGATAACTGATATTTCAAAAGAAAGATTCGGTGTTTACCAGTCTTAGGTTTCTACTGAAACATTTAGGCGTCGAATGTCGCTGTGGACCGAGCGCCGGCGACTGGCTTACTACTAAAGTTTTTTTCTAGAATACCATCTACCAGCTCTCTGTGAGCATCTATAGTTTTATAGTATTATTAATTTTACTATTAAGTCTATAGTAATTATTATTAATGACGAAATAATAAGAAAATACCTAAAATAAGGTTATACAAAACCAGAGAAATATGTTTTAGAAACAAGCAACAATATTGTTATGCACTAGTTCTAACACCACTCCAATTAAACCACCAAATATTTCATCATAATAATTTCTAATATTTAAACATAACATAACACAAAAATAGAAAATCACGGACGAACACCAACAGTACGGAGGACCAGACCTGACCAAACAACTATTAAAACTAATCCAAAAAATAATAGAACAAAACAGAATTCCTCAAGAATTTCCATGTATTATTTTCAACTTTATCTTGAGATAGAACATTTTATTTTTCTCGAAAATGAAAAAGACACAACACAAAGAGCCGAGATAACTGATATTCCAAAAGAAAGATTCACTGTCTACCAGTCTTAGGTTTCTACTGAAACATTTTTTAGGCGTCGAATGTCGCTGTGGACCGAGCGCCGGCGACTGGCTTACTACTGAAGTTTTTTTCTAGAATACCATTTACCAGCTCTCTGTGAGCATCTATATGGTCAGATTTTTAATCTAGGAAGAAGGACAAATTGAAACTTGTTTTATTTAATATTATGAATGACGCAATAAAAAGGAAGTGCCTTAAATAAAGTATAAATTTCCAATTATCAAACATAATAAAACACAAAACTTTGTCCAACGTGACAACGTGATGATGCAACAAATAATACCAAAGATAGTCATCAAAGATTTAAGGTAAAAGTAGAGCTGAAAAATTAACAAACAAGAAAAGAAAATTAGTTATATAGAAAACTCAGTTATATAGAGGAAATAATTTACTCAAAATTTCTTGATCTTATCACTGAAAGTTTTTGCTAGAATACCATTTACCAGGTGTCTGTGAGTATCTATTGGGGCAGAGTTTTAATTTAGGAAGAAAGATAAATTAAAACTTGTTTTATAATGCCTAAAATACGGTAAGTGTGTACTAGTAATAAGCAACGAAAACGATATGCAATAACTCTTAAACCACGTCATCAAAACCAACAAGTACTTTAACATAATAATTTCCAATAATCAAACATAATAGAATACAAATCCTTTAAAGCTCCCTACATTATTATATTCAATGTGACGTAACGTCACATTGAATATAATAATGTATTATTAATATGTATTATTAATATATGTAATGTATATTCAAACGTAATTAAAACACAACGAATGACACTAGAAAATATATTTCAAAGATATAAGGTAAAAGTAGATCTGAGAAATAACTAACAAGGATAGACATTCTAATATTACAAGCGTTACATTCGATATATTTAAAATGACTTCTTTATCGTTTTTGTTATGAGCTGAATGTAGCTATGGACCGAGCACACTGCTGACTGATTTTTATTCCAGAATAAGTACTATTTACCATAGCCGTACGCGAACATGTATTTAGGGAGATATCTATATTTTAATTTGGCAAAGGAAGATGAGTTAAACCTTAGTATAGGGAATATATTAACAGGAAATCATCCGTAAAAAGAAAGATATGCAATAGAGAGATGCACAATAATAGAAATATTTTGTATTAATACGGTGTAGCCAACTAATAATAGCTGAGACAAGTTAATACAAAGGGTGAATGATTAAGTATATATTTTTAAAAAATAAAAAAGACTTAAAGGCAAAACTTGTTCAAAAACGATTTATAAAATTTATTAAAAAGATGCTAGGCAACCGCAAATACGTATTTACTAAGATTATGCAGTTTTTTTTTTGCAGTTATTTTTCAGTTGTTTTTCAGCTAGGTCTTCATTATTAATGTTCATTGGTCATTTTTAACTAAACTATGAAATCATTTTTTCCGTTGCTGTACAAGTTTTGCAAGTGATGTACAAGTGTTTACTCCACAATCACTAAGTACCCTTATCCTATGATAATTAGAACCTATCTATAAAGTTTTAAGATTAGAGGATATTGTTTAAAAAAAAAATGTGTAAAAATACGAGTGAGAACGAAGAAGAAGAAGACATGACGATACCAAAATCAATAGGGTTCTTTCGTCCACAAAATAGAACCTATATGATAAGTTTTAAGAAAGATTTAAAAATACGTGAGATAATGCAGGAAAAGGAAAAGAAGACAAGCCGATCCCAAAATTAAAAGATCATTCTTACACCATGGAAAACTTACGTGCCAAGTTTTAGAACTCCAGAAGTTTGCTTTCAATAAAATTAATAGGCCTTAGAAAATTAAGAAGAATAAAAAAACCATTTTAAACCAAAATTAATAAAACGACTGAGAAGAAATTGACGCCAAATTTGCTAGGGTTCCAATATGCTTATAATACCAATAGAAACGCACGTACCAAGGATTTTACCAAGGGTTTAAATACCTAGGATTTTCGTACAAAACACAAAACAATCTGAGAAGAAGAAGAAAATAAAATATTGTATTTGTAATAATATATTATTTATATTACATTACAATAATCCAACTAACTTTATTTTCAATATTTAGTTTAATACACAAACTGACCTATAAACTATAATAATATTAAAAGTTTTTAAAAACTCACCTGAAAAAAATTTCTGGAAAAATCTCCACTGGAATTCCTTACCTGCCAGCGAATGGCCACTAACTGAAGGGCTCCTGGAAGGTGCGCTATTTATATTCATGATTTGCACCGGTTGTTCTGGTTCGGTATTGGATTTTACTCTGTGAAGGATATAGGTAATGGAGGTGATTAGAATGGACATATAAGTAGAGAACGAGCGGGTATAGAAATGGTTCATAAAGGTTTGGGGGTGGAAATAAGAAATAATAAACGAAATAGTGTGATTGACTTCGCAGTGACATGGGATTTGGCTGTCATTAACGTTCTTTATCACGTTCTTTATGAAGACTGAAAACCAATATGTTACCTATATTAGCGGGGAAGGGACAACGGATGCCTTGTTTGCTTTGAGACAGTTGATAGAGAAATACGGAAAGAAGAAAAGAGAGCTATATTTGGTATTTATAGATCTTGGGAAGGCGTACGATACAGTTCTTAGATAAGAGCCAGGTATGGGAGAGAAATGGGTTCCCGAGAAGTACGTAAAGCTCGTGAAGAAAATGTATGTAGTGTAAATGGATAAACATAAAGGTATGTAATAGTAAAGAGCCTTAATGCGAACGTTGTTTTGCATTAAGGCTATTTACTAAGTCCTACCTGTTTAATCTTGTTACGGATGTACTGACAGAAAAGGTAGGGGAGAGAACTCCTTGATCAATGCACTTTGCTGACGATATCGTGTTAGTAGAGGAGAGCAAAGAAATGTTGGAGGGGAAGTTGGAGTGTTGGAGAAGGGCTATTGAAGCGAGAGAACTACAGGCTGATTGATTTAACTGGAAACGAATGAGTGAGGTACTTTGTGATATAAAAATCGGAGACGAGCTAAAAGGAAAGATATACAAGACTGTGGTGTGACCTGCGTTGGTATAGGTTTAAAAGATTCAAGAAAATAAGTTAAAGGTGGCTGAACTAAAAATATTACGGAAGATGTTGAGTAAGACTAGAAAGGAAGGAGAGGTGTAGGAAAACCGAGGAGAATATGAAAGGACTATGTGGTAAAACACTTTAGAGAGAAAGATTTAGGTGAAGAAGAACCGGTAGACAGAAATGAGTGGCAACGAAGAGTAAGGAACAACGACCCCTGGAAATAAAAAAAGCTGAAGAAGAAGAAGAAAGATAGGGGTGGTGAAGCCTTGTTTTAGGCTACATTCCTCTTCTTAGAGTTTTTCTGTATGTTTGGGACGATTTTTTGTTAATGACTTAAGACCGGCGTAGGAGTCGAGGTGGGAGTTTAATGGAGCTTAACGTCGATCGGGTCGACGTTCGGTGGACAACTTCGTCATGAACTAGTTGAGGTGGCCCGCTGATAAAAATACCAGATGCATCCAAAAATTGATCGATTCCTTTCAGAATTGATTGTACTTTATTTAGTATATCGCGTGGAGGTTAGCTGTGGTTAGTTCCTCACCTTGTTAGAGATATTGTTGTGCAATGAGTTTGGAAAACAACAGAAAACCAATCTTCCCATGTCTTTGTGTAAATTGAATCGACTATGAAAGAGTTATGTAGTTTTGTCGATGGCTAGTGGGTGCATTTTAGGAGCTACAGCTTAGGTGGGATGTAACGGGATTAAAATCTGGTTTGTATAAATCTTTGATTTATAGAAAAGTTGAAGGTTGACACTACGATTGCGTGTCCGTACATATTTCGGAAGATTCTCGTTAGAGATATTGGTAGGAGTTTTTTCAGGTAAGACGTAGAAAAAGATCATAGGCATGAGGTTAATTAACGATTTTATGTCCGAAGTGAGTTCGTATGAGGAAATTTGTCTAGGGTAGTGACTGTATGTGTGTGTTTCTATGTTTTGGGAGCACTTTTTCTGGCGGGACATTTGTGTGAATATGCCGAGTATGTGACGCAATAGTTTGAACCGAATGGTGCATCTGCCATTTATATGGTTTGTGATTTTGTCCGCAGTTTGGAGAGATAGTGGCTCTTTGTTGGTATTCTGTGTTGTGACTTTCGCTTTGGCAGTATCTAGAACACTATTTTAAGCGCAGGGGGATGACGTTGTTCGATCCAGGGATCTAACAATGTATAATCTTCAGTGTTTCAGTGCTTCTGAGAATTTTTGTTCTGAGTTTTCGAAGACTTGAACAAAGTGTATAGGGATATTATTTTAGCGGACAATTATTCTGACAATTTATTGTTAGGCAAGTGGCCTTATGATTGATGGTCTTTAATGTTTTTTCGTGAAAAATTTTTGTTAACGCCTGATATGACGAGATGGAGGTTTGATTGGATTTTGGTTGTGACTTTTGTGGAGTGTTATTGAAATATATGGGGAAAATAGTGATGATCACGATATTGTTTGATTGATCACGATGTTTTTTGTGAAATTCGTGGATATTTAGGGGTTAAAATGTGTTGAGGGGTGCTGTTTTGTCTAATGAATAGACTTTTAAGTGGGCTATGTTATTGGGAAGAAGTTCGTTTAATTTTAAAATGAGAAGTGTTTTGTTGGCAAATGTTTGGTGGGATGTGTTCTATAAGGTATTTGCTTGGGTTGTGTTGTCTTGTTGAGTTGTCTTATGTTTTTTTGTTGCTTGTGTGTGATGGTTGTGGGGGATGGTTTTAATCGATTGTTTGAGTTGATTGTTTTGTAGATTGAGTTTTATGTGTTTCGTTTTTGTGTTTTTTGATTGTAAGGTTAGGAATAAAGGTTCAATAGGTATTGTTTCTGTCGCAGGTTCATGTTGTGTGTTGTGTGTAACTGTAATGTTAATGTACTGTAATATGGGATATAAGGTATACAGGGTGATGTGTTGATTTTGGATTAGGTTGTAAGTGTGGCGGATTTGTAAGGAGAGTTAACTGTAAGTGACTTGAATTTTGATAGATGGGTAGATTTTGAGTTTTAAATAAATAATCGGTTGAATCTGCGTTGATTGCGGAATTATTAAGGAATGCGTGCGTTTAGATTTGTTTATGTGATATTTTCTGGGACTGGACGGCGGGGTGGGATGGGTAATTTTTGGTTGGATCTGTTTGTGATGGTTAGATATTTGGTTCCGGGTAAAACTTTAAGTTTTTTCTGTAGAGGTTTGGCATTAATGGGATTCGTTATCTAAAGGTAGGCTATCTTATTCAACTTGTTCACGTAAACTGCAAAGAAATTGTTTTCGTCTTCTAACATATCCGAAACGATTAGGATTAGTGGGGTTTGACTGCAGAATTCGGTTAGAGATGTGGTTTATCGTGTATTTTGTATCGGGTAAGTGTGTTGCATCGAGTGATACAAGGGACACTTCGTTTTAGTAATTGTAATTTAGTTTATGTAGGAATCGTAATACTCACCGCTGCTTCACTGAATTCCTCAGTTGTTTGAATCGGGCGTCCATCTATATTAATGGACACTCGGAATAATCGGGTTGAGAGTAAGCATACCGACTTGTTATTAATCTCCTCTAAAAGGAAATTAATACTGGACTATTAATAACTCGACTACTGTATTTGTATGAGTTCTAAGTTGAGATCTTTTCAGGGTTTTGTGACGTAAAAGTGTTTGTGTATTGTGTTATTTGTATTATGTCATATTTTAAAGAGCTGCCTGAGTTTAAGATGTCTAAGAAAATTTGAAGTTGGTTGTAATACTCTGTGATTTATGGAGTGACTATGAATGATGAGTTTTGATGTGTATTTTAATGTGTGTAGTGTCTTTGTTGTGTGTAATTAGAAATTTGTGTGTTGTATGTCGTGTCAATGTTTTGAATGTCAGTTGAAATGTAAGTTTTTTGAATGTCAGATTTAAAATGGTCCAGGCTATGAACTAGAGGATGGTAATTATTGTGTTGTGTTGTGACAATTCTTCACTAAAAACGGCCTATTCACAAACTTAAGCACAATCACTTTTGCCCCTACTACATCATTCTACTTGACATTGATGGGTACTAACTGTTTTTTCATACCATCTTTCTATCAGTTAGCCCTAGACTCCAGCACAGATCAGAGGTAATGTAAGTCGATTAAACCTCACCAGCTACAGGGGGTCATGTAAGATGCCTCCATTTTCAGTTTTTATTAATCAACAAGTTAACAGTCTATTGCATTTACCTTTATAAATACCATGAGGATTGTTTTTTAATACGGATGTCCTTCCAATGTTTTTATGTGGCCATACAATGTTTTTAACAACTTTCTATGTAAGTAGTAAAAATCCAACGTGTTCTTTTCATATATTTAAATTTTAACTTACTTGTTTTTTAATATTGGTATTTTTACTCTCTCTTTTAGTAAACTGATGATGGAATGACTCAATTCCAAAAATATCTTCTTTAAAATAAAAATTTTAAACTTTTAATAAGCATTTTTTATACCTTAATACACACGAACACCACATGCGTTGTGTGTTTGTGGTTGGGTGATATGTAAACGGACGTACCTCGAATTGTGAGTCATATTTCGGCTAGATGGAGTTTTTTATTAGAAGATGACTATTTTTAAGTAAAAACTTCTTTAGCGATGGTAAACTTATTTAATGGGAAACAAATCATTACATACGCGACAGATTTTTGAAACCGTCATCAATACGTAAATTATTCGCAAAGTGGCACAGCTCGAGAACTGTTCTACGGATTGTGACATATAAGGTCTTGTCGGAAAGACAAGAAGGTAGCTAACACAATTGACAAAATAACAAACGTATCGGCATTGCCAAAGGGGCATTACATTACATCTCCGTTGTTATCGGTGCTATTGCAGCGTGTGATACATTAAATAAAAAAGGAGGGGATAACGATTATATTAAGATCAAAACAAACAAGGCGACTACCAAAAAGGCGCTGCACAGTATCTTGATTACTAATAAACGTATAATTACATACGAGATATAGGGCACTACGGATAAAAATAGATCTACTAAAAACCTAATAAAGTCAAAAAAATTTGATTTATTGACTTGAAGAAAACCTCTCACTGAAAATAAAATAAACAACTAATACAATTCTAAAATGCGATATACAAATGAAAGGGGAGGGGACAACGATTATATGAAGATAGAACGACAAACAAGGCGACTACAAAAAGAGCACTAGACATCATCTTCGACCTTAATGAGTGTAGAGTACATACCAGATATCATAGGTCACTACGAATGAAAATAAGTTTACTATAAGACAAATTTTGATTTATTGACTTAAAGAAGGCCTCTGGCTGAGTACAAAATAAACAACTGATCGAATCTTAATTTGCGACATAGGATACAACAAATTAAGCAAAAATAAACTAGGCGACTACCAAAATTGCACTACACAGCATCTTCGTTATTATTGAACGTATGGTTATAGTTATAGAAGATCGGAGTAGGGACCAATTGTAAGCCCTTAAGTCTGCCCTGTATTGCCAGGGCGTCAGCCCGTTCGTTCCCCTCCATGCCTGTGTGTCTCGGTACACATACCAAGTTAACCCTATTGGTCAGCGCTTTAAAACTCAAAAACCAGCTTAGAGTATCCTAAACGGTGCTAGAATGCATCTAATACATTTCTTCATGTTTTTCAAGAATTTAATATGGATTCTTGGATTCTTTGCAACACTTGCTGGTTTAGTTTTATAAATTTTACTTTTGCCAAATAAAAATAATCTTTAGGATAAAAACGAGTGAACGAGAAAACACATGGAAAATACCTGATCTAAAGAACTCTGAACAGTTACACCAAAATAAGCTAAAGCTTCGTTTTCTTCAAACCGCATCTCATTACAATTGGCTCCAAATTTTTCAGGACAGGTACAATTTCATTACTAAATCTTTCTTTTGTGGTGTCTATTCGTTACTGATGTTGGCTACTAGCATGGTAAATCTAACTTTATTGACCGCAGTTCGAAATAGTCCTGAAGTGGTCAAGAAAAATCATTTTCGTAAGTTCTGGATCCAAGATATTCTTCTTCTTCCTGGTCATCTCTTTCCGGAGATCTTTCCCTGTAATATAAGTTGCATTATATCTATGATTGTTTCGCATTATATGTCGCAAGATATTCTAGCTTGCGCTCTTTCACTGTGGATATACTTTCACATGTTTTATCCATACGACGTAGAACCTCAATGTTTGTTATTCGGTCTACCCAGGAGATCCTCAGTATACGTCTATAACAGCACATAGCAAATGCCTTGAGTTTTCCCATGGATGCCTCGGTTAGTGTCCACGATTCAACCCCATAGAGCAGCACTGTAAACACGTAGCATCTCAATAAACGGATTCTGGTTTTTAAGGGTAGGTCGTGGCTCTCATTACAGTTCATAATTATTTAAATTTCCTTTTATAAAAAATGACCCAATTAACTGAGTATTATTTCCGATCATACATTCAGTTTTGATGGTCTTTAAGTATTGTTTTCACGTATCCACCATGGAGTTAACTCACTTCAATACTTTAAATTTCCCCGATTTACATTCCCACAGAGTGTAAATATTGCTTCGTCGAAAAAACATTTTTACCCAAGTTCTCGTCATTATTATTACACCACTAAAATGTAGAGGGATTTCCCTTCTTAATACAGCATACAAAATTGTGTCCCTGATACTTAACGAACGCCTGGCACGGTATACTGACAATATAATAGGATCCTACCAAAGAGGCTTATTGAAAAACAAATCTACCATTGATCACATATCATCCATCAGACAAATATTAGAAAAAACGACGGAGTACGACATAGACTGCCATTACATTTTCGTAGACTTTAAGGCAGCGTACGATACTATTGACAGGTCCCAATGATATTCGGCGATGATCGAATTAGTAATACCAAAAGGTTTGGTAGAATTAATTAAAATGACAATGATGAAAATCGAATGTAAAATGCGCGTACAAGGGGATGTTTCAAAACCATTTAAAACCAACAAAGGACTGCGCCAGGGAGATGCGGAGAAGTTATGAGAGATTCGGGAATAAACTTAAAAGGTACGATATATACCCGTAGTATCAAAATAATACGCTGATGAATCGTATCGTCATAATTGGAAGAACCCAAAATTAAGCAGTGGAGGCTTTCACACGTATCAAAAATGCCGCAGAAAACATCGGACTTCTGATTAACATCCAGAAAACTAAAGATATGCCGGCCATATCAAGAATTCAACAAAATAACTTAGAGGTGCAACACGAAACGATAGAAATGGTAGAAGAATTCTGCTACTTAGGATCACTGGTAGACTAAAAAAATAACACATCCAACGAGATAAAAAAAAGAATATGCGTGGCTAATCGCTGTAATTTTGGCCTGGGCCCTCTACTAAGAGCGAGAAGTATGTCAGTAGCAACAAAGTGCAAACTTTATAAAACAATAATACGCCCAGTGCTCACATACGGATCGGAAACAAGGGCAATGAAGATCCGAGATGAAGAGTTACTACGAGTCTTTGAAAGAAAAGTATTGAGGGCCATATATGGCGGAGTAAACGAACAGGGTCTGTGGAGAAGGCGATATAACTTTGAACTCTATAGACTTTTTGGTAATGCAGATATTGTGAAGACCATCAAAATAAACCGCCTAAGGTGGGTGGGCCACGTTATGTGGATGGATGAGAGTGATCCCACTAAAATAACTATGCTAAACAGGCGAGTCAGAAGAAGAAGAAGGGGGCGACCTAAACTCAGATATCTGGACGATGTACAGGAAGATCTGAGGGAGATTGGAGTCAGGGGCTGGAGAAGACAGACACTCGATAGGGAAGAATGGAAGAATTTTTTGAAGTAGGCCAAGGCTCACGAAGGGCTGTAGCGCCAACTGATGATGAAAATGTAGTCTTCATTCGTAGTCAACTTCATTTAAGTCTTGCAACAACTGGATTTTGTAGGGTTTAAATTGATTCTTATGTAAAACACGCAAGTCTGAAGAATGACCTAAACCATGTATTTGTGCAGTTTTGCGTAAGGATGTATGTGGATTTTTGTCGAAACTCTGCATTAAATCTAAAGTTTTTATTATTTAAATGGGAATAAAAGCCACAATTAAAGGTTAAAGTAAATTTATTGACGTTTCAATTAACACTTCGAAAATCGTTCTCAAAATACAAACATTTCTCAAAACTAATGTTTGTATTTTGAGAACGATTTCCAAAATGGAAATTGAAACGTCAATAATTTACTTTAACCTTTAATTGTTGCTTATTCCCATTAAAATAATAATTACTTTAAAAGTCACAAGAAAATAGCTTCTGAACAATATCTAAAGTTTTATTGTAATGTATAACAGTTCATGATATCTCTCTTCGAATGCAATATTTTATTTGTTTAGTCCCTCAAAGTGCGTTACTCTTTTTCGAATCGTCGTCTTATGGATAGAAAAATGGTTTGGGAGAGTATTATTGAACAAGTTAGGTACTTTATAATTCGCTCTCTTTTATTAAAAACTTTCTTTATTGTAACACATAAAATAACTATCAGCTTTAGTTATTAATACTTACAATTTATTTTACAAAGCTTTTCAATAAACGTCAAGCTATTGTTAATTTTAAAAATTATTGTCAAAATCACAGAACTCTAAATTTACTGAATTACTTCAAAACTCTTTGGCACTAAGAACTTTTATTTATTTAAGACCTTCACGACCAGACAAAATACCAAATGTTAAATATTGTTGAACTCGTATTGAAGTAGGGATTCCAATAATAGTACAATCTAGAGAGTATTTTATATGGAAAACCAAAGTGACTAATGATATCAGAAAAACCTTAAACCTCGCAACATTGCAAGCATCACATTTAAAATTTCTATATTACAAAACAGGCGTTTTCAGACTTTTAATCCACTCTGTATATACAGGGTGGTGAATCGTCAAATGGGCCATAGGAAACCCAGTGGAAAATTCTAAATTGTTGAATTTCTGCTTCTCTAATTATTTTACACCAAAAGTCAAGAAAAACTATTTGTAGAGGACTGAAATATGTATCGAAAACAAATCTTAAAATTGTTACCGTTGTTAATTGCTACGAATTAAACGTATTCCAAAATTTTGCAAGAATATAATACATTTTTCAGACCACCCCTAAAGTTTACACTTTGTAGTCTTAAGTCTTTAAACACGCTGTGCAAGAATGTGTATAACACGTTGCGTTTGATCATATTGATGTTCTGATATTTGACAATTTTTGAATTGCCAAAATTTTTATTTTGTGATTTATTGTTTAAGAAAAAATAAAGTTGATTAAAAATGTATTCAGTTGAGGGGAAAGTAGCAATAATAAAAATTTTTGATTCGGCAATAGTGCGCGAACTGTCAATTCAAAGGATTTTACAAAATTGTGAAAATACTGGGACCATAATTTCTAATTGTACCTGTACAAACAATATTGATCTTATAATTATTATCAGATTTAGCCATACAGCTCACACACTCTCTAAGGGGAAAATTCACTCATTCCAGGTACCTACGGTATCAAAAGGATTGAGCTCTGGTGGGACTCTTTCCGTGTTATCGAGCCCTAGGTGACTTGATATGCTGGAGTATCTCCCAAAAATTTTCGTACACATCTGGACGTTGAGAGTAGTACAGCTTTCTGCATGGTCTTGTAGAGATGTTCATTCAGACATAGCTTTTTTATGTTTTCTAAGAAGTTATTTGGAATGACTCCAGTAGTAGAGAGAATAATAGGTATTGTCTGGGTACTTTCAATTTTCCACTGTCTTCGTAATTGAATTTCTAGATCCCTGTATTTGGCGATTTTTTCGTTCTATTTAACACGAAGATTATGGTTGTTGGGTATCGCCACATCAATTAATGTTGTTTGTCTCTTTAGTTTATTAACTAGTATGAGATCTGGTCTATTATGTGCCACTGTTTGGTCTGTATAGCTTGTAGTTGTCGTTTTCAAGTATACTCTCAGAAATATATTGATAATATGGAAGATGGTTTGTTTGAAGAAGTCCCAGTTTGATAGCTATCTCTTCATGAAGGATCTTTCCTACTGAGTCGTGCCGTTCCTTATATTCAGTTGCAGCAAATGCCTGACAGCCCCCGGTAAGATGTTGAATGGTTTCCTGAGCTTGGTATCCATATCGGCATTTGTCATTTTGGACCTGAGGGTCTTTGACGATATATTTCAGGTAATTTTTGGTTGGTATAACCTGATCCTGAATGGCCAGTAGTGAACCTTCTGTTTCGGGGAACATCTTATTATTATTCAGATTTAGCCATACGGTTCACACTCCCTCTAAGGGGAAAATTCACTATACCTACAGTATCAAAAGGATTGAGCTCTGGTTTGACTCTTTCCGTGTTATCGAGCCCTAGGTGACTTGGTATGTTGAAGTATCTCCCAAAAATTTTCGTACACATCTGGACGTCGCGAGGAGTACAGCTTTTTGCATGACCTTATAAAGATGTTCATTTAGACCCAGCTGTTTTATGTTCGCTAGGCGATTTTTGGGAATAACACCAGTATTAGATAGTATAATAGGTACTGTCTGGGTACTTTCCATTCTCTATTGTCTCTTGATTTGTATTTCTAGATCTCTATACTTGGCGATCTTTTCGTTGTATTTAACACGCAAATTGTTAGTGTTAGGTATCGCCACATCAATAAGTGTTGTTTACCTAGTAATTTAATTCACTAGTATGAGATCCGGTCTATTATGAGCCACTGGTTGGTCTGTGAGCACAGTGCGGTCCCAGTATAGCTTGTAGTTGTCATTTTCAAGCATTCTGTCAGAAACATGTTGATAATAAGGAAGATGGTTGGTTTGGAGAAGTCCCAGTTTGTCAGCTAGTTCTTGGTGGATAATCTTTCCTACTGAGTCATGGCGTTCTTTATAATCGGTACCGACAAATGCCTGGCAGCCACCGGTAAGATGTTGGATGGTTTCTTGGCCTTGGCATCCATATCGGCATTTGTCATCTTGGACTTGAGGATCTTTAACAATATATTTTAGGTAATTTTTAGTTGGAATTACCTGATCCTGAATGGCAAGTAGGAAACCCTCAGTCTCCGGAAACATCTTTCCAGATGTCAACCAATAGTTCTACGATGTATTGTCGACATATTCTTGGCTGATCTCATTGAGATGTCGCCCATGCAGAGGTTTACTCATCCAGGTGCGCATTTTTTCTTGCTTAGTCAGATGGTTTATGCGTATTTTTTGTTCCCTCAGTTTAAGCGGCGTTGTATCATCTACTGCGCAAATTTCTCGATGTAAAGTAGATGTCTCAGCCTGTACCTGAAAATAAGTTCTTAAATTAAATTTGTTTATCCAATTGCTCACCTATATCCATAAGTCCTCTTCCTCCTTGATACCACGGCAATGTTGTTCTCTCTACTGCACTGCGTGGATAATGTTTTTGCGCCTTTGTGAGAAGTGTTCTTACTTTCCGCTGAAGACCCTCTATATCCGTTTTTGACCACTTTATAATACCAAATGAGTAGCTCAGCGCGGAACAGGCGTACGTATTTAATGCCTTAAACAAATTTTTACTATTAAGATATGACCGATTTAGTTGTCTTACTCTTCGCACGAACTCCAAAGTTAGTTCAGCTTTCATTTGTTTATGGTCAATTTTCCGCGCCTGTTTTACTCCAAGATATTTGTAAATATCATTTTCACCCATTGCCTCGATGTTTTGGCCATCTTGCATATCGAAACCTCCGGACTGAAGCTTTCCTCTGACTATATTTAGTATACGGCACTTATCTAGTCCAAAATGCATACTGATATCATTTGAGAAAGTTTAATTTTTATATAAATAATACGAAATACATATATTTTACAGTTTTATTTTTATTTAAATATTAAACTTATTTTAATACTTAAAATAATACAAAAAATTAAACATACCTAACGTTAATATCTACGGCATTTTTGAAAACTGTAACCTTTGCGCAGTTGCCTTTCACTTGATGAATCGTAGAAAATCTAAAAAACATCAGATTCAGATAGCAACCAATAAAATCATCATAGCCAGAATGATCGCCAACGTTCGGAACGGACAGGCACCCTAAGAAGAAGAAGCCTACAATATTTCCGAAAACCCTGTCCAGTGATTATATGAATACCTTTTCTCTGCCGGCCAACCACCTTATCTATATGGCAAGAGTGCCCCAGGAAATGGTTGCATAAGTTAGTTGTGAGTAAAAGTTACTATGATATGCTGTAAGAAGGATGTTTAGGGAGGAGGTAACCTTAGCTATATTTTTAAATAAAAAGCATTGACTGGATAGCTTTTAAGAAAGTTTCAATATGTGCTATTCCTAAGTGAATTATTGATCAACATGGAGACCAATAAATTTAGCTTCCTGCGAAAACTTTGTTAAAATGGGATGCGCAATGGTATTATGTCTTAGAGGGTGAAGTTCACTGTTTGTGATTTTGAGTTATTGGGAGAAAAGCGATTTGCCATTGGAACAAATTGCTCTCTGTGGTATTAAAATCCATATCATTGATTTGGAAAGCGTGATAACTTTGTTAGTATGTATTATTATCAGCAAACAGAACTGTGCTTATTGGCTATCCTGTGAAAATCTTAACTAATCAATATAAATGAGTAGTAATATTGGACTGACTCTTGATGCACTTCATACTTCAAAAGATTTTTTATTAGTTTTAAGCAGGGTAAAGAACACATACTGAAATTTACGTTAGAGATAAGACTCAACTAATTGAATATGTATAGGATTAAGTTATAGGCATGCAGTTTTTTAAGAACGATAGGTACTATAAGTGAAACAATTAAAAGATTTTGTAACGTCACTGAATGCGACAAAGGTATCAAGAAAATCTTCAAATCCTTTTCTTTATGGAAAGTCTCCATGTCGAAGGTAACCGTATGCCGTCATCCCTTTTTTGAGACAATTTTCAAAATAAATTTTGTGACCTGTATGAAGATGGTGTTGAATTAGAGCTAAAATTGAATCGAAATTGCGAACAGAAATGGAATATTCATAAATCCTATTTTGGATTCTACGATTTGTTTGGCCTATATAAGATCGGGGGCAATCTGCACAAGGAATTTCATAAACTTCGTATGATGAGGGTCTGAGTCTTTAGGTTAAGATTGAGTGGGAGATTGATGATCCTATTGATGTGATTTTTGCGGTAACCATTTTGGATGAGGGCTTGTTTTAAACTAGAGAGCTTAGCAAGTCTACTTGCATCATCGCAAAGATTTATTGATCTGGAGAGAAGGGTATTAATGACTGAATTATTATTATTTTGTGAAGGCGGATGATGAGAGTTAATTAGCAGGTAAGTAACGATTGGTATAAGTGAGTTATCGATAAACAGAGTGATGACAACCTTGGTATTGGTTTTTCCTTATGATAAGATCTAGAAACGATAGGAATTAATCAGTTTTCACCTCCATCGTGAACTGGATATTAGGATTTACGATTCAAATGGGTTTGAAAAGACACCAAAGCATCCCTACCATGGAGCAAAATGACGAATCTATCGTCAACATATCGTAACCAGTATGGGGGTTTGAGATATTGTGAATTACTGAAGATAGTAGGGAGCACATTGGGACGCCATTGATTTGTCTGTATAACAAATAAATGTAACCAAAACAGAATACTTACGAATAAGGGAAGGAAACAAAGAAACAGAGTTAAAAATAAGACAAATAAGACAATGCGAAGAATGTAATATTTTAATCTAACAAAGGTTCAGTTGAGTCTGGTATATGCATATAGTTTAGTAGGAACAAAACAGTAGGAACAAAACAGTAGGAACAAAACAATTGTAGTGCTAATATTGACATATGGGACAAATTATAATCTACTATTATATGGTATAAAATGGAATAAACAGAGTAGCAGAAGTTATTATAAATAAATTTGATTTAGTCGATAAATTAATTTCAAACGTTAAAAAAGTAATTTTGAAAGCACCTTTACATGTGCAAATCAACCCCCTCTGTGGCTCAGTGGTAAGAGCGCCTGCCTTTAAACCTAAAGGTCGTGAGTTCGAATCCCACCTGGGTGGAAATTTTCGTTTATTAAAAAAAATTAATAAATGAAAATAATTTCTATCCTTGTGTGATCGGTACACACCGGAGGGACCGCAGACGTTCGGATACAATTAGCGTCTCTTATCAAAGACAATGACGTCGACTTTGCTAAGTATCAAGACAATTACTCTACACACACACACACACACACACACACTACACCTCAAATTGTAAGATTGGCGAATGGATTTAGTGTCCGCAGTCATTTAAACACAAACAAACAACAACAACATGTGCAAATTTATAAAAAGATTAATAGGTGTACGCTATATAAATATCAGTATTATATAAGTTATAAAGTATATAAGTTATAAATATATATATATATAATTATATTTGTATATATATATATATATATATATATATATATATATATATATATATATATATATATATATATATATATATGTATATATATATATATGTATATATATATATATATATAAATCTATATATATATATATATATATATATATATATATATATATATATATATATATATATACAGGGTGTTTCAAAAAAAGGTAACCCCGTCTCTAGGGTAGGTAAAAAACTGAAAAATAATTGGGGTTGGCTTAGTAAAAAATTTTTGTAACGCCATCCGTTTTCAAGATACAGGGCGTTGAAGAAAAAAAAAATTACGCATTTCTTACGATTTTGCCGAAACTACTGGCAACATTGTAATGAAATTTTATACGAATATGTTTTGGAAGCTGATACATCTCATGAATTTGTTTTTATATCTGATTCTCATAGAGGGCGCTAGTTACACGGATCATACTAAGTATTAGTCATTATAACTTTTTTAAGAGTATAATTATTAATCAAAATTTCAAGTAAACTTAAACATCATTCAATTTTACACGAAAAAGGTACTCTTGGTAAAACTCGATACTGTGTACCGTTTTCGGAATATTTTGATTTAAAAATTATGAAGTAATAATTGATGCTGGTAGTAATCATAAAGTTCTAATAGAAATACCTCTATTTTCTCCAAGTGTGCCATAGAAATTTGACATTTATTGATTATTATGACGATAAATCAACAATAATTGGAGTTTTGCAACCTTGTTATTTGTAAAATCAAATCAAAATGTATCCAAATGTTGAATACACTGACATGTTATTAACCTTAGGCGAATGTTCTAGTGCAGTTGTGACACGTTAAGCAGAAAAGTTACCAAGTAAAAAAACATTTAGAGCCGTTGAACGATGTTGTCGAGAAACTGGGAATGTGAGACCAAATAAAATAAATTTTGGTAGACCAAGAACAACAAGAACAATTAATAAAGAAAATAATATTTTAAATTTACTTGACCAAGATCCAACAGTTAGCGAAAGGAATATAGCAAGACAAACAAATACTTCTTCTTCAAGTACTTATCGGATACTGAAAGAACAGTAATTACATCCTTATCATTACAGACAAGTCCAAGAGTTCTTGCCAGATGATCTACCGGTTAGAGTGGATTTTTGTGAAACATTGCAACAAAGGACAGTCCACAATCCAAATTTTTTAAAATGCATTCTTTTTACGGACGAGGCCACTTTTACGCGACAAGGTATGTTTAACTCGGACTACGCAGTTTGTTCGTATATTAAGGAAAAAGTCTATGCTACAGAGGTAAATTCACGCCAAGAATTGGAAGAAAGGCGGAGGGCATTTTGAACACTTACTGTAATTGAATTTTATTTTATGTTCTTCTTCATTAATTTAATTTTCTTCTTGTGAATTTTGTTTAATTACTAACTATTTTATACCAGCATCAATTATTACTTCATAATTTTCAAATCAAAATATTTCGAAAACTGTACACAGTATCGAGTTTTACCAAGAGTACCTTTTTCGTGTAAAATTGAATGATGTTTAAGTTTACTTGAAATTTTGATTAATAATTATACTCTTAAAAAAGTTATATTGAATAATACTTAGTACGATCCGTGTAACTAGCGCCCTCTATGAGAATAAGATATAAAAACAAATTCATGGGATGTATCAGCTTCCAAAACATATTCGTATAAAATTTCATTACAATGTTGCCAGTAGTTTCGGCAAAATCGTAAAAAATACGTAATTTTTTTTTTACTTTAACGCCCTGTATCTTGAAAACGGATGGCGTTACAAACATTTTTTATTAAGCAAACCCCAATTATTTTTCAGTGTTTTACCTACCCTAGAGACGGGGTTACCTTTTTTTGAAACACCCTGTATATATATATATATATATATATATATATATATATATATATATATATATATATATATATATATATATATATATATATATCGTTTTCTTCTAGTTGGCGGAAGGAAATAAGGATCTGAATAATGGAAATAATAATCTTAATGTATTTACCTGGAACGTTCGCACACTTAACGAACCTGGAAACATCCGCAAACTGTGTGACATATTAGCACAATATAATGCTGATATTAATGCAATACAAAAAGGCATGGTAGGACAGGCCATGGCATAATCCAAAAAGCAAACTACAATATATACTATAGTTGCCATAGAACCAGACATAAATTTGGGACAGCCTTTATAGTAAATAATAAAGTCAAGCACTTGGTTATAGATTTTAAGCCGATAAATCCACGAATGAGCTGCTTAAGAATCAGGGGCAAGTTTTTTAATATTAGCCTTATTGTACATGCTCCAATGGACAATAGAGGACAGGCAAGACGAATAAAAAGACAATTTCTAAAATGAACTAGAAAGAACATATGACAATTGTCCCAGAAATTACATTAAAATAGTAATCGGTGATCTGAACGCAAAAATCGGAAGGGAAGAAATATATCTACCGCACATTGGTAAATATAGTCTCCATAATAATACTAATTCGAATGGACACCGAGCAGTCACCTTCGCAGCCTCAAAGAACATGATCGTAGAAAGCACATGTTTTCTACACAAAAAAATACATATGGTGACTTTGACCTCGTCTGATGGATTAACGAAGAACCAAATTGATCATGTGATCATAGATGCTAGACACTTCTTCAACCTTATGGATGTCCGCACCTATCGAGGCGCCAATATTGATTCAGATCATTTTCTAGTTGGCACAAGAATTCGGGCTAGAATCTCAAATGCGAAGAAGAAGAGAAGTACCAAAACAAATTACATTCTAGGGCCGCAAAGCGCACTACCACGCAATGAGTGGTTCGATGCTGAGTGCGAGGACAATACGAAAAGAAAGAACAATGCATATAAACTGATGCAGCAAAGAAGAACCCGAGAAAAAGAACAAAAATATAAAGATTTCAGAAGAGAAGAGAAGTACAACAATCGGAGAGAAAAGCGAACTTATGAAAATAGAATATTGGAAGAACTTGAGGCATTAAAAAAGAAAAATCAAACAAGAAAATTCTATAAAAATCTGAATAATGCAAGAAAAGAATTTAAACCAAGGATCGGACTATGTAAGGATAAGGAGGGGCATATACTCAATACAAAAGAAGAAGTATTGAAAAGGTGGGTCCAACACTATAAAGAACTACTTACTATCGAAGTAGAAGATCCAAATCAACCACTCCCAGGAGCAAGCAACAATACACCATTGGAGCCTCCATCAATTCAAGAAGTGCGAGATGCAATAAAACACTTAAAAAATATTAAATCTATAAGAAGTATACCCGCGGAACTTATTAAATATGGAGGTGCTACTTTTACTAACCATATATGTAAAATCATACTGAGAGCCTGGAATGAGCAACAAATCCCGGAAGAGTGGGATGTATTGGGATCGTTTGCCCGCTACACAAAAAGGTTGATCAATTGGAATGTAGAAACTATAGGAAAATAACCCTCCTTAATACAGCATACAAAATAAGTGGTTTTAGGCCTGGTCGATCAACAACAGACCAGATCTTTGTGCTAAGCCAAATACTGGAAAAAAACCAATGAATTCAATATCGACACATACCATCTTTTCGTAGATTTTAAATCGGCCTATGATAGTGTCCTAAGAAATACATTGTATGAAGTCATGGATGAATTTCACGTATCCGATTAACTGATAAGATTGGTTAAAGCTACAGTGCGTAAAGTTGTTTGCAAAGTCGAAATACAGAGCGAACAATTACAGGCATTTAAAAAACGCATGTTGGGCTGCGACAGGGAGATGCGCTGGCGTGTCTACTTTTCAACATAGCTCTGGAAAAGGCGGTCAAGGATGCCCAAATAGACAACAGAGGAAACATTTTTAATAAATCATCCCAAATTTTGGTATATGCAAATGATGTTGACCTAGTTGCCCGCACAACACGCAAACTAGAAGAAATGTATACCACCTTCTCAAATACCTCAAATGCTATGGGCATGCAAGTAAATGAGGAGAAAACTAAGATAATGACATCAACACCCAACAATAGAGCCAGAAACATCGGCCACCAATTCACTGTTGATAACTCTACATTTGAAGTGGTGGACAAATTTACATACTTAGGCTCCCTGATCACCCAGGAGAACGTCATGACGGAAGAAATCAAGCGAAGAATAATTCTAGCAAACAAATGCTATTTTGGATAGAGTAGACATATGAGAAGCAAACACTTAAGCCAAAAAACAAAAATATCCATATACAAAACCCTTTTACAAACAGTGTTGACACATGGATCGGAGACATGGACCATTTTCAAGGCAGATGAAAACCTCCTGCTTATATTTGATCGAAAAATCCTGAGAAGAATATTCGGTGGCATCTGTGAAAATGGTGTTTGGAGAAGGAGGTACAACTATGAGATATATCACAGATATAAATATATATTTGGTGGTAAAGACGTAGTATGTCTCATAAAAATAGGAAGACTAAGATGGGCAGAACATCTGGCAAGATCACCGCAGAACAACCCTCCTAGAAAAATCCTTATGTCACACCCTGTGGGAAGTAGAAGTAGGGGTAGGCCAAAACTCAGATGGAGGGATGGTGTACTTGATATAAAATAACTGAATAACTGATAACTTATTTATTGGATAACTATTAGTCGCTGTTATTTGTCAGTAACCAGTTATTAATAACAGTTCCTGTTATATCGTCACTTCTCTAAAGAGACAAACGAACGCATTTATATAAAGAGAAACTGAGGAGCGTGGTCGAATTTATTTAACGTATAAAATGCGTGTAGTCTTATTACTGTAGGAGTCGGTCGAAGTGAGTACAAGTATACATCAGGTGATCTGAGTATTAATAACCTTCAGAAAATTGACAATGCTTAAACCAAACCAGAGACACAGGTAAAAAAATTTTCGAATTATTTTTAATAGAAAATTCAACATTTCATTTAAGGTGCCGCAGACGGACATGATGTGTTCGACATGACTTTCGCTCACTGAAAAACTCTCAAAAGAAACGGCACCATCGGTAAAGCAATCCCTCATGGCCGCTAAAAAATGCATAAGCTTAGATCAAAAGCCTTTTTTGCGTTATTAAAAGAATCTAAGCCTGAATTATTGACTTTATCCTTCGACTTGCAAAATAACCTTCCGCTGCCTAAAGTCCCGGATCAAGTAACGTACCTACTACAGCAGATAGCTGTATGTTCATAACTTGACAATCGTAGCGGGACCTAGGTATGTATGGTCAGAGGATGAGTATGGCAAGGGCTCTAATCAAGTGGCTTCGACAACGTATCACAGTGTAAGATTAATGTGTGACGGATGTGGAGACCAGAATACGAACCAAATAATTTTATTCATGGCAAGTCGCTGGCTCATACAAGATAAAAAAAACCCATAAAATATATTCAAATAGTGTAACCCGTTCGAGGTTATTTATTTTTGCCGTCGGACAGGGTGTTTGGGACGATTGAGAAAAAAACTTAAAAAAAATGCAAGTTATTCCGACACCTGAGGACTATTTTAAAATAATACCTGAAAGTACAACTTTGCAGCGCCCCAATATGGATTTCAAGTTCTAGGATTGGAAAACCGAAGCATTGCCTATATTCAAAGCACTGCAGAGTTGGCACTTTCAGATATCGAAAATAAAAAAGAAAACAAAATAACGTCATATTGGTTAAAGGGGACGAAAGCTACAACTTAAGCATCGGTTTGTTTAGAAGTGTTTTAATAAAAGGAAGATCGACCATTAACATCAATCCAAATGAAATAGAAGCCGGGAACTTGGCCAACATTAGCAAAGAGAAATTGAAGGAGGTAAGGAAGCTACTGAAAAGTCACTACGGCGAAGAATGATCCGAAACTGGCTTATTTCAAAAAGTCCTACGTTACGAAAATGTTCCAAGCGTCCCTGAAGAAGACGGCATTTATTGCGAACCACTCGATAATGACAACGACGAAGAAGTCTAGAGAGTACCTATAGAATTTTGGTATTAATAATTATTTTAATGTATTAAGTACTGTTATTAAACATTTGTGTTTTTACTACAAAATAACCAATCTCCTGGTCTGTTCATTTCAAAATAGACAATATCCACTTGTTAGTTGCAATGTAGCCAATCTCCAAATATTTTTTTAATTATAAGAGTATTTTAATAAAAATCAAGAAACTAGGAACGAAAACCTAATTTTGAGCTATCAAAGTTTATGGATAACGGATTTTGTGGCTCCAAGATTTACAAATATATTCACGGTAAAAAATTACGATTTTCCTACGGCAAATTTTCCAGGGTGGAGATTGGTTCTTTTGCAAATAGAGATCTCAAATGTACATTAAATATGACTAATGATGATATGATATGATTTTATTAAATAGCAGTTGCCGGTCCCAAGCCTGGATGAAAGAAAAGAATAATATAATAGTAGTACAAAGACCCACAGAATCAGAAATAAAGCCTCGGACGGGCTAATATTGGCAACAATGTATAAAATATTCTAATGATAAATCTTCTACGCGTTAGGCAATTTAGTATACAGATTTGTGAAACACAATAGCGCATATTATGAGTTTGGAATGTTTTTGGTACAAGTTTATATATTAGTTCATGAATATGCATTTGCATTTATCCATTAAATTTAAATATTCATTTTAACGACTTGTTAATTTATATCTTTGAATAGTTAATACGAAAATTTCGTAGTCTATACCACGTATTTTAATGGTAGATATTTTCAGCTAATATATTGCATGTGACAATACCTATTCGTCTTAAAGATTAATAATTATTTATCTTTTATGGAAGGTCATTTAGCTTTGTACTTTAATAATTTCCAAGCGTAAATATTCGATTTTAATTAAATCTAAGGAAAAAGAATTTATTAGGAACAAAAACATCAACATTTTTTCATTTATAGCATCAACTACATATTTGAATTTCATTATTACTTTTACGGAATAAATTTATTGTATCTAAACTAAACTATATAAGATATTTTAATTTTATAAGTTAAATGTACTTTAAAATATAAAATATTGGATTTTTGTATATTATAAAGTAAATACATATATTTATTCAAAAATAGGCAATGCAATTTTGTTACAAGCTACCGCCATCTGCAGGCGACACTGATAACTGTAATAGGGCCAAAATCAAACATTTCCTACCATTGCAACGTCATAAAAGACAACATGTCATGTCAAAAATTTGTCAGCAGAAGAATCGTATGATTTGAAAGTGAACTCCGAAAGCAATTTATAGTTTTTATTGTAATAAAATAGTGAATTGTTATTAACTACCTTTAATTCCTATTCATTATCTTCTTATTGGTCCGCCCAGGTAAGTAATTTTATGTTAACATAATCATGTCGGCTTTTTCATCACAATATCAATTTATGACGTTAGGCTTTTAGTAATCTGCTGATTTTTCTTTCTAATTGTGAAAAAATATGTAAGATTTAGTTTTGCGGAAATAATTAATGTATCGTTTCTGTCACCCTATGAGATATTTATATATCGGTTCTAAAAGTCTCATCAATTGCAATGCAATGAATATCAAAATGTATAGAAGTAGGTAATTGCAAAAGTAAGATGAAACATTGTATATTGTATGTTTTATAATATTGTTTTATGTAGAATATATTTAGAAACACGTTGACAGTATAATGATAAAATATTTTTACTGGTGTATCACCAATATCAGTAACATTCTCTACTCTAGGTCTATTTAGCTTTTGAAAAATTTAAACATATGAAAGGATTTAAATACATATAAATTTAGATCAGCTTTCCAAAATAATCATCCAAACAACAATGAGAATGGAAGACTGCAATGAGAGGACCACATAATAAGATGATACATAAATTCATAACAATACTGAAGTAATACATGAAAACTTTATAATACTTGATCCTGGAAAATATCTGACGGCAACTGACATTAAACATGGACAAAATCAACTATACTTAAAAATTGATAAAACATAAGTGTGAGCTCTAATGTAAAAAGAGTAGAATGTTTAGATTTATCCCTTTCTGCACTGTTATAAACATTATGCAAGCTAGTGGATAGATAGATAAAACACTTTTTTTCTTTGTATATGGTCACTAATTTTTGTTTGAAAATTGTCATTTATTTTTTGGTGCTTTGTTTATTTACTTAATTTTATATAATATTTATAATCCTTATTATTATTAATATTTTTATATAACATTTTTTTGTTTATATATAAAAAGAAACATACATCTTTAAAAAACTAGTATGGTTAGGAAATTTTATTAATTAAATCTAGGTATAAGATGTGAAGTGTAACATTACGTGAAATGAAAAACAGGTTGTTTTTCATTTCACGATATATAACGAAACAGGATAATCGAAAACACGGATAATCCAAAGACCTCAATTTATTTTTTTAATACTTAATTTATTTAGACAACTACATGTGTCAAACGAAGAACAGAAACGTGACATACATGTAACAAAAAATAAAAGTACATAAATATTATTATTTCTACATAATGTATATGCTATGAATAAACATTACATATTTAAAAAAATCACTAATTTTGGTTTGTTTTTGAGCTTCGTAACTTCTACACTTTATAATTTCCTTTATGTTTTTAAGTGAAGTACATGAATTTCATCAGCTCCAGGCTGTTCTTCAAAATATTGAATAAGTACATTTACTGTATCCCTTGCTTCCTGATGACTTGTCTTAATTATGCAATAATTGTCAGCAGAATTCTAATCATCATCACTACTTGTGTCAGAACTTTCTGTAAAATAATTTCGTTATTGTTCGTTTCTTCCAAACCTTTGATTTGTGAGGCTATAGATAGATGCTATGTTTTCGACCAATAGCTCACCTTCATTTACGTGATTACCGTCTTCATCTTCCATATCTTCTAAGGTCATTATTTAAAAAAAAAATGATTTTTTAATATGATCCGTTTTCACTTCACTCCAAGCCCGAGCTACAGCATAAATTGCCTCTTTTAAATTTCGGCGTTTCCAAAATCCCACAATATCACATTCTCCCAACAGTTGAAGCATAAGGTCTTTTCTGTAAAGCCTTTTCATGGCCTCGATAACACCTTGGTCCATTGGCTGGTCAATAGATGTTACATTTGGAGGAAAATTTGCTACGAATATGTTCCCATCTGCTGACTTTAGTTGCTCTACATCAGTATGCGATGGCGCATTGTCCAGTATCAGTACAGCTTTCGGTAGAAGATTATTTTCTTGTAGATAAGCTCGAACTTGAGGTATAAATTTTTGGAAAAACCACTGTTTAAAAATTACATGATTCATCCAAGCTGCCTTTTGATTATAATAATCAATGGGCAGTGTTTTTATATTTTTAAAAGCCCTCGGATTTTTGGATTTTTCAATAACAGCTAACCTAAGCTTATGGGTTCCTGAGTCATTAGCACAGCATAAAACGGTTATACAGTCTTTGCTTGATTTGAAACCTAAAAAAAAAATATTTTGAAAAATGCTTTATACATGTTCTCATCAGTCGTGCTCATCAGCACTTAATTTCTCCCCTTGAACAGCTAATTCTCGTTTTCCATGACGTTTTTTAAATATGTAAAGACAACCAGAAGATGCCGAGAAGGTGCCTTTAATTTTCAACTGCTCGTGAAACTTTTTAGCTTGCCTAGCACACATAGGTCCTGATATTGGAACCCCCATTGATCGTTTCTGCAAGAACCCCTTGGTCATAGCATCATCAAGTTTCGAAACGTAGACCCTTTTAGAGATTTCCTGTCAGAAATTGCTTTTGCACTGTCCGCTTTAGCTATAAAGCTCTGTAATTCGGATTTTTTCTTCACAATATCACGAACTGTTTGTTTCCCAATATTACATGTTTTAGCCAACATAGCAACACTTATTTTATTTTCAAATTGTTTCAAAATTTCCATTTTTTGATTAATAGTTAAAACATTGCGTTTACGCTTTTCATTAGCACTCGTACGATGCATTTTGTGCGCCTGTTTACGTTCAACTAACGAACCGGTCAGCAGTTGACGAAAGTACGAGAAAACTTGGGGATTCCCCGAAATATGTTTACACGGTGCATTATTCAGCTTTCATGGGCGCCAACAACCTCTGGCCGTTAGCCATGGATAATCCGCGCACGGATGATCAATTTAATATGCGGCGCGGAGTATCCACTGCCCGGATAAAGCGCGCACGGATAATCGGGGTTCTACTGTATTTAGAAACTCCTGAGTACTAGAAAATACTTGGGTAGAAAGTCCAAGATAGATTGACAGAATCCCATAACAATGAAACAATAATTTACATAAAATAGAGAATGTAAATATTAGAAAAATCAAATGAGTGGTTTGAGTTGCAACTTTCTAAACGTTACATAACACCCAGTGACCATTTTTACTTAAAAGTAACAATTATGTTGTGAAATAATTTTATTATTGTTTTAATCACATTTGTGGTAATAATAAATAAAACAAGAGATTTCTAATCACAATAATAAACTTTTACTGCTAATCTTACGATGTATAACATTTTGCTTACTTGGCCCCATCCTTGCAAACATTTTGGCTTCATCCCTTATTGTTATTCTCATGCATTCTTTTATTTTAACTTTTTTTAATGGTAAGTCTTACTTTTAATAATAACTCTAATAAATAACTAATCGTTATTTATGTACCACGGACACCAAGTAGATGTTTATGCATGAGCACAACTATCTTTCAAACACTAGGGCCTCTTGCCCAAGTGTTTGTAAGTCACCAAAGGGTATACATATCGCACACCTAAGTTCAATAGTGCAACAAGTGCAAAATACAATAATTTCGAGAAATGAGCAAAACGTTCTGTAGCAAACGAGTTATGCCTTGTAAATAATTTATTTTTAGAATGACGGGCTTCAAAATTACAATTTAGTCAACAAATTATAAAGTTATTGGCTGGATCTTATTAAAATTTATTAAAAATAAAACGTTAATTGTGTTTTGATAGTTATGGCGTTATAGCATTGTGAAGAAAGTAATTTATAAACGATACCTAGGAGATACGGCGGCAACATAATAAAAAAATCAACTAGTTGTTACAAAAAATATTTTTATTATTATTATTACAAGGGTGTACAAACATTTTTTTTTTAATTACTATTAATCAAGTCCTAATAAAAATTGTGATGAACAGGTATTATTAAGTTTTTATTGCACAGTTCCAAAAGGTGTTGCTTGGTTTTTGCGGATATCGATGGTGGCTTTATGTACGCTTTTTTTAAATCGATTACTGCTTCCACAGTTGCTGAGCGCTCCCTTGTAGATGCTTTAAAATGGATCTCTTCGCACTCATCGGCATTATAATCTGTTTTATAGAAGAAAGATCCAGGATTGCTTTTGACAACTTTAATAACTTGGATATCATTCCAGACTACATTTTTATCTTTTGTATTCCTTGTAAAATTTTCTCGAATTTTTGAATTGAGATCTTTAAAGTCATAAAAGTCTTCTGTTGACATTTCCTTTGCATTGTAAGGATTTCCCTCTTTTTTGCAGACCTTATGATAACAGGCCATTGTGCAGGAACATAAATGGTACCTCTGTTAAAAGTATTTTCTTCTTTTGCTTCTTAATAGTTGCATGCATGGCGTCCCCTTCATTTTGGGTATGTCCCACTGTTAAAACTTTATGTGTAATTGATTTAATATTAATTTTTGCAATTACATTGAGATACATGGTAACTATAAATTTATTTCTATTTTGCCCAACATACTTAATTGTCGCTATAAAATATAACGTCTTTATTATTACAATGAGTTGAAAGATAATCAAAGAGACACGTAGCTATTTCGTTTGAGCCGCGGTTAGCGATAGCCTCGTGCCAAAAGTAACAATTCTTTTGTACCATCTGAAAAATTGTAAAATTGAAGCAGTTCAGGCGGCATTTATAGTAGAAGCTTGAAACATTTCCACAAGGTGTAGGAAGGATCGCCTGCAAATCAAAACAAGCTACCAATACTTGTGAATCATCTTTTGCTCTTGCTACATCTTGTACTTTTTCTTCTCTACTTCTAATTTGATTATAGATATGTTCATTATAAGTTTGATCAAGAGTAGCTTGCTGTTTAGCAGAAGAATCTTTATATTATTCACAAATCGCGCACTGATCTTTTTTTGGCTGAAAGAAAGTTATGTTAAACTCAGTTTTGAAAATATGGAAATTTGGAAAGAATTTATGTGCTCTCTTATTTTATTTTTACCGGTCCAGTAACTGTTTCTCGTTTCATAAAATTTCCTTTCTTATCCTTTTCCACAAATCCTTTACCATCTGATTTTCTCCAAGTTGTTCTAATAAATTTGTCACCAATGTCCAAGGTATTCATGAAAAACTTTTTGCAGACTTCAACCGTTCTTCTGTATGTAGTAACCAACTTTTCCAAATGGCAACCAAAAAATTGTCTTTCGTTCTCTTTCAAATTCCAGAAACGTGAATGTATATCATATCTATCAGCATTGCTAAATTTTTGACTGCATTTTGTACGACATTTTTCTCCACATACAGGTTTAAAAGTCTTTCCACATTTTTTTTTGTTGCTATCTGTAATATAAGGTAGCCCAGAGTTAACTCTCAGTTTCTTAATATTTATTTTCCATTGACTTGGTTTACGCAATTTTTTTCGAGAATTATGAATTTCAGTTAGGTACCGTAATGCGTACATTCCTGTTTACAACTTCATTATCTTCCGTTATTTCGGTATCAGAATCTGCTACGTTATTTTCATTTCCATTTTTATTTTCACTATCAGTGCTTAAAGAAGTATCAGGTGATTAGTTACTGTCTGCCACAGAGTCATCGTAATTGAAATTTCCCTCTTGAATTTGACACTGAAACAAAAATGGTTAGTTTGAAAAGTTGCCGTTGGATGTTAACATTATTAATAATTATAGACAGAGCGATATTTTCATACAACATACAAATTAAATCATCCTGTTTCTATTGTTCTCTCATTTCTAATCAATTGAAAAGAAAATCTGCGGTGCTTTTTGCCTAATTCCATACATACCTAATGCATACGTACGTACATTAATATTTAGTACAGTTCTGTAATTATATTTTAAGCAATGTTAAAAACTGTACTATTTTGACATTAGTTCGCAAACTCAAACAAAAAATAAAATTTTAAGTGTATTGTTAGAAAATATACCTGCTCTATATAGGTAATCCTCTTGGCGAGGGTCTGTATGTAGCTTTTCTTGATGTTCAAATGTATTTGCCGTATGATTTGATTGCACGGGTAACGCAACCGGAGTAAGCTAAAAAAATTCATACATTAAGTAAAACCTCACTGTGATTTTTGTTGAAATACAAACCTACGTCAACACAAAGGGTGTGTCATTCATAACCTCAAAAACCTCTGAATAGTCTTTCAGGTTCTCATCATCTTTAATTTGCAAAGCTAGTCCAAGCATTTTTCTTGCCCTTGACATCGTGTTTGATAAGAAAGTTAATAACAATATCACTATACACTTTTCAGACTTTAAATCAAATAGTTTTACACTAAAAACGTGGATACCTCGTGTATAAATAACTGAGAACTGATAAAATCGTACCACTAACCTAACAATGTTTGCAGTTGTCGCCGTATTGAATTACATCGGTTGTATTGTGGCAGAGTGTATTATCGCCACACCTCCTAGTTATGGCCATATTGCATTTCAAAACCCTACAGTGTAATACCGAAGTATCTTACTTTATACTTATCCAAGACAATATTTCAGTTAAGGCTGTATTGCATTAGATAGGGTAATATATAGGCAACCTTTTGAAAGCCTTAACTCAAAATTAGAATTTTTTACAGTTGTGGCACTATTGAACTAGATGTACGATATCTATTAATGCTCACTATGTATACAAACTTTTATGTCATACTAGTTTGTTATCATATTCAAAATCTAAATATTTTTAAAAATTCAGAAAATTTATCATAGTAGAGTGAGCAATACTTTTGTTATGATAATGATGTCATATATGATCATAAATGAACATATGCGGCTGTCAAATCTAAAACGTGAAAATGTCAAATCTATCTTATCACCAGATCTTTACAGAATTGCCAGTTTTATGGGGATTTTACTAAATAATGTTATGTAGTTATAATAATTTAATTCTATATTTTGCAACTTCATTAAGAAATGTTATTAAGAAGATATGAATTTTTTTGTCTTTATGCCTATGTGGTCCATAAAATGCACATTATGCCCTTATAAAGAATACTATTATGTAGTTGGTAACTCATCAGTAAAAACACAATAATGAAATAGCATGCCATAAAATAAAATAAGATTTATTTCTATATTTGGCAATAAATTAGAAACAGAACCTTACTGAAATAAAACATTTTCTTCAAAATTCTTAATAAAAATTAAAAGTAAAATCACAAGGAAGGTATCTTCTTCTTTAGGTGTCATATTAGATCCCCTAATATTGGCTACAGGAGAAATTGTTGACATTATCCAGCTAATTGAAATATTTGTTTAGCAGTGCATATTCCCTTCCATCACAATTGTTCTTGAGTCATCACAACTTCTGTCCAATTCCTCTATATCCCTTGATTTTACCTTTTATGATAAGCTGAAAGACTCTGTATTGGTCTCCGCTAAGAAGATGCCCTAGGTGTGAGATCTTTCTTATTTTAATAGGTTTTAATAACTCACCAGCAACATTTGCTCTATTTAACACAACTTTGTTGGTCTAGATTGCTGTCCACGGTATTTGGAGAATTCTTCTATGCAATAACATCTAAAATGTCTCTAGAAAATTGATCATATCAGCCTTCAGAGTCCAGGTATCAGTGTAATTTAACAACACTTACCAAAGATAGCAGTTGGTCATTCTTTTACATAATTTTAGGTTTAAGCTGAGGTTAAAGAAGAATAATTTCATTTTTACAAACTTTGTGTGAGCTGCTTCAATTCTGCACTTTATCTCTTTACTTATTAGGTACCTGTAGGGAATAATTGTCTTAAGGTTGGCGACTGAATATCATATATTTTGTCTTACAAACATTCATTTCTACATTTATTTCTCTTCCTGTCATGTTTACACAATACTACAACTTTTGAATGATTTGTAGACTATCATATAAGATAACAGTGTCGTCAGCGTATCTAAGATTATTAATCAGTTCACCATTGATTTTCACTCCAAAGTTTTTATCTTACAAAGCCTGTTTGAAAATGATATTCAAGTAGATATTAAATACCAACGGGGATAGAATGCATCCATGTCTGACGGCTCTTTGAATATAACATTCATTGGTTAGTCTTTCATCGACTAGTGTTACTTCTTCCAATATAAGTTTTCTTTGATAAATAGATCTCTACCATCAATGTATTTGGTTCTTAATATATTCAAAAGCGTTCCATGCTTTATCTTATCGAATTCCTTTTCGTAATTGATGAAAGCCACATAAATATCCTTATGTTGGTATGACATTTTTCGAGAAATACATTTAAGTTAAAAAGTGTCTCACATGTACACAGCTGAATGAAACTGGGTTTTATTTTTTTGGGAAAAAAATAAGAAATTTTTTTAATGTGTGGCTCATAAGAGTAATTAATCCATTGCATCTTTTTATTCAGCTGCAAACAGACAGTATTATGAATGTACATCATTAAAAATATTAACTAGAGCACTGATGTGATCCTCATATAATTTAAATCAAGAAATAAAATAGATAAAAAACAATACATTTTTCATTACTTATTTATTTTGAAATGTTTTTGTTACAACTATATTTTCAAATGTTAATGAATCTTTTTTCTTCAGCTTTATTTAAGTTTCACTTTTCTGATCGATATATTACTATTATGCATGTGATGGTTTTATATAATTTGTGAACAATCTAAAAAAAGTGTGGTGCTTCAAAGTTATACACTAGTACACGCTTCGGTTTCCAGATTTTAGTCTTATATATATATATATATATATATATATATATATATATATATATATATATATATATATATATATATATATATATATATATATATATATATATATATATATATATATATATATATATATATATATATATATATGTATATATCGGTTTTAAAACGTTCTCCTACGTCTTCCGATGTCTAGTCGCCATTCACTTCGGTCCATCCAAAGGTCTTCATCTAATTCTCTTTCTCTCATACTTCGATTTATGCCTTCTCTCCAACTAAGGCGGGGTCTTCCTCTTTTTCGTCTACCATGAGGGGTCCACGTTAGGATTTGTTTCGGGAGTCGTTCTTCGGACATTCTTTGTACGTGTCCATACCATCTAAGCTGTTTGGTACTAATGTCATCTACTATTGTGTGTTTCACATTCATTATTTCCCTAATTCTGTTGTTGGTTACCCTTTCTAATCTTGATTTTCCTGCTGAGCGCCTCCAGAAATCCATTTCTGTTGCTTCAAGTTTTCTCTTGTATCTTTCTTTTATTTGCCATACTTCACTGCTGTAAGTGATTATACTCTTAACAATTGTATTGTATATTCTATGTTTGTTGTTGTTTGATATTGCCTAGATTTTAGTCTTACTGATACTTTTTTAATCCATCTTATTGTTTTTTTAGTCCTCGCCTGGGATCATGTTTTAGTCATTTAAAAAAAATGCCTTTCAGTACAATACTGAGTGGAATACGACAACCACTAAACAGTTTTTTTTCCTTCAATTGAATCCATAAAGAGGTCAAAGTGTTCCTCTGAAAAGAATTTAATTTGATTTCGTACTTACTTCCTTTATGTTAGGTTCTTTAAATAATGTTTGGAAACTGTGTTAAGAATTAATTTTATTTTATATTAGGCGTAATGTTACAGACATAAAAAGGCGCCATACCTTTTTTTGACACTTGACATATTTTATTACCTTATGACACACGACAGTTGTTACCGAAGACAGGAAGTTGCTGTCATTGTTGCCAACACAAAATTTTAAAGGTTTGGTCCCAAAATTGAGTGTACTCTAACAGTTTATACATATTGTAAATTGTATTACGAGTTTCGCCTGTATTTATTATTTCATTATTGATAACTTTCTTAGGCCTAGTATGTTTTTTTTTGGTAGGTGTATTAGATTTTACGGCCTGAGAGATAGAACTCACACTTGAAATATGTAAATTTAAAGCTGCAGCTACACGCTAAAACAAGAATGTTGTTAAGCATCTACATAAACATATAAAAAATACAATAAATACGTCCCTAACAGCAGTCAACTATAGAATTGGCTCGTTATTATCACGTTGCTGTTCAAAATAATGAATCAAAAAAGGTACCATCTTTTTACAATGACTATTTAACTTATGTGACATTTTGGAATTAAGTCACACTAATTTTGTTCTAAAAAGAACAGAGTTTAAATATTAGTAAATGATAAAAAAAATCAAAAGTGTCAACACCGCAACTGTCAAATACGTGTTACCAATTTACGCCAAAATGTTATGATCGCAGTTAAAGTGTGATCCCGTACAAGTGTGCTTCATTAAAATGCTATATAATGTACTTATACAAATAAATAAAACAAGTTATAGTATATATCTTTGTTACATTAATCTTCTTCTTCAAGTGCCATCCCCACGGCGGAGGGAGGCAATTATCATAGCTATTCGGACTTTTGAGACGGCTGCTCTGAAAAGTTCATTTGATGTAGAGTTAATGGATTTTGGGAACAGCTATGACCTTGAAAATGCCACAAAGAATATAACTAAATATCTCTTTTCTTACTCAGACTCTTTAAAGTCTTTTACAATATTTTAGAATCGAAGATATGTAATTATATTATTAATGTATGGGATTTTGACAAGGGGTATGCATTATGCCTATTTAGTACACAAGTTTATGTGAAATGTTCAAGGTCATAGCTGTTCCCAAAATCCATTACCTGCTTGGATCTTTCCCAACATAATCAGTTGAAGCAAGGTGTATTTCTCTCCACGTGCAATATGTCCGAGATATTCTAATTTTCTTGTTTTAATTTTATTTAAAATTTCCATTTCTTTATTCATTCTTCTCAGAACCTCTTTGTTTGTGACGTATTCTGTCCACGATATTTTCAGAATTCTTCTATACACCCACAGCTCGAATGATTTCAGTTTTTTCATTGTTGTCGCATTCAAGGTCCAAGATTCCATTCCATAAAATAAAGTCGAAAAAACATAGCACCTCTCCAACCTAACTCTTAGTTCCAGCTTTAAATCCTGGTACATAGCACTCTTCTCATTTTGTTGAAATTTGCTCTATCCTTTTCTATTCTGATTTTGATTTCCTGAATGTAATCATTGGTGGAGTTAATCATTGTTCCCAGATATGCATATTTGTCCACTTGTTCGACGTTTTTGACATTCATTGTTAGACCATACTCTTTTCCATACTCTGCTATTCTGGTCACCAGTCTCTGAAGATCGTAGTTACATTAATAGAACTGTTTTACGTGTATGTAATAAAATATGCTTAGTGGCTGTAATTCCAGTGTACTTGGCTAAAAAATTTTAAGAAGGAACATATCTACGACATATTTTTTGTTGGTATCATGTGACGTCACTTACTATGACGCGGTTGACGTGCATCGGGATTTATACTGCAGCAACTGCACATATTATCACTTGTCAAACGAGTGACGTTGCGCGCTAACTCCGCTATACTTCGCGTTTTTAACAGCTGGCAACCCTAATTTGCGACTATTTTTTCTCACGCAACCTCAGATCATATTAAGAAAAAAATTAGCTTTAATTTGATATAAAAAACATACATATACTTACTTCATGAGCAGCGTATTTTATTTAACAAATCAATGAACAAAATTAAAAATTTTATTCAAAAATAATTACTACTAATTACATTAAAAATATTTGTGGTCATTTTTGACTGGTAACTGATTAATTAATGTATTCTCATAATTTTAAATGCATGAAAAAATGTGAGTTTGAGGAACTACGCACATACATAGTCTTTATAGATTTAGGCGGCCAAAATTGTATTTGGTGTAATTGTGGTTCTACGTTAAATTAAATTAAAGGAAAAGTATATATTTTTTACAACAAACATATATATTTGTCATGTTATAAAAACAGTAATAGTTACAACACACAGATGAATGAAAACTCGAATTAACAATAAAAAAAAATATTAATAATCATTATCTTCCAGTTCCGACGTCTCCATTGACTCTGTGTTGGGGTCAGCAGGTATTAAAAGTTCAATCGGTTCAGATAGAAATGCCTTGCGTGAAGGTTTTTTTTTATTTGCCTCAAGCAACTAATGAAGGGATCTGAACTTAACAAAAGCCTATAATATACATCTAAGTTACACTTCTGTAGTTACCTGCTTTATTGATTTCGAAAAGGCCTTTGACAAAGTACAACATGAACCACTAAGACAAGTTCTAATAAAGAAAAATATAGACAGCCGAGATATTCGAATTATATGCAATCTATATTGAAATCAAACAGCAAATGTCAAGGTTGAGGGCAGACTAACAGAAGAAATTCAAATCCGTCGAGGAGTCCGGCAGGGATGTATCTTATCGCCACTTTTATTTAATCTGTATAGTGAAGCTATCTGTGAACAAGCACTCGAGGAAGAAGATCTTGGTCTGATAATAAATGGTGCGACGATCAATAATATAAGGTATGTTGACGATACAGTTGTCCTAACGGGAACGCTAATAGAACTACAACATCTCGTTCAAAGTCTCAATATATACTGTAACAGTTACGGCTTGAAAATTAATTTGAAAAAAACTAAATTTATGGTTATCACGAAATCAAAGAACATCAGAGCTAATCTTGCAATAGACAATACAACGATTGAGCGTGTGCCCCGTTATAAATATCTAGGTGCTTGGATCACGGATACTGATCAAACAAAAGATTAGATGTAGAATAGAAATCGCTAGATCAGTCTTTAATAGTATGCGAAAACTCTTTTGCAATCGTGATATCAATATAAAGTTACGAATACGAATGCTGCGGTGCTGCGGTATGTCTTTTCTACTCTGTTATATGGAGTTGAGGCTTGGACACTAAAACAGTTGACCATAAAAGACATCGAAGCTTTCGAGATGTGGTGCTATAGGCGCATTCCCAGAATATCATGAATGGACCGAGTCACTAACACGCAAGTACTCCAAACTCTAGACAAAAGATGCGAAATTCTAAATGAGATAAAAACTAGAAAGATGGAATACTTGGGGCACATTGTGAGAGGTGAAAAGTACGAACTTTTAAGAAACATCATGCAGGGCAAAAGAAGTGTGGGAAGAAGAAAATTCACGAAGTACGTGAATGGTTCGGGTGTAGTTCGATTGAACTTTTTAGGCGCGCTGCTAACAAAGTCGCAGTGGCCATGATGATTTCCAATCTCCGCTAGGAGTGGCACGAGAAGAAGAAAAGTTACACGCTTTCCTAGAAAACTTTCTAGCAAAATATAACCTGTATGATCGGAAATGCTTGTTCCGGGCTTCTGTAGCTTCTTCTGATAGCTGTCCTATTGGAAGTAGCGAACTTTTTATGGTTTGGCTTCCATGTATCAATAGCTTGTACATAGTTGGCGCAATTGGATGCCAACCATACAGTTTCACGTGTAATTTTGCTGCTTCGTATGCATACGTATCATATTTTTCAGCATCTATTTTGTGGCCACTTGAAATGGTTTCTAAAATTACCTTGAATCTGCAAATCATATCAAAGGTAATACCTGCAATGTCTGAATTTGGGATTTTCAAGAAATCTGCGGCTTGTGTTGCCTTCATTGGTGATGCCAAAGTGTAATATTGACAAACTGAATTTCAAGGCTTGAGGGTTTACAGTGACAAATTTCATTGACAAATCATTAAAGTTCTTTGAGGTAGCTCCACAAATATAGTACTGAGATGTTGAGATTGTGTCTGTGACTGTGTTGCACACCTTACCATAAATCATACTTATTTTGAGTTGGTGCTTGAACGAAAACTCCTCTTCATTTAACGTAACAATTGTATAGTTCAGTTTTTTAATGGATCTTTGCACATATTTTATCTCTTTAGTTACATCTGTTGTTTCTTTTACAAATCTAAATCGAATTGACCGTCAAAACATTGACGAAGAAGGGGTTGGACTTTGCCATATAATTTTACTATCGGTTTTTCTACAAACAATGCGCAAAGGTACAAAGGAACTCATAAAAATGTTGGCATCCGAATCAGTATCATTATTGAAACTTCGTTTAAATTTGGATTGTTGGGCACCGTCACAACCCCATTTGCAAATTATCATTAAAGACTTCCTCTCTTGCTCGTTAAGTCTAATTAGCACATCTAGGTATTTTGATAATCGTGTCACGATTAGATCCATTAGGCACTATAGGTTGCTCTCTGTGCAGGTAGATGTAATTTTTAGGGATTCTTTTGGCAGATAGCACTCTTGTTTAGCTTTCAAAACAAGATCATATTAAGGGAAATGTTTTTTGGATTTGTTGCTCTTATTATCTCATACTACCGTCTCGATAGATTAGCTTCAACTAACATCTTGAGTGCTTGCAGAGACGTTAATGAAGGTAGCTCATCCTTGTCGCAAACTTTACTGCAGGCTTTTCTATATTTACTGGTTCGTGTTGGTGAGTTCGTAATATCGTTAAGCAATTTTGAGGCTGTCCTATGTCCTGTTGTCTGCAACACAGATTTAGCAGCGTGGACAATAACATTACCTGCGGAGGTCCTTATTTCTTCCGTTTTCCTTCGTTTACTACGCTCACTTAATTCTCCAAAAGACTTTGGTGGTCGACCTACACTGGGAATCTTTAACCATGATTGGTTTTTTTTCTGGAAAACATCTAGGTGTTTATTTGCTTTTGCCCATCGTTGCTTAATTTGTGATTTTATATTAGAATATCTTTGTTTGAAGCCTCTTGATCGTGCCCATAACCCATTAAAAGAAAATTCTCATAATAGTCAAGTTTTTCATTTAATGTTGGTAAAATTTGACTTTGCAGTTGGTCAAATATGTATTGACGAGTCACTATTTTAGTACCCGATGCAGTAGGTAGATCTGAAACAAATAAAAAACGAGTTTAATACAAAATAACGCAAACTAAATATTTTGCTATATTTGACGTAGAACATTTCAATAATGCACTCAAGAAAGTTAGAAGTTTAGGGGACCATCGAAAGCTAACACGAACATACTTGTTCCATGTCGAATTCACCGGAACGGTTGATAGCTTACCGTTATTTCGACTTTTTAAAAATGACTTTTGGCCGCCTAAATATCTAAAATACTAATGTACTATGAGTATATTAAGAATTGAAGGCAAATTCAAGTTATATCACAGTATTCAATTTGTTTTTTAGAAATATATTTTCTAGTTTTTGTTTATAATAGTTGTGTGTGCATTATTTTAATGATTGAAATTAAATTAGTGTTTCCATACTATTTTTGTATTTTTTTTTTAATAAGAACATCATATCTTCTTCTTTTAATGGCGCCACAACCCTTTGTGGGTCTTGACTGTTTAGCAACGTTCTTCCATTCTGCCCTGTCGGATACTTTCCTTCGCCACTGCCTAACGTTCATGATTTTAAGATCTTCCTTTACATTGCCTATCCACCTTTTACCCTTGTCCTATTTCCTTGGCGTTTCCATCTCTGGGTTACTTTTACAGCTTGATTATCTGACATTCTTTCTAAGTGGCCAAGCCAGTTTAGTCTTTGTGACTACAAATCTAACGATATCTGCGCTCTGCATTAATTCATCCAGTTCATAGTTCATTTTTATTCTTTACGAACCATTGCTACAATGGGTTGGTAAAAATATCTTTCTTAATATTTTGCGCCCAAATATTCTTATATGATTTTCATCAGTTGTTGAGAGGGTACATGTTTCTCATCCATATGTGGGTCAATCCATACGAAGTGGTCCCATATAAATTAAGTTGGTTGCTTGACCATTTTTAATATTTTTTATTTTTCTACCAATTAAACTTCAGTTTATAGAGTATACAAAATTGCATTAATTTTATTAAAAAAAAAAATATTTTGCCAATGGTTGCCATTTTTGTTTCATCCTATCGGTCATTTTCACGGAAAACATGGCTTCGTTCCTTAGCCAATATTTTCACTTAGATTTCCTAGAACAATAAATCAAAAACCAAACTGTTTGGAAAAGTATGCTCTAAAAAAATGGTCTATAGCATTATTTAATTACAAACTACCCTTAATGTTTTAAATTAACCTCAATGTTTGAAAAGGTAAACTGATAAAATTCCGTTTTCACCATTTTTTTAACAACATAAGGCAAGCTGATAATGGTTTGTAATTTTTTTCTGGAAAAGACATACATACATACTTTAAATGAAAAAAGTTTGAGCTTTAAGACTTAAGTCAATTTTTTCAAAAAAAATCTTGAAAATGTAATTTTTTGAAAAATTTCAAAGTTTGAGTCTTTATATCTCTGATGGGGAAGCAAGTAAAAATTTGAAATTGGGCTGAATGTTAGTTCCTAATGAGTAGAATAAGGGGTAAAAAATTGAAGTTGTAGACTTCAGCCATGTGGGAGTTACCCATATTAGTTAAATTATAGTTAAATTTTATATATATATATATATATATATATATATATATATATATATATATTATATATTGTAAATTTACAGTAAATAGAGTTAGCAGACTAACATTTTAAGCCAACGCTATGTTTATTCAATGTACCACAATATGCATGTCTGTTTTTATTTAATAAAACTAATTTAATAATACATCACCTCGGTATTACATCACTAATTATTAAATTGCTTTCATTGCCTATAAATAATAAGGTACAATGGCAACCCGTACATACGATGTACATCAATTTTTAATATTTACTTATAAAATATAAATATATTTATTGAAATAGTGTATCAAAGGACCCAATAGCATTCTTGGACATAACATAAAGAGGATACATAGTAAAGCTCCAAATTCTAATAGCAGGAAACATAGACTGATTAAGGTGTAAAAACGTTTTTCGATCTTAGTATATTAAAGCCTGATGTATATAATAGTGTTAATTTCAACAAACCTACAGTTGAAACCTTCGAAATGGATGAAATTTTAACACATGGGCATGCGTTTTGCGATTACCTCCTGATCACCTAGACCTTAATCCAATTGAGTCAGAATGGGGATCAAAACACTATGTGACACAAAAAAATACAATTTTAATATTAGAAATGTTGAACAGTTATGCCATAACCTCCCTAATGAATTTGGTGCTGATAAATGAAACAAACGTGATCATGCAATAAAGTAGAAAAATAAGTCTTTGGAAGCAGAACCTTTTATGATAATTTTAACAGCAATAACAGATAATTTTTTAATTAATTTAGGTGATGATTCTGAATCGGAAAATGAAGAGGAAATCGACGATATTGAAATAAATGTCACACACATATATATATATATATATATATATATATATATATATATATATATATATATATATATATATATATATATATATATATATATATATATATATATATATAGTGTAGGTAAAAGTTTATGGTCGGTATGGTATAATTTAACAGTATATCAGTTTTCAGCGAATAGACAAAGATAACAATCATATTTTTCCTTGGTTTCCCCTCCATAACTCTTATTGACGACTATTGCCCATTAGTGAGACGATTAGTTCCAATCAGAGATATTTAACATATTCTCTGGTTCCGATCCTAATATAGCTAAGAAACTAGAGGTGGGTCCTGTAGTTTTTTAAATTTTCATCGGAACCGTTTTTCGTAAACTGTAACTAGTTGATTGTTTACCAGTATTCAAACTAGCGAGTACACAAACGTATTGGCTATTATCGTTTATGTGTATAAGTATTGAAGTGAAAGAAACTAACGAAGGATATATTTACTATAACTTGAAAAATAAATTAAACAATACAAATAATACTTACATTTAAATTACACATTATTAAATCGCGAATCGTCTAAATTGACATTTAAAAACATAAGTTTTTCTACTTTTCTTGTTAACCGTGTTCTTCTTTTATTTAAAATTAAACCAGATTTTGAACACGTGTTCACAAGGAACAGATTTTGTTACAATACTACAATATTTTATGAATATAGTGGTTAAGTTAGGATATACATGGCGATGGTTTTTGGACAGTTCCAATCTCCGTTCGAAATTTTTTGTGGGTAATATATCATCAGACAAATACATGTCGACTTCTTTTATATTTCTCGATACAGGTGTATGTTTAGATAAGTCATGTCCAATTAATTCATCAAAAATACAGCATGGGCTTAAGTCATCTTTATCAGTTTCTTTTTCTTGTACTGGTTGATTTTCAAGATTTACTAAACTTATGCAAAGACTCGTTTCATCCGTTTTCCATAGTTGAAGAACGTGCTTTTAAAAAGTTTGCATTGTGGATTCCTGGATATAAACCGCCAACAAGAAAAACTTTCTCAGCAAATTATTAGATCACAAGTTGTTAAAGAAGTAGAAAATATCTGTATTACTACTGACCTCTGGACATCTGGAGTAACTGAGAGTTACATTGCATTTACAGGACAATATTTAACCGAAAATTTAGAATTTAAAACGGTTTTATTAGGCTGCTGCCATTTTTCTGGAAGCCATAATTCAGAAAACATTTAGTGAAATTATTAATCAGTGGGGTCTAAAACGAAAAGTCAATTTTGCAGTAACTGATAATGCCTCAAATATGGTCAAAGCTATTAAAGATGTTTTGGAATGAAAACATTTAAATTGTTTTGCTCATACGTTAAATTTATTGGTGGAGGACGCACTTAAATGCTGTCGTGTACAAATAGATAAAATAAAAAGTCATTTTTTCGACAATTCGACAAAAAGCACATTTCAAAAAAAGTACCTTATCTTCAGAAAGGCTTTAAAGTATCAATCACAACATAACAAAGTTCCCAAATGGCCAATCCAAGACCAGGAAACTAGGTAGAACTTCACCTATTACATGTTAAAAAGAATGACCGAGAAGAGGAAATCCGTTCCACATTGGTATTAGTTAATACAGACTTAGACTTAGACCAAATCTAAATAAAGAGCACTGGATTATTTGTTCTAAACTTTCCCAAATTTTACGACCGTTTAAAGAAATAACAAGTAGAATGAGTGGCCAAAAATACTTAAGGGCAGTTCAGTGATTGTTATGGTACGCTGCCTGCAAGAATCTTGCTGTAAAATTTTAGCAAACGGTAACCTTACATCCATAGTATCCAACGTAGTACAATTACTAATATCGGGTTTAGCAAAAAGATTTAGAGGGATAGAACAGAGTGGCACATTGTCATTGTGTACATTTATGGATTCACGATTTAAAGTGCAGGATTTTTCTGATAAAAATGAAGCTAAAAAAACAAAAGAAAGAGTTAAGAAACTGGTTACTTCTATAATTAAAGAAAAAGAAGATTGTACTATTAAAAATCAACCAGTACAAGAAAAAGAAACCGACTTAAGTCCATGCTGTATTTTTGATCAATTAATTGGAGATGACTCATCTAAACGTACACCTGTATCGAGAGTCCATTACAACGGTGGAAAAACCATCGCCATGTGTATCCTAACTTAATCACTATATTCATAAAGTATTGTAAATGTGAACACATGTTCAAAATCTGATTTAATTTTAAATAAAAAAAAGAACACGGTTAACAAGAAGTAAAGTAGAAAAACTTATGTTTTTAAATGTCAATTTAGACGATTCGCGATTTAATAATAACGTGTAATGTCAATGTAAGTACGATTTACTATTTGTATTGTTTAGTTTATTTTTCAAGTTATAATAAATATATCATTAGTTTCTTTCACTTCAATAAATATACACATAAACGATAATAGCCATTATGTTAATTTATGTAGGTACTCTCTTACTTGAAACTACTTTTAAACAATCATAGTTTATTGTTTACGAAAATCGGTTTAGTTGCGTTAAGGGCGTAGGCGGAAAATTTCAGCCAAATGCTTTTTAAATGCATTCATTTTTTTTGGAATTCTGAGAAAACTAACAAATATTTTTGAAACATTTAAATGTAGAATGAAATATTACATTATTACCGAGGGCCGAAAGTCCCTTAGAATAAACAACAAGTTTTTTGAATGAGATATTTGAAATTAAAAATCACACTAAATTTTCTTTTTTTTTTTCACCCCTGTAACTTATTAAAATAAACATTATAGAAGTTTTTAGGAACTTTCGGCCCTCGGTAATAATGTTTTGTTTCATTCTGCGTTTACATTTTTCAAAAATATTTCTTAATTTTCTCAGGATTAGAAAAAAATGAATGCATTTAAAAAACAGTAGCCCGAAATTTTGCGTCTACGCTCTTAACGATAAAAACGTCAACAAGTTACAACTACCCACCTCTACTACTCGTTACCCTACTTTGATTCGGTGTTTTGACCAGACAGACATTACCAAATAATTGTCTATGAAGATAATGTGGCGTTATTGTAGCAGTTTATTGTAGCAGTTTATTATTTCATATTGGGAATAAGGCACAATAAGCTTATTTTGATGTTTAGATTTTAACTTCGGAAATCGTTCTTAAAATACGAAACATTAGTAAATTTTATTTATATAAAACGATTTCGGAAGTGGAAATCAAAATATTATACTTATTGTAAAGTAAACTTGTGGCATATTCCCAATAAAAAACAGTAAGCTGCCATTTAAATCCATTTCGTCCAAATTTGATTATCTTAGAACATTGTTCAAATGCTACAAAGACAACAGGTCAAATAAAACAAATAAGTTTGGCAACGTTGAACTTCCCCTTTTTTATTATATCCACGCATGCATGTTCGGCGATATAAAGGGCGGACCTAATATACCTCTCTCTTTTTAAACATGTGTTACTCACTCCATCTCACGTAAGGTCCATATCGACCATATATATATATATATATATATATATATATATATATATATATATATATATATATATGTATATATTTAATATTTCTTGGGTTAGGTTCAATAAAGATATGTTACATGTGGAACTAGATTTTATTTTCCATTGCAATTAATCAACGTTTCGGCAGGAAACCCTTGCCTTTGTCAAGATTCTAAAATGTGTATATATATAAGGACAAACAGATATTGTAAAATTTTGTCCTTATATATTGATAAAGTTGTATTTTATTAATTTTATTTTTTATTTATAATAAATGTAATTTTTATAATATGTGGTTCGTTGTTTAATTTAATATACCTCGGCTAGCTCAATTATGTGTTCGTTCTAAGCAATCTGTCACTGTGTGACGTCGACTCTGTAGTGTCCTGGTAGAGTTCAAAAAGAAATTAAACCAAAATTTACTTTAGACCTTTGATAAATTAACCCAAATGAAGCACGTTATTTATTAATATTGAACAAATTTAATATAAACAATAAAATTCGTCTGCAACTTCGGTTGCTTTAAAAATTTACAAAAATAGGAATCGTTTAAGTCTTAACGTGGTTTAGTGACGTGACAATAAAAATGTATTACAAAATGTGGAGACTCTCTACAAGTACCTAAAAACTAAATAAATATTGCAACTTTATAAAGTGTTTAAATGAACTATAAAGAAAAAGAAAATGAACACTTTATTCCGCTGACTATTCAAATATAATCAAAATTTCAAATGATCCCCAAAATTATTGTCCAACCTCACTTTAAAACAGTTCTGATTTCTTTAAAGGAAACTAACTACTCAAAATAATCGGTGAAACTGGAATATCAATCCTCTCTTCGGAAGTTAAGGTACGTACTATTCTATTTTTAATTTAATGATCATTAATAATTTCAATTTTTAAGGCCTATCGCAATTATGTTAATTCATGAATTTTAATTTTCTCAATTTAAATGACATTTCTATACTCCAATATAATTTATAAGTGAAATTGTTTCTCTTACTCTCTGGAACAAATTTCTGGATATCTCTGCTGTGGAAACTGTGGAAAAACTAAATTCTAATTAGACGAGTTAAAAAAACACTCCCGACCTATTCCACAGTTTCAGGGTTCTCCTTCGTCCAAAAAAAACCTCGTCGGCGTCCTCTCCAAAAAAACCAATTCCCATTATTATCCGTTGCTAACAGCAACCAACCTTCTTTTTTTTCTGTCTTCTATTTAAATATTTTAAACCATAAAACTGTCCTGTTTGACATATTTGTCAAGCCACATTACTTTCTCATAATCACTTTAATCACATATAATTTGGGAATTTACAAAAAAAATGTTTAGATATAAAACTTATTCTATTACAATAAATTTATAAATCCTAAACAACATATTTACTTTGAATGAAGACGATAGATTAAGAGGCCATCAATACAAATTAAAGAGGGAACAAACTACTGCAAGGTCCAGGGCGAACTTCTTGCCAAACAGAATCTTTAATATATGGAACAATTTGGATCAAAACACCATATGGCAGCTAGTGTTAACATCTTTAAAAATAAACTTGACAGTACTTTATTTTTTTTATAGGATAGGATATTTTTTCTCGGACAGCATTATTTATTTATTTATTGTGTCACAATTCAATTTTCGTTAATTGTTTAACTACTTAACTTTATAATTAGTATTAGTTTTATAAGGATCTATTTTATTTTTGTTTATTTTTGCTTTTTGGGCATAATAGGAGCTCGCTCCTCTGCCCTTATTTGTTATATAATAATAATAATAATAATAATAATAATACTAATTTATTCTTTTCATCTCCACATCATTGTAATTTCTTATTTAACAAAACCCCTATTAATTTAGCTCCCACAGACTGTCAAATAAACTGTCAAGCAGTTTATTTTCTGACGTTTATTAAAATTTCTATGTTTAAATATTTTTTTAAAATTCTTCTTTTTTGTTCTTTTTAAGGTTTAGACGATTCACCTATACACTAGGCAACTATACTATTCAGAAATTATTAACACTATACCAGGTGAGTCAAAATTAATTTATTTAACAATTTACTAATCTTTTTCTCTCTTTTATTTCAGAGTCGAACCCACATTGTGATGGCTTCATGAAATTCATAAACAACAAACTCATATAAAAATCCATTAAAGTTGTATATATTTTAACATATTGAAATCATTTCAATATATACACATTTTAGAATCTTGACAAAGGCAAGGGTTTCCTGCCGAAACGTTGATTAATTGCAATGGAAAATAGTTTGCTACAATATATCTATATAAACTCAAAACTACAATATATATATATATATATATATATATATATATATATATATATATATATATATATATATATATATATTATATCAATATCATTCAGTATTATAGATAAGTCTTTTTAATAGTAGAAAATAATTCAGGTTGTCACAAATAAATAACAAATTGTATTCTTATTGGCGAATATATGTGAAATTTAATAAAATCGTACTACAATATAACCAAGGATAACTGGTTATGCGTTAACACTTAATATCAATTTTCTATTGTTTGCTAACTTAGTTAATTAAAGCTTTAAAAAAGTGGTAATGTTCCTCCAGTAACTTGTGTACCTCTTCGTTTATACGATATAACTAAGTAAAGTTAAAATACTTGTCTGAGTGACAAAATGTGATTAATTGAAAATTTAATCTATAACCTACTTTAGTATATAACTTAAATGGTATGTGTACACTTTTATGGTCTATTAATATTCATATATGTTAATGAACGTATACAAACATCTATGAAATGGTTGTAGTCAAAATTCCTTCAAACATACGTATCATATTCGTAATAACAGACAGGTAGTTTTAGAAAAGTTAAATACTAAAACAAATAAAGTTATCGACTTAAAAATATTAACTTAAAATCAATATCATATGTGTGTCGGCGGAAAGATCTTACAGTGAAAAATGTAGAAATTATCAAACATTGTGTACAAATAAGTACTTGGTCTTCTCCTTACCCTCTCGTCCATTTTTTGGACATATGCCTCTCCCAACTCCTTCCATCGAATCTCTATACAATTTGTTCCGGCTATTCTTTTGATGTCCACCCATCTCATCTGTGGTGTTCCTTTTAGTCGTCTGCCTTTGGTAAAGTCTCCAATGTTGTATTGTGACGTCCCAACGGTGGTCTTTTGTTTAGCAGTGTGACCTGCGAAGCTCTATTTAAGTTACCTCGGTTACCCTTATATCATCCACTCGGCTGACGTGCTTGTTCCATTCCTTTTTTTCTTCTCAATGCACTTTCTTTTATACTTTTAACTTTCCATAATTCTTCTGTATTTATTTCTTTCCCTATCTATTAATTTTTTCCAGTCATTCTCGCATTGATTTCTGTTGTTTCCAGTATATGTCTAGATCTTAATGTTTCGGTTCGTGCTTTCACTATGCATTTGGTGCTATTTAAGCACGTACTAATCGTGTGGCTTTTGTGGTTTGTTTTCTCATATCCTTTTCAATATTGGTGCAGAAGATCTCAATACCTAAATATCTGAACGTCATTTCTTGTATCTAAAATATTTCCCAAAATATCTTGGTCTTCCAAAGTTCTAAATACTAAGTAGGCTTTTTTCTTTACACAATTCTTTAATTTCTATGCTGCGAAAGATTTTATTTAGCTTTAGGCTTTGTTGACTTCTCTACACTATATAGTATAGAAATATACTCCTAAATACCACCCTTAATCATTACTGAATCAGTCTAAAACTTCCTGTGCTGAACAAAATTATCTGGAGCAAATGTTTCATCTCGCCTCCTCCAAATTCTTTCGCGTTCATCAGGTTAACGTAGTTTAAATTTGGATTCATTATAGAAAAGAACTCAGCTCCAATTATTTTCATTCCAGTCGTGGTGAGTTTGAGCAATGTGAAGTAGCTCGTCTAACTATGTAAGCAGCTTTATCACTTCTTCAGTACTGTTCGCTACGTTACTACTGAACTACTGCAATCAAGGAAAAATCAATAATATGGAAAGAATTTAAAACATTTAAAAGTATTTTCGAGACCAGCGCGTCTCAAATGACTCAGTTTTCTTCCATTAACATTTTTTCCTTTATCTGCCCAGTTAATGTCTTTGAACACATCTACCAGTCTAAGTGTGAATAGCTTTGGTGGGATAATATCTACCTGGTGAACTCCTCTGTTATTTGGTATAGCTTTGGTTGATTGGTTAATGCATAGAAAAGTATATATAAGATCTGTCAATAACTCTATAATAGTCCTCTGCCTATGTTCAGTGGGTTTACTCCATTGTTCAGATATTTCGCCTCTCCTTTTTAATATATATATATATATATATATATATATATATATATATATATATATACCAGGGAAGTTCACGAAAAAAATAAATATAGTATCATACAGTATGCTGACCATTTTTCATATATAGCATTAATAAAACTTTTGAGAGCTGTACAATAAACTCAAATTCTATTATTTCAAAATTTAATTCAATTGGTTTTTTACTATCACCAGAAAAATCAAATATAGTGTTTTTTTAAAGGCATAATACCTCCTTTAGATAATATTTTGGTCAATGAAATGCAATTTCCCATTACAAATATAGTAACGTATTTTGGCATAACGTTGGACAAAAAGTTTAGTTGGAGACCATTCATCCATAAAATAGAAACATGTTATTAAACTTTTTAAAACGTATTCGGAAAACTTGGTGGGCAGCAGTTTTATGGTTCGGCCAGTAATTAAATTTTTAAAGGGTTAGAAGTAATACCAAACGCTACTTTAAGTCTATGTTTGAGAGCAATATGTACCACCTCCTGTGGACATTTTCCTGTTGAAGCTTTAGAACCTCTCTTTGAATCTCCGAAGACAATTTTTATCTGAAAAGTTTATTCTGATATCCCATATAAAAGATCCCATTGTAAGTAATAAAAATTCTGTATTAAATTGCTTCTATTTAACAATAAAATATTGGTTTAAAAATCCTCCCCCTCCCTATCCTTATGTACCTACAGCTTTTCGTAATACTTGTAATATTAGCAAAATTATTAAAAAAACACCTCAATCGGATTTCTTTCAGGTTTTAGAAACATGGATAATTCAAACCCTCCAATATTCTGAACTTTTTACAATTCTCAAAACTACCCTTAATTATTATACTGCCAAATACCGTAATTACCTACAAATATATACCGATGCTTCAAAACAAAATGTGGGCTGTGCCTTTTATATACCATCATTAGACGTTAAAAAATATCACATATAAGTGTCTTTTAATAATAATATTAGACCGTCGTCCAGTTAGTTCTTTCAGGGATTTACATTTACTCCGGATTTTATGCACCTTTAAATCCAATTACAACTATTAATTTAATAACATCTACTACCGCCATTTGCTTGAATGTTTTATTTTTATGATAAAAGTTTCAATTAAAGGTTAATTCAAATAAGCTCTCACCTTCATCTGGTTGTAACTTTTTGGAGACTTTTTGGTTAAACCGTACATTGTAACCGTTTAGTGAAAATTTTAAATATTTTTCAAAAACCACCCAAAAAGCATGCATTTTTAGATAGAACATTAACAATTTCAAGCGTGAGTAACTTGAAAATATTAACTTACTGAGATAAGTTTGTATAGAATTTTTTGCTATGAATTTAATTCTTTATCGATTTTGGAAGTTAATTAAAAGTTATAACATTTTCACCCCGGAGAAGGGGTGCGCTGACTCCTTGGGTAAAAATACACATCGGCACTACATAACTTTTTTCCCATGCGCATTTCAAATTTCATGTCAATTGAAGCGGTTCTGAAAGAATGGGCTAATAATAACGTATGATAAAAAACATGGAAAAGGAGGACAGAACGGCGATAGCAGTTGTAGAAGATCGAAACGAGAAAGTAATTTTTAATACCCAATTCCATCCTCTTTACAGTTATCATGCCTGTATAATTCACATTTTCAAGTACGGTTACATGATGTTCCCTACCAGTTAAACTAAATTCAACAGCATCAGTTTGCCATGTTTAAATTTAATATTAACGCATGTCCCTAAAGTTTTCGGAAAAAATAAATATGTATTTTATAATTGTAAATTAAGTTTATTTTATTAACTAACTACAGGAAATTAAGTCTACATATTTAAGGTTTATGATGTATTTTTATAGAACAGAAAGAGGACCGTGATCTTCGATGGCACATAAATTTGGTCTTGCATGTGCAATATGCCTTTAAATCGTTTCTAAGTCGATCTCACGAAATTTATCCAAATTTCTTCGCCTTAGCTGATCTTCATTTTGGGCTTCCCAGCCATTAATATACACTATAGGCCTCGCCTGAGGCACATTTGGAGGGTTGTCGCGCTTAGGAACAAAATCTATATTTTGAGCAGTTAACCAGTCTGTCGTTCTCCTGGCATAATCGCATGATGCTAGGTCGGGCCAAAATATCATTTCATCATTGGGGTGATGAGTATTTATTAATCCACAAGGAATCTACGTTCCTGTAGTTGACTGTATACCATATATTAAAAACATTTATTAAAATCCTTTGTAAAAGGTATATATTTAAAAACCCAAACGGACTATGTTACACAAAACGTTTTCGGAATCCATATTCCATCATCAGTATCTAGGAGTACATGAATGTAGCCACTAAATATATGGGTAAAAACCCGTTAACAAATAATTAGTTGCATTTGGTTTACACTATTTCTTATAATATGTTAAGATGTTAAAGTTACCGTTGGATTAGGTAACATGGCGACATATGACTCCACGTTGAAGTTGCTAATCCTGAGACAGTGTGTCTACGACGACTGTATGGAAGCAACTAATAGCAACTATAACTTCCGTACAGTCCTTGTAGACACACTGTCTCAGGACTGTAAACCAAAGTAAAGTGTAAACCAACAGTATAAGAAATACTGTAAACCAAATGTAACTAATTATTTGTTAACGGGTTTTTACCCATATATTTAGTGGCTACATTCGTGTACTCCTAGACACTGACGATGGAATATGGATTCCGAAAACGTTTTGTCTAACATAGCCCGTTTGGGTTTTTAAATATATACCTTTTACAAAGTATTTTAATAGATTTTTTTTAGAGTATTTATTAATTAAACAAGCTTTATAAGACACCTGTTAACTTAATTGTCAGCATTGAGAGTTCACCGCGAACACGCCCAACAAACGGCTGTGAAACACCAGCTTCTCAGATGGCACACCATACCAACATTTTATGGACAAGTTTCACTTTTCCCTAACTTACTAACTAACTTCGTCCCGTGCATCTTGTACATTCCGTGTATAAAATTCGTCGTTGCCCTTCATTTCGGAATTAGATAAAGTAAAATACTTTTGATCATCAATAATGAGAATTTTACCAGGAAAATGAATACGTCTCAATGCACGGCAACATCTAGGAATTTTTTCTAACTGGGCTGGTGTGTACTTACCAGCTTTTTTCTTTTATATTGACTTTCCTGATTGGTTCTCCATACTCTGAATTAATCTCTGTTCCCGAGCATGAGTTAAAACTCTTGAAGATTTAGGCAAATTAAGGCATGGTATACCATTTTCGCACTGTTTAATTGTCTTAAATCGTTGACACAGAAATATTTTGAGCACTAAAAATTCTTACAATAATGCGTGTTGGTACAGGTCCAACTAAACGATAAATACTTTGACGAATATTAAGTTTGTACGACATCTTAATGAACCGTTTTTGTCAAAACTAACATTGTATATATCATTTAGGTTGTTTCCTAACTTTGGTTTCCAATGGCAACTTGATCCAATGCTTCCTACCAATAATAGTTTTTAATCTAAAATTTTCTGAAAACTTTACAGACATACGTTATGATCACTATGTAACTTAAAGATTTTTATACGACTGTACGCATTTTTGTGTCAAGTTTCAGTGATGCTGGAGGATCCAAAACATTGAATTTTAAATATACCTCTTACAAAAAACTTTATGGACTACATGTTATATATTTTATCGTATCATTTCTTTATGTAGAGTTCTAGCTACATAAATCTGAACTCAAATAGGTTATTTTATAATTCGGTATTTATTCCCATACAACATTTGTATAATATAAAGTACAGATAAAGTAAAGAAATTGGTAAGAATTGATCATTATAATGTGCAGAAGATGACGTTTTCTATAAAATAAAGATTATTTTATAAGTTACCATTTTAGCAAGATCATTTGATTGTAAAATACTCTTATTAGAGCCGAACATTAAAAAAACTATTTTTGATTACTCATACATAAAATTAAAACATTGAAAATTGCAGATTCAACTAAATTTGTTTATCGATCACAAATATTTAATTATATTGATATTTTACTAAAAGTTAATTATAATAATAGATGACAATTTCCTTTTTTTTTGCCAATTTAAGTATAAACGTACAAAATTATAATTTAAAACATTTGCTAATTAGGATTTTTTAATCACATTACATCACATACATCACATCACATTAGATTGGACCTGAAAAGGTCAAACAACACTCATATTCTGGCGAGGCCAAAAACATCGGATCTTAAAGAAAATTATGCATAAGTTTGAGGCGAGAAAAAGGACAAGGAATATCTATTAAATTATCGAATAACAGACCAAAAAATATACAAAAAAAAACGTAAGAGAGCGTAGAACATTGACATATGTGCCTTACATGAGACAAGTCGTATGTGCATATCTGATGTTGTTTAGACCGTAACCATTTAGTCGAATAAAATAGCGACAATTAAATTTTCTAAAGATACGGCTAGTTAAAAATGTTTAGATTTATTACCCTTGCTGCAAAATAGCAATAAATACATAATTCGCCTAGAAAATATTTTTTTATTCATTCATTCACAATTTCATTAAAATCGATTTAATATAGATTTCACCTAATAATTGTGCAATCTAATATTTTTTTTTAGTTGAAATTTTTTAAAATCTTGCACGACAAAAACTAGACCATATAGAAATTTGCCAATTTTTTTACTTATAAAAAAGTACTTTACCTATCTAACGTACTTTATGGAATTAAAATCGGATTATTTGGGTGGGCTCAGGAATGTTGTAAAATTATAAACAATCTTTTGGCTTATTAACAAATAGAATGTCCCGGTAACTATTAGCTCAAAATAAATTTAGAAAACTGCGTTGGAAAAAGCTGTACAAGGCCATTTTCTTTTAAAAGAAAAAAGTTGAATTAAAATTAGTGATGCACGAGAAAAAAGTAGTGGTGCCGGTCAAAATTAAAACGCATTGGGATGAAGTTATAAACAATATATTCGAGCGGTTTACCCCTAAAAAGATGGTTAGAAGCGGAATATACCGACTAATTTTTTTGCATTTCTACCGTACCAAAGCTTTTTTATTCGATTATATATCTTTTTTTTCAAGTTCTAACGTATTTTTTTTAAATTTTGCCTAACACAAAACATGTTCTCGAATCGCTTCGAGTAAAATTTTTTCATCTCGTCGAGTAAATACTTTTTCTCTCGAGGTAACTTCTCGAAAAATGCTTCCTTTTAAAGTTATTTGCAATTTTTTGTTGAAAAAATGCCCTAATTATTGATTTTTGGAATTTTTTCCTAAGAAACGACTAAATAAATTACAATTCTATAAAAATCTTTATAATTTTTAAACCTGTAATGATAAGACTACCAAAGAGAATTGAAATACTATTATAAAATAATACCTCAATCAACTATGAGAGCTTATCCTCTATGCTTCGCCTAGCTCAGTCTCTCAAGTGTGAATCCGTCTTGTCTTAAACTATGAATTAAACAATGAAAATGGTAACAAATAAAACGATGAATTAACTTATCATATTTATTTAGCATAAAACAAAATAATGATACTTAGTTTGCACAAGCAAGCCCTGTCTATAGCTTTACAATAAAATGAAATAATACTTATGGCATCGATCGGTTGCTTGCTTCTGTATAGGATGTTGTTGCCTCCTGATTATGTGGATAGGTCTTAGGTATTTGCTATTTGAGTGGTCTTAACAGCTGCAGTCTTAGTTGGTTAGATGTGGTTAATCCACAGTCTTATTTAATGAATTATTCCATAAACTAGAATATAACACAGGTTGTATTAGCGCGACCTCAAAGGGGTTCACTTTCTTGCCACATAATACTGTCACAATTATAGAATATAGGTTACAATGAAAGTACTCACCCCAATTCAGACCAGAAAATGAACCTTTTTCATATTTCCATCTTTTATAATTTTCAACTACACATAAAAACAATATCTCACCACGTTAAAAAAGCTTCACAACTTCAGCTACAAATTTCACCCAATTTTCAGTGTGTTTTCGACATATTTCAAATGCCCCACATTTGTTACGAAAAATCAAAACCTAAATTTCATATCATAAATTTTGAAGATTTTATTTTAACAATAGAAATTCCTAGTGACCGGTTAACGGAAGTGATAAGCTCATGAGAATTCTAAAAAATGGCAAAAATCGCGCAACGTTTATTTATTTAACACTTTTATAGAAACTGACTCGATTGCGGCAAAATGTAAAAATTGTATAAAAAAGCTGCACGCCTCACACGTTTTTTGACTTTTGTCGATAGGACACTCTGATCAAAAGATATCGAAGTTTTACGGTCGATTTGATGAAAATATTATTTAAAATTGATTTTGCGCGCGTAGCTGACATACGGGGTCTCTTCAACTTATAGCGTTGTTTCTGAGAGAACGGTTCATTTTACAAAAAAGTTACTAATTAACAATTTTGTTTAAAATTATCTCAGCTACATTTTTTATTTGAAATATTTTTGAAATTATACTTCTATACGAGCGTTCGACGTTGGAAATTTGTACGGGAGTAAATCGGAAAATTATTACATATGTAAGATATAGGTAAGAGTGAGACAGAAGATATATTTTCTCTCTCGAGAATAAAAATGTTTCTTTTGTTAATATATTTAATATTTATTAATATTATTATTATTTGTCCATTCTGTTCAGATTTGCCTTGAGCCTCGTTAGGCATGTTAAATTATAAATTAAAACTTGTAAATATCTCAAGAAAGTTCATACAAAACAAACAACAATGTTTAGTTATGTATATTTTCATTTTTAAATGCTTATGAATATTGCATTTTAATTTGTATTGTTTTATTATATTAAAAACAAAATAAACAATGAATTTTACTGCAGAATATGGGTAAAAAATGTTTTTTGCATTTAAATTTAACTCCTTTCATACATATATGAAAATAACAATATACATTTTCATCAAAATATTGATTCAATCCTTCATTTACTATACTCCTAATACAGGTCAAATGTTGTTTATATACATTAAACGATGCACCATGTACCTATTTACCTAATTCTGTTTCTCTTTTTGCTCTCTCTTACCTATAGCATTACATATGTAATGATTGTGCAGATTGACTCTCAATAAATTTGTAACGGCGAACGCGTGTATAGAAGTATAACTTTTACCGGCAGTCCCACTGGACTGCCACACCCGTTATTTTTTCTACGACGTATGGATTCTTGGTAAATCGAGTTTTTCCTTTTTTCTCTCCTATGAGAAGCCTGTGGTAGGAGTAGTAAACTTTTTTGCCCATTTTTTGAGGTCCCAAAATTAAAATTCTCAGCAAAGTTCAGCTTATTCGTATGATTTTTAGAGGTTCAATGGCATTTTCGTTTCCGATGACTGGCTTATAAATAAATTAACTTATAACAAAACTAAATCATCTTTGGGATTTGTTGATGCATTTTTACGTGTCTCTATTCAAGTTACATTGGATAAAAAAAATAATGAAGAAAATAGCTTCATGGGAAACTAAGAAAATACATTTTTTTACGTATACTGATTTTGAACTTTGAAATTAAATTTTCTTCAATCTAATTTTATTAGTCAAATTTGTCAAAAAATTCCAAACAGTATTAAAACTTTATAATCCAGAGATTCCCGTGACTTTGACCCGACCGGGTATCATGACAATATTTTTTTTTTTTGAGTTTTATTGAACTGGCTAACCCAAACCTTTTATGTTTCCTGCAGTGGATTCGATGGAATTTTTAAATTATTAACAATTTAACGCCGAACGAATTTGGAGGTAATTATTTAATAAAACACATTTATTATTTAAAATTATTTAATAAATGATTAAAAAAACTTTATATTTAAAGTTTAAAGCTTTAAAATGGCGATTTATTAATATTAATTTACTAATTTGTTGCTAAAACTGTAAAAAACCTTAAAAGTATTCTTAATTTTCATGTTTATAACTAATATAAACTTTATTATATAATAGTTATAAACATAGTTTGTAACTACACTGCTCAACAACTGATAAGGATCATAATTATTATTTCAAATATTTTTGGTTGGTTAAAGTTATAAAATATATGTTTTTTAAAATTAATTAATTAAAATACTCCAGTCGTCAGAGACATATTTTATGAAGTTCATATCTGGTGACCGAGCTGGACTGGCCACTCAATGCTGTCAATACCGTGATGCTGTAATCTTTCGTTCACAATTCTTGCACGGTGGGGACGGGCATTGTCAATAAGGACAAAAATTTCTTTATTTGCACCCGCAAATAGTACAATAATTAGTTTTACAACCATATTTATATCCAGGCCATCACAACAAATATTACCCCAAACACAATTAAAGCCTACCCCAAAAGCAGTTGTAGACACCCTATAATGTTCATTATATCTATCTTCTCGTTTCCTCCAAAGCAAAATACGACCATTAGAATTGTTTATACGAAATCTAGGCGCATCTGTAAATAAACAGTTTCTCCATTCGTTGGTTGTCCAGTTGCGGTGTTCTTCAGCACATAGTCTTCTCAGTCCGCGATGTTCCATAGTTAGTACTGGATGAGATGAACGTCTCCTTGCTATTAAACCGGTCATATGCAACCTTCTATCGGTTTGGTTTGAAATTATTCTGCCGTGGGAAAATGTGGCCAACTAGCAGAAGAAATTAAACATCTCTGAAGTTTTCGGTCTACGTTTCGGGATTATTTTCCAGAACTCGACAGAAATAAAAACTGGATAGCTGGCTCTTTCAACACAGATGTTTCAGATAGAATCCAGACAGCATTGGCTTAACAACGATACAGGAAAATCAATTGATAGAAATATCATGTGATTCAACTTTAAAAAGTGATTTCATAGAATCTTCCTCATCAGTTTTTGGGTAAATATAAAAATAGTTTATAAAGAAATAGAAGAAGCACTGAAACGTTTACTGCTTTTCCCATCCACATATCTCTGTGAAAAGGGATTTTCTGCTCTTGTATATCCCAAAAACAAATACAGAAACAAACTACCATTGGAAACTGATTTGAGATTACAACTAAGTAAAACATCAACTCAAATATAACAAATTTAGTAGCCAAAAGCAGCGCGATTTTTAATTTTATACAATATTTTTAATCTTCATAAAAATGTTTTTTTTTTCAGTAATTAAATTGTTCTAAATCTATTCCTGTGCTCCTTATTAAGAGGGTCCTTAAAATTGTGTTAGATTTTCTAGGGATCCGCGGACTGAAAAAGGTTAAAAAACTCTGGTCTATACAATCTCACATCAAATTCAAGCACATAGGAAGATTCTAGAAAAATCACTAGAATATAACATAGATACACACCATCTCTTCATTGACTACAAAGCAGCCTATGAGTGTGAAAAGAACTGCATTATATAATGCAATTATAGACTTAAGTTAAGTTAACCCAACTAACAATGCAAAACGTAAGCCCATGCGTTAGAGTTGAAGGAGAAAACTACGTTTTTTTTCAATCTTCCATTTTATATATCTCTCGTCATAATATTAGGTTTAACCAAATTTTTTGGGATTATTTAAAAAGGACCAAAAGAAGAATTTAGGATAGAATGTGTTATGTGAATGTATAAATCTAGCTTTGTTCCCTCTGTCTATCCTTATGTTATATAGTTACCTCCTAGCCGTTGCCTGTCTTGTGTTGTAATAAAGTCGCTATGAAAGGCACCTTAGCGTGAAAAGTATCCCTATATGTGCCTATATTATGTAATCCCATTGTGTGTCCTTGTAAATGTTCACTTTAAGTTGGTTAGGACATTGAATGGAACGAATGAATGTATGGTTTTTTATCAAGCTACTGATTGTTGTAATACTTGTTGTTGCATATCGCAACCTAAAAAATTCATAGGTCGAATTGCCGATAATGCAAGACAGATGCTGTTTCTATTTGCTGCACATAATTGCGAGAAATTCCCTTCTTAACCTTTATGACGTCGACAACAGTCATTCTATAATTTCTGACATTACTCTAATATTTGTCAATTTTAATAACTCTCTAATATTTGTCACTTTTAAAATAAATCGTTCATTTTCTCCACAAAAGATTTTGTGTTATATAAAAAAAAAAATATAGTTTTAATTATTAAGTGTAATTTAAAGTAATTACGAGAGTGTGATCGCCAAAATATAAGGTAACCAATTTTATTTTATTATAACTACATAGAACCAAAATCGAAGGTACTGCTTCAATAAGCAGTTAGCAACATATTCAGGGGGAGAAATAAAATCCCCCTATGTTCTTCATGATCCTAACGAGCCGGATACAGCAGCTGTTCCCGTCTTTGTAAAGCTGGAAGCTGGATTTTTCATTGATAAACCACGAAGGCGATCATTTCTCGTCTCTACAAAGACGCTTTCACGCAAGAATTCTCAAGATTCTCTCACATTATTCGTAAAAAATCACTCGTTTCCTCATTTCTTCGCAAAGAAAAGACATAGTTTTTATTCTTTCATATTCACACATCGCAGTTTTGGCGGTTCCACGATCCAAGGTTCTTCGTATTGGCGCCGTCCGGAAGGTTTGGTTTCGTCACTTTGAAGGGATAAGAAGTTTTATGTTTCGGTCGCGGTTGGACTGTGCGGTTTGGTCACTTATTGTAACTTTTACGAATTGGTTTTTTGTATCGTCGCATGTTATTTTATTTTATTTTTAGATTCGCAGTGCTTATAAGTAGATTTTTATGGTAATATTATTTAGTTCTTAATACTAAGTATCTCTTGTTATATTTAAAATTTGTATTATTTTTTCTCACGCTCAAAATGACTGATGTTGCAAAAATTATAAAGTTAAGAGGGCATACTAAAGCTTGTATTACTAGAATTCAAACATTTGTCTCAAAAAACCAAAATGTAGTTTTAGATTGCGGTCAATATATTGCACGCAAAAATGTATTAAATGAAACTTATCGCAAGTATCTCAACTTACAAGAGGAACTTGAATTAGAAGATTTTGATAAATATTGTTCAGATAGGGACATAGTTGAAGAACAGTATTATAATTTAGACTCATATTTGCACGAGAAAATCACGCAATTATCTGCAAAACCAGTTGAAACTCAACCTATTGTAACAAATGTAACACCATCTGTCAGCACAATTCAAAATGTAAAGTTGCCAGAATTAAAAATACCTTTTTTCTCGGGCGAAATATCAGAATGGCCCAGTTTTTTTGAAGTTTTTACCAAATTAATAACAAATGATAAACAGTTATCTAATGCTCAAAAACTTATTTATCTCAAATCAGTGTTAAGGAATGAACCGTTAAAGTTAATTGACAATCTAGAAATAATTGATTCCAATTTCGAAATTGCAATAAAAAATTTATGCGATAGATTTGAAAATAAATATTTAATAGTAAACAGCCATTTGAACAGTTTATTAAATGCTCCACTCATTACAAAACCCAATGCACATGTTCTAAGGGATTTCTTAACTCAAATTAAAAGCCATCTCGCCGCCTTAGAAAACCTCAACATCTCGAATCAACTCACTGATTTAATTCTCATCAATCTCTTTACTCAAAAATTAGACTATAATACTAAAAGATCATTTGAAACCGATCGTAATATAAACAAACTCCCAAGTTTATTGGAGTTCCTTGAATTTATTGAAAGAAAATGCAAAATTCTCGAAAATCTTGCTCCTGAGTATTCCCATTCTCCGAAACAAAAACAACTTTCTCGTTTTACTTCTCTTAACACAGTTAGCAATAATTTGCAGTATAGTAGTAATAATCAGTATTTTAAATGTTTCTTATGTCAAAATAACTCTCATAAAATATACACTTGCCAGGAATTCTTAAATATGTCTGAAGATGACCGTTTTCAAACGGTCAAGGCAAAGAAAGCGTGTCTCAACTGCTTGGCTAGTGGTCATTCAGCAAGCTCATGTACCTCTTCGTCGAATTGCGCCAAATGTAACAGGAGACATCACACATTGCTCCATTTCTCTAACGCTTCTAATCATAACTCAAATAGTTCTCGGTTCATTTCAAGAACAAATCAAGATTCTTGTAGTCTACCCACTAGAAACACTCACTTCCAAAATACTCGTCACTCTCAAGACTCACAAGGAAATCGTAATTCTCAAAATACTCGCCAGACTCACAATATACATGATACTTCAAATTCTCGTACTCACTCTAATGTATCTCGTGATCCCAATACTCAAGGCGAAACTTCAAGTTCTCCTGCAATTCCACGAATAGCAAATCAATGTCAGTCTAATGATGTCTACCGAGCATCATCTCTCTCTGCACTCTCAGGCAAAAAGGAGGTTCTACTCCAAACAGCATGTGTTACAATTTATGATTCTCATAATAATCCCGTTAAGGTTCGCTGCCTTACAGACTCAGCTAGTCAGCTTTCGTTTATCACTGAGAAATTAGCAAGTCGCTTGAAATGTATTCCTTACACAAAAAGTCTTCACATTTCTGGGATATCCGAAATCTGTTCGACGTCGAATAAAATGGTGGATTTAAATATTTTCTCAAATGTCAATCCCACAAAACATTTTACACTCTCTTGTGCGATTCTCCCAACCATCACTTGTAAGCACCCTCAAATTACATTGGATTTTAATGCCCTCAAAATTCCACCAAACATTCACCTGGCTGATCCAGAATTTTGTACTCCTGCCGAAGTTCAAATGTTGCTTGGAGCAGATGTTTATTTCGACTTACTCACTTATGGGTTAATAAAATTAGGCCCTAATCTTCCTACCTTAACAAATACTCATCTCGGATATCTTGTAGGTGGAAATGTACCTCAATCCTCTGGGTTAATTGACTCATATTCCATACTTAACATTCAAGAAAATACTCAACCTCGAAATGAAGTATCCTTGTTCGTTCAAGCTCAAAATACCGATTCACTCGTACGGTCGTTTTGGGAAGTAGAAGAAATCTCGTCTTTTACTTGTACTCCAAAAATCCTAACTCCTTCGGAGCAACAGGCCGAAGACATTTTTAAATCGTCACTTAAAATATTATCATCTGGTAGATTCCAAGTAGATCTCCCTTTCAAATCTCCCAACGAATATAAAAAATTGGGCGAATCGTTTTTCCTCGCAAAGAAGCGATTCCTAAACCTCGAACAGAAACTGATCAAGTCAGATCAATTATATGTACAGTATAAACAATTTATTCATGAATATATTGCACTTGGACATTGCAGATATGTGCCTCTCTCCACTCGAAATATTCACTCTGATTTAAAATATTTTATTCCTCACCATTGCGTTTTAAAGGATAGCGTAACAAATAAGTTGCGTGTCGTCTTTGATGGCAGTATGAAAACTACCTCAAATCTAAGTCTTAATGACATAATGCTTCCTGGTTATACGGTACAACGCGAATTATTCGATATTTTGATAAATTTTAGATTATTTAAATACTGTATTGTAGCAGATCTACGTCATATGTACAGACAAATTCGAGTAAATCCCGAACAGGTTTTTCTGTTGAACATTTTGTGGCGTGATTCACCTCAAGAGGATTTGAAATGTCTTCAACTCGAAACTATCACTTATGGATTAAATAACTCCGGGTTTCTTAGCACTAGATGTCTTAAGGAATTAGCTCAAAACAATTCCGACAAATTTCCTTTGGCTAGTGAAGCTCTTTTAAATTGCTGTTATATCGATGATGTGCTTTATGGCTGTAACGATTTCGAAACACTCTTCGAAATTCATCGTCAATTAACGGAATGTTTAAACCTCGCTTGCTTCTCGCTTCATAAATGGTGTGCAAACTCACCTGAATTTCTCGCAGGTATTTCTCATATCTCTAATGAAGCTAGTTATGTAATCAATCCTGAAAATCACACGAACAAAATTCTCGGCCTATGTTGGAATTTTCACTCCGATCATTTTTCAGTTCTTGTGCCAAAGGTTACCGTTAAGGATACATATACAAAAAGAGAAGTTCTCTCTTTAATCGCTTCCATTTATGACCCTATAGGATTGATTAACCCTTTAGTGGTATCTGCCAAATTAATTATGAGAAAGATTTGGTTAGAAAGGTCGAATTGGGATGACCCTCTCAGTCCAAAATTGCTTACCGAATGGAATCTATTTTTACAAACACTTCCTCACATCTCCAATCTCAAGATTCCTAGGTTGCTGCAAAATTCTAGCAATGTAACAAGTACTCAAATACATGGGTTTTCGGATGCAAGTCTTAGCGCGTATGGTGCTTGTGTTTATTTAAGAACGTCACATGAAAATGGCTTTATATCTTGCAATCTAATCTCCTCAAAGAGTCGTGTTAGTCCTGTAAAAGTTGTGACTCTTCCTCGATTAGAACTTCTAGGAGCATTATTACTCTCTAATCTTGTTACGAAGATTCTTTCTGTCTTGATTCCATCCCAATCTCAGATAAATTCTGTCAATTTATGGACAGATTCAGAAATCGTCCTCGCATGGATTAACTCACACCCTTCTCGTTGGTCTACCTTTGTATCCAATAGAGTAACTCAAATTCAAGAACTCACTTTCAACCATACATGGAGACATGTACGATCGAAAGACAATCCCGCGGATATATTATCTCGTGGTGCTACACCCTTGCAGTTGCTTGATTGTGATTTTTGGTTTAATGGTCCTCAATTTTTGTCAGATCCACACTTTGATTTCAACCTCTTTGTATCTAATGGTCCTTCGAGTATTAATGTTGATGAACTGCCTGAACTCAAAAGGGTTACTCATCTGATCAGAAAACCAGATTCACAAGTATATGATGCCCTCTGCAAATTTTCATGTTTCACTCGACTTCAGAGAGTTTTTGCATACTGCCTTCGTTTTATTCACAATGTAAGAGCTAAGTCTCATAGACGTACAGGTCCTCTCACTCCACATGAACTCTCTAGTTCTGAGTTAATGATCATCAAATTGACCCAGTCACATTTCTTCAGTTCGGAAATCCAATTTTTAATGGATAATCGTCTGCTTAAAGATAAGTCTATTTGTAAATTGAATCCCTTTCTAGATTCGTCTCAAATGATACGAGTAGGCGGTCGTCTTCTCCTTTCAGATGTTCCTTATGATCAGAAATTTCCTCTACTGTTACCCTCAAAATCACATATTGTCAATTTATTACTTACCCGAGAACATCGAAGACTTCTACATTCAGGCCCTCAAAATACACTGTCTAATGTTAGATTGAAATTCTGGCCTCTTGATGGTCTTCGACAAATCAAACGTATAATACAAAATTGTCTCACTTGTTACCGTTTTAACGCACAAGTCGCGTCTCAAATCATGGCTAATCTCCCGAGGGAAAGAGTTCAAATTGCACGTCCATTTATAAATGTTGGAGTTGATTTTGGTGGTCCGTTTCCCATCAAGACCTCTAAACTCAAGAGAGCTCCCCTTACTAAGGCCTATATGGCAGTGTTTGTATGTTTAGCTACTCGCGCCGTGCATGTGGAATTAATTTCCAGTCTTTCTACTGAAGCGTTCTTATTGACTCTGAAAAGGTTTATCGCCCGAAGGGGTAATCCGAATATCATTTTCAGCGATAATGGCACAAACTTTCTAGGTGCGAAAAACCAATTGAAAGAACTTTATGAGTTGCTTCTTAAAGGTGATACCTCTGAATCTATTCGCTCTTTCGCTACTTCGTGTCAAATTCAATGGAAGTTTATCCCTCCACGCTCACCACACCACGGTGGTATTTGGGAAGCTGCCATAAAGAGCTTCAAATACCATCTCGTAAGAATAATGGGTAACTCCAATTTTACTTTCGAAGAACTATCCACTGTACTTTCGCAGATCGAGGCAGTGCTCAATTCACGCCCTATCTGTGCGCTCTCAGATGACCCTTCCGATTTTTCCTTTCTTACTCCCGGACACTTCCTTATTGGATCTAATTTAATGTCTTATCCTGAATCAGATCTTTCTGATATTCAAGAAAATAAATTGTCTTTGTGGAATAAATGCACAAGAATTCAGCAGCATATGTGGAAGGTTTGGACCCGCGATTATCTTAATAGGCTGCAAAATAGACCTAAATGGTTCACTCCTCAGGTAGGCATAAAGCCTGGTGATCTCGTCTTGCTTAAGGACGAAAACTCGCCTCCTCTCAAATGGCCTATAGCACGGGTAGTTGAGACATATCCGGGAAAGGACAACAAGGTAAGAGTTGTTAAGGTCAGAACTCCTGAAGGCTTATATGTTCGCTCTATTGCTAAACTGTGTCCTCTTCCTATGACTCACCTTCAAGAATATTAATAGTTTGTTAGTTTTAGTTATACCTTTCTTCAAATTGTACATAAACATTTTTTTTTTTTCTTTTTGATGCGTTCACATCAAGGGGGGGACTATGTTGCATATCGCAACCTAAAAAATTCATAGGTCGAATTGCCGATAATGCAAGACAGATGCTGTTTCTATTTGCTGCACATAATTGCGAGAAATTCCCTTCTTAACCTTTATGACGTCGACAACAGTCATTCTATAATTTCTGACATTACTCTAATATTTGTCAATTTTAATAACTCTCTAATATTTGTCACTTTTAAAATAAATCGTTCATTTTCTCCACAAAAGATTTTGTGTTATATAAAAAAAAAAATATAGTTTTAATTATTAAGTGTAATTTAAAGTAATTACGAGAGTGTGATCGCCACTTGTAATACTGATGTTTATATTTTTAATTTACCTCTATGCGAAGTACTATTTTGTTAACAAATGCAATAGGTCAATACATCATTAACAAATTCAAGTAGTCAAATACATTATCGTGGCTGAATGAATCAAGTTATTCAAAGCCATTAATTAAATAAAAAAAAAACTACGTTTTTGACATTAATAATGGTCTAAGACAGGGGGGCGCGTTGGCGTGTCTGCTCTTTAATATTGCCTTGGAAAAGGCAATTAAATATTAGAATGAACGGAACTATTTTTAATAGATCGACGCAAATTCTCGCATTCGCTGACGATATAGTTATAATAGGCAGAAGTAAATAGGCGAAGGCTTGCGGACGCAGCAAGTGAATTAGGAGTTGTGGTAAACAGGAAAATAACCAAATATATGTTGGTTTCTAAAAACTCTCGAAATATCCAACAGAGAATTCAAATTAACAACCATACCTTTGAGCAAGTCAAAGAATTTACATATCTTGGATCGCTAGTAAACGCAACAAACACGATAAGCGACGAAATAAAAAGACATATAGCAATAGCAAACAGAACTATGCACGGTCTCCAGAAACATTTAAAAAATAAAAATATAAATCGTACAGTAAAGCTTAATACAGATTAAATGAATTTAAAACGGATCATACAATTTAATATATTATGTCTGTTTGAACTGCATTTGAAATAGTGGACCAATACAAAAATTGGAGAAAAATAAATCCATACCTGGGTTTAGACATTGTATAAAATATCGTTCAACTATCTGTCTCGCAACAACGTTGTTTGCGTAACAATGTTGCCAATCGCCTTGTAATAATCCGATTTGCGGATCTTTTGGGAGTTATATCTTCTTCGTATCTTTAAATAAATCGGATATTTGCCTATATTTTTCATTGTATTTACAAATCTACTACAACAGACTAATAACAAAAATAAACTTAATGGTTTGTAGTTATTTTCTTTTTTTTTGTAAATATTTTATGGATAACACCTTATTTGAGAAAATCGTAGATTTATGTGTAGTTTCCACTTTTTATGATTTCGGAATCCAGCAGCTTGCTGAAGTTTTGGATTTTTATAATATAATTATTTACAACCTTTTGTTGGAAAACCACCTACAGCAAAATTGAGCCGAAATACATAATATTTCGTATGTTCCGAATTTATTTCGTTCAATCTGTATATACGACCTTAATAAGACGGTTTTGATATATGGGGCTGAAACGGGGACCTTATCTCAAAATGATAAAAGACTTCTTGGTATTTTTGAGAGAAAAATTATTAGAAAGATTTTTGGGGCTGTAAATGAAAATGGGCTATGGCGTCGAAGATACAACTTTGAACTATATCAGTTATCTCCAGATATTGTAAAATTCGTTAAAGTGCGACTTTGGACACAGATGGGCTGGACACATTGCTAGGATGTCAGATCACGAATACACGAAGAGATTAACATTTCCAAAACCAGAGGGCACAAGAAGCAGAGGACGACCACGAATGAGACGGATTGATGATGTGGAAGAAGACCTACAGATTCTAAGGGTTAGAAGTGGGCAGTTGCCAGGAATCGACAGGAGTGGCGACTTCTTTGTGAGAAGGCCAATATCCACAACGGATTTTCGAGCCACTTATGATGATAAAATCTCACAGAAAGTGGACTAAATGTACCATCGGTTTAAATGTTTTTTGTGATCACAAAACGCTATCCAATAAAAATAGGATTACATTAATGCAAAGAGGAACTTTTTTTTTCTTCTTCTTCTTTGGGTGCCGTCTTCAATGAAGGTTGGCGATAACCTCAGCAAAATCATTTCTGTCCCTGGCTTTTCTTATTAAAGATTGAGAATCCAAACCAGTCCACTCACGAATGTTCTTCAACCAGGACGCCTGCCGTCTACCAGAACCACGTTTTCCTTCTACCTTCCCCTCTATAAGAAGCTGCAGTAGCTGGTATTTCTCATTTCTGTATATGTGTCCCAAATATGAGGTTTTCCGTGTTTTCATTATTTTTAAGAGTTCTCTGTCGGTACCCATCTTGTGTAGGACCTGCTCGTTGCTCATATGCGCTGTCCAGGAGACTTTCAGCATCCTTCGAAATAACCACATTTCAAAATTTTCCAAACGCCTGAGTGAGTTGATTTTGAAGGTCCAGGCCTCCATTCCATATAGTAAGGTGCTGTAAACGTAACATTTTAGCATTCGGTATCGGATTTTGAGATTCAGTGTTTGGGACGTAAACATTTGTTTCATTTTTAAAAAGACATTTCTTGCTTGTTCAATTCGCGATTTTATTTCGATGTCTGGATCTATATCTTTCGTTATCCAGCACCCTAGATATCGAAATTTATCGACATTTTCGATAATGTTACCATTCACGTTTAAAGCCATGGGTGGATGGATGGATGTTTTGGAGACAATCATTGTTGTTGTTCTCTTGACGTTAATGCTGAGGCCGTATTGTTCTCCGATCGATCTGACGCGATCTAAGAGTGTCTGGAGATCCTGTGCGCTCTCTGCAATTAGGACCGTGTCGTCGGCGTATCGTACATTATTTAGAACTCTGCCGTTAATTTTAACACCTTCTCTTGATTGCTCTAGTGCTCGTGCAAAGATTTCTTCCGAATATATATTGAAAAGTAGTGGTGACAATACACACCCCTGTCGTACACCTCGCTTGATATTGAATATTTCTGTGTCACCGGCTTCTGTTCTAACTGCTGCAGTTTGGTTAAAATACAGCGTTTGGATAATTTTAAAATCGATCTCGTCTAGTCCCTTTTTGTGAAGGCAATCCATTAGCTTATCATGTTTTACTTTGTCGAAGGCCTTTTGATAATCAATAAAACATAAAAAGAGATTTATTTCTAAATAAATTAATAATCTGTTGATGATGAAAATAGTAGAAATATACGCCAAACTTGATTCTATCTATTTTTGGACATACACCATATCGTTGTCTTTTCTACTGTAACTTACAGTGCTGTAAGTATAAGATTTTTTTTCAAATTTGGTGATTATACGCAGTAAGTGGACATAAAGTTATGCATGTGCTAGTGGTTATCAGTTAAAATTAAATACGTGACCTAAAAGATTGCTATCACCAGACGCTTATATTTAGTCAAAAATATACTCAAAAGGTCGTGTTTTTGTTAGATTTGGGAAATTATGAATATTGATAGCAGCTGCTTTTGTTTTGCTAATACTGACGTCATATGTCGGAAATTTTAAACAAAATGTTAATAAGCTATTACATAAGAAAGTGAAGTAAATAAGAATATCTATTTTAGACTTATATCGGCTTACAAATTTGTTATGATCACTTTGCATTAATACAAATATATTGCTATTACGATAGCATTGTAATGGGAGATTTTAAAGCCAAAATTTGAAGAAAGACTGAAGACTCTGGAAACAAGATTAGAAATTTCCGATTCATTACAAGAAACACAAGAGGAGAAAAATTATGGAATTCCTGGAACGAGAAAACATGTATGCTATGAATACTTTTTACAAAAAGAAACATAATAAAAGTGGACATGGTCATAGCAATAAACAACGTAAAAAAGGTACTGGCAACAACTAATTATACTGATCGTATAATTAGAGCGAATATAAATATTAACATGAAAGAAGACAGAAAAAGGATCTTTAAAAAAAAACAATGCAGATAGATGCCTTCAAAGTAAGAACAAATGGAGAGAAATTCCAAAGGTTCGAATCAAATCTTTCACATAATCAAGACCGCAATGACGACATTAACAAAAACATAAATAAAAACTTCTAAGTCGGACTACAACAGGTCTCAAAGAAAATTGAAACTAAAGAAGATAAAATAAGTAACGAAACTAAACAACTAATTAAGGAAAGAAGGCAACCACTAGCTAAAAACAAACGCCACACTCAATCATACGAAGAACTTAATAAAATAATTAGAAAAAAAGACGCGATATAAAAAATAGAACGAGAACTTAATAGAGCAAATCATTCAAAGCAACAGCCACCTAAAATGTCCAAGGAAACACTGGGCCGTTTAAAAAATTATCAAAATTAAAGACACTGATAATAAGGAAGAGAAGGACAAATATAAAATATCAAAGATAGTCGAAGACTTCTACAACACCTTGTACAGTTTGCAAAGCCAGCCGAATGAATCAACCAAGGAGAACGTTAAAAGAAAAATAGAAAGCGTGGATAAGAGGTACTATCAAATTAGAGAAATTTGAAGTATAGAAAGCTTTAAAAGAGATAAAAAATAATAAAATTTCAGGACATGACGGTATAATTGTCGAGCTCTTGAAAATAAACAAGACAGTAACAATCAATACACTAACAAAGCTATTTAATATATTATGTCTCTATAGTCCATAATAGCAAAATCCTTTAAGTCTGGAACGAGAGTCTAATAATACTATTACACAAAAAAGGAGACAAATATGACCTAAAGAATTATAGACCTATATAATTGTTCAGTCAAGTATACAAACTGTTTATTGTAGTTATTAACAATCAGTTGACTTACAAAATGGATAATTATCTTCTGGTTGAATAAGGGATACCTGGCTTTCGCTGTCTTAAGTATCCAACTGAATTTGCCCCTACCAAGGCAAATATGAATAAATCAAAAGCAAAAGTCGAGGATATCACAACAAAAATTTTCAAACTCCAAAGAGTTGGGAGAAGTCTATGTTAAAAAATGGACTACAGAAGGCTAAGAAGAAGAAGAAAACGATAGCGTCGAAAGCAATTATTCGAAAAAATTTATTGAAAATGACGTGCGATTAAATCTGTCAGAATTTCTTTATAATCACAATATGGATCGTATCCAGAACAGATGAAAACATTTTTTACTCGTCATTGAACGAAGGATCATGCTGGAGAAGAATACTTAATAACATCTGTAAACATGGTATCTGGAAGAGGAGGTACAACAATGAAACATAATAAATAGAGGCATATAGTAGGTGAAAAAGACCTAATAAAAGCATAATGCATGCACGATTATATCAGGAAATAAAGGCGGATTCCGTTTTCAAAATGCCAGAAGAATGTTTCCGAGATATAAATTTAACAATTTTAAAATTACGGTCCTCCTCTTATGTGCCATCTCTGTCAACTGTACAGTCAATAGTAATTAGTCATTATAGATATATTGTATTTCGCAAGTTAGTGTAGGCCGATGTATTGTTTATATGTTCCGGTTGATATTGTAAACAGTCGTTCACCTATTTGTTCAGAAATAAATATAGTGTTAAATGGAAGTGTAGACAAATAGTTAATAAATCCTCTAACATCCCTCCGATACCACGTGACGATCTTTTTTGTAATACTGATCTTTTTGGTCAAAAAAGGCTTTTTGACTTTTCTGTCTAAAGGATGAGGAAACGACGTTGCACTTCTTATGCTACTGAAAATACCTTACAAGACTGCATTATCAGGCTATATGCAGAAACCATTCTCAAGGCTGTGGAACCGCATCAAGGGGATCATGCTAGGTGAATAGCTTTAATGAGAAGTGTAACGACAATAATCGTGTTAAGATCGCAGTGCATTAGGTCCGTGCAACCTTTTTTTATATATATTTATACATATGATATAATGTATGGAAAATCATAACAAATTCATCGAGTGGCCACTGGATGACCAAAGTTGACATCCAGTTTTCTTTAGCTTCTCTGCACTTTATTCTAATAATTTCATTAATTCATTTGTATTTTATTGGGTTTGTTTTACTCTTCTATCTTTATATTTTCTTCTTCTATCTTCTATGTTTATATGGGTAAATTGTTGATGCATAGTGGAATTTTAATATTCTCAGCATCGCTCTGAATGGCTTGATTAAGCTTGGGTTATACAGTTTACTTTAATTGCTATCGATATTTAACTTTGTTTCCTCACTAGAGGCCTCTAGTAGCATACTCTGGCAATTATGTTTGCTATAATTGCCTTAGTAGTCGGTGCGTTTTGATTTGGTTTGAGTCTTCTTACAAACTCCTTCTGATGACGGGTAGACCCAGAAACACGTGTCAGGGAGTGGTAAGAGACTCAAATTAAATCGAAACGCAACCGTCATTTATTTTGTTATTGTCCTTACTCGACGCAATGAGTACAAAAATGATAGTAGTTTATATGGGTAAATTGTTGATGCATAGTGGAATTTTAATATTCTCAGCATCGCTCTGAATGGCTTGATTGAGCTTGGGTTATACAGTTTACTTTAATTGCTATCGATATTTAACTTTATGTTTCCTCACTAGAGGCCTCTAGTAGCATACTCTGGCAATTATGTTTGCTATAATTGCCTTAGTAGTCGGTGCGTTTTGATTTGGTTTGAGTCTTCTTACAAACTCCTTCTGATGACGGGTAGACCCAGAAACACGTGTCAGAGAGTGGTAAGAGACTCAAATTAAATCGAAACGCAACCGTCATTTATTTTGTTATTGTCCTTACTCGACGCAATGAGTACAAAAATGATAGTAGTTTATATGGGTAAATTGTTGATGCATAGTGGAATTTTAATATTCTCAGCATCGCTCTGAATGGCTTGATTAAGCTTGGGTTATACAGTTTACTTTAATTGCTATCGATATTTAACTTTATGTTTCCTCACTAGAGGCCTCTAGTAGCATACTCTGGCAATTATGTTTGCTATAATTGCCTTAGTAGTCGGTGCGTTTTGATTTGGTTTGAGTCTTCTTACAAACTCCTTCTGATGACGGGTAGACCCAGAAACACGTGTCAGGGAGTGGTAAGAGACTCAAATTAAATCGAAACGCAACCGTCATTTATTTTTTTTTAACTTCTATCTTTGTTATTTTGGTGTTTAGTGCACTCTATGTTACTTCAACGTCTGTCTATATTAAGTTATCCATCGTTTCTATTTCGTTCTCAACCTTGATACTTATTTCTTTTTCCTTTTCAGGGTTTTTTAGTTGTGAGATGTCTATTTTTCTTGCCACTTTTTAATAACATAAATGGATTGTGATCGCTATGAATGTCAGTCCAGGGTATGTTTTAGTAGATTTTATGTATTTCTTGTTGTGATCGAGCAAAATAAAGTCAATTCTACCGAGGCCGTAAGTTTCTATATTGTCTTCTTCACCACCACGACCAATTTTGGCAAGTCATTCATCTTTCTTCTTCTTGATGTGCCTATCCGTTACGAATGTTGGCGATCATCATGGCAATGTTTATCTTATCTGCAGCAGCGCAGAAAAGATGTACAGATGTTGTATTGAACCAGATTCTGAGGTTCTTTGACCAAGATGTTCTTCCTGGACCTCGCTTTCCAAATATTTTTCCTTGCAGGATGGCTTGAAGGAGAGCATATCTGGATTCATTTCGCATAATATGTCCGAAGAATTGTAACTTTCGAGATTTAACGGTGGTCAGTACCATCTACCAGTTAGTACCACCTATTTTTGTCAGTTGCATTATTTCATCTGTTCGATTCGATTTCTTGCTCTGACTTGTCACTCGTTGGAGCATAGACCTGAATAATTGTTAGGCTTTTATGGGTTGTTGGTAATTTCAACACTTTTCTAGATTCTATTATTGGATGCTAAATTCAGTTTTTATAAGTTGGCACACCTGCTGTGCCTATTCTGTCAACTGTTTTGTCAAAAAAACAACATAACCTCAAAACCTTATTAGTATATTGTTTAAAACACGTGCTTTGTGTTTTATATAGTTATTATATTTTGTTGTATCTCAGGTTATGTGCAAGTTGGTGTTATTTTCATTGATTTAACTATGCAATCAACTTTTTAATATGGATATCACTCCTAGGAAAACAGAAAGGATCATAACACTTATTGAGCATACACCAATGACTCAGAGGGACATTGCAAAGGAATGTTGTGTAAGTTTGGGTGCAGTAAACAAAATAATGAAACAAAAAAAGGAAACGGGGTCAGTTGAAGGCAGCGGAAAGGAAAATGTGGAAGAAAACGGACTGTGCGATAGCAAACTTCATCCCAGAAAAACAAGTTATGACCTTCAGCAACATTTAGAAAAGGCCGGAAAAAAATACTAAATTGGGCAAAAAATACGCTCATTTGAGTGCAGAAGATTGGAGAAAAGTGTTATTTTCTTATGAGACCCACTTCCTAGTGCAGGGCCATATTAACCAAACAGTTAAACATCCCACAAAAAAATGTTCTGGGGCTGTTTTTCATACTCAGGAACTGGCACTCTTATTCCTATTAAAGGTATGATGAACAATGAAAAGTACAAAGTCATGCTAGGGCAACGCTTAGCTATAGAGCTTGACAAAGTACAGGCCGAAGGAACTGCAATTTTTCAACAAGATTCAGCTCCGTGCCATGTATCGAAGGTTATGATGAAATACTTCAAGGATAATAATATTAACCTTGGTGATTAACCTGGGAATTCACCTGACCTTAATCCTATTGAAAATTTGTGGGCAATAAGGCTAAACTGCAAAAGTTGACTGTACGACAAAAACAAAAATGATGCAAGCAGTGATTAAGGTGTGGTTTAGAAATGAAGCAATCACAAACAATTGCAAAAAACTTATCGATTCCATGCCTAGAAGACTCCAGGAAGTCATAAAAGTAAAAGGGGGACATATTAAATACTAGTTATTGAAAAAATCTCATGTAAGTGTACCTCAATTTACCTTTGGCCTAAATAAATCATATTTTCAAATTATGCTTGTTCACATTAATTTGCACAATACTGTAGGAACCAGTGCTGATTATTCCACTAAGTATTCGTTTTAACAAAATGCAGTAAAGTTTTGCGATTTTTTAGAAGACGAAGAACTTTAACCCGGCGTCTTTGTGTTAAACCTACCTCTTTTAATCATCTTATGATTTTCGAACTACAATAAACATGTTTCAAATCGAGCACTTAATTATTGATATGCGAGGCTCGAGTAAACTCGAGTAAAAGTTAGAATAAAGAAAACAGTGCTCAATTGCTTTTTTACACTTTTGCGCCTTAGTCGGTTCTTCATTTGAAATTCCCAGTCCCTTTTTTAGAATATGTAGATGGATATTACCTGAAACGTAGCACAATCACTTTTGGTTTATATAATTGTTGACTTACGAAAATTTACATTCGCATTTTTGCACATTTACATTGCAACAACGGCCCCTTTTTTATCTGTCAAGTATACTGTCACGTTTTAATGCTTTTTATAAAGCATGTGTGAAGAAATTGGACTACCGTTGATAATTTAATTAATAGACGAGAAATTATATAAAAAATTTAATTAATAGACGAGAAATTATATAAAACATATCGGCTTCTGACCAGCTTAATAGCCAACATTGTTTTTCAACATATTTGGGTTTTCCACTTATTATCTTCCAGTTAGACGTAATAATTGATCTGTTCATAATATACGTGATCATTAGCAAACTGACGTTATTCACAGTGTATCAAAGGACAGCGCTCCTCATTTTCCTCATTTAAAAAATTTGTCTTTTGCGACGTTTTCTAGTAATTAACACAGTTACAGCTTACTGTTTTTCTTTAATTCGTTAGGTTATCAGATATCCTCCCAGATACATAGATCACGTACGTTTTTCCTCCTCGTCCCAATTCAAATTATTCTGAAAATCACTATTTTTTATATAAAAATGTGGATGTAGAAAGAATTACTTGGTTTGCAATTTGATATGTAGAACAAGTACTGGTCCCAATTATATGAATATGGGGAACAATAAAGAAAATAAATTATATGATGTAGACGAGGAAGAAATAATTTTGAATTGTACGATTTATTTGTTAACCACCTTTTTTTAATTTTCTAATATTTTTTTTTGTATTTATATTCAAGAAATCATATTTTAACTCTTATTTGATATCAAACTTTTATAAAAATCTTAAATAACAAATTAACATAAAACTTTAGGAGATGAAGTCCACCCTGAGCACCTGATACCTTGAAGGCCATCGAGGTCATAATATTCGTGTTCAACGATCTCAAAAATCCCCGACTAATGGCTTTCGACTGATTTCGAATACAAATAATAAAACTCCTGGAGACGAGGTCCACCCTTTGCACCAGGTAGCTTGAGGACCATCGTAATTAACATATTAGTGTTTACCAACCTGAAAAATCCCCCATTTCTCTCGATATTTTCCAAGTTGCAAATGTTCATTTACTATGCTCTTTGGAAATGCATTTTTGCTTATGCACAAGATGCAATTTTCATTTTACCACCACAAATTTTGTTCACAAAATTTCCTGACATTTCCCGAATCGAATGCAAAAAGTTGCATAGTAATTCATCTTGCTGCGGAAAATGTTTTCATTCCATATTACGCATCAGCTTTGTACTTTATAAGTACGTACATTACATTTACATAATAAATGAAAGTCATGAACTTTTGTACATTTTTCATTTTATATTGAAGATGTTAATATATTTTGGAAAATATAATTGAATTTAAAGTAAACAATATCATTAAAACATCCATGTATGGATATATCTAATTTAGGTTTTTATTAAAATACACTATAATATTTATTGCTTCACGTGGGTGAAAAAAATAATCATATCAGAAAAGAACAATCAGCGAGACCCTTTTACTTATCAATAGTTAATATTAAGAAGACTAATTATTATCCCCTCCCATATCGTGCCACAGACCTGTCCAATTGCAGGTACCGTTTGTGGTGTTCCTCGACAATGTCACTTTCGTCACTTTCGAATCGGTTAGAATTCAGCGGCAGAGGCGGTTGACCTTATAATCTTGACCCAGTGATATTGACTCTTGAAATTCTGTTAGCACAGATCAAAAAACTTATACGTTCGTATGAAGGTCATCTCATGATTTTGTACTACTCTGAATGTCATGAAAGGTGCCTTCAATGACGTGTTCACGCTCACTACACGGCTTATCAGTTGCAAATAACCCAACAGTATAATTAATTTTATCGTTTTTTTTATATTGTCGTAGAAGCATACAGATAGCTCTATTGTAATTTAATTATATTTGATCGATTTAATAGACTCAAGTATATTTTCTTTTGAAGCTATATTTTATATTATTATTCTGATTATATTAATATCGTTTAAAATCTAGGATTTCTAGAACAACTGTTTGACCAATAATGATACCGGAAATGTTGAGGGCTAGAAAACAAATACTAGAGGAAACTGAAATCAAATGATTTCATGAAATAACTAGAAAAAAGCGAAGAAAAATACCTAATTGACAAGTAATTACTATTTACATGGGAATAAGCCACAATTAAAGGTTAAAGTACGTCCACAGTTGGGAAATCGTTCTCAAAATACAAACATTAGTAAATTAAACAAATTTTGTTTTTTTTTTGTTACTTGGTGAAAAAATTCTTCTAATAATTTAATTGTATCTGACTCATTTATACATATTGACAATTCAGACATACATTATACATTTTAAAGTAGACGACTTTAAGATGATATTGTCAATATTCTTGAGTTGCGTTCCTGGGACGACTTTACTTGTAAGATAGTTCATTCGATTACATGAAATCAACGTTAACTTGAGAATAAGTTCAGAAAAAATCATAGCATATAATTGGACTTTAAAAACACAAACAGTAAAACTCTTCTGTTAGTAATTCCATACTAAATTATGAGGGAAAACCCAGGAAAAAAACCTCATAATACTATCCCGATATGGTAAGTATTTGAATTTAGTTTACTTTCAATAAACACCAAATTCTGATTTTATATGTTTGTTATTTAAAAAACATAAATGATATATCCTCGATACGTTACTGACTTACTAATACTGATATTTTCCTTTTAATAACTTCCTCTTTTAATATGGGTAACCAGATCAATCAATCCTTCTGCCGAGCAATTTGCGACACAATTGGTCTCATTTTTTGCTTCGCGTCTTTGATATTTCTCCTTTTACCATCCGTTTCTTTTAGGACTATATCTGAATCATTCCGTTGAACCCTATGTTCATTATGCCATACGTGTTTACATATTTGAGATCGTATCAAATTCTCTATTTTTAATATAAGATTGATGTTCACCATATTCTCACAATATTCACACGGATATTCTCAGGTTAAAGTTGATTTCATGTAATCGAATGAACTATCTTACAAGTAAAGTCGTCCCAGGAACGCAACTCAACAATATTGGCAATCATTTTAAAGTCGTCTACTTTAAAATGTTTAATTTATGCCTGAATTGTCAATATAAATGACTCATAAAATTGAATTAGATGAATTTTTTCACCAAGTAACAATAAAACAAAATTTCTCTAATTTACTAACGTGTGTATTTTGAGAACGATTTACGAAGTGGAAATTGAAACGTCAATAAATGTACTTTAACCTTTAATTCTGGCTTATTGCCATTTAAATAATATTGATTGAAAGTACTTGGGCAAGATTAAATTAATCACCGTGTTCGATAGTTGCCTTGTATATCCTCAAAATTTAAATAGTAATTACTTTAAAATTCCACAGGAAAATAGCTTCAGAACAATATTAATTGACAAGATCATAAGAACATACCACTTGACGCATGGAAATTAAATTCATAATTTACAAAGAAAAACAAATAATGAGCTTATTAACAGACAAGCAAGTCATGATTACAACTCTTATAAAGCATCCTACATCCTACTGCTTGCTTTGGTACTATAAGTAGTAATATAGTACCGTCTAGAATGCGAAAAAAATTACTTTTCAACAATTATTTTTGTATCTTATTTGTTATATATGGCAATTAAACTTTTTCTATATTTTTATACCTACAAGTTTTGAAGATTACAAAAAATAATTTTTTTTCCATTGTATCTGTATTTTAGATGGTGCTAAAAATGTTTCGTCCAACAATTACTGATTCATGGCGGACAGTTAATTTCTTAAACGGCAAATCTGAACCATAAAATTCGAGAAGTGTTTTAAAAAAAAATTGTCCTTACGTAATAGTTAAAATAGTTAAAATAAAAAAATAAAAAAATTTAAAATTCTAAAAAAATAAAATCATGGACATTTAAAAAAAATGTTCAAAAATTGACATTTAGAATTAGTTTCTACCATGATTAGAACCGAAGATATCGTCAAAAAACGAAAAAACACGTTTTGATTTATTTTTAGATTGAAATTATTTTGGTCTAGTACTTTTTTATGTAGAACAACATGGTATTATTTTTGAAATATCGCTGGGGGCCATCTTAATTGACTAGACCATTTATATAAAATATAATGAAACATGAGAACTAAACTGTGCAAATAAAACAAAAATAATATTATTGAAAAAAGACAAAAAATTACTGATTCGTTAATCCCACGATACACTCAACTAAAGATATGTTGCGCATTTGTGGGCGGGTCATATTTGGCGCGGCTACGTCACGCTAAAGGCGCGTTTTCACGGGTCGATCTGAGTCGAACGATTTGGATCGTTCGACCATCATTCGATCTGTGCCGAAAGCAAAAAGGTTTACACGACAGTCGATGAATTTTGAATTAATTGTAATTGATAGAGAAAAAAAATCACAAATTTTATTAAAATTATCTATATTTTTTAAATGTTATTATAATTTGGTACATTGATTTGTAAATGTAATATTTTCGAAGTAAAGTTTTACATAAATAAATAGTCTATTTATAAATGCACCCTTAAGATGGTATTTTCTTAGATAAAACTTTGAAAACAATTAGGACCAAATTAAATGTATCAGCTATAATGAAACTGTTGACATGATCTATGGACAACACTTATTTTTATCTAAATAATGATTTCTATAAACAAAATTTTTGGACTGTGCTTTAAATCCATTATTAGCTAATATATTGATAGAAGACTTCAAAACAACCATTCCTAATTAAAATTTAAAGTCCACAATATGTTGAAAATATGTAGATGATGTGTTGGATACATTTCTGATTGATATAAATAAAAGGTAAAAGGTTGAGTCAATAAAATTTACAATGGAAAAGAAATAAAATAACTCCTTTTCTGGATGTTTTAATCTCAAAGTAAAATAGTGGATATGGGACTAATGTATACAAAAAACCAACACATATGAAAATTGCCTGTTCTAATGACAATTATAATTATTTTCTAACATCTATTTTATTAAAAAATTATTATTCCAGTTTTTCGACATCGATTCGGCGGGAATCGCCTATGAAAAGTAGACAGTCTTTCGACTTCCGTCGAATCGACTCACTCCGCCGAACGACCAAGTCGTTTTATGGTTTACATGTTCAATTTGCTTTCGATTTATTAGTCGACGGCCAGTCGATCCAAATCGTTCGACTCAGATCGACCCGTGAAAACGCGCCTTAAGAGTTGTTTTAAACGTCAGCGTCGTGCTGACGTTTAACGACGAATGTGCTGTGGACCCACTGTAGACGTAGGTACTTTGTCGTTTTTAAAATCGTGAAATTTGTGTTTATTTAAGCTTTTGTGGCTTTTTTTTATTAAAATGAGGTTTTATTAAAATTGAGTTTTGTTCTTGAATAAGAGTTACAACATCTGCCCGTTTATAGCTGTAGGTAAAATTTTTTATTGAGATGTTAAAATTTTAGAAATTACTTTTATTGTAAAATTGAAAGCAGTAGGTAACATGTGTCTCTGAAATTTTGAATTGTGATTTAAAACTGCCGAAAATAAACAGTTCCTTAACTTAGATACTTGGATTAAAACCCATATTACAAAAAAAAAACGACGTAATACAGCACCAATTCACAGCGAATGACCCCTTGAATATATTCGACAAAATTACATATCTTGAATGCAGCCTAAATAAGGAATGGGGCCACTCACAACAAATAAGATGTCGTATAGAAAAGACAAAAGCTGTTTTCAATCGCCTCAGAACGATTTTATGTAATATGCACCTGAACATTGATGTAAGAACACGAGTCTTGAGATGTTATGTATTTTCCTTATTAAATGGAGTTTTACGAATATTTAGAATTTTTTTAAAGGTTAATAAAATAACGAAAATTAGACAAAATAGATCAGTCCTTATTTTGACACGTTACACTACGAGATAAACCACAAATACAAACAGATATTTGCCGGCAAAAACCTAATATCTCTCATAATAATAGGAAGAGTACGATGGGCAGGACATCTAGCAAGATCACAACAGAACAACCCTCCTTATGTTATAGCCGGTGGGAAGTAGATGGAGAGGTATGCCAAAACTGAGATGGAAAGATGATTGACGAAATAGACTTGGAAAGGTCGAGGATTTTAATAGGACTGTAGCACCATTGATGGTGATGATGATGATGATGATACAAAAGTAAGTAAAAACCTAACTTTTGTTATTTAATGCAAATTGCAATGAAATACTACTTAAAACTCCATAAAAAGTCACATTTGGTTGATACAATTCTGATAGATGTCAGATTTGTCTCGAATTGCATGCAATAACTTTCGATGTGGCTAAAACACAACAATACGTTACGACTGACAGAAGAGTCACAAGAACGATATGCAACATTTGTTTATCTCGTTATCGTTCTACATGCTGTCAATTTTTGTATTCGTGAAAGTACTACTTTATGCACTTGTTGCAAAAATTTCTATTCTTCTCACTGTTCGAATTTCTTTCGTGCATTTAATGTTAGTTCAAGTTCATATACTATAACAACATTTAAATGTATTGCATATTTTCCTTTCCGTAGAATGAAAAAACTTTTATTTGTTTATTTTACATATAAATTATTGCTGCTTGGAAACATTAAGTATTCTTTCCAAAACCATTTTTAAAGTTCTTGTATTTCTTACTAAAATACATGCATACTAAAATTGTTAATAAAAAGTTTTAATTGCTCTTTTATTATCTTCTAAAGCGATTATGATCTATAAGGCAAATTAATAGGAATATTTTTCAACACCAAAAAGTAAAATTCTGAAAAGATTAATTTTTTTCATAGAAACGTTCAAGACTCTTAAATGAAATCAGAAAAATATTGAAAACCGATGATGGGCACCTGGACGTAATTATCAACGCAAGTATGCATAAACAAGGAATCTGCTTGAGCTGAAGACTGTAAGCAAATGTAATGTAGTATCAAAAATGGAATATACAAACCATATTCTTCCATCTCACAGGCAGCGAAATATCGAAACAATCTTTCAGCGGCCATCTAAGATTAAGATTAATAATTCTCCCTCTGAATTGAAGTTTACGGATCAGTGACAGAATAGATACAGCTCCTTAGATCATTGCATGAAAGTTTACATTGTCGCTTAGGCTCGGATTTTGTTTTGTAATCGTTGTAAAATTTTTATCGACTTGCTCTTTAAATTATCTCGTGGATCATTTAATTTACCTAAAAAAATAATTAAAGTTTACAATACCACTTAACCTTTTTCTCTTTTAATTGATCAGAAATAAATTATTAATCAAAAATCAAAGTTTTTCAATTTTTTGGTCACTCTTCGAATTAAAGTTCATTCTTCTCTGTTTCGTCATCATTCTCATTGGTTCTACTGCGTAAGTTAACCCTCGATCATCCTAACCTTATTCCTCCATTCGATCCTTTTCCCTGCAGCTTGATGTCAGATGTCAACACCAATCTTTGTGGCACCTTATCTACACCACTCTTATCTAAATCTTGGTATACAAAAGTTATATCTGCGTCGCCAAATTCCATTCACATTTATTTTACGGCCTAGTATTTTTCTGGGGTTTATAATATGTGTTAGAAAGGAACCATGTCTCTCACAGTTATACATGAGAAATAGAAGAATTTAATGATCTTTGTTTTCCTTGTTAGACAGTGGCTTCTGAGGTGTTTGATTAGTCCATAATAACTTCTACTTAAGAGTTTTATTTTTTAAGAAGCATTACTATCTCAAAGTGAAGAAATAATAATTAACGGAAGATCTATTAACAACATAAGATATGCAGATGACACCGTGATTATGGCAAGCTCTGCGGAACAACTCCAATTACTGCTAAACAAAACAAACAGTGATTATGGCAAGCTCTGCTGAACAACTCCAATTACTGCTAAACAAAGCTAAACAGTTTCTGTGCAAAATATAGACTAAAAATGAATATAAAAAAGACCAAGTACATTACATGATAATAACAAATAAAACAAATATAGAGACAAACATACATTTGGGAAATGTACCGATAGAAAGGATACCTGGATTTCAGACAATAATGATCAAACAACCGAAATAAGAGCTAGGATAGAAATAGCAACAAATGCGCTTGTAAAACTGAAAACAATTCTCTGCAACAAAGATCTTAGATTAGAACTGAGAGTAAGAGCACTGAGATGCTAGGTGTGTTCGATACTGCAATATGGACTTGATTACAGGGGATTGAAGCAAGAACATATAAATAAGTTACAGTCCTTTGAAATGTGGTGTTACAGGAGGATGCATAGAATAGCATGGACACAGAAGAAAACTAACAAGGAAGTATTGTGAGAAATGGACAAGGAATGCGAAATAATAAGTGACTAAGTCTAAGACTAAGTGAATCAGTAAGATAATAAGAAACTTACAATATCTGGGACACGTAATTAGGGGACAGGGATATGAACTGCTAAGGCTGATAATACAAGGAAAGATAAGAGGAGGAAGAAGTATAGGAAGAAGGAGAGAGTCATGGTTAAAGAATTTAAGGTACTGGTTTAAATGCAGTTCTATAGAACTCTTTAGAGCAGCAGTAGATAAAGTAAAGATAGCGATGATGATATCCAACCTCCGATTGGGAGACGGCACTTAAAGAAGAAGAAGAATTTTATTCTGCGGCTGATCAACTGTTATATTTGTAATGTTTACTCTATTTTCTAGATAAGAAAATTGTTGAACAACTTCAAAATTCTAGTTACTGATGGTAAAGTTTTTTCCCATGTTGCTAATTCCCTGGATAGGTATATATGTCAGTCCGTTATCTGCGTATATCAATATTTATTTACATTTTTTGTTAAATATAGTGCCTCAGTTGTTCTGCATCTTTTACTCTTTTAAGCACATTATTGAAAAGGAGGCACGCCAACGTCTAAGTAATCCGTTTGTGTGGAATTTCAAAATGGTCCTTCTTCAGATTAGCTATTTTAAATTTTTACTTGCTATATAACTTTTGACCAATCTTATCAGTTTGACACGAATGTCGGAATGTTGTTATACGGATTTTTTCACGGATCTGTGTTTATACAAACATGTGTTATGTTGTTTATCGTCCAGGTGTTAAGTTCTGTAGAGATTTTTAGGACAAGGTTGAGTTGTACGGGAGAATCAACATTATCGTTATTAGTGCATGTCATATCCTTGAAGTTCTCCATCTACTCATAAGGATACTCTCCTTCCTAGCTATTGTGTTTCTTTCTTTATCTTTATATAGATTTAGTTTAATTTCTTTCCTTGCCGCTGATATTTCTTTAAGATAATCTTGTTTTGTTTTGGCTCCTATATTTCGTGTCCGATGTGTTTCGCTTTGGATTTATTTAATGGCTAATTATCCGACGTTGGCGATCACCATTGCAAAGGCTTCTCAATCTTCTGCAATATAGAATAATTGTCCTGCATTTGATATCTGAGTCCATTCACGAATGTTTTTTAACGAAGAAACCTATTTTCTTCCTACACCTCTACGGCTGTCTCTCTATTTTGTCTTTAAGGATCAGTTGTAATATTTTATATCGACTTCCCCTTACTATATGTCCCAGATAAGACATTTTTAAATGTTTAACAGTCTTTAGCAGTTCTCTATCTTTGTTGACGCTTCTTCGTACTTCTTTATTAGTTTTCCTTGCTGTCCAAGGTATCTTCAGCATTCGTCTATGAACCCATATTTCCAAAAAAAATTGGTACAAGACGGAAATGCACGTCTTGAGCAAAGAGAGAACATTATTGCCAAGTCTTCTCTGATAGTTTGTTATCTTATGTATGTTAGGTATGTTAACTATTTTATTTACAATAAGAATATAATTTCTGATTACGCATTATTGTTTGTTGTAGACTTTTAACTTTCAATGAAGAAAGTACTTTGAAGAAAAGGATGGGGATCAAAGGTAATTGTAAAATGAAAAAAAAAATCCTTTCTTTCAACCCACCTCCCCTTTTTACCAATAATGTTTTCCGATTACTGATTTTCAATGTCCAATTTTAAATAAAATTTTTATCTACTCGACGGTAAAAATTTGATATCTTTTGATAAGATTGTCATATGGACAAAAATCAAGATGCCTTATAAAATTTTTGTATATGGCAGCAAATGAAGTCAGTTTCTATGAAGGTGTTGAATAAATGTTTATGGATTTTTATCATTCTTTATGATTCTCATGAGATCAATCATCTTTATCACCTCCATTGACCTATCCCCAGAAAATTTTCATTATTAGAGCCCAATATTCAAAACATGTAGCCTGAAATTTTGGTTTTGAGCTTCGGCAACAAATGTGAGGCATTTTAAATATGCCCAAAAAACGCTGAATTTAAACATTCACATGTTCTATGAGTATTAGGTGAAATTTGTAGCTGAAGTTGTGTCTTTTCGAAAAACGTACTTGTGTAATCAGTTTTAAAGTTTTGAAATCGTGTGTAATGTGAAAGGTTAAATTGAGCGTTTTAGGCATATTTCAAATGCCTCACATTTGTTGCTAAAACTTAAAACCGAAAGTTTAGGTTCATCATGAGAATCGTAAAAAATAGTAAAAATCGCTAAACTTTTATGTATTTAACACCTTTATAAAAACTGCCTTAGTTTACGGTAAAATACAAAAATTGCATACGAAAGCTGCTCTCTTCCCCTTTAAAACGCAGTTTGATTTTTGTCGATAAGACACTCTGATCAAAAGATATCGAATTTGTACACACATTTTACAATAAAATTGATTTCGCGCGCGTATCGGACATCGAAACTCACCAGTCGCTTCAAGCGTTGTTTGTAAGAGAACTGTTCATTCTACAGAAAAAGTGCTAAAAATCCTTTTTGTTGAACATTATCTCGGCTATATTTTTTATTTGAAGCAATTTTTTTATGATGTACAGATTCTTGGTAACACGATTTTTCCCGTTTTTCCTCCCCTTCTTGGGAATCTTGGTAATCTGGAATATTTTTGAAATCTTTTTTGCAGTCCCAAAATTGACATTCTCGGCAAAATTCAGCTTGTCCGTATGATTTTTAGAGGTTCAGTGGCGTTTTGGTCTCTGACGACTGGAGTAAATCGGATGATAAACAAAAAAGTTGTTGCAAAATTAACAATAAAAATTTGTTTAAATGTACCTGAACTTAAGGATCGTATCATGTTTGAATTGTGTGCAAAATATGGGCCAGATCGGCTAAATAGTTTTTGCGAAATTTAATTTGTTTATATATATATATATATATATATATATATATATATATATATATATATATTTTTTTTTTAATGAGCCATTTTCCAGATAATGTGCCTGAATGTATCTCAAGAACAGCGCGAAAATAGCCATAAATTTAGCAATCTTCAAATTAAACCTAAAACTCCATTTTCTAAGACCTCGATGAGTATTTAATAGTAACATTATAGCAACCCATTGTTTTAATTGATAATTTCGTGCCGGGCATAGTTGATAAATAACAAAAAAGTTATTTAACAATATTCAAAAACAGCGATTTTGTTGCTCCTTTTTGCAATAACTTTTTTGATCATCATCAGATTTTAATTTAACATATTTCACTTTGTGTATCTTTTTTTTTTTTTTAAAGTTGTTTATTGACATCAAATATCTAAATAGACAAGTTTTTTATGTTAGGAGCAAAATAATAAGTTTGATAAAAAAATTGATAAATCTCTGGCTAGGAGTATCTTTGTATTATCTCATTCTACAGATTTTAACTGTCAGACCCGTCTCTATACAGTTATAACGAAAAAAATATTATTTTATATTAACCTAATTGGTCAATTTGTAAGTTAAAAATTAAATACACTCACCGGCAAAATTAACGGAACACCTTAAAAATGGGACATGTTAGATGACTCGAATTTCGTAAACCTGTTGTCCGATTTTAGTGATTTTTTTAGTATGTTATGTATATTATTTAAGAATATCAATGAAATAATATTGTTGCTAGACAGGTCAACGTCATTTTATACCGGCTGTAACAATCATACTGTGTTTTTTCCTTAAAGTTCGAAACACCCTGTGGAATATTCTAGCATATATAAAATATTGAAATTAAAGCTCAATTATAGTCTCAGGCTTTCTTAAGATTTTCTTTTTTGATTTATTTGCTTGTGTTGGATAATAAAAAAGTTAGGTACGTTAACAACTAGCCATGTTTTTCATCAATAAATGCTCATTTTCTTCTTAGTTTCACCAGCATATTTAAAGGAACAACCATAAAATCTGAGTATTTTCTCTCTAGTCTATATACTGTTTAGATAATATCATAATACGAATGTTGGTGAAGTATTTTGAATTTATATTACAATGGTAGTACAATATAAAACCTGTTTAAGAAGAAATAAAACACAAAGATGTCAGACTGTTTTTTATGCATTTTTTTTGGCTTTAATAACGTGTGTTTCCCCTACGAGCCCTTACAACTGCAGTTATTCGTCTTCTCATACTTCTGATAACGCTATCGATCAGTTGTTGGGCAGCCTCTCCCATTCCTCAATCTTTTGCAATTGTGACTTCTTCTCTGTTTTGAATAGCAGGAACCCGTGCCCTAAGTTTTCTGCCTAGCATGTCCCACATATCCTCTATCGGGTTTAGGTCTGGGGAACAAGCTGGCCAATTCATCGTTGTTATACCCACTTGTAATAAGAAATATCTTACACTTACACTCTTACACTATAAAATAAAATTTTCGCCAATATATGGTGAAAAAGGTACCACATGGTCTTGGAGAATATCTCTGATATACTTATCTGCTGTTAATGCTCCACCATCAATCACCACTAACTCTATTATTGCTCCCAAACATATACCGCCCCACACCATAATTGAACCTCCACCAAAAGGTACGGTCGTAGTAAAATTGAAAGGGGCATTTCGTTCTCCTTGGCGTTAATACAATCTTTCTCTACCGTCGATGTAATTTACACAGAAACGGCTCTCGTCCGTAAAGAGAATTTGGCTCCAGTGGTTATCATTCCAATTTTGATGTACTCGACCAAATTGTAGTCGTGCTAAACGATGGTGTCTCTGGAGTCTGGGAGCTTTTATTGGCACATATGACTTGAGACCGGCTTCTTTAAGTCTCTTTCTTATTGTGCGCTCAATTAAATACAAGTTTGTACTTGTTATGAACAGACAGAATGACTGTAAAATGTAAAACACAATACAAATAAACAAATTAATTTGACATTTTGACATTTAAGACTTTCTTGTGACAAGGAGCTTTCAAAGCTATGTAGATATAGTCTATAAAATACAAATATAAAGAAATATTGCATTAATAACAGGTTCCTTTAAATTTGCCGGTGTGTGCATTACATTGTTAACTTCTCATAGCCTACTTTAGGCTTGTTTTTAAACTAAGCAGAAAATGAGGATTTATTGATGAAAAGCATGGCTAATTGTTAACGTACCTAACTTTTTTATTATCAAACATAAGCAAATGAATCAAAAAAGAAAATGTTAAGAAAGCCTGAGGCTATAATTAAGTTGTAATTTCAATATTTTATATATGCTAGAATATTCCACAGGGTGTTCCGAACTTTAAGGAAAAAACACAGTAGGATTGTTACACCCGGTATAAAAAGACATTGACCTGTCTAGCAACAATATTATTACATCGATATTCTTAAATAATATACCTATAACATACTAAAAAAATCACTAAAATCGGATAACAGGTTTAGGAAATTCGACACATCTAACATGTCCCAATTTTAAGGTGTTCCGTTAATTTTGCCGGTGAGTGTATTATAGTTAGGGTGACCATATGTACTTTTTTTAGTAGGACAGTACTTTCTTTTCAAACGCTGTCCTATTGTACTTTAAAATTTATGAAGTACATCTAAATGTACTCTTTTTCTTAATTACACAAAATTAAGTCCTACTTTTTGTCCAAACAAAATATAATTATGGTTCGAATTGATTGAAGAATCGATCTTTTGCGAAAGAATCAGAATCTCCTATCTTTAGCAGCAATCGATCGGCGCAGGAGTCACTTGTGACTCTCGTCGCTGCGTCATCGTCTAGTTTAGTTTATTACCGACACGCCATCTCCCTCCCATCACTGTCAATTTCATTTCGCAGCAAGATCTTATTATCCTAATTATTTAGTAAAAATTTATTTGTTACTTGTGCGCTCACTGTTGATTAGTCTATTAATCTTTTGTCTTAAATTTCCGCAGTTTTTCTCGTTTTTTTATATTATTTTGTGCTGTGTGGGAAAATAAACAATTTCATCATGTCACCGTGAAACGCAATGAAACATTCAAATGTTTTACCGCATATTGTGATTTGCCAAATTTGTAAAATTGATGTTGATATTTCTAACAGCGGTCGCAGTAATATCAAACAATATTTGTAAAAGAAAAAACACATGTTGGCTGCTAATGCGAACTCGAAGAGCAGCAGATTGGAAACCTTTGTTAAAAAAGGAAATTTAAGTTCTGAAAATATGTTGATTGCTGCCAAGGAAGGTACTTTTGCTTACCATACAATTAAGCATTTGCTAAGTTTCAGATCCTCAGACTGCACGTCAAAACTAATTGTAAGCATGTTTAAACCTAAGTTTGCGGCAGTTCGAACCAAGACTGAGGCGATTGTAAAAAATGTTTTAGCTCAAGAGGCTCAATCCCAATTAGAAATTGTCCTTCTAAAAGCAAATTTCGTCAGCATTACAATCGATTCGTCGAATCATAGAGAAATAAAAGTTGTGCCCTTAATGGTAAGATATTTTGATGGAGAAAATGGTGTCCAAGTAAAAATACTTCAGCTACGTGACTCACCTACTGGTGAAACATCAGAGCAGTTTAAAGATAACGTTGTCAATGTTTTGAATCACCATAATCTACTACAAAAATGCATCGGAATGTCTGCTGGTAACACAAATACAAATTTTGGTGGAATGAGAAGAAAAGGAGTGAACAATCTATCCAGCAAATTAAATGCTTCTTGTGGTAAACCCGTGATTGGAATTGGTTGTGTGGCACACATTTTTAATAACTGTTAACAAAATGCGACGGACGTCTTACCCATAGACATCGAGGTTATTGCGTTCAAGATTTTTAAGTATTTCTATATTTTTACAGTCAGAGTTGAGAAATTAAAGCAGTTTTGCGATTTTGTTGATAACGAGTACAAAAAATGTCGTTTTCAAAAACAAGATTTTTGAGCCTAATGCCAGCCATTGAACGAATTATACAAATGTTCAAACCCTTGAAAGCATATTTCTTATCGATTGATAATTGTCCAACAGTTCGAAAACAGTTTTTTTTAAAACCCAATCAGTGAAGCATGGATGTGGTTTGTGCATAACATTACGTCTCTTTTCCACAAAGTGATTTTCGATGTAGGTGACAAAATATGCGCAACGGAAGCCGCTTTGGAGACATAAATAAGCTTCAAAACCGCTTAAATAAGTTATTTTTACCGCTTAAAGTAAGAGAGTCACTTTCAAAACTTGAAAATATGGAAGACCTTGACCTTAGTGTGAACTATCGGGATATCTTTATCACGCATGTCAAGCAGTTCTATTTAAATTGTGTAACATATTTGAAAAACTGGAGTGACAATTCAAGTGAACTAAAGCTATTCGGATTGGTTAACTTGAAAAAACAAGTTTCTTGGGCTGAAATTTTATCGTCGTGTGAGGCTTTAAAAGACTACATAGGTCCGATACTGAATCAGGACGAATTGTTTGATGAAGTGAGTGAACTGTAACGAACCTACGTTACAGAAGATAAAATCGCAGACTGGAATTCAAAAAATATTTCTACCGAAGATCGATGGCTCGAAATCTTAAAAAAAGAAAGTGCTTTGAAAAATGTCAAAATTCTATGAGTTTGTTTTTTGTCTGCCTGGGACCAGTGCGTCGATTGAGCGGTTGTTCTCAAATATCAATAACTATTGGAGCCCCAACAAATCGCAGTTGAAAATATCTACTGTGGAAGCCATCATGCAAGTCTACACAAACTTCAAAGTTTCCTGCAATGAAATGTTTCAGTTCTTAAAGAGTTAACTACAACTTCTGAAGGAAATTCATAGTTCCAAAAAGAACCACTGGTACCAAAAAGATGATCAAGATGTTCAGGAAGAAACGTGGAAAGAAAATTAACTATTAAAATTTATCATACATTTTTGATGTAGGTACGTATGTTTGATTAAAAAAATCGTTCTTATCATTGTTTCATTAAATATTTGTAAAATTTTGACCAGAAAAATTTCGTAGGGCACTATCAGTAAACATATTTTCTTAAAAATTATAAATGTACTTTTTTTTGTTGAAAAATTATGGTCACCCCAATTATAGTGGAAATATTGTTTTTTAATAAAATTAGAAAATTACGAAGTCCGACTTATAAAAATGTGAATTGGTCTCACCTAATTATTTTTCTTTGGTCGCTTAACGTGTTAATTGATTGTATTCATTGTGAGACAGCTCTGCTACAGACGCTCTGCTATAGACAGAGATTACAAAACTTTGTAAAACTAATAAGAGTTTTTGGTTAATATTCAATACCTTTACAATAAATAATATTTTGGACACATTCTAGCCTTTGTCCTCTCGGAGAAATATCCTTGAAAACGTTGTTGGTAATCTATTTAAATTGCTTTTGTTTTGCTAATCATTGTCTAGGTGAAATTTAAAATAAAATTTGCATTTGGGCGACGATAGTCCCACACATTTTAAGGTAAAACGTTTTTAACACGCATTGAAAATGTTTCTTGGGCTGAAATTTTATCGTCGTGTGAGGCTTTAAAAGACTACATAGGTCCGATACTGAATCAGGACGAATTGTTTGATGAAGTGAGTGAACTGTAACGAACCTACGTTACAGAAGATAAAATCGCAGACTGGAATTCAAAAAATATTTCTACCGAAGATCGATGGCTCGAAATCTTAAAAAAAGAAAGTGCTTTGAAAAATGTCAAAATTCTATGAGTTTGTTTTTTGTCTGCCTGGGACCAGTGCGTCGATTGAGCGGTTGTTCTCAAATATCAATAACTATTGGAGCCCCAACAAATCGCAGTTGAAAATATCTACTGTGGAAGCCATCATGCAAGTCTACACAAACTTCAAAGTTTCCTGCAATGAAATGTTTCAGTTCTTAAAGAGTTAACTACAACTTCTGAAGGAAATTCATAGTTCCAAAAAGAACCACTGGTACCAAAAAGATGATCAAGATGTTCAGGAAGAAACGTGGAAAGAAAATTAACTATTAAAATTTATCATACATTTTTGATGTAGGTACGTATGTTTGATTAAAAAAATCGTTCTTATCATTGTTTCATTAAATATTTGTAAAATTTTGACCAGAAAAATTTCGTAGGGCACTATCAGTAAACATATTTTCTTAAAAATTATAAATGTACTTTTTTTTTGTTGAAAAATTATGGTCACCCCAATTATAGTGGAAATATTGTTTTTTAATAAAATTAGAAAATTACGAAGTCCGACTTATAAAAATGTGAATTGGTCTCACCTAATTATTTTTCTTTGGTCGCTTAACGTGTTAATTGATTGTATTCATTGTGAGACAGCTCTGCTACAGACGCTCTGCTATAGACAGAGATTACAAAACTTTGTAAAACTAATAAGAGTTTTTGGTTAATATTCAATACCTTTACAATAAATAATATTTTGGACACATTCTAGCCTTTGTCCTCTCGGAGAAATATCCTTGAAAACGTTGTTGGTAATCTATTTAAATTGCTTTTGTTTTGCTAATCATTGTCTAGGTGAAATTTAAAATAAAATTTGCATTTGGGCGACGATAGTCCCACACATTTTAAGGTAAAACGTTTTTAACACGCATTGAAAATGTGTAAATTATGGCTCAATTACACGACGCCAGTAATTCATTCGAGCTACTAAAACCGAATATTGACGCAAAATGATTTTCAAGACAGTAGAATTTACACATTTTAGTAAGTCGTTCAAGTAACTAGAACTGAGTACAAGAAGCAGGAGTTTGTACGGCGGTACAAAAGAACTGCGGCAATGAATCGAATGAAGAATCTATTCTGAAAGTAGCTCGGACTCTTTCCGATGATCTGAACAATGCAGTTATCTCTCGAATTGAATTTGAATATGATTTAGTAGCTACTGGAGGTAAGTATCATAATGATTGTTAGAATTATCTTGAGACCAAACACTGGGATGGAAAGTCCTTTGTCATCAAGATGAAGCTACGAATCTTACAACGAATAAAATATTTACATCCATTGAAAATAGCGATGACTGTCAGTTTACATTAAGCGAATTAAAAAATATTTGCAAAAAAACGGCAAGAGATAACAGGCTAATTAAGATACGATTAAAGCTGAGTTATGCCAATAAAATTATTATTACTAAAAAATCAGAAACATCAACATTCATATTTTCTATAGACAATCATCATGATATTTTAAATCAAGCTCGGTACGAGAAAAAAATTAAATGAAAGATAGGAACGATTTAAGCAATCATCCAGCAAGAATCCGTGAAGATATTCAATCTGCATATTCGAAAATTCGAATTACCCTCCACCAGGTCCTATGTATGAAAACAGTGAAATTTCAGACCAACTGACGCATTTTTTGGATATCATTTTGAACGCTCTTTTTTTATAAAAGATTAAATATAAATAATTTAAAACTCACGGGCAAAATTGATTTTTTAAAGGGTAACTTTACTCCGGAATATATAATCACCAACGGAATTCTTTGTTTTTTTAAAACGCTTTACCTGCTTACATAATTTATGATACGTATGCTTGTAAAGAATACTCGCTAACGAAAAACGAGTGCAGTTAGCTTGTCTTCCGCTTCTGCTTCTACTCATTTCTTTCTTTCTCGCCTTATTTTTAGCCTATCAGGGTATCGGATTTGGGCCAGGTATTTTAATTTCCATTCGCCCATCTCTTCCATTCATTTCTATTTCCTGCCATTATTTTCAATTCCTCGAGTGATTTTTAACTTTTCCCGCCTTTACTACTTGCTATATCCATTTTTTCCTTGGTATTGCTTGGTTTTCTTTTACAATGTTCTTTGCTTCGTAGACTTTTCTTGTAATTATGTTGGATTGAATCCGCATCAGATGACCAGTTCATTTGTCTCTTTGACATTTTATCCATTATTGGGTCTTGGTTTTCCATTCTTCTAACAGTCTCGTTGCTTAATCTATCCCATTTTGTTTTTCGAACTATCCTAAGTAGGTGTCCCTTCTCCATTGCATTTATCCTGCTCTTATGTGTTTCCAGAATTGTCCAGTTTTTACTTGCGCTTCTACTCATCAACACATATTTCGAGTATTATTATCAGGGTATAATTCAAATGTGACTTTGTAAATAACTAAAACCAAAAGAGTAAAACTGGAACTTAATACACAACACATCGGAACCAATCCAGACTTTACTTTCACCTTCTCCTCAACACAATTGTCTGTCATTGTAAAAATTGATGTACATATGGCAAAATATGACTGCAAAGAATTGGATTGTTTTGCTCGTCAGCGTGTACTAATGGTCAATATTAGTTGTGTTGCAATGTTGAATAGCCATAAGACGAGGGTTCATACGATATCAGCGATACATCTGATGAATCGCTATTAGGACAATTTACTTGCACTCAGCAGGAAGAAGAACAAGAACCTGCAGAAGTATTACGTGAGTACGAATCAGATGAATAATTTTCAAATTTGCCAAATTACTTAGAATTTAAACCGCTTTCGTAATTTCCACTAGTACGATTGTTATTATTGGATAGTTAAAATGTTAAAAAAGATCATGGCACTTGATAAGTGCCGACAGAAGTGAATACTTCTTATAACTTGTTATTGCTATATGTAGGTTAATAAAATTCTTTGTCTGCTTTTTTCTTTAAACATTTTGTTTCATGACTAATCATTAAAAACTTTCAATTTGTAAATTCTTATTTATAAACGACTATAAAATTTCTAATATAAACCTATGTTTCATTTAATTGATTTTTTAAATGGCATTTTAATTAGACATTTTAATTAGCTGCCATCTAGAACCCATTCAGACATCGTTTGAGATCAGCAGCAACCCTTAGTGGGAGTTTTACGTTGCCATAAAGGTTATCTGATAAATACTCAACCATCACAACATACTTTTAAATAAAATGTAAGACATAAAATTTTTGTCCCCCATCTAAAGGATTTTTACCCTAGTGACTCATGTGCACCTAGTAACAAAACACTGATGATATGCTTTTTAGCCCGAAAACGTTCTGTTATGTAGCCCGAAAAGGATTTTAAATGATATACCTTTTATAAATTTTATATAAACGTTTGTGATTGATGGTATACAGATAACTACAGGAATGTAATTTTCCTTGTGGATTTTAATTTTATTTATTTTTATTTAACTTTATTTACTTATTTTTTCAAATCTTATATAATTGGATTTATTTTTATTTTATTCATTTTATTTAATTTTATTTATTTTATTTAAATTTATTTTTATTTTATGTAATTTTATTTAATTTCAATTAATTTATTTTATTTTCTTTAATGTTATTAAATTTTATAAATTGATTATAATTTTTTATTTTTTGTAATTTTTTATAATTTTCTATGATTTTTATAATTTTTTTTTTAATTTTTAAAAAAATTTATAATTTTTAAAATTTTTTATACTTTTATTAAATTTTATTGAATTTTATTTTATACAAATATTTTAAAAAATACTAGCCAAATCGATCCAGTCGTTGTCGAGTTATATAATATATAAACTTTATTATGTATATTACGGTACACCGCAAGGATACTACATCCGTCTCGATTTAATCACGTTAAATAGGATTTCGGTCCCGTCAAAACATCATACCGAGTGATAAGAAGTATTTAAGTTCAGAAATATGCACAACACTATTGCCTCACAAGTGGCGTGAAAACTTATACATATTATGAAGAACAATGATTTTTCAACTTTTTTAATCATTATATCCCCGAAACAGTGAATCTTAGGATAAAACGTAGAGGATACAATTGTTATAGGTAATTGGGTGATCGTTATTTTTTTTTATTGTATTTTTATGATAACACTTACTGTTTGGCTAAAAAATGATAAAACCTTGAATTATTAGACATTTCTATAAATAACGGTGTCCCTAATATGGCTACCAATTTTGAATAAGTTTCTCTGAGTAATCTGAATTTTATTACTTTTGGCAATACATTTATAATCTTAAAATTGACGTCTTATGGTAATTATTATTATTGATGTACATTTACCACCTGTCATAGAAAAACTATTACTATAATTGTTTTGAAATATGATTGTTTTACGTAACTGTATAATTAAGAAGTGTAGTAAGTGCTAAAAACAAATTTGAATTAGTTTTAATGATATGGATATATTTGTTACGGACGTTTTGCCTGCAAATACTGCACACATTATAAAAGGCGATTCGTGTAACCTCTTGGGGGTCTGTTTTGAAATCGTCTGCTTAGAAATTAGCTATTTAGTTTATTTTAAAATTCTGTTGAGTTTCCATTATTATATTCTGTATTACTACTTTAGATTAATCTCTTGATAGCTCTTCTCGTTTCATTCTATTCATTGTTTCGTTATTTTAGATATTTAGATTCGAAATTCAGATCTACATGTGTTGTTTAGATAAATATAATCAATAAAAAAATCCCCAGGAACTACTAACGGGAAAATAATGCCTAATTAAGGATTGTTAATGTGTTTAATAAAAAAGAAATTAGGCCACCAAACCTGTCTAATATTATTACTATAATGATCATTAAAGATTTGATATCCTACAACGTCTAATCAGCATATTAAAAGTAGCACACCTTGCCTTCATAAGATTATTTTTAATCGGAATGTTTTTAAATATCACCTATTTATTCATTGGCCGCAAATTTTAAGGTTCCAGTTATTGCTATTATCCGAATAGATGGAGAATATACAGATCAGGTCAAAATCTTAAGGGGAGTGAGACAGGGGTGCATAATTTCACCACTGATATTCAATCTGTACTAGGAGCACATTTTTGAAGAGGCTCTAAAAGTCTAAAGGATATTGATGAAGGCATCTCAATAATTGGAGTCAAGCTCAATAACCTGCGGTATGCAGATGATACAATAGTGTTTTCCGATACCATAGAAGGACTGCAAATCTTAATGAACAAAATAACAGAAACAAGTAGTGTTGCATATCGCAACCTAAAAAATTCATAGGTCGAATTGCCGATAATGCAAGACAGATGCTGTTTCTATTTGCTGCACATAATTGCGAGAAATTCCCTTCTTAACCTTTATGACGTCGACAACAGTCATTCTATAATTTCTGACATTACTCTAATATTTGTCAATTTTAATAACTCTCTAATATTTGTCACTTTTAAAATAAATCGCTCATTTCTCCACAAAAGATTTTGTGTTATATAAAAAAAAATATAGTTTTAATTATTAAGTGTAATTTAAAGTAATTACGAGAGTGTGATCGCCAAAATATAAGGTAACCAATTTTATTTTATTATAACTACATAGAACCAAAATCGAAGGTACTGCTTCAATAAGCAGTTAGCATCATATTCAGGGGGAGAAATAAAATCCCCCTATGTTCTTCATGATCCTAACGAGCCGGATACAGCAGCTGTTCCCGTCTTTGTAAAGCTGGAAGCTGGATTTTTCATTGATAAACCACGAAGGCGATCATTTCTCGTCTCTACAAAGACGCTTTCACGCAAGAATTCTCAAGATTCTCTCACATTATTCGTAAAAAATCACTCGTTTCCTCATTTCTTCGCAAAGAAAAGACATAGTTTTTATTCTTTCATATTCACACATCGCAGTTTTGGCGGTTCCACGATCCAAGGTTCTTCGTATTGGCGCCGTCCGGAAGGTTTGGTTTCGTCACTTTGAAGGGATAAGAAGTTTTATGTTTCGGTCGCGGTTGGACTGTGCGGTTTGGTCACTTATTGTAACTTTTACGAATTGGTTTTTTGTATCGTCGCATGTTATTTTATTTTATTTTTAGATTCTCAGTGCTTATAAGTAGATTTTTATGGTAATATTATTTAGTTCTTAATACTAAGTATCTCTTGTTATATTTAAAATTTGTATTATTTTTTCTCACGCTCAAAATGACTGATGTTGCAAAAATTATAAAGTTAAGAGGGCATACTAAAGCTTGTATTACTAGAATTCAAACATTTGTCTCAAAAAACCAAAATGTAGTTTTAGATTGCGGTCAATATATTGCACGCAAAAATGTATTAAATGAAACTTATCGCAAGTATCTCAACTTACAAGAGGAACTTGAATTAGAAGATTTTGATAAATATTGTTCAGATAGGGACATAGTTGAAGAACAGTATTATAATTTAGACTCATATTTGCACGAGAAAATCACGCAATTATCTGCAAAACCAGTTGAAACTCAACCTATTGTAACAAATGTAACACCATCTGTCAGCACAATTCAAAATGTAAAGTTGCCAGAATTAAAAATACCTTTTTTCTCGGGCGAAATATCAGAATGGCCCAGTTTTTTTGAAGTTTTTACCAAATTAATAACAAATGATAAACAGTTATCTAATGCTCAAAAACTTATTTATCTCAAATCAGTGTTAAGGAATGAACCGTTAAAGTTAATTGACAATCTAGAAATAATTGATTCCAATTTCGAAATTGCAATAAAAAATTTATGCGATAGATTTGAAAATAAATATTTAATAGTAAACAGCCATTTGAACAGTTTATTAAATGCTCCACTCATTACAAAACCCAATGCACATGTTCTAAGGGATTTCTTAACTCAAATTAAAAGCCATCTCGCCGCCTTAGAAAACCTCAACATCTCGAATCAACTCACTGATTTAATTCTCATCAATCTCTTTACTCAAAAATTAGACTATAATACTAAAAGATCATTTGAAACCGATCGTAATATAAACAAACTCCCAAGTTTATTGGAGTTCCTTGAATTTATTGAAAGAAAATGCAAAATTCTCGAAAATCTTGCTCCTGAGTATTCCCATTCTCCGAAACAAAAACAACTTTCTCGTTTTACTTCTCTTAACACAGTTAGCAATAATTTGCAGTATAGTAGTAATAATCAGTATTTTAAATGTTTCTTATGTCAAAATAACTCTCATAAAATATACACTTGCCAGGAATTCTTAAATATGTCTGAAGATGACCGTTTTCAAACGGTCAAGGCAAAGAAAGCGTGTCTCAACTGCTTGGCTAGTGGTCATTCAGCAAGCTCATGTACCTCTTCGTCGAATTGCGCCAAATGTAACAGGAGACATCACACATTGCTCCATTTCTCTAACGCTTCTAATCATAACTCAAATAGTTCTCGGTTCATTTCAAGAACAAATCAAGATTCTTGTAGTCTACCCACTAGAAACACTCACTTCCAAAATACTCGTCACTCTCAAGACTCACAAGGAAATCGTAATTCTCAAAATACTCGCCAGACTCACAATATACATGATACTTCAAATTCTCGTACTCACTCTAATGTATCTCGTGATCCCAATACTCAAGGCGAAACTTCAAGTTCTCCTGCAATTCCACGAATAGCAAATCAATGTCAGTCTAATGATGTCTACCGAGCATCATCTCTCTCTGCACTCTCAGGCAAAAAGGAGGTTCTACTCCAAACAGCATGTGTTACAATTTATGATTCTCATAATAATCCCGTTAAGGTTCGCTGCCTTACAGACTCAGCTAGTCAGCTTTCGTTTATCACTGAGAAATTAGCAAGTCGCTTGAAATGTATTCCTTACACAAAAAGTCTTCACATTTCTGGGATATCCGAAATCTGTTCGACGTCGAATAAAATGGTGGATTTAAATATTTTCTCAAATGTCAATCCCACAAAACATTTTACACTCTCTTGTGCGATTCTCCCAACCATCACTTGTAAGCACCCTCAAATTACATTGGATTTTAATGCCCTCAAAATTCCACCAAACATTCACCTGGCTGATCCAGAATTTTGTACTCCTGCCGAAGTTCAAATGTTGCTTGGAGCAGATGTTTATTTCGACTTACTCACTTATGGGTTAATAAAATTAGGCCCTAATCTTCCTACCTTAACAAATACTCATCTCGGATATCTTGTAGGTGGAAATGTACCTCAATCCTCTGGGTTAATTGACTCATATTCCATACTTAACATTCAAGAAAATACTCAACCTCGAAATGAAGTATCCTTGTTCGTTCAAGCTCAAAATACCGATTCACTCGTACGGTCGTTTTGGGAAGTAGAAGAAATCTCGTCTTTTACTTGTACTCCAAAAATCCTAACTCCTTCGGAGCAACAGGCCGAAGACATTTTTAAATCGTCACTTAAAATATTATCATCTGGTAGATTCCAAGTAGATCTCCCTTTCAAATCTCCCAACGAATATAAAAAATTGGGCGAATCGTTTTTCCTCGCAAAGAAGCGATTCCTAAACCTCGAACAGAAACTGATCAAGTCAGATCAATTATATGTACAGTATAAACAATTTATTCATGAATATATTGCACTTGGACATTGCAGATATGTGCCTCTCTCCACTCGAAATATTCACTCTGATTTAAAATATTTTATTCCTCACCATTGCGTTTTAAAGGATAGCGTAACAAATAAGTTGCGTGTCGTCTTTGATGGCAGTATGAAAACTACCTCAAATCTAAGTCTTAATGACATAATGCTTCCTGGTTATACGGTACAACGCGAATTATTCGATATTTTGATAAATTTTAGATTATTTAAATACTGTATTGTAGCAGATCTACGTCATATGTACAGACAAATTCGAGTAAATCCCGAACAAGTTTTTCTGTTGAACATTTTGTGGCGTGATTCACCTCAAGAGGATTTGAAATGTCTTCAACTCGAAACTATCACTTATGGATTAAATAACTCCGGGTTTCTTAGCACTAGATGTCTTAAGGAATTAGCTCAAAACAATTCCGACAAATTTCCTTTGGCTAGTGAAGCTCTTTTAAATTGCTGTTATATCGATGATGTGCTTTATGGCTGTAACGATTTCGAAACACTCTTCGAAATTCATCGTCAATTAACGGAATGTTTAAACCTCGCTTGCTTCTCGCTTCATAAATGGTGTGCAAACTCACCTGAATTTCTCGCAGGTATTTCTCATATCTCTAATGAAGCTAGTTATGTAATCAATCCTGAAAATCACACGAACAAAATTCTCGGCCTATGTTGGAATTTTCACTCCGATCATTTTTCAGTTCTTGTGCCAAAGGTTACCGTTAAGGATACATATACAAAAAGAGAAGTTCTCTCTTTAATCGCTTCCATTTATGACCCTATAGGATTGATTAACCCTTTAGTGGTATCTGCCAAATTAATTATGAGAAAGATTTGGTTAGAAAGGTCGAATTGGGATGACCCTCTCAGTCCAAAATTGCTTACCGAATGGAATCTATTTTTACAAACACTTCCTCACATCTCCAATCTCAAGATTCCTAGGTTGCTGCAAAATTCTAGCAATGTAACAAGTACTCAAATACATGGGTTTTCGGATGCAAGTCTTAGCGCGTATGGTGCTTGTGTTTATTTAAGAACGTCACATGAAAATGGCTTTATATCTTGCAATCTAATCTCCTCAAAGAGTCGTGTTAGTCCTGTAAAAGTTGTGACTCTTCCTCGATTAGAACTTCTAGGAGCATTATTACTCTCTAATCTTGTTACGAAGATTCTTTCTGTCTTGATTCCATCCCAATCTCAGATAAATTCTGTCAATTTATGGACAGATTCAGAAATCGTCCTCGCATGGATTAACTCACACCCTTCTCGTTGGTCTACCTTTGTATCCAATAGAGTAACTCAAATTCAAGAACTCACTTTCAACCATACATGGAGACATGTACGATCGAAAGACAATCCCGCGGATATATTATCTCGTGGTGCTACACCCTTGCAGTTGCTTGATTGTGATTTTTGGTTTAATGGTCCTCAATTTTTGTCAGATCCACACTTTGATTTCAACCTCTTTGTATCTAATGGTCCTTCGAGTATTAATGTTGATGAACTGCCTGAACTCAAAAGGGTTACTCATCTGATCAGAAAACCAGATTCACAAGTATATGATGCCCTCTGCAAATTTTCATGTTTCACTCGACTTCAGAGAGTTTTTGCATACTGCCTTCGTTTTATTCACAATGTAAGAGCTAAGTCTCATAGACGTACAGGTCCTCTCACTCCACATGAACTCTCTAGTTCTGAGTTAATGATCATCAAATTGACCCAGTCACATTTCTTCAGTTCGGAAATCCAATTTTTAATGGATAATCGTCTGCTTAAAGATAAGTCTATTTGTAAATTGAATCCCTTTCTAGATTCGTCTCAAATGATACGAGTAGGCGGTCGTCTTCTCCTTTCAGATGTTCCTTATGATCAGAAATTTCCTCTACTGTTACCCTCAAAATCACATATTGTCAATTTATTACTTACCCGAGAACATCGAAGACTTCTACATTCAGGCCCTCAAAATACACTGTCTAATGTTAGATTGAAATTCTGGCCTCTTGATGGTCTTCGACAAATCAAACGTATAATACAAAATTGTCTCACTTGTTACCGTTTTAACGCACAAGTCGCGTCTCAAATCATGGCTAATCTCCCGAGGGAAAGAGTTCAAATTGCACGTCCATTTATAAATGTTGGAGTTGATTTTGGTGGTCCGTTTCCCATCAAGACCTCTAAACTCAAGAGAGCTCCCCTTACTAAGGCCTATATGGCAGTGTTTGTATGTTTAGCTACTCGCGCCGTGCATGTGGAATTAATTTCCAGTCTTTCTACTGAAGCGTTCTTATTGACTCTGAAAAGGTTTATCGCCCGAAGGGGTAATCCGAATATCATTTTCAGCGATAATGGCACAAACTTTCTAGGTGCGAAAAACCAATTGAAAGAACTTTATGAGTTGCTTCTTAAAGGTGATACCTCTGAATCTATTCGCTCTTTCGCTACTTCGTGTCAAATTCAATGGAAGTTTATCCCTCCACGCTCACCACACCACGGTGGTATTTGGGAAGCTGCCATAAAGAGCTTCAAATACCATCTCGTAAGAATAATGGGTAACTCCAATTTTACTTTCGAAGAACTATCCACTGTACTTTCGCAGATCGAGGCAGTGCTCAATTCACGCCCTATCTGTGCGCTCTCAGATGACCCTTCCGATTTTTCCTTTCTTACTCCCGGACACTTCCTTATTGGATCTAATTTAATGTCTTATCCTGAATCAGATCTTTCTGATATTCAAGAAAATAAATTGTCTTTGTGGAATAAATGCACAAGAATTCAGCAGCATATGTGGAAGGTTTGGACCCGCGATTATCTTAATAGGCTGCAAAATAGACCTAAATGGTTCACTCCTCAGGTAGGCATAAAGCCTGGTGATCTCGTCTTGCTTAAGGACGAAAACTCGCCTCCTCTCAAATGGCCTATAGCACGGGTAGTTGAGACATATCCGGGAAAGGACAACAAGGTAAGAGTTGTTAAGGTCAGAACTCCTGAAGGCTTATATGTTCGCTCTATTGCTAAACTGTGTCCTCTTCCTATGACTCACCTTCAAGAATATTAATAGTTTGTTAGTTTTAGTTATACCTTTCTTCAAATTGTACATAAACATTTTTTTTTTTTTTCTTTTTGATGCGTTCACATCAAGGGGGGGACTATGTTGCATATCGCAACCTAAAAAATTCATAGGTCGAATTGCCGATAATGCAAGACAGATGCTGTTTCTATTTGCTGCACATAATTGCGAGAAATTCCCTTCTTAACCTTTATGACGTCGACAACAGTCATTCTATAATTTCTGACATTACTCTAATATTTGTCAATTTTAATAACTCTCTAATATTTGTCACTTTTAAAATAAATCGCTCATTTCTCCACAAAAGATTTTGTGTTATATAAAAAAAAATATAGTTTTAATTATTAAGTGTAATTTAAAGTAATTACGAGAGTGTGATCGCCAAAATATAAGGTAACCAATTTTATTTTATTATAACTACATAGAACCAAAATCGAAGGTACTGCTTCAATAAGCAGTTAGCAACATATTCAGGGGGAGAAATAAAACCCCCCTATGTTCTTCAAGTAGGATATATGGACTGGATATAAGCACTAGCAAAAACAAGCGAATGATCATCAGCAAGGAAAACATAACTGGAGCAAATCTGTATGTGAACCAAATGAAAATTGAACGTGTCACACAATACAACAACTTAGGAACTATAGGGTCTCCCAATAAGAATGTCCTGATGTTTTTTTAAACGAAAACGGCAAAAATTGCTGTAAATCAAAAAAAAATTGTTTTATTGCAAAATATAATAGATAACAATTATGTTCCGAATAACACATCATTCAAATGTCCACTGCGACTACGTTTGCAGGAGCAAATCCCATGAACCCAATTTTCCGGTCACTTTATGCAAAATATCCGCATTAATATCACGACTGGTGTGCTCTAGCATCTGGCATCAAGAGAAATCAATTTTTCCGGAAACTTTTCCTTCAATAAATCAATGGTTGGGACAGTAGTGTGACATGTGGCACCTGTTGGAAAAACATGCCATCCAAATCCATTTCATCCAACTGAGGCTACAAAAAATCCGTTATCATCGTTCGATACCTTTCACCGTTGACTGTTACACCATGTTCGAAAAAATAAGGTCCGGTGATGCCACCATGCCATAAACCACACCAAAAAGTGACTTTTTTGGAATGCAAAGGCTTCTCAAGGATCTTATGTGGATTATTTTCAATCTAAAGATGACAATTTTGCATATTCACAAAGCCGTTTAACCAAAAATGAGCTTCATCGGAAAAGATTATTTTTTTAAAAAAGTCGCCATCATTTTCGAGTTTGTCTAGAGCCCAATCAGCGAACAAACGAAGCTTATGATGGTCAAGTGGTTTCAGTTCTTGAGTCAGAACAATTTTGTATGGGTGTAGGCCTAAATCTTTTCTCAGAATTCGCCAAGTTGTCATTCTGGTGAGTCCAAGTTCTTGATAACGACGATTTACGGACATTTGCATTCTCCGCTACACTGGCTCTTACAGCAGCAATATTGTCCTGAGTTCTTGCATTTTGGCGTCTAGTTGGTGGTTTCGTATCGTGCAGAGTAAACTCACGTTCAAACTTTTCCACAATTTGACGAATTACACGCACATCAGGACGATGATTTGGTCCATAACTTTCACGTAATGCACGATAGGTATTCACAAAAGAACGATTAAAATTTTTCTTTTATTATTTATTTATTAACAAAATTTTAGGATGGTTTCCAAACATTATTCAAGCGTACATCTTGCCATGATAATTTGTTAGAGTATACTAAATATAGACGCCAACAAGTGACAGTTCTATCATTTTTAAAATGACCTCTATGACATTTCAAAAATAGGACGTTCTTATTGGGAAACCCTTTATAATCAATGAGTCTTGGGACAATACCCAAGAGATTAAATGTCGCATCGGCAAGGCAAAAAGAGTATTTTTGACTATGAGCTCTGCGTTCAAGAGCCATGACCTCACCCTAGAAACAAAAATAAGGCTCCTTAAATGTTACGTGTACTCAGTGCTTCTGTACGGAGTAGAAACGTGAACATTGAAGGCGGAAACTCTATTAAAACTTCAGGCTTTTGAGCTATGGTTATACAGAAGGATCCTGAAGATACTATGGACAGACAAAGTTACCAATGAAGAAGTACTGTGGAGGATGAACACATTCGCGGATTTGGTCAACATCGTGAAGGTTACGGCCGGCGGCCCTTAACTGCAGTACTTGGGACATATATTGAGAAATCAAGGCAAATACGAGCGACTTCAATGAATTTTGCAAGGTAAAATTAAAGGAAAAAGGACCCCAGGACGAAGAAGAATATCCTGGCTTGCTAACCTGAGAGCATGGTATAGAAATACCTCATTTCGTATAGCAACCAGTAAAGTCATCTTAGCCAGAATGATCGCCAACGTTCGGAACCGACAGGCATCCTAAAAAGAAGAAGTTATTGGTTATTTAGTCATTCCTTTTCTTATGTTTTTCTTTTTCTTCTTTCCAATATTTTCTTGGCTTTCCTGCCGTTTTAAAGTAAAATCTAAGATTTTATAGGCTGCCGAATTATACACCAAAAAGAATAATGTCTGTTTTCTTTTTTTTTTGTATAATCAAAGTCTATTCTTCGTTGGCGCTAACAAGTCCTTAACAAGGGTCAGACAGTTCCACCCATATGGTCTAGATATGTCACATAAAAAGGCGGACAAGAAAAAATTAATAAGGCCAAAAAACTAAAATAAAAAAACCTTGTGTTAGCAACATCATAAATTTTTAAATATTTCCTTGCCAAATGAAGATTACAAATAATTACAATATTTTTCTGGATTAAATAGGTATTTTCAAACTCTTAGATGTTTAAATCATTATATATAGTCATTCCTTATCTTCCTACCTATTTCTTATTTATCTTATTTTTGATATCTTAACCTACTTTTCAACATCCCTTTTCCAATGAATTTCCTTCTACTGCCTTACAAAGATTTAAAAAATGGGACCATAAATAAAAAAGGTATTTAAGATTAAAATTTATTAACATATCAAGCCGCCGTTTGTTATTGCACATTAATATACAATAGATAATACGTCTTAACCCTTTAACGGTGAAATTTGCTTTCTTGAACTTTACCATAAAAAGGTATTTATTAGACGACTATAAGTAGGTCTTTAACAGAAATAAAAAGATAATTTAAAAAAAAAGGTGTATATTTTGAGAAAAAACGACCGTTACCTAAACGTAACGCTAGCGTAATGTGACATACAAAATTATTTAGTGTGGAAAATTTCTTTACATTCGATACATAAGCCTACATCACACTTTCGGCATTTTGTTATTACAGTGGACGAACACCCCTCACCGGCACATATTCTTCTTTTCCTTCCTTTATTTGGCACAAGCAAGTGGTTGCGACCATCGTACCTCAAATCATCTGATACCCTGTTCAGACTTACACTGGACCGTGATACTGTCGGCTGTCCTGCTCCCTTAGGCGGAACTCTATATTTCATAAGATATGTTTGCACTATTTGTCTTCTAAATACTAGCTGTGAAATATCTTCGTGCTGTCTGTAAACGTTCCACGCATTCACTACTGAAACGTCCAATAACCAGGTAAAAATTGCCCACCACCACTTTTTGCGTCTAATATTTATTCTGTATCTGGCAGTATTCTCATCCAATATATCAGTGCCGTCCATAAAACGATTGTATTCCGTTATAAGTGATGGACGGCTGATAGAAATGTTCTTTTTTTCCATTCGAGAAAGTCGTTTCACACTGGTAGTTGGATTTGTACCATGACAGGTGGAAGCCGCAGCGACGACATTATTGTCCAACCATTTTAGAACAATAACTCCATCGTCTTTATTAATTATGGAACGGTATTCGCCTCTTTTGTTTTGCTTCTGAAAATCTTTATTTTTCATAAGTGGACACGACTTGGGTATGTGGTTTTCTCGAATTGTTCCCGTACCATCATAACCATTCTGCTTCAAGTAATATAAAACATTGAAACTCGTGAACAAATTGTCGAAATAAAATTTAAATGGCAATTTTCTTACAGTTTCAGGAAACTCTTCAAGCATGCCTATCATTGGCGCTATGGTTGTTCCGAATTATTTTTCGAAGTTGCTTTGTCCTTTTGGATTTTTACCTTGGTATAAATCAAAACTGGCTAAATACCCTGATGGTGTATTCAGACACCACATCTTGTATCTGAATCTAATGGATTTTCCACGAATGAACTGCTTACAGGAGTGCCGTCCAAAATATTTATCATCTATTCATCAAAATCTAAATGTTCTTCAGGGATCCAGTTTTCCATTATTTTTGTTTTATAAGATCCATAAAAGTTCTGAGTTTCCATAGCTTGTCTGATTGGTCAGATTTTGTATTATCTGCACAATGTAAATATTTTATTATTTGTCGAAATCTATCCCTTCGCGTAGCGTGACATACCATTTGATTTCTCATATCATCGTTGGAATCCCAATAAAAATCTCTACCGGGTAATTCAGCATAGCCGGATAAAATAAGAATAGCTAGGCAACATTTCATTTCATCCCATGTTATGTTTGGATTTGTTTCATTTAAAAATAATGCATATCTATTAGATTGGTCAACAAGAAACTGTACAATTTGGTCATCTATAAATTTTTCAAACATTTCAGCATGAGATAAGTACAGATTTGAGAATCGGTTTGATAGTTTAGGAAATTCTCTTGGAGATGGAATAAGGTCTCCGTCAATCCAACTTATTTGGGTTTTTCCTGGTCGTTCTGATAACTTTTCTGTTACACTACTAGCAACAGCTTCGACCTGATAATTCTCGTCATCGATGTAAATTCTAACTTCAGCATGAGCAGAGAATTGTTGTCTGTTGAGATTATCAATCATTCTGCCTTCATCCTCTTTACCAGAGTCTTCATCCGTAAGGACATTTGAGTCTGGAGGTTCTATAAAAATCTCTCTAATGTCGATATCATCATCATAAACCATATTTAGTGCCTCTTCAAGAGTGAAACCGCGCCTAGAATAAAAAATAATTATTCGTATTATTTTGCTCCCGCAGTCGGCTAGCGTTACGATAACGTAACGGTAAAAAAACGTCTACAAAACGACAAAACCGTGCCAGTTAACTACATTTTTGCTATTCAGTTATAAATTTCAAACATTTGTTTAGTACTATTGGCTTCTAGAATGACCTCTACCACAAAAATATAAATCTATCAGTACTTACTCTAAATGAAAGTCCATTTTCTGATCACTCATAACACAACATCAAATTTAACACTTCTTATTAACAAATAAATTGAAAGCAAAATCAACCAATTCTGTCACGCCACAGATTGTTTGGTCGTCTGACAGTTGTCAGACGACCAAACCTACAAACGGATTTCAGGCTACAGTTGGGACATAGCCATATAAATAGAGGTGGGTGCGACCGTTACATAAACGTAACACTAGCCGTTGATGGGTTGAATGAGATAAGCAAGTATTAATATGTGGATAGTCGGACAATCGAAATTCTAGACCAATCAGTGGAAGTCGAAGAACATTATTTTACAGCATTTCTTCATAGTAAAAGGTTCTAACTTAAATTTCTGGCTAAAAAGTTGTGCCACAATAAGTTTGTGTATTTGGTATATCTTCATAACATTACCTCATTCATAAAGCTAAACTTATGTGGTGGTGCATTGGTGAAGTTCGATTAGTACAAAGCTGCTTTTGTGATCATGCATATTTTGGATTGGCTCATTTAAATATTAGATATGCTTGTATATCCTCGATTTCAACTCCAGGCATCCATTAAATCCTCGATGTAATTTGTTTTTCAATCTTTGTACTAGTAGCATAATTCACTTACACTTTTGTGTCGATCTATTTTCTCTTTTGGGATATGTATACTTTTCAAGTACGTTTGGAACGAAGTTATATTTAGGAGGGAGTTCCTCTTGCGCCTCTATGAGCTGAGCAGAAGGTTCTTCAGCACTCCGAAAAGACACGACTGGACAAGGAAATCCTCAACTCTTACACGGCGATTCCCAATGTCTGATAGGATAGGGAACGTCCTGTATATTATATACAGGACAGGTGCGGATAAGGTTAAACAAATAAGCACCCGCGGATGAACTGCGGAACTAGTATGCTGTTTTTCTCACAACTTTCTTCACTTCTTTTGTTTCACTTCTGAAATAACTGAGTCCGTGATGCTCATCAGTTTCGTTATCTCTTCAAAAGGTCTAAGTAATTCAAGGATCGCTTGCAACAGGTCTTACTGATTACTGCTTAAATTATTTATACCCCTATTTTTAACATGCAGAAAGTGGAGTTCTACCGTGTTTTTATATTTTAAATAATTTTTTTCTGGTCCATATTCAAATCTTGTATATCCCTTAATTATTTGCTGCATGCTAAATACGAGTGATTGAAATCTTTGAGAATATATACTGTCGTTGATTTTTAATTTCAGTTTTTGTGAAAACACACTTGACTGTTTATCTCTGCTCTGTTTGTCAATGTTGCAATTTGGTCAGCGATTGCAAGTCCGGTATGACTTCCTGTAAATTTATCATAATACAGAAGATTCAATTTTGTCAGCTATTGTTAGTTCGGTATGACTTCCTGTAAATTTATCGTAACACAAAATAACATTGCGATTTCCTTACATTTCTAAACTCCAGTGGCCTGTTATACTTATAAAATTTTCATTCGTATTTGAACATGTCCAAATATCTGATGTTACAGTAATAAATAGATACCGCTTTTTTCAAAGCTTTGGAAATTTTTTACTTAATCCCTATTGTAAATGTCAGGGATTATTTTTCACTTATATATTTTCTGGAGGGTGGTTTGATATTGACGAACAATCGTATTTAGCAGTCTCTTAACCCCAGCATTTTCTACCAAGGAAAATATTTGATTATCAATACAATAACAATAATTTCCGCAACTTTATAATGAATTCTCTCTTCGCCTTTATCATTGTTGTCCCATACTTTGGTGTCCGGTCGGATTGGCCAGGTACCCGATCCGGTACATCCCTGTTAGTGAGTTCTTCTGGAACAGTTTTTATATCAATAGGACCTTTCGTTAGATATTTCCGTGATATGAGAATTAACATTTGGTAGATACTTATATAATACGTTTTCTACAAATATGTATAAAAAATGTTGATAATTAGTTTATTTTTCGCAATACTATTTCTCTTAGATTTACTGTCATTTTTAAGCCTTTGATATAGACCGCTTAAATTAGACATGAAGTTTACAGTAAACATTCATTATATTTTGATAACAGAAATTTAAATGGTTATTGCACCTGAATTATTGGTAATAATCAAGAGATAAAATAATAATCGTATAACTTCGAACAAATCTTAATGTATGTCATAAGACGTATTCCTCTTAACTTTAATTGATAATATAGCAAATACTTGACCGTAGCACTCATAACTCATTCATTTAGTGTTAAAATTATACGATTCAAAATAAAAAAAATAGAAGATAATATTCATGATTCTTAGATGGGCTATAGAAATAATCCCGGATCACGAAATACACTATATAAAGTCAAAATTTTATTATAATTCTTCATGTATCTTTACCGTTTTGAAGTTTGGCTATCATCATAGCTAATTGATGTTTGGTTATAGCTGCATAAAATCGTTGATTGGAATTGTATTTAGAATGGTTTCGTTTAACGAGATCTAGTGGTTCTCTTTCGATATTAGCTCTTCTTAGGACCGCTTTATTTGATGCTTTGCATATCTATTTGATGTTTGATTATAGCTGCATAAAATTGTTAATTAGAATTCATGTATATATAATATTATTAATTGGAAGTCCATTCTCGTTAATTGCATACCAATGGTTTTATTAAAGAGCGCTTTAAGAACAGTTTCCTTTAACAGATCTAGTAGTTCTCTTTGAATATTAGATTTTCTTAGGACTTCTTTATTTGTTACGTGGCCCACTCTTGGAATTTTGAACAATTTTCTGAGACCACATTTGGAAAGCTTCCAAATAATTCAGGGATCTTACTATAAGTGACCAGATCTCACTTCCGTTTATCAGGATGGGCCATTATGTACCATTTTAAAACCAGGATTCAAAGGTTTAAAGGAATTACATGCCAAAGGAGATAGTTAATCAATTTACCGAAGGTAGTTTGAGTCACTGCTATTCTTCGACGTCTTAATCCTATTTGCTGTTTAAGGTAGCTCCAAGGTACTTGAATTTTTTAACTTGTCCTATCTTCCTCTTCTTCTTCTCGTAGCACTACATCTGGGGTGGGTCTTAGCTGACTGCACACCTTGCTTTCATCTTGAACGGTCGTCCATAATAGTTGGGTCAGTGGGTAGCCACATTGTTCTTAGATCTGGGCCCTGATTCTATTTCATTTCGATGTCGAAATTTAAAAGCGACTACGCCATGACAGTCGCAATCTCTAGCGATTCTCATTCATTTCAATTTTAGTTAAAAGTGGGGATATTTACTTTATCATTTTGACACTGCTCAGAATTTGGGTTGTCCGTCTTGTTTATTGGCTGCACGCTGCACAACGCTGTTTGTTTTGTTTACATTACGCCTTTTGTTTCTTGGTTGAGTTATTAAATTTTTAATGGCCATTCTCAATTATTATATTTTGAATTGAAAGAAAATGGATGGAGAGGCTGTCGGTAATGGTGGCACTAAATTGTCTGTGGACCACAAAGAAATTATGGTTGCTTTTGACTTAGTGGTTATATTCTGTATTTTTAAATTTACTGCAGCTTAGTAATACTTATCCTAAACATTTTGGGTCTTCTAGAGGCATAAACACCCTCCTCCATATAGGGTTCTAATATCCTCAAATAATTTGCAGCTTGTTTATTAAGGCGGAATTGCTGCTTAAATTGAGCATCACTTAGTAAAAAAGGATTTTGACTATCCCGTAACAATCTTCTTAAGGCGTATTTCTACAAGAAATAGAGAGAGAGACAGAGAGTACAATTTCAAGAGCATGCCATTCAAACACATAATTTGTAAAAAGAACAAATTAATTATTACAACCAAATTATTTATTATTTCTGTCTTTCATTACAGGCTGTTGAATATCTTCAAAAATTGTGGTTTCCAATGGCTTGGGGCCCCCAGCCCAGCCCCATATTAATACTTTTTGCCTCAGTTTTCCTTGCAAGGATCAAACAAAACAACACCGCCTAAACTGAACCTAATCTCACTTCTCCCAGTCCAGCCAGTCATGGCACATTAATTTCGACTCGAAATTAATGTGCCATGTCGACATAATGTACCATTCGAAATGACATGTCAACCACTTTCTTGAAGTTGAAATTAATTTCGATAAATCGAAAATTAGTGACGTCCTTTGGTTAGTTCAGCTGAAATTCACTAGGCTCGCAAAGTCGCATTTCCACGTCGCCATATTAATTTCGACATATTTTGAGTCGAAATCTCAATTAGAATCAGGGCCCTGGCCATATATTGTCTCTCCATCGCATTCGTGGACGTCCTAAGGGCCTTCTTCCTGTAGGGGCTTCCTCTCATATTAACTTAGCAAGGCGGTTATTAGGGAGTCTATGGACATGGCCAGCATATCTTAGACGTTGGGATTTAATCTCTTGGACTATCTCGCTCGCTCTATACATCTGCTTGACCTTCTCTATTGCTTCTAAGTTTTCTTTCAGTTTCTTTGGCCAGAGTCCACGTCTCACACCCATATATGAGCACCGGTCTAATCTTTGTTGTTCGTGTTAGGCTTTTAGATTTAATAGTATTGTGGAGGCTGTACATACATCTGTTTGCTGCTTTAATCTCTTCCGCGATATCGTTATCTGCAGTGATTGTTGCTCCGAGATATTTAAAACTCTCCACTCTTTCAGTTAGTTGGGTTTATATGTTTATACTAAGTTTATACTAAGAAACATCGTTTATACTAAGAAACATCGTCCAAAGACATGCGGTGATTATCGGACAATAAGTCTGATGAGTCACGTTTTGAAAATCTTTCTGCGAGTAATACACAGCAGAATTTATACGCTGTTAGAGGACAGAATTAGCAATACTCAATTTGGGTTTAGGAGTGGCTTGGGCACAAGAGAAGCCTTGTTTAGTATACAGGTGCTAGTACAGAGATGCAGAGATATAAATCAAAATGTGTATATTTGTGCAATCGATTTTGAAAAAGCTTTTGACAAAGTCCGACATAACAAAATGCTAGAAATATTGGAAACAGCTGGATTGGACGATAAAGATCTACGAATAATTACAAATCTATACTGGCATCAAGTGGCAAGAATAAAGGTTAAACAAGAACTGTCGGATGAAATAAATATAAAAAGAGGAGTGAGACAAGGCTGTATATTGTCGCCTTTACTTTTTAACTTATATTCGGAGGAAATATTTAAGGAAGCCTTAATGGAGACAACCGAGGGTATTATTGTGAATGGCGTAACCGTCAACAATATTAGATATGCCGACGATACCTTAGTCCTTGCCAATTGCGGAGAAGACCTTCAAAATCTAATGAACAAAATAAAACAGACTTGTGATCAGTATGGATTAAAACTCAACGTTAAGAAAACTAAATATATGATAGTTAGCAAACAAAATTATATACATGATGACGGTATAAAAGTCGGAGATGCCACACTGGACAGAGTAGAGAAACTCGTGTATCTCGGCAGTAATATCAATGAGAACTGGGATCCAACCGCAGAAATTAAAAGCCGAATAGAACAAGCCCGAGCTGCCTTTGTAAAAATGAGAAACGTACTTTGCAGTCATGATCTTAGCATTGACCTTAGAGTTCGTATGATATCTTGCTACATCTTTCCTGTCCTGCTGTATGGAGTAGAAGCGTGGACCCTAACTGAGGCTATGCTTAAACGCTTGACAGCCTTTGAGATGTGGGTATACAGACGACTACTGAAAATAAGCTGGGTCGACAGAGTTAGAAATGAGGAGGTCCTTAGACGGCTGAACCAAACAACACAACTGGTCAATATAATAAAGAAACGCAAGCTGGAATACTTCGGTCATATTATGAGACACCCTGAAAAATATGATCTTTTACATCTGATCATTCAGGGAAAGATCCAAGGTAATCGTGGTCCTGGTAGAAGAAGAACATCATGGCTGAAAAATCTAAGGCAATGGTATGGAAAATCAACTACATCGTTATTTAGAGCTGCTGTCAATAAAGTCACGATAGCGAATATGGTAGCCAACATGATATCCAACGATCGATAGCGGTCATGGAACTAGAAGAAGAAGAAGAAGGGTTTATATGGGTTTATTGTAACATTTTGCTCTATTCTATCTCGTCCCTTTTGTCTGTTGATGCACATGTATTTCGTTTTCTCTTCGTTTACCCTTAAACCAGTTTTCTTTGCCTCTACCTCCAATTTATTAAAAGTCTCCTCAACATTGGTGACTGTGTGTCCCACAATATCAATGTCGTCTGCGTATGCTAGTAGTAAGTTTGGTCCATTTACTGTCAGTAATTCTGTTTTAAGTTGTGCTGCTCTTACTTCTTTCTTCAGGATGATATTAAAAAGGAGAGGTGACAGCGCATCTCTTGTTTCAGGCCACTGCTTATTTCGAAAGATTCTGAGAGTTTGTTACCTATCCGTACTCTGGATCTATAGCTATTCACACATAAATTAACAAGCTGGATAAATTTTTTTGAAACTGAAATTTCTGCAATTGCATTCCACATCTGATCCCTTTTAATGCTTTCGTACGCTTGCCGGAAATCTATGAAGAGATTATGAATAGTTCTATTGAATTCCCTTCCCTTTTTCAAGCAGCTGTCTTAGAGTAAAGATCTGATCCATGGTCGATCTATGTTTTCTGAAGCCTATGGTTTGATTATTTTTAAACTGAGTTTACATGTGGGACTGCCCATTGATTATCATCAATTTGGTCTCTGCGATGTTTGTAGTATTGAAGTCTGTATTCTTCTCACACTCTATTGACAATACTTATTTTCTCTTGCAATTCTTATGTATTGTCTGTGCAGTTCGTTTCTATTGTCCGTTGTAGTGGGGAGGACCCTGTCTCATGTGTTTGCTTAATACAGCTGTTTCTGTACACTGATCGTTGGCCATCTTTAGTTCTGCTTGTTGATTCCTGTATGGTTGACGTATTAGTCCAATGTCGTTGCCATAGAATCAAATTTCGTTTTAAGTCTGTATCAATAGCTTATACCTAACATTGTCAAACGCCTTTTACTAATCAAAGTATACTTTTACAGAGTATAATATGACTGTATTTTTGTAAAAATTTTACTATATTTATTTATAAATAGCATCAATATACATAGTATATTTAATCACACTGTAATTTTTTAGACGTTAAGTAGGAAGGTATAACTAATTTGAATAATTACATATTAATAACAGTAAGATAACGCTTGATGTGAGTACAAGGTTATAAATGGATCAGGAGGAGAAATGAGGCAGCGGACAAGTGGCAAAAACAAGGAGATATTCACCTTTGTAACCCTGTGGAACTAACACCGTTGTGTAACCGATTGAAGCACCTAGAATGGATTATTCTTACACCCTCGGATATAAGAAACAAGCGTCTTCGAAAGCTGATTAAGTTTATAGAGTTTGAAAAGTTTTGAACTGAATAGCTAGCCTTTCATTCTAATAGAAAAAAGAAAAAAACGCTGTAGGGACCATAAGTTAGATAGTACATAGCAAAATTTGGATATATACATTAGGTGTTTACAAGTCACAGTAAAAAATCTTGACATTTTAACATTATCCGTTCACTTCCGTTATATATTTCTTGTGACTGTCTTATAATTAGCTTCGGCAGGTGAATAATAGGAACAATACGAATCAGTATAGTAAAACGTAAATTTAAACAATTACCTTTGACTTCTAAAGGTCATCACGTTTCTACCACTTTTTCTTATCATCATCGACATTATATCAACTTAACATTTTGAAGGTTGAATGATAATTTGGAGTATTTCTAAACAACTAGCGTCAGAAATTATTTACGACGTTGTTCGATCATCAGAATTGTTTTTAGCGGACAATTTTTTACTTTTTTATATTGGTTTATTTTTCGTTTAATGTTTTAGAAAGCAATTTTAGAAGAAATATAGAAATTACGTAGAGTGTTATCGGTTCTGTAATTTTTTCGATGTCTTCTGACATCAGATCTTCTTTCTATTAAGTAATAATCTTTTTTATTCATGAAGTGCTCCTTCCTCCATAATTTGCTGTAAAGTTGCTCCCATAAGTATACGTTTTCTGTCTTTGATTTATTATAATTTGCGTCTCTTTATGACTTTGCTTTTTATGATTCCCTCTAAATTTTCCAATTTGTATAATAGTTAACATTTTATCACAAAGTCAGTTCCGCTTTTTATATAATAAATCTATCAGTGATGCTATTTTTTCTGTATTACATGAGGTGTATCAAGCACTAAACAATAATCTTGTTTAGTGCTTGATACACCTCATGTAATACAGAAACAATAATCTCTAAAAAAGCCACTGTTTTTTGTGACTATGCCAAAGCTTTTGATTGTGTATATCACATTTTGATAACAAAACTAAATTTCTACGGAATTCGAGGTATTTCTTTGAATTGGTCCCAATCTTACTTGATGAATAGGAAACAACTAGTTAGAGCAAATGATATTTACTCTAGCCACAAAAGTGTTGTATGTGGAATGTATGTGGAATCGATGGAATTTTTTTTTGCTTATACCAGTATCACCTGAAGGAACTCTAGTATTGCAACTCTTCATGCCTCTATAACTTGTGATCTACTTAACAGGTTCACTGTCCACAGACCACATATGGTCTGTGAACTAAAAGCACTACCAGTTTACAGACCATATGTGTTCTGTTCGTCGATACAATTTTCAGGGTGTTTATAAAAGTAGACGTGGGGAGAATGGTGTTTATTAGACGTGGACTTGACAGAAGATATCCCATATATTATAAATAGTGTTTGGACAAAGGGAAAAAATGTGGAATTTTATCGTAATTGCGATACAATGTAATATCGAAACTGAACACCTATGTTTATTTCGTTTTTACTTTTAGCGAACTAAATAATGGATAAGTAAGATAAAATAATGTTATACATACAATATAACGAAAAGTAAATATTTATTGAAAAAGAAAGAGTATCGAAAATAAAGTTACATGTTCAATGTACTTTTTGGAAATATTGTAGACAATACGGTTTGGTACAGATGTTGCATATTTGTGAAAATCTTTTGACTTAATTAGTGGCAGCGTTTCTCATTTTTGACGAAATTCAGTATAGCAGCCGGCACACCTACGTCTAGTAATTTTTCCATCTTTTCTATCCAGCGGTTTAAGAAAATGTTGTGCTTGCGACGTGGACGGGGTACGTAGAACAACGTTTATGCCCAAAAGATTTTCCATCCTACTCATTTGGGCCTGCAATAATGTATAATTATTTTGCTGGTTCAATTTATTGAAAAAATAAACTGTACTTATGAGACCCACTCCAAACAGAACATCGACAGCAACTTTTTTGTACTAGGTCAAGGTCTTGCGAATTGGTAAATAGTAGCTAGCCAATTCTTCAGAAAGATCGATACCTTTTTTTCGATTATTGTATTTTAATATCATATTAGCCTTTGGACGCGGATTTCGACCAGTACTCATCGTTTGTTCATCTGCGTGACAAGTAGATATCATAAGGATGTCCCTCTTGTCATTCCATTTTAGGATCGTCACATTATTTTTTTGTGCAGCAATTTGCCCTTTACGCTTCAGTTTTTTATTTTTGACAAATAAAAGTAAGTTTTTACGATTTTTTCTCAATGTCCCAGAAAGATCAGTTTTGCGTTGAAGCAAGTATTCAGTTAATGGAACACTGGTATTCCAATTATCTTCAACAAAAATTTTCCCGTGGTCTAAAAGTTCTTCACAAAGCTCGACAATTACGTTTCCAGGTTTATCAAAATTGGAAATTTGAAGATCTTGGCCAGAATAAACTTTATATTTCCAAACATATCCATCATCAGTTGTAGTTAGTACATGTTTAGACGATACGTGAGTTTTGTTTAGATTATACTGACGGATCAGCAGTCGCCCCTGAAAAGGAACCATTTATTCATCCACAACAACGCAATCTTTTGGTGAAAGAAACTTTGTGCAGTTTCTCATTACAATATCTATAACTGGTTGGATTTTGTACAAGCGATTATTGGTATCTCTGTCGATTGTATTGTCAACAAAATGCCAGCAGCGTAAAATTGTTACGAAGTGGTTGTAGGACATTTGTATCTGGTGCAACAAGGGATGATAAAAAATGGGATCGTTTTTCCAGTAGCATTCTAATTTTAGAGAATTTGATTATACCAGTCAGCAAGTACATGCCCAAAAACTTTTCCAGTTCTTCCTTGTTTACCGGTTTTTCCTGCGACTCAGCCTCTATAATTATTTGGAATAAGTTGTTCAGCGTATAGGTTGGTTTCTTCTATCATCAACTCAAATAAATCATCATCAACCAAAAGACGAAATATTGCAAACACGTCTGCATTTTCTGGAATATTTTCAATATGTATTTAATTTTCAGAGTTACTAAAAATTTGACGATCTAACGTCTGAATGTCGTAATTCCATCCATTTTTCTTATCATGTTCTTTCATTTGACGCTCTGTATGTCATCAGAATTGGAATCATCCCTACGTTGTTCAATTGCATGCTGAACGTTGATATTTTCATTCATTGCCTGATTATCTCGTCAGTCTTGAACAGTCAGGTGGCAAATCGTCATAAATAAAATCGGGATCTGCTACATACCGTCTGTGGACGCACGAGACAACTTTTGGTCATTTTTGTTCTATAGAGTCCACAGACCAAATGTGGTATGATTTAAAACAAATATCTTTTAATTACATATTTATATATTTTACAACAATATTGATTTATTTATAGCCACAAGATATCAATTTTACAAAAACATAACTGGACGTATGAGCAATGTCCACTTTAAAACCTGGACAGTGAACCTGTTAAAATAAAAACGTGGTCCGACTCTAATTTGCTCTTTTTTAACGTGGATAAGACAGTAGCATTATCCTATAAAAGAGCTCTTAAACCCTTGTTTCTTAATAACAGCCAGATCAGTATCGTTGATTCTGTAAAACTTTTTGGTATTTTTATAGACACAATCTTAAATGGTCTCTTCATATCGATTTAATTTAGTATCTTCCAAAATAACATATTTTTCTTTGTTCGAGTTTCATGTTCGATATGGTCTTCCTTTTTGGAGTTCTAGTACAGCTGCCCAATCTGATACATACCCTCTATATATTTTTTAGAAACCGTTTGCTTAAACAACTACATGTGTTTCCAGCAAGACCTAATCATGACTACTCCACCAGAAATTCAAACTTTGATGTGTAATTACCGATCCCTTCCACTGAATTAGTAAATTAATCTATAGGCAAAATTATCTTATCCACACCGCGACTTTTTACATTATCATCATCATCATCATTTGGCTCTACAACTTTATGTGAGTCTTGGCCGCGTTTACTATTTCGCTCCATTGTTTCGGTCATGAGCAGCTATGTCGCATTGCTGTATTCCCATTTTACGTAGATCACTGGCTACTGTGTCCTTCCATCCCTTTCTTGGGCGACCAACTGACCTTCTGCCATCGGGCCTTTTCCAGAATGTGGCGTTCAGGAGTCCTTCCTCACTCGATCTTAGCACGTAGCCTACCCATCTTATTCGGTTTGTTTTAATGTAGCATACTATGTTTTCATTTCCATATACTGTCTGGAGTTCATTATTGTGTCTTCTTCTCCATTCTCCTGTTGTCTCTTGTCTGCAAGGCTCATAGATAGTCAGCAGTATCTTTCTTTCCAGTACCAGTAATTTTGTTGTTTCCTGCTGGTTCAGAGTCCATGTCTTGCTTCCATACGTTATTGTGGGACGAATTAATGTCATGTCTTATACACCCTTATTTTTTGGTATTGAGAGTATTTTTCATTTAAGAACGGTCATTAATGAGTAATATGCCCGGTTCCCTGCAATAATCCTGACTGCCACGTCCTTTTCATATTTATTTTCAGATGTTATGATCGCTCCCAAGTACTTGAATTCTTTGGATAACTTCAAAGTTGTATTCATTGATTGTTACGTTGTGTCTAACCCTTGGCCTTGGGTTCTTCGTAACCACCATGGACTTGTACTATGGACAGAACTAAGTAAAATCAAAATATTAAGCAATTGTTCGAATTATACCATCGTTGACGATATAAAATGTTGGACGCGTTAAGGAAATTCAAAGTACTGAAATTGCCCGGAGAGTTCAGCTAACACCTTTGGTAAATAATTGACATATAATCCAGGCGCAATCTGTTTTGAATTTGACATTTTCCATAGGAGTCTATTTTTTGCTGGAATCACTTCAGAATGTACCTTGTATCAAGAATCACGATATGCGACACGAACTGAAAAAAATTGCAAATTTTGGCTTTTTGTACCCATATTTTTACCCATAACTCGAGAGATATTACTCCTACAAAAAAAATTAAAAATTGAAAGGTAAAAGGGTAAAAGTTTCCTTTTTTAATTTTACTTAATACATGACTGGCCAAAAATCGAAAATTTAATGTTTATTTAACAATAAAACACTAAAAACTTTGTTTTCAAAAACTTCCACAAAATTATTTATTATAAAATCTTATCACTACAGCTGTTTTTGTACACCAAAGGCAGAGTGCCTTTCTCAAGTGATCTATTTTACACTTTATAGTCTTTAATGAAATAGGTTAAGGAGGGGAGAACTGTTTGTCTCAAGTTGGTCATTCAGAATTATATCTGTGTTTTTTAATTTGTTAATTTCCATAGATTCTAACAAAGATAGCTTAAGGCCTTTATTTCAAATATGAAGAATTTGAAATTCGTCATTAAAATAATTAGTTTTTTTATTATTAAAAGCCCTTTTATGTTCTGCTATTCGTTTATTAAAATTTTTACCAGTTTGACCGATGTAAGCTTTTGGGCAGTCGCCACATTTAAGTTTGTGTACACCACTTTTATTTTGGCTCTTGTTGTTTTTAATATATTTGCCCAAGTTATTGTTTGTTCTAAAAGTTGGTTTTTATTTTTTCTTTTTTTTATGTGTTTGGCTATTTTTGTATGTAATTTGGCCTGTATAAGGTACTGGGTTTTTTCTCTGGTGGTGGAAATATCCATCTGGTAGTGGATTGCATCAAGTAACGGTCGAATCAATCAATTATTTAATGTTTATTGTTTAAAAAATAGTAAAAATTGGGAAAAAAGTGCAAAAAAATGGAGTTGTTGCTTTAAATTTTTTCAACACCTTAAACATAATTAACAGCCTTCATATTTCGCTTAGAAAAACTGTATAGTACGACTGAAACGTGTGCTAAAATGTTGGTCACAAAATAAGCCCTTTAAGTAGTTGAATTTTTTTTACATATATCGAAAGACTCAAGATTTCAAACCCACTTGAAAGTGGGAATTTCTAAAAAATTGATATTGTCAAATTGAGAAGTCAACTAGGGATTTTTAAAAATTTTTGGAAACAATTTTTTCAGACATATCGTTTGAATGGCTGATAAGTCAGCCATAAGTTCAGATTAATTTTAGTGTGGTATGTTTTCTTTATGATGAAATAATTTTCTTTATGAAGAAAAGTTAAGAAGTGCGCTAATTTAATGTAAATTTTTAATGCAAAAGTCAATATAAAACATAAAAATCTAGCAAAAAATGTGTTTAATAATATGTGTTTCCTTCACAAGCATTAAATACAGTTTGGCAGTTCGTTGGCATGCTTAAAATTAAATAATCGATTTCGTTTTGAGGTAATACGATCCATTCCTGTTTAAGAAGATCTTGAAAACCTTGCCTATTATAATCATTGTGCAGATGAGGAGCAATCTGTCTCTAAAGTACATCCCATACATGCTCGATGGGATTAAGATCTGGCGATTGTCCTGGCCATGGTAAAACTGTAATATCCTCATTATGAAACCAATCTCTTACTGTTGTTGCAGTATGTAGCCTTGCATTACCCTACATGTAACGCAAATCAGGACCTACAGCAGTGGCAAATGGAAGGACTGAAAGCGAGAGACTGAATAAGAAAACTTTCTGAGATACGATCAATATATTGAGATTGATTCAAAGCACTTTCAACAAAAACGGAAACAGATCGATGATGAAAAATGATTTCAGTTCACATCATAACTTGTAGACCACTTGTTGGACGAACACCCTGTACATACCTATTTTCGACCAGGTCCTCTACAAACTTCTTCAAGTTTGGTTACATAGAGAAATGTTGTGGATATGTTCTAAGGCTTCGTAGAGGAGTAGTTTCACGTTGACGACCCCCATGTCTTTCAGCGACGTTACCAAATTTGAGGCGCTGTCACTTTTGTCCCAGCTTCTGCATTGGCAGATTCATTTTCACTGCATATCGTGATTTGTAGAGAGCAAGTTTTTCAAATCAAATGGTATATATTAACAAAAAAGTTATTATTGAAAAAAGTGAAATGATAATGGTGTTTCTTAGAGTTTTTGATTTGTGTAAATACTTTTTGAGTAAGTCGCAAAAAAAATTTAAAAAGGCGTTTTTTCTTTGTTAAAAAATTGACATTTTCACTGCCACAAAGTCGAAAAGAACTTTCAGAAAAAAATGTATAGGACAAAATTTGCTTACAATTGGTTAATATATTCATTTCCATTATTATTTTTAATAAAATAAATGTTAACCTTGAGAAGGAATGGCATACCCCCAGGTAAAAGCACCCTACGGCACATATTTAATTTAGAGGTAGAGAGGAAAGAGAACCCATAGACAAATTTTGGTGTCAATCGGTGCATGTTCAGATAATTATAAAGTTACTTTGTATTTTACTTCCATTGACTGGTGTGTGTCAAAAGTGTGTCAGTAGATTATATCAATTATAAATAACAATTTACGGAGTAGCGGCTTAAATTCGCAATGTTTGTACTATCGGCACTGATCAAATGTGGATTTTTTGTGTCGTTATTTTCAATTTCTGCATTCAATTTTTGCTTTTTTTTGTATACTCAGTTCAAAGTAGCAGCTTTTTACTATAATTATCTTCCCTATTATTTATTTTTTGATAGAGCCTAATATGCCTAAATTTTGATGAGCCTAAATACGTGAATTTGTCCACTACTTTAGAGATAGAGGTGTAGGTATATATAGTCCCTAGATTCTTAAAACTAACATAATGCTTCCACGAACTGCTCCTAGCGAACTCTATTTCTCGCTAGTGCTTTAATTTCAAACCCGGCTTTTCCCATTTTTTTGCTTCATCCACTTCTGTCCTTTCCTAAGTTTTTTAGGTCTGTCTACTTTCCGTCGACTTTAAAGATTCCAATCCAGCGCTCCCATGGTAATGTCATCTGGGTCTACGGAGTGTATGGCTCAGCCATCTCCATTTTCTTCGCCTTATTTGCTTTATTAAATTTTCTTGCTTCGTTGAGTTCCATAAATTTTCATTCGAGATTCAATTCGGTCAAAATATTCGAAGAATGTTTCGCTCTATTGATAAAAACTTGTAATTTGTGTACTGTGAATGCTGATATCTTCCAAGTTTTTCCACAGCCATATAGTAATACAGCCTTTATATTTGTTTTGAAGATTTTTAATTTTGTTTTAGTTGGGTAAATCCTGAATTTCCATGTTATTAAGCATGTTGTACGCATAATGACTATTATTCATTATTTTCTACACATCACGTTCTGTACCACCGTTACAGTCAATTATGCTGAACCGGTATACAAATTCCATGACTCCCTTAATTTTCTGGTTTTTGATCACAATATACTGGTAATTTCTGGAGCCAAATCGCATTTCTTTTATTTTTATTGTTTTTTTTTTATATTTATTTTATATTATTTTTATGTTTATTTTTAAACCACCCTTCTTTAATTTTATATCATCTTCATATATACCATAAGAGGCATATATTATCAGCGTAATCTAGATCTTTCAGTCTGTTTGTTAATCCCCAGTAAATTCCAGTATATTCTGAAATAGTAGAGGGGATAAACCACAGCCCTGTTTTACTCCGTTTAGCACAGCTAATGGGTCACAGGTTACGCCTGTGTCGAAGTTGGATTTCTGTATCACGAGTTCTTTGTTGAAATTTATTATATTTTTCTGGTATCCTCATTTTCCTTAGGGTTTGCCATATTGCGATATTTGTGTGTCGAAGGCTCTCTTAAAGTCCACAAAGCACTTGAATTTTTGTGGCTTTTCTTCTATTACTCTAAGTGTATTAATTTGACCTACTTATGTAGGATCGGTTGGCATGAAACCGGCATGTTCCTGCCTTAACATTGGTTTGTCAGTCCTTTGTTTATAATTATTGCTGTTAATGTGTTTATTGTATTCAGAACTGTGATTCCTCTCCAGTTTTAGCAATAGCTTTGGCACTATTTTTTGGAATCTTTAAGTCTCGCTTTTCATTCTTTGGAATTTATTCTCCAAGCTGTTTTAAGCGTTTAACAACTCTGGTGGAATATTGTCAGGGTAGCCGGATTTGTGCACTTTCAATTGTTTCTATTGCCATTTTTATTTCTTGCGTTGTTGGTCTATCGGTGTTAATTCTCAGTTTGTTGGTATTGGGTCTTTTGGTAGTGGTGGGACTGCACTTAGAGACTGAAATATTTGTATATCTTCGCCTGTATTACTTTGTATAATTGATTGGTAGCTAATTGTTTAGTGATATTATATGACTCAGGGGGCTATGGAGCGCCAGATGTTGGGTGTCTCTCTGAGAGACCGAATCTTAAACGAAGAAATACGTCGTAGAACAAAAACAACAGACGTCATCGAAAAAATCGCGTCCCTAAAATGGAATTGGACAGGACATGTCGACAGATTATCAGACAACCGATAGACAAAACATATTGGAGACCAAGACAAAAAGCAATACGGAACAGAGGACGCCTATCATCTAGATGGACTGACGACCTGAAGCGTGTAAGCAATAACTGGATGCAAGCCGCACAAGACAGAGACAGATCTAAAGAGCTTAGAGAGACCTATGTCCAGCAGTGGACGCATACAGGTTGACGATTGTTGACAGGATGATTATATAATTGTCTCATGTTTTGATGTTCATCGGTCATACGCGCTTCTTCAGCAATATTTTCTTCCCACTTTCTTTTACCTGTGAACACTGGTCGCATTTGCGCCTCTCCATGATGTTTTACACTGCCTACTTATTGCAATTTGATTGAAAGTGTGGTGGCAGTTAAATATAAATTGTTATTTATATTAAAGTGTTTCAAACGTATGTGAACGTTTGTCTGTAGTTGTGCTTTCTAGATACATAGCTTTATGCGTCACCAGTGTTAACAATTAACCCATTTAGGACCACTTGTAGAAAACATAATAAAACCAATGATTTTTTATTAAATATATATTTAATTAAACACAAATAAAGATAATTTAAAAGCTACATGAAGAAAAAAACTACACGTTCATTTTTTTAATGTTGCGTTAACACAACATTGGGACTATATGTATAGCATAAAAATATTTTTATTTTCACTTGTGGTAGTCTTTAAAACAATGTCGATGCAATGGTGTATTACATTTTTTACACTTGAAAACAGTTGTACTTTTACATAGCCTACAACGCCTTCTCCAGTTTTTATTATTGCGTTCAATCATGTGGCCCTTCTTCTTCTTGTGGTGCCTATCCCTTACGGATGTTGGTTACTAGCATGGCAATTCTAACTTTATTGACCGCAGCTCGAAATAGTCCTGAAATGGTCATGTGGCCCACATCCAAACGCGAGGTAGATGGTAAGGATGAACTAAAGCCACGACCTCTAATAGATTTTGTGCTACTTTTGTTAACACTAACAAGGCTTCGCACAAGTTCTGACCTAAAATCTAACTGTGAAATTGGATTTTCCTCATGTACAATTCTCTACGAGTTTTCAGGTATTAACGACAGCAGAGTCTAACATGTTTATAAATAACGGCCACCACCATTTTAGCCACTCCATTGTAATGTAAGTCCACTCCATCCATGTATTTATTATATTTAGCTATAATGTTGGGTTGTGGGATAGCGGTATCTTTTGTTACCTTGCGTTTGTATAATTTTACGGGAAGAAAAGGCTCTACGGGATCATAATTGGTTGCCACAAAATTATCGTTCCAACGCACAACACTTATTTTATTAGAGCGACAATCCGTAGTACCGTGATCTTTTTTTTTTAATGGATTTTATGTGCTCCAACGGACAATTTAGGAGCCTGTTTTCACGTATTGTTCCAGTGGCAAAGTATCTACCGATAACAGTCGTATTGATATTCGATACGACTGATAAACCAAGCATACGTAAGACAAAATAACAAAAACCGCCTGTTTATCACGTGAGTCAGGATTACACAAGAAATTTGTAACTTCTATGTATTATTCTTATTGTCCCATAGTTGCGTTAACGCAACGCTATATTTAAAGTCCTGCAACGACATTATTTTCTAAAAACAAATAAATTTTACGTTTAGAATATTATTACTTTATGTCCCTAAGCTATGAAAATATCTGGTAAATGATAAAATAATAATACCTAAATATTTTAAAGCATTTTTTGAAAATGTACCTTGCTTGTAGTAATTTATATAGATGTTTTACTATTTTTAACGCTATTTCGAATTATATTTTTTTGCGTGGAAATTTGTTTTCTGAATTGTTAAATCTTTCTTAACATAATACTATCCGCAATTTATTAAGAAAAATTCAGTATGAATATAAAAAAATTGCATTCAATGTGTTGCGTTAACGCAACTATGGGCCTAAATGTACTATTGCTGATATTACGAGTAAATTCATTATTTTTTTCTAGTATTTGACTGCACAAAAATTTGATTCTGTATCAAAAGAAAAGTATATAAAATGGGGAATTGTACAGCCTTTAGCATTCATTGCTAAAAATAGAAAGCCACCACTTGTCTCCAATGCTACCGATGTTGTTTCGTTTAAACTCCTTTCCGTGTAAAGGTTCTGGGCCATAAGTCAATATTGGGAGCAGATATTGTTTAAAAACATCTTTTTTTTTTTTTAGACATATCGGTATATTGGTTTTAAATACGGTACTTACTAGTCTGTCGTAAACCATCATGCTAATTTTAATCGTCTTTTAATTTCGCAGGTTGGTTATTTCAACCTATTCCTAGTTTGTTGCCTAAATATTTATAAGATATTACCTACGTATTCGATGTATGCATCATTAATGAATACCTTGCTGTTGGAGACTAAGTTTGTCATCTACTGGTTCTTTTTAAAGTTAATTTTTAAACCTTCTCGGTTGATTCAGTGTTTAGTGTACTCTTGGGCTTCTTTGAAACTGTCTGAAATATCGTCCATATCGTGACCGTAGCGTAATAAATTTAATATATTTTATTTGTATTGCTGTTTAGATTGAGGTTGTTCCTTTTGGACAAAATGAAGACTTACCGAAAACTTTTTTTTAATATTTAATAGACAGTTTAAGTTTATTCGTAATAAACAGGAAAAATGTACATCAATTGCAGATAAACAAGTGAAGGGGTGTCCGAAGCAGTATCTGTTACAGAACATATCGGGAATATGCAAAATTTGATTCTAGTTCATCTAGGAGGTACATCTCGTAGGAGGTACCTTAATCTGACAACGTTGTGGAATTATTTCTGACCGCGGTTATCGAAAACACGTAAACAATTAGATGTTCACTACATGTGCACTCTATCGCGTATGATATATTATCGGTGAAAACGAATTCCGAGTTCCACTTGGTGTACCGTTTTTGCGCGGTGACAGGACAGTCCTCTTGCGGCATTTACCAAGGTAGGTCCTACTCGATCGCTCCGTTCCTCGTTCAAACCGTTCGCTGCAGGCTGTGAAAGTTTTTTGACACACACATACACCTCTAGATTTTTACGCGTTCGAAAGTGCCATCGCATCGCGCTACATAAACTTTCTGTGATATCGTTAAAAAGTAGAAAGTAAGTGAAAACCAAAATTATACAAAATAGTGATAATTATTTATTATTTATTTAATAAAATTGTTTAAGGTAAGGGATAAACACTGAAAATGATACTTAATAATATTTTAAACGGTTAAGAATGTAATTATAAAGAAAAAGTGGGTTAAACTGCTTTACTTCTTGTGTGTCTGTTCCTATTATTATAGAAAAATACCTCTTGTTGTCTGCTAAGTCATCATTTATGCTGTCTGAACCAGTGAAAGAACTTGAAGGTTATTGTCACTCTTGGCATGTAAAGTAAGCATCTTTTACTTCGGATTTCAGTGGGAGTGTTAGTTACGAAGAATATTTAAATCGTTGTTAAAATATTTTGAAATGGTTAAAGATTAAGCCACAATTTAATTGTAGTTTAAGTTACATTTTTAACTAATGCTTTACGTTTTTCAAAAAATATTATTTTAAACAATTCTGCGAGAATTTATAACCAACAAAGTTCTACTTCGTCCTCAGGTTTTCCCTTTCGAGGGGTTGCTGTTCCTTACTCTTCTTTGCTGTCCATCGTGTCTTCTTAACGTAAACTTCCTTAAGTCTTCTACTACAAAGTCCTTCCACATTCTTCTCGGTTTTTCTATACTTCTCTTTCTATCAACTTCTAATAGCTCTATCCTTCGTCCCACATAGTTTTCATTTCTACTTCTGACAAAACCCTGTTTCTCCCTTCTAGCTTTATTCAACATCCATCGTAACATTTTTATTTCAGCTAACTTTATCTTATTTTCCTGAATCTTCTCTACACGCCGTAAATCACTGCAGGCCTAACCAAACTATTAAATATCTTTCCTGTCAGTCCTTCCCCGATTTTTCAATCACAGAATATCCCGCTCATTTGCTTCCAGTTAAATTAACCAGCCTGTATCCTATGGGCAATTTCTCGATCTAGTGTCCCTGTTCCTCCCAATCACATATACTCCGTTTTTGACGTGCTAACTTTAAATCATCGCTCTTCAATAGCCCGTTCCCAACCCTCCAACTTCTCCTCTAACATTTCTTTGTTGTCCTCTATTAACACGATATAGTCAGCAAACAGCATTGACCAAGGAGTCCTCTACCTTACGTTCTCTTTCAGTACATCCATAACAAAATTGAACAGGTAGGGAACCAGTGAAGATTCTTGATGCAAACCAACCGTCACTGGAAAACTTTGGTCAATCCGACACAAGTCCTTACTTTGGTGTACGCTCCTTCATACATATCCTTCACGAGCCTTTCGTACTTTTCTACTTGTACTATTTGTACCAACAAAGTAGTTAGCAGGTTATAAAAACTGTGTTGGTTATATATTTTTGCAGAATTTTTTAAAATAATCTTTTTTTGAAAACGATCCGGAGTGGAAATCGATACGTCAAACATTACTTCATAATGTAATTTTCATTACGATTAAATTGTCTCTTAATCCCATATGAACATAGTATTTAACTTTCCACAAGAAAACAATTTTAAATGAAAAACACAAAAATGGTATGCAATTCAAAAAATATCAGTGAGAAGAATTTCTAAAAGTTGTTCGTTTATACCAAATAGATGCAAAAACTTTAGCAGACAAAATGCAAGAAAATCTTTTTTTATTTATAAAAAACCCGCTTCAACCTAATAAGGTTAGTAGCGGAAAGGTAAGAGTTAACTACACTTCGCTTAGTAAATTAAAGTCTTTTAAAAACAAAAAGTAGGTTATCTATAGTGTTTTTTAAATTTAAAATGTCTTTAAGATTGTTTGGTAAATGGTATTTAACTCTGTGACGATTGAACTTTTTGCACATTTCCCGTAACACGTGTTTTACCGTAAGGGGTGAATCGCACTCATCACAAATTGGGCGTTTTCCTTTCTTAAATAAATGTTCATGAGAAAACTGAGTATGTCTAAGTCGGAAATAATTATCTGCTTTCGTCTAGATACCTCGGGTGGTTGTAATGGTCCAATTTTATTTTATATCTCTTGAAACTTTGATGGTGTAGATTTCCATTTATTGTTCCAGCTATCGAACAGGTGCTTTATGAAGTACCTTTTTAGATCCATTCTTACAGATTGGGGTGATATAGGAATATTTTTGTCGTGTATAGCTTCTTTTACCTTCTATTCCATCATGGCATGGGACCCAGAGCAGGGAATGTAATTTATCTAGTTCTTCCTTTATTCGTAAAGCTAATAGATGCTGCGTGTATATTTTCCTGATTAATTGTAGTGATGACATAGAATCTGTCACGATTAATTTTTTGTTTATGTTATTTGCATTTGCGTGTTCATATATTAAGACACATCAGAGAGAACCACAGTGTGACGAAACCTGTCATGTACAAATAAGTACAGTATATTACTTAATATTTAAGGTGACTAATAATTTATATGTTAGGTAGGGTTCTGTATGAAATTTGAACCAGACTTTAGATAGCAGCAAAGATTTTAATGTACATTATTTTTCGTTTGGTGCACCCGTTAATAATATTGGCGAGAAATAATAATATCTGGAACATTAACGGTTTCTTCTTCAGATAATTTTATGAGTTTGGTTGACATTTTACGCGACACATCCTAGCATTTTGTATCTTTGGCAAACCTATATTTTTTTCTCTTTTGTTTTATATTTATTATTATTATATTGTAATTATTCTCTATTTGTTATTGATGCCCTCAGCTACGTATTATTAAACATATCTTTAAGAATATGACAAATTATTAAGTAAATTCGTTATTTCAAAACAATTGTAATTAACCAATTCTTCTTCTTCGCGTACCATATCAGAACTATCCGACGTTGGCGATCACCATTGCGAAGGCTTCTCGATCTTCTGTAATATGGAATAATTGTCCTGCATTTGGTATCTGAGTCCATTTACGAATGTTTTTTAACCAAGAAACTTGTTTTCTTCCTACACCTCTACGGCCCCCTATTTTGCCTTTAAGGATCAATTGTAAAATTTTATATCGACTTCCCCTTACTATATGTCCCAGATAAGACATTTTTTGATGTTTAACAGCCTTTGGCAGTTCTCTGTCTTTGTTGACGCTCTTTAGTACTTCTTCATTAGTTTTTCTTGCTGTCCAAGGTATCTTCAGCATTCGTCTATGAACCCACATTTCCAATGCTTCAATTTTGTTCATGATCGATACTTTTAGCGTCCACACTTCTGCACTATACAAAAGTAGAGACCAGACATAACACTTAACCATTATTTGCCTTAGTTCTAAACTGAGATGGTTATTGCAAAAAAATGACTTCATTTTCATAAAAGTAGTTTTAGTCATTGCTATTCTACGTTTTATTTCTATGTCTGGATCTAGTTGGTCCGTTATCACAGTTCCCAAATATGTCATTTTGTGAACTTTCTCAACTTGTCTCTGACTGACTCCGTTCAATTGAAGCTTTGCATCGGGATGTGGGTCACGACTAAACACTAAAAATTTGGTTTTGTTTGAGATTATTTTAATGCACATTTCCTCTCCTAACTCGTGAATACGATCAAGCAGAATTTGAAGACCTTCAATATTATCTGATAGAATTACTGTATGTAGTTCCCCGTTGATTTTTATTCCATATGGTTGTCTCTCAAGTGCCTTTTTAATTAGCTGATCCGAGTAAACATTGAACAATAATTAACCAATACCAATATAAAATATAAAACATAACATGTGTAGCTAACTGCCGGCGCCCATGTAGGTAAGGTGAATGAACCATGGTGCAGAAAATGCAAAATGGAAGAAGAGACTGCCATACACATCCTATGCAATTGTAATATGCTGAATGATATGAGGTGAGAACACACTGGTCATTTGAGGCTTGAACCAGAAGAGTTCTCTAAACTACCAATGAAAAAACTGTTGACCTGGAGGGAGTCACAGGACTCATTGGAGTTTAACGAAAAAAAAAACAGGGTTTAGTACAAAGATTTTATGACTAGGTGTCAGAGATTAAAGTGTCTCGCCTGAACGAAGAAGAAAAGAACGTATTTCAGAAATATTTATTATATGCGAGTTGGTTGGCCTGTAGAAGTTGCAGACGTCCATATCTACAGATATGGATGGCTCAGGTAGTTTTTGTTGTTTATTACCAGATTACCTCATTGAGATATCGCCCATGGCACGTCTTACCATCCAGATGAGATTTTTTTCTTTAGTTCAATAGCGAGTGCAAATTTCTCCTTCACTCAATGAAAGCAATATTATGGCATCTACTACGTTAATTATTGCACAATGTAAAGTAGATATCTCCGATTACTTCTGACAATAGGTTCTTAAATTATTAGCAACAATAGCAACCCGTTTTTCTAACCGTTAACTGATCTAGATACCTTGATAATGATGTTCTTTCGATTACACAGCGAGGATACTGCTTGTGTGCCCTTGTGGGAAATGTTTTTATATTATGCTGAAAATTTCCGTCCTTCTTACTTCTTACACTCAAGTTAATGATGCTGGAATGTCTAGCAGAGCATGGAACATCCATACGTTTTTAATGTGTATATTAAACAATTTTCTTTTCTTATTAAGAAAATTTGTTTTGAAAGCTGTTTCCGGTAGGAAAACTGAAAAGTGAATTAAGTAATTTACTTTATGATTTGTGGTTTTTTTCCATACGAGATATTTTATGTTTGATAAAGACTTCTCAAGAAAGCAATTTAGATATAATTTTCTTCGGAAAAGAAATCAACTACGCAATTTATTTGGTAGGGTAAATTATATCTGAATTTCGTAAAATAAATTCGCATTTTGCGTAATTAGCAATTAGAAACAACAGACTAAAATAGAAAATAAATTAGTGGGTAATATTAATTGCAAATTAATGATTCAAATAGTGAAGTAACAACTTGAGAAGGTTGAAGACTGTTTAGCACTCTTCTTTAAGTTCTTAATTAAAAACCTTTTTTATTGGGCGTATAACAAACGTATAACATAAAAACATACTTAGGAAGGAGTATTATTTATTCCATTTGAAAGCGAATTTTCTTTACAAACCAATCGAGGTCGAACGTTTGTACCTCCTCTGAGATTAGACTAAAGTCTGTTCATTTTTCATTAACTTTTTTTATTCCTTTAGGCATTAGTTCTTGACTTTTTTTATTCCCCATCTGAATTTTCAAAACGAAGTGTTTAATATTTGTCATTTGCTGTAATGTTGACTATTTTGACATGCAGTTGAACAATTAGACAAAGAATTTTCAGCACTGCTTTACTACAACACATATTTCAGTTCGGACTGCCAATTCTATCACTAGACTGATAGAGTGGTAATGGAAAGTCATTTCAGCCAAGTAATTGCAAACTTTTTCATAAAAAAAAATCGAACAGATTGCCCTATAATCGGCAAATAAAAAGCTATGGTGTTGTCACAGCTATGTAAATCACAGCTTAATGATCAGGAAGTATGGTGGGATGAAATTACAAATTTTAGTTTCTCTTAAAACTAAGTTTCCTAAAACCTAAGATTCAGATTGCAACGAAAAAAGTGAATATTAAATAGATCGCATTTTTAGACTTTTATAGTTGAGCGACCACACAACGCAGAGTTTGGGCACAGAGGATAGGACTTTTAGTTAAAATTCTTCTTAGTATAGCGAAATCTATTCACCGCCTTTCTGAACAATAATTATATGTTGGTTCCATATCATTGCCATGTTCTTCAACCAAAACGTGCTACAACGATCTAAACGCCTTTTATCATCAATCTTACCCTGTGTAATAACCTGTTTAGTTGAATACAAATTTAAAGAATCATCTTAGACAAAATAAAGAGTCCTAAAAACATTAAAGAATAGTGCTACTCGAGTATATGAACCAAACAAGAGAAATATACCAAAGGAGGCTAGCACAGAAGATACAGCTGAAACAAATAGACTACATCGAAGATATAAACGCGAGCTGGGAGTAAATTAAAAACAACACTGAAGAAGCAGCAACAGAGGCTGTAGGAAAACGCAAAGTGATACTGAACAAAAGAAACAATAATACACCATGGTTCAGAAAAGAAATAAAAGGAAAATGTAAAGAGAAACGAGAGGCCTACACGAAGTACAAAACATCAAATACTCCAGAATCCCGAGACACTTATAGAAGAATACGAAATGAAAAAAAGCAGTTGGTAAGAAGAACAAAAAATGAAGACTGGGAACATTTTACATTACATTTTAAGGATGAAAAGCGACTTCTATGGTACACACAAACAAATATAAAGATTCATAAGAAACCAACGGAAAGAACTGGCAGAATTGAAGGAATACAATAACATACGAGCAAACGAATGGGAAAGATACCTGATGGAACTGTTTAAAGGAAAGGAAAATAATATTCACCACAATAACGTACCTGAATTAAGACACAAAATCAGTTTTCAGGAAGTAGAGATAGCCATAAATTCACTCAAAAATAGAAAGTCACCAGGACCAGACGGAATAACCAACGAGCTTCTAAAACAGTGAGGAGAAAGTATAACCCTAGGGATGACAAAACTTATACAAAAACTAATACTGCACTGCAAGATACCAGACGCATAAAAAAACTGCATAATGCTACCAATGTTCAAGAAAGAAGATAAGACCCCTACAATTATAGAGGTTTACATCTGCTGAACACCGCATTTAATCTTACCACAAAAATCGTAATCAACAAAATCAATAAACTAACAACTTTATCAGATGAAAAACAAGGATTTAGATCTGGAAGATCCTGCGTAAACGCTGTATTTGTACTACGACAAATCACAGAAAAGGCCATCGAGTACAATAAACGAGCATATCTATGTTTTATAGACCTTACAAAGGCTTTCGATCGCATCCAAGTCGAATACGTCTTACACCTACTGTATAAAAGAAACGTACCAATCAATATTATACAAACCATCGAAAACATCTACTTCCATAATCGAATACAGGCAAAGATAAATGGAAAACACAATGACGGTATTAGATTTTGATTCGATACAGAGCAGCTACAAGCCGCATATACGTATTTCGACCTCTTTAGGTCTCCTCAGTACGGTATAGCAACTACTCCTTATCGAACCAAAATATTTTCCCGTCCTAGACCATAGTTATTAAAAATAACTATGTACAGACGTAACTACGCCATCTAAGAACAAAAAGAGAAATCATATGATTTCTACCTGGCGAAATCGAATTCAAATGTAAGCCACTGTGCTTCCTAAAACTTGCGAAGCAAACAGCTTGATGAATAAATCGGCAAGGGAATCTAAGATTGCACTCCAAATCATGGCCAATATTCGTAGTGAATTCGATTTCTGGTACTCCAAACGAAGTAAAGAAATCTTAGATTCCCTTGCAGATTTATTCATCAAGCTGTTTGCTTCGCAAGTTTTAGGAAGCACGGTGGCTTATATTTGAATTCCATTTTCTCCACGTAGAAATCATATGATTTCTCTTTTTGTTTATAAATGGAAAACTAACACAGTGTATACCAGTAAAAAGCGGAGTCAGACAGAGTGACCCGTTAAGCCTACTTCTCTTTAATATAATAATGGACGAAATAATACAAGCAGTACGCAAAGGTCATGGTTACATAATGGGGAACAAAGAAATCCAAATATTATGTTATGCAGAAGAGGCCGCATTAATCGCCGAGACCAATAGTCAAAAAATACAATATGATGAGGGGAAAATAATAAAGCAGGAAGCAAGTTTTAGATATCTAGGAATAGATATAACTAGTTACGGAGATGTTAAAGAAGAAGTACGACAACAAAGCTTAAAAGCAAGTAATGTGGCGGGATCTTTTAATGACACAATGTGGAAGAACAAACACATTAGACATATATTAACATACACGTCACAAACGACCTGACACATCTAAAACGAGACGACTACTAGAAACAGCATAGATGAAAATACTTCGACGAATATCAGGGAAAGGTCTGTTGGATAGGGAGGGGAGCGAAAACATAAAAAGAGCATGCAATATAAAAGACATAAATAATAGGTGACAAAGCGGAAACAGGAGTGGAACGAACACATTAGTAGAATGGCATATTACGAATAGCACGAGATAAGTTACCAAATGAACGAAGAAGTATTAACAGACCAAGAAAAATATGGTGCGATAATTTAAACAATTTAGAAGGCTAATATTGAAGAAGAAACAGGCTTTAAATTTAAAGCCTACCTACAAGAAGGAAGACGAATAAAAGTTTATGAACCTAAATATTTACGACAAGGCATTGGAACACAAAAAAAAATTCCCTCTATCTCTAGTGACTTATCATCGATCTGTATTGATTGTTCGGGCCTCGAGTCTCCGCTTTGGGCTACTGTTTTTTGGGTTTTTTTAGTATTTTTTGTGGCTTGCGTCTTTTAATTATGTTAATACTATTTTATTAATAATTTTTTTTATTTTTTTTTTCTAATTTTGTTGGTGTCCTAAGCCGTTTTTTTGTAGATTTTTTTTAGGACTGAGTTTCAGACTGAGCGTCATGACCCCGCTGTATCCATAATCCCTCATCTTGATAAGTCCCTCATGCCACACTCTGTCGAAGGCTTTGCTTGCATCTAGGAAGGCTGCTTCTGTATATTGCTTGTCGTTGCATTCAGCGGCTATGTATTCTGTAAGTATGAGTACTTGCAGTTCGCTGGAATGTTGAGCTCTGAATCCGAATTGTGCTTCTGGGATTAACTCTAGCCTGTCTGTCTCTGATTGGAGTCTGGTTTGGATGACTCGCTCTACTATCTTACTGACTGCTGGACGTAAGCTAATCGGCCTGTAATTTTATGAAAATATGTGATTTTTTCGGAGCCTTGATATCATTATTACATGGGCTTATCCATTGGTTTGGGAAGAGCCTGTATCTTAGTATTGCGTTTGATATTTTTGTCAGGTATACAATTGCTTTTGAAAGGAGATACTTCTTAATAGCGCACATATTGGACAAGCACCCGTAGTTAGCGGCAGACAGGTCCTACCATGGCCGTATCGTTTTTGATAATCGCTGCCGTCACATACGAAATGTCAGGAAGAAATATTTCCATACCACGAATTATGACCCTGCAAAGCAATATACCATTATAACAAATTATTAATACCATTTGCATTTTTATATTAAGACTTCGTTCTAATAACGTATTAAATAATTATATTCTCACAATTTTGCATAATATGTTAAAAATTTGTATGGCTATACTATTCGTATTTGCGATAAATGTTGTAGTTATAATTATCATTTTTAATTAATGAGTTTGTTACAGACCTACATTTTAATCTGATAAAAGTGCATGGACCGATAACTAACTTCCTTTCTGGTCGTTACTCCATTATTTCGAATATACGAATTTAATTAAGGTAGAGTTTTATTATACAGCTTAAGGTTGACCTCCAAACATACATTTCGGTAAATGGAAAGGAGAAAATCATTAACGATCGGTAGAAAAAATATCTAACTTTGAAATTAGAATTGAATAAATTTTAAAATCATTTAAATGTAACTTTATTACTTTTTGGGCCAGTATTATTAGCTTAAATAATGTGTATGAGGTGTCTCTATTCAGTAAAGGCGATTATTCCATATCTCACGAAAATTTCCCTTGTTCGAACCTGCACCGAAAGTCTTCTCTTAGCACATTAAAATTCGTTTTGCTTTTCCTTTCACAGCTTCAATACGCCCAAATAGAATTTCATTTAATGCAAATCCTCCCAAGGAAACAGAAGAAGTCACGTGGTGTGAAACCTCTTGAAACACTTAATGAGCCGGTGCAGTGTCTTGGCGAAGAACCAATAGCTTACCTACCCTTTCATAATTCGAGTCGTTTGTGATATTATTTTAATCAAAATGAGCAGAGCAAAAGGAAACAATTAAGATGAGCAAAAACATGAAGGTAGTAGCAATGTTGATAGTTTCATCTTCACAAACCTAGTGAAAGGTGCAATCATTTTTTTGAATTTCGATTTGCCCGTTCAAACTCTTTTGGTTCACATATATTTTGTTGTCTTCTTCATGTACTATGTTCTTTCAGAACTTTGGTTACCATATTAACTATCTTAGTTTGATTCCCTGCCACTCTAAATAGGGGGCTTGTATCAATACCTACCCTTTACAACAAGTATGAGTTACTTTTAATGGTATTTAAAATGTCAGTATATTTTTGCGATCTACTTGGTATTTAAACCTGAGAATTTTAGGCACTATTTCTCTACACATTTTTTTATCAAATTTGTTATGTAAAACATTTACAATAAGTAAACCTTACTAGGAATTGACAGAAGTGGATTGATGCATGTGCTAGCTACAGACGAAACCAGCTAACCCCAATGCTTCGAAGATACTCCATCGTCCTCTCATATACTACTATACTGTGTCACCTTTATATCAGTATATTTTTGAAAATAAGGCTTCACGCATTTCTAGGCCTTTGCGAAACTAAATTGTCTATCATTAATATCTACGTCTAGTTTATGATATATTCGGATATGGATGAGTTTTAGTAGTAACTGTTGCACATGGTACATCCAGCTAATGGTGCGGAAAGCGCCGCATTCTCTTGGGTTTTCGTTTTGGGGAGACAAATAAAGATCGACGTTACAAGTCTTTGGGTAGTGAGTCTGAGCTATAAATTTGATTCGAGAGTGTCACTAAAACATCAATGTGCGGTCAGGTTTAGGGCTTTCCTCGTTCTTCATTAAATTTAAGGCTGTTTTATCAGTTCAAGCCCACTGCGATTTGAAATAGGCATCACTTACATTTCTACACTGCTTACGCGAGACCATCTGTACTCAGTGGCGTCGGCCAACGGGCAACAAATGCATTACTCTCCATTCAAATTAGTTTTAACACGAACTAACTGACCGTACGCTCATGAGATTTGAAGTCACGAAGGCGATAACGGTGAACCTAGCAACAATGATGAGTAACACGTTCACTATTAGATTTTAGTATTTTTTAGCAATTCTCTTCAAAGTTTGAACACGCTTTTCTCGATTATTACTGGACGCAGTTAGGTGACAAAAAAAATCAACGATTACAGAAAAAAACTCTTTCAAGCGATGGGCGTAAAAAGTTTGGTTATAATAGAACGTTAAACAGTATAATTCAATTTTTTAACAGAAGTAACAAAAAGATAAAAAAAGTAAAACCTTCATTTTAAAAGCAACATAGTTTCGAATATTGTGTCCAAATTTCGAGACATTTTGTCGGTAAATAACAGTTCCTAAGTTTTGGTGCACCGATAAAACAGCCTTAATGCGTGTAATTTTCTTCTTTTGTAATATCTGGACCTATTTCTTCTGAAGCAAGTTCTATATGTTCCAGATTTAATCTTTCTCTCAATGTATTCTGTCAAGCATTGGACTTTTTATCCGTCTGTGTTATAGTAATCCCGTGTATATCCAGGAATACACCAGTGAGATCTTGTATTCTTAGTTCTGCCATTTCTTTAACTTTCTTGTGTTGATTAAAAAGATTGTATCTTTCGTTAAGGTCCTCGATCTCTTTGCATTTTTCTTTTGCCTACTTTATCATCTTCTTGATCTCGTGGTTAATTTCACTTATTTATTGTTATCTTTTTTCTTACATTGCCTCTGTTGTTCCATCATATCGACTATTTCGCCATTTATCCATTTTTCTTTTCTCCATGCAGAAGATATTTTTTTACACAGTTCCAGTAGACAATGTTTTAATCAATCTTAGTGTTCGTCAACATCTTTGGTGTGTTCAGTTTGCTACAGTTCGTGCTCATCGAATATTCGATGTTCTTCTTCTTCTTCAGATGCAAATCCACCAATGGATGTTAGCGATCACATTTTCCATTAATTCTCTATTTCTTGCAATATGTATCAAAAATTGTATGTCGTTAATCCCTGTCCATTGCCGTATGTTTCGGAGCCAGGACATTTTCTTGCGCCCATTCCTCTCTTGCCTTCAATTTTCCCCTCGATTATAAGTTGGAGGAACTGGTATTTTTCATTTCGCGTGATGTGTCCTAGATACGCCGTTTTCCTTTTCTTGATGGTTTCGAAAAGTTGGCGTTCTTGGTTTATTCGTTTAAGGACATCTATATTTGTGATTTTCGCTGTCCATGGTATTTTTAGGATACGGCGATAAAGCCACATTTCAAAAGCTTCTAATCTGTTTATATCCTCGTTTTGAGTATCCAGCCCTCTACGCCATATAGCAGCACTGACCATACGTAGCACTTAGTAAACCTTAGTCTCAGTTGAAGATCAGAACAAGTCAGTACTTTCTTGAATTTTACGAAAACTTGTCGAGCTTGCTCAATGCGACATTTTACTTCCCTGTCCGATTCCCAGTCTTCAAAAAGCCACGGTCCCAGGTATTTAAATTTACTCACTCTTTCAATGGACTTAGTATTCAGTGTTATGGTGGAGTTTTCATGTGCATCTAAGTTTCTGGAGATGATCATTAATTTGGTCTTTTTGGTATTAATCTCTAATCCCATTCGCTTACTGTATTCTCCTATTATAGTGACAAGTTGTTGAAGATCGACTATGTTGTCACAAAGACACCTTGATTCCCATCTCTGCATCCTCCAAAGACTCTTGAAATATGGCTTCCGAATAAATGTTAAATAAAAGAGGGGAAAGCACAAATCCCTGTCGAACGCCTCTTCTTATATGTATGGGTGTGGATATAGAATTGTCTATTTTTAACTGTGCCGTTTGATGCCAGTACAAGTTTTCAATGCATCTTATGTCTTTTTGGTCTATATCAACTTTCTTGAGAATCTGTATTAACTTGTGGTGTTGGACACGATCAAACGCTTTTTGGTAATCTAAAAAGCATAGGAACACATCCTTCCTCTGATCGTAACAATTTTGGACCAGCACCTGTGTTGCTACTATTGCTTCTCGTGTTCCTAAACCTTGCCTAAACCCGAACTGGGAATCACTGATGTCCCATTCCCATTTTTTGTATAATCTTTGATGTAGTATTTTTAAGAATATGTTTAAAGTGTGACTCATCAGGCTAATGAGTCTGTGATCCTCACATCTTTTTGCATTGACTTTCTTGGGCAGGGGAATACAGGTAGAGAATAAATTCGAAAATTCGATGTTGGAGGCATTCTTTTAATTGGATTCTTTAAGCTTGCTTGTGTCCATTGTAGTAATTATCTGATGTATTTTAATGTTTTTAAGTGTGAGTAATCCTGGCATAAGTGGGTTGTGATCTAAGGCCACGACTGCTTCGGGATATGCTTTCACGACTTTAACAGCATCGAGGTATCTTTAATTTATCATAATGTAGTCTATCTGGTTCCTAACTACTTTCTCTGATGTATCTGATAACGATCGTCATGTATACAGTCGTTGGTAGTGTGAAAAATGTGTTTGTAATAATCAATTTATGCTCTTGGCAAAATTTTAATAGATGGTCCCCTCTCTCGTTGCGATTTCCCAGGTCATAGTTTTCTACACACATTCCATTTTGCATCTTTCCAATCTTTGCATTGATATCACCTAGGACTATCGTGATTTCTCTACTTTTCGCTATTTTCAGTGCCGTTTCGATATCACGGTAAAATAATTCCACTTCTTTTGACTGAATGGATCCACTCCTAATGCCAAAAAATAAAAAAAAATCACTTCTTCGTAGGCATTCGCCGTAGAAGCCTACAGTTGTATCAAGTTCAGTTTGGCGTGAGATATCACTAACTTTAATAACATTACTCTTTCCGAGATGGAGAAATATATATATTTTATTAACTATTACCACGCTGTCTCTATGTTGGTTATCCTCTCTAGGAATAATATATTGTCGTTTCAGCTATTGAGAAACAACCTGAGTTGGGCCACCTCACTTCACTGATAACCAGTACATCAATATTCAACCTGTTCATCTCTTAAATAATATTGTGCATCTTACCAGTCTGAAACATGGTCTGAACATTTCAGGTTCCAATTCTAATGTTGGACAGTCTTATTCTCTCGCTTCCGTTTTTCTGATAAGGAATTCGCTGATTAACGACCTGAGAGACCTTGTCTTTTCCTCCTCTGCCGCATCTTGGCCTCCGAGGGCCATGATCAATAACGCGGTTATTGGTTTCTAACATCATGCTGTTTTTTGTTTCATCCACCTTCGGGGCCGTAGGGACAAAAGGGTGCCCTACAGCTTTCTAACTCGTCCACTCAAAGCCGTTGGCCAGTAAGTGGGAAATTGCATATACCGTCAATCATTCAGTTAATTACCTGTTGGTACCTTCTCTTCTACCCACCGGTAAATCGGGTCATCAGCCACCTGGGGACGCGCTCTCGAGGGGTTACAGGTTCCTTCGAGAGAGTTCGTTTATCAATCGGTTGTCTTTAATTTTTCCTATATGTCCAGTTCAGTTTCACTTAAGTATCTGATCTTGCGACTTGATGAGTATTATTCAACGTTCCATGGCATGCTCAGTCACCTGAAGTTTGTTGATTATGCTATCCAGTTCTCGTTTTGGCTCCATATGTTAAGACGAACACTATGTACTGATGAAAGTTTTACCTTAAAAGTGTTTGTATGTGCGAGACGTGTTTAGTCGTTTAAATGCTTTCCAGAATAAAACAAATGTTTTAACTATTTTTTATCCGATATATAGTAGCTATCAAGAATCCATTGTGATTCAATTGTGTTTTATTGGTTTTTTCTAACTATTCATGGAATGAGTACGTTAACGATCTTTTATAATATTTGTGATATGCAATTTATGTCTGTGTGTGAGATGTTAAATCAGGTGTAAAGTCAGAAAATGTTTTTATTAGACCATGGGTATATGGAATTTATAAAAGTGCGATCACCACTCCGTTGTGGAACACCATCATTATTGAATGAAGAGCTGATGGATTTGGTTGAAATACATTGGCTAGATACTTTGAACCTTCACTTTATTTTTTAGCCCAGGCGTTCTTCTTCGCCTTGGCCTATGGATTATGATTATGAGCGGCTGATTAATTATTACAATTAATTAGACGCTCATGTCACAGAGAGCTTTCTTAAGGCCATCCTTCTTGGATAGATAACTTTGCGACAACTTCTGTATACATTTCTATACTTTAGAAACGTTTTAAAAAAACCAACATGAGTATATATGATATTAGATAATCTATTAAAATTTTATTTTAATGAGCTTGTTTTTTTCTACGAAATATACTTTTAGATATATGTACTTGTTTCTAAGAGTTTAATTATTAGATAATTTTCAAGAATAATTGTTTACTGAACTTTTATCTTAAAGCACTTATACGAACTCCGTTAAAAGGTAAAATAGGATATCAGCTTTGATCTAATGCAACGAATATACATATTTATTACTGTGAATACAAATTAAATTAATAATATAACAATCGTCTTTTTGAATCATGTACACATGTCTACTGATATTTCGTCCTTGATACTACCGTTTTTGCAACTCATGATTTGAAATATAAATGGTATTTTGTATTGTGTGTGCGAGTTTAACTTTGTTCCAGTTCATTTGGATAACGTTATATAAAATTTATTGCTTCATGTAAGGGGTCAAGTGTTTCCAAAATATACGGGTATAACGACATTATAAGTATCTATTATTACAAATAAGTTCTACGTTTTCAAAAATATAAAAGAGGCTTTCGCAAATTTTTAACAAGTTATATTAGATAAAATATACTTTTGAAATTATGACATTATTAGAGCAAATTAAAATTTCAAGAGAAGCGCATTATTCTTAACACTGTTTTGGACAAGGACACAGAGAAAAGAACAACAAAGAAGAAACGAACAGAAACAAGATTAGAGTACACAGACAGAATAGAAAAAAGAAGCGAAGTGGACATGGGACAAATCTTAGCTATCTTGCTTTGACCATATGTATTTATCCACCCTTTTTACTTCTTTTCAAACTTTCTCTTGCAGTGCAAGGGGCATTGGCCCAACCCAAACACGATGAACATTGATACCACAATTCTCTATCCTTCCTAAACTCTATACAAATCAGCCAAATGTTCTCTGGGCTAGTCGGATTCACATCGTCTAGTTCATCATCATCACACATATGTATTTATAGTCATATCTCGATTCCCCAGTTTCACTTTCTTGAAATATAATCTTCTTAACATGGGTTAATTTTTGATCTCTTTGCCAAACATTTTTTCATTTTGTATCAGTATCTTCTTCTCGCTTCTCTTTTTCCTCTTCGAAGAAGTCAGCTTCTTCGAAAAAATTCTTCATCGGTGTGGATGTCAGGATTTCAGATCGTTTCTTTGTACACGTCCTAGTTTTTTTGAGATTGTGTGGACTTTTGTTAGTGGTAATACATCCGAATAAGACACATAGGCTTTTGATGTTCCAGGATCTATTTCAGGATTTACTTGTGGGACTGCTTCCGGAGTAATGTTGCCGTTGATCGGTATCAGATGTTCCATGTTCTTCTATTTCATTTTCTACGACTTCTAGAAAGTTAAGCAGGCAAAAAATCTTCAACTTCATCTTCAAGCATAAATACCAGCAGATCAAAAGCCAGCAATCCATTTCTTCATTGTAGCAACTTTTAGATAGGCTTTGTTAAAAATCTCAGCTAAGTTAGTTATTCTCTGATGTGGATATGCTCTACGGTAATTCACATTCTACATTATAGGATCCCTTAAGAGAACTAAAAAATGAAATGAAAGGTCTTACAGAATTAGCTTTATAAAATGAATATATCTCCAGTGAAATATGATTGGTGTGATTGTCAAGTATTAATAAAACAGAGGACTGTGGATTGGAATGGACATGATATTTAAAGTGACATCATCATCATCATCATCCAGCCTTCGTTTATCACGTCCACTGCTGGACATATGCCTCCCTGAAACTCCTTCATTATTTGCGATTTTGTGCTCCTTGTTACAAATTTTTGGTAATATGGCTGATATCGTCAGCCCAATGTGTAGGTGGTCTTCCTCTACTACGTTTGTCTACTCTTGGCTTCCAGTGTGTAATTTTGCTCGCTTGTAAAAAAAATTACACACGAGCAAAATTAAAGTGCTTTAACTATTCGTAAAATAGCTCGTTATTTATCCAGCCATAGTCAAAGCAGTGATATACTGCACCTATCGGGCCATTATTTTCAACTTGAGGATTGATCCTTTTTCTGGGAAGATGTACATCGGTGGAATGTATCCCAGACGCACTCATCCCACAAACTATTGTAACGCTCTTTTCTTTTTCAGACGAGATTGCAGAACCTACTTGTTTCTGTCCCTTTGGCCCCAAAATTCTCGAAGGGATCTGTACCGTCGTTTTGCCAGTCTCGTCAACATTATATAGTCGATCTGCAGGAAATTCAAATTTACCTGATATTGAAGCAATATTGGAATAAAACTTTTGACCTCGATTTTATTAAAAGTGATTATTCTAATAATACTTGTCCCTTCTGATTTTTGTAGACTTACTTCTTGGTTTCTCTTTAGGAACAAAGTTACCCAGTCTTTTCCAGAAATTTCAGTCTCAGAAAGTTCAGAGGTGTTGAAACTTCTCTAATTTTTCTGCCTGAGCTAAAAGCAACTGGAGCTGTTTGAAGAACCTTATTTGCAATATTGTTGTATAGAAGCCGGAGACAGAATGGGGCCCATTCTGTCTCCGGCTTCTATACAACATGTAGCTTCTCCTTAAAAATTTTTAAAGTGTTTGTTTGTCTTTGTGTATTGGATTTTGTATTGTTATGTCCAAATTTTACATTTATGACATTCTACTATGTCGGATAGGCCACAACTGACGAAGTAAGTCTATAAACGTTTATCACATATAAAATTTTTTCAACCATAAACTTGGAGTTTTTTATCCAAGTAAATTAATTTTCCTTTTTTATAAAAAACGTTTCTTTGCTTATTTCAGATGCCCCTGAAGATGATCTATTGATCGAAAGTACTTGGGCAAGATTAAATTAATCACCGTGTTCGATAGTTGCCTTGTATACCCTCAAAGTTTAATTATTGATAGCACAGGCTCATTTGCATTTTGTTGGATTGTATTCGTAATTTCTCGTGGTAGTCATACTATTTTAATAAATTCCTATACAAAACTGAGAAAATGAAACTGGATATTTTAAATTTTCTTTTTTTAACCTTCCTGTATAAGGACCGTTGTAATCTTCTGCGCTACCATGCATTTCCAAATCAAGTATAGCAATTATTTCCAACATATATCAACCTTTACCTTATAACTACAGAGTCACTATTACCGCAAAGGGGTGTGCTGTACATACTCTATAATTAAAACCGTAAATCATCGAACGAAACTTGTACATTTTGTAGTAATAGTTTGACGTACTTAACTATTGACGGTTATTTTTATATTGCATTGTGGATATTATACGTAAAGAACCTATTATTCTATTATAGTGACATTCCGTGTTCTATTCAATGCTACGACCAAGTACTTCATTGTATATGCTCGCCATTAACATACATAAAAATAAGTTGGTGAACTATAATACAGAGTGCTCCAATTAACAGCATCAATAAAATAATATTGAGCTTTTTACTATCTACATATTTTACATGTACAAATTGATAGAAAGTCTGTGGCACTTGGTGACCATGTGGTTGAACTATCTGAACAAATCAACATTATTACAAAAGCTATTAGTGATTGCTTTCCAAAGGAAACTTTCCAGTATGTTGAATATATTGTAGGCATTTTTTAATTTTATATTTACGCTATTTCTTAATACGCTATCCTCAGAAGGAGGACGATATAGAATGATCTTCATTTTAAACATTCTAATTTTAAACTAGATAGATGTAAATATTTTCTAGATGTATCTATTGAATAAACAATTATCAGAGACGATCAGTTTGAATTCAGAGCAGGCATGTAAACGAGAGAAACCCTGTTAAGTTAACTAGTTGTGGACCAAAAATGCTAGGACTAAAAGAAAAATATATTCATAGTCTTCAAAAAAAGCATTTGATAGAGTGACACACGACCTACTATTATAACGTTGAACGTCAGTTTAGATGAGGATATCAATCTATTTAAAAACTTTTACTGGAACCAAACCAGAATTAGCATCGTTCCACGAACGATTAGGAACATTCCACGTCCACAGAAGTGGAAAGTAGAAGAGGAATGAGGCAAGGATGTGTTTTGTCACCTTTGCTATTTAATCTTTATTCCGAGTTTCAACATATCAACAGCATCAGATACACCGATGATACGGTGTTTCTTGTGGTTCGGCGATTCCGACTTGGGTCTACCATGATCTACCATACATACTATGACCAACTCGATGTGCTGGCAATTTTTTATCGGAGGTTTTTAACTGAAACTCTAGCAAACCTCCGTCATGAAACCCTTTATCGCATGCCATAATATGTGTTATTAGACTCATTAATTACTGTCATATTGACACATGCTGATACAATATTTTGAACAGCATGCACATTTACCTCTATGTAATCGTTGTGAGAGAGTTATAAATTTCATATAACAATAAGATTGCATCACTAGTCGGTGCTTAGTCCTTATTTTTTCTCAGAAAACAGAGTAACATTCTCCTGGTGCTTAATGTATGCTGATTATGTAGTGGTAGTAGTAAATACTGAAAGGGATTTAACACAAAAACTGGAACAGTGGAGGCAAGATTTTTCTTAAGAAAACTCTGAGGTTTTTGGAATCGCTTAACATGATTATCATCGGCAATGATCTCAAAGACACCTGGTGTGAAGGAGGAGCCTAGTCTTCGGGGGTTTTGTGAAAAGTCGATACCAAATCAGTGCAAAGTCGTTACTCGGGGAGTTTTGGGATTGCTAAACACAAATATTATCAGCGATGGTCTCAAAGGCTGCCAAGGACGAGCCTTATCTTTAGGGGTTTTATGAAAATTTAATACAAACTCAGTTTAAAGTCATTACTCGGGTGGTTTTTTGGGGTTGTTGAACACGAATATCATGACGGCGATGGTCTTCGATTCACCTGGATCCCAGGACGAAGTAATTTTGTATCGAATTTCCACAAAACTCCAGAAGACGAGTCCTCTCCTGGGAACCAGGTGCATGTCAGACCACTCAATTTTGTATCGAATTTTTATAAAACTCCAGACGATGTCCATACTGATTAATCCACTAGGTGCCTCGGAGACTATAGCCGTTACGATAATTCTCATTCAGCGACCCCAAAAACCCCCGAGTAGAAATATTGAACGAATTCTCAATTATTTCCGAATTAATTTCCATTTCATTTTCATTTCGACATCATCACTTAAGTTCACAAAATTTCCTGACGCTCTAAAAAATTGGTTGGTTTATTGCTTCTTTGCTTTCATTGCCTAAATCTATATTAGGGAAATATTCAGTCAGTATAATTGCCAAAATAATTGATGTTTAACCTGGTCGATACTTAAGTATTATAGTAAATAAAACTCTTAAGTAAACTGCACATTTATGATTTACTACCTGATTATTTTGACTTTTTACTCAACCAAATGTAAAGAAATACGTGATAATTATTTAGCTTGAATAATTTATCCTCCATTTTAGTAAACTTCAAGTTTTTCTTGTTTATAGTATTTTTTGTACATCAGATCAGCGGAAGAAATGAAAATGGCAATTTGTCTTCTTGAGAAATCAATACAAAATATGTTTTTATCGCAAATTGCCGATTTAATATACTTATGTAAAATCTATAAAAATATTGCTTTTGTTTTGCAAATGTGTATATGACACGCTGGCGTTCAGACTCTATATTCAAGGTCTTGGATTCCCTGCAGCATAAAATAAACAACTAAAGTATGGGTTGAACAAGAATAACTGTACTACATAATTTATTTATCGATGCTGAAGAATGGAAACCTCATGTAAATTTTTACTGCAATTCTGTTGTTGCGTTATAGTCAGTTAGCCATTCTAATGCTTCAATAATTTAATCAACCAAAACTGTATTGCCTTTTAAAAGTAGTTTGTGAATCATGTAGAATGACCGACTGATTATAACGCAATAAAAAACATAATTCGAGAAAAATTTGGTATGGGTTTCCATTCTTTACCAACGTTACAATGTTCAAGGAAAGGACTGCTGCAGCTTGATGTTGTTGCTGGGTGATCTCCGTCGCTTGATGTCTGTTTCTTGAGAAGGGGGTAATCACCTCGCTCGAAGGCTCCTTCGGCCTATTCTAGATGTCCGTGATTGCTTAAATGAAAAAGAGCCCTCGTGTATAGTTGAGGTATTAGACTTCCACTAATGTCATCAGTAAATTCGGAGTTAAAAGCTCGATATTAACGTTGATCCGACTTTGAAAAGAATCTGTTCCTGAAGTGGAGAATAAATTGAAAAAAAAAACTACAAGAAATATTGTTAAAATGTTAAAAAAAATGTACTGGTGTAACATTGTTGATTTTGTGGTATTAGAGGTGAAATAGGCCAATCAATTCCGGAATTAGATTAGAAAAATATTTAGAAATGGGAACAAATGGTAGAAGAAGAATTGGAAAAGAGGAATAAAACTGATAAGATAAATAATAATTTAAAATGAAAATATAAATGTAACGTTTGTAACAACATTTTTCATACCCTCAAAGTTTTTCGCGCTTGTACAACAAGCAATTGATTTCGTACGCGTAACGGACATTTAAAATGGCCGGGGGCTTCAAGCGTTGTTTCTTAGAAAACGATTAATTCTACACAAAAAATGCTAAATCACATTTTGCTTAAAATTATTTCAGCTACATTTCTTGTTTGAAACATTTTTTTCTACGACTTACAGATTCTTGGTAAATCGATGTCCCCCCCCTCCCTCACGAGTGTGGGTTTCTGGGGAAAGACTGGGGGTAGGAGTGACGAACGTTTTTGACTGTTTTTAATGTTTAAAAAAGTGTAATTTATTAAAAATATGGAAAAAATTTGTTATATTTTAATAAATTCATAAAATACATGTTTTCTTTTTTTTTCAGTTTTAAAAAATGTCGGCAAAAGCTATACGAGAGGCGACGGGGAAACACCTGATTAACAAATACCTCGGCGGTAACACAGCGGCTGTACAATGCAGATTTGCTTCAGTCGAGGCGGACACTAAATTCTCTGAATTAGTAAGCAACAACCCATGGTTGAAAACTGAAAAACTAGTCGTTAAACCTGATCAACTAATCAAAAGGAGAGGAAAATTAGGTAAGTCATATAATGATCATCAAATTTTGTCTTTTCCTTTTTATCGGATGCTCCGAGAAAGCGGATTTATGAAAAACGAAAGTGAAAGTTTGATGACAATTGATTAGCATTTCAATTCTCAAACATAAAGGGTGTTTTTTAGAGGCACAGATCTTTGAAATGGAATAAAACAAAAACAATTTTCTTAAATTGACATGAAACCAATTGCCTTTATTCGAAACATAATCTTTGGCGTTATGATTTCTGACATATGACTGCAACTTCTGGATCTGAAGTAGTCTAATCTGGAAGTTTCAATTTTCGATGACTTTTTCCAACATTAATGGTCATATATCGACAATAATGCGGCGAATGTTGTCCTGCAAGTAGTCAATCGTTTCAGGCTTATCGGCGTCGACTAGCGACTTCACGTATCCCCACAGAAAATAGTCTAGACGTGTTAAATCGCACGGAGGCCACCTCACGGGTCCGAAACGTGAAAGTATGCGATTATCAAACGTTTCCTGTATTAAATCAATTGTGACACGAGATGTGTGAAATGTTGCGTCGTCTTGTTGAAACCACAGCTCCTGAACATTCAGGAATGAAAAAGTAAGTAATCATGGCTATATAGCGGTCATCATTGACTGTAACGTTTTGACCAGCATCATTTTTGAAGAAGTACAGACCAATGATTCTACCAGCCGTAAAGTACACCAAACAGTCAGTTTTTCTAGATGTAATGGTTTCTCAACATGCGCTTGAAGATTTTTGTCACTCCAAATACGGCCGTTTTGTTTGCTGACTAGCTATTGAACCAATAGTGAGCTTCCTCGCCAAACAAAATTTGCTTATGAAAGTCGGGATCAACGGCAATCTTGTTTTGGCTCCATTCACTGCATCTATGCATCACTAGAAGGCCGTCTAGATTCAATTCCTGCAAACGTTTTATAGGCAAACAATCTTTTTTCGCTTTTTAACATTAAAAAAAGCAAAATCAGCTGTACATCTTTACGGATTTTTCATCAGCTACCCCTCATATATCTCTTAGAACCTTCAAAAATCTGTATTAGATTTTTTCATTTTTTTTTTCATTCTTGACTGGGGTATTATTAGATAAGTATCACTGTCCAACAAACAATCACTCTATGTGTCTCCTGATCTTATCGCCACATGTGTGAGACCTATTCTACAATTTCCAGTTCTTAAGAGGATGACACTACATTTAAAAATATAGGAAATAGCAACTCCCTAAAAACAGGACAATCATAAATAATCTTTTTAAATTGTGTATAATTATAAATATAATTTTGTTATTAATTTTTATTATAAATATGGAATAATTTTAAATTGTAAATAAATCCTCACCAATTATAAAACTAACAAATGCAGATTAGAGTTTTTTATAGCAGTGTCATTATATCATTATTAATATTTTAATTAAGCGTAATACAATTGTTTATGCAGAACAGTTGACCACACATTGATTTAAAAATATGAATGAAACTTTTTTAATGATCGTGTAAACTTAAGAAATGCAAAAAAATTTCGCTATATTTGCTAGATATTCTACTTAATTTGTATATTGCTTTAAAATTAGGCATAAATCAAGGGGATGTGGAGGATGTGAAAATCGGTTTATTCAAACAAAGATTTCAATTCCTTATTACCATTTCTTCCTCTTCTGTATTCTTCTTAATAGGCAATCTAAACAGTCACACCGTTTTTTTAGATGGTCCTATTGGCGATTTGTCTCGAGATTTTCTTCAGCAATATCAAAATTATCCGACGTTTGCGATCACTATTGCAAAGGCTTCTCGATCTTCTGCCAAATGGAATAATTGTCCTGCATTTGATATCTGAGTCACAGTATATTTCTCAAGTTTTTAACCAAGAAACCTTTCTTCTGTTAGAAGTTGTTGACCCCAGTTATGGTAATTTCCCACTCCGGTCAGTAGTGCTTCTGGTTCGACAACCGGAATCACTACTGACATTGTGAACCAGTGTTGCCAAGTACAAAATTCCATTATATATATATATATATATATATATATATATATATATATATATATATATATATATATGATAGGCTACTTTATCTATTTTGAAGACGTTTCGCTTTCGAGTTTTGAAAGCATCATCAGTTCATCTAAAAAGTACAATATGAGAACCACACAATCATGGAAACGATGTTAATTGTTACCTTAAAAAGACATGTAGCAGTCAAATAACTTTGACTGCTACGTATATATATATATATATATATATATATATATATATAACCATTACAACTTCTTTCTTAAAAATTAAGTCTTTTAAAAAATGATTTTTTAGATCTATGTTTTGCTCTTGTGGAATTTTCATTACTGTTCATTCAAATCATACTTTTATTATTGTTTGAGTCTAAAATTGTTTTGAATTGTTTTACGTGAAAATTCTCCAGTATTCACATTGAATTCTTCACATTGATTAAGTCTTCAACTGTTTGTGCTGCTGCAATGTACTCAGCTTCTGCTGTTGATAATGCCACACAGTTCTGCTGCTTTGAAAACAGTGATATTGGGCTATTATCATATAATAATATACATCCACTCACACTTTTCCTATCTTTCTGATCTGTTGCCAATTCGGTATCTGAAAATCCATCGAGTGTTATCTGATAATATGTATTGTTATAATAAGTTAATCTCAGTTTCTTACTGCCTTTTAGATATCTTTAAATTATTTTTCCGGCATTCCATATCTCTGTAGTAGGGCAATCTAAAAATCTACGTAGTGTGATACTGCATAACTAATGTCTGGTCCACTTGTTACATCAGTCCTCCAATTAATAGACTGTCTGGAATATTAGTTAGAATTTGACTGTCCTCAATGATTGAAATCCCTTTTCCATTGGAATCATCTTTGGTTTATCATTCCTTCATATTAAAATGATCTAAAAGTTTTTCTGTAAATCTTTCTTGATCAATTTTAATAAGTGTCTTCTGATCTAGTAATATTCTTACATAAATCAAATTTAAACTTCCTTTAAATCTTTTACCTGAAAATTATCTTGTAAAAATTTTTATAATACGCACGAGATAATTATCTTCACCCATTATTTATGTCATCTACATATAATCATCTACATATATTAATATCCAAACCTTTTTATTATTATTTAAACAATAATCATACTTAGATCTTTCAAAAATATTTTGAGTAACAAATTCGTTGAATATATCATTCCACGCCTTTGACGATTCTTTTAAGCCATATAAAGCTCTATTCAGTTTTAATAGTCTTGACTTTTTTATGGTAAATCCTTTTCGTGCATAAATATAGACATCATTCTCAAGTACCTAATCCGTTTAAAAATGCAGTTGGAATATCCATTTGTCTGCTTTTCCAATCATTTGTAATTATATTGATAAAAATAGCTTAATTGTTGATGTTCTTGCTACTGGTGAGTAATTTGGTTCAAATTCATTCTCCTCCTTAATTGGAAAACCTTTGGTTACTATTCTGAATTTCTTAGGTCATCCTTTGTTCTAAAAACCCATTTTGTTTGAATAGCTTTTTTATGTTTAGGTAATACTACTTCTATCCATGTATTTAATTTTGCATGTTTCATGTGTAGCTCCTTATAGATTCTACCTATTCTGGATCTTTTATGGGATCTTCATAGCATAATGGATCATTTTCTTTTGTTAATATTAAACTATAGGCAGTATAAGTCTCATATTCGCTTAAATATTTGGTTGCTTTTATTTGTCTTTCTTTTTTGTTGTTTCTATCTTAGGCATGCATTCTTCATCATTTTCTGAACTTACCTATATTCTCTGTTTTATCTATATTAACTTCATTTAAAGCATCATTTTATCTTTTTATTTCCTTTCTATTTATTCCTCCTTTCAATTCATTTTCATATTGTATTTCCACGCATATTTTCTCCCTACACCTCTACGGTCTTACATTTTGCCTGTGTCTCGAGATATTCTTACATTTTGTTTTACGTCATTTTATTTTTCTTTTTAGTACACATGTGTTAATCGGATATATTTGGCATTATCTTCTAATTAAGCTTTGCTGTTTTACCCACATAAAATAATATTTAGCTTAAAACCTGACCCAAAAGAAGTTTCAGAACTTCTTTTCTCGTTAATTTTATAAAAAATCAATTACGGAGATACTTATAATAATCATTTGTTTTATTCTGCAGGACTGATAGCCGTAAATAAAGATTTAAACACTGTCGTGGATTGGGTAAATGAACGCATGAACCAAAATCAAAAAGTCGGCAATGCCACAGGAAAACTACGGAACTTCATTATCGAACCTTTCGTTCCACACAAGCAAGAAGAAGAGGCCTATGTTTGCATATACTCGCATCGTCACGCAGACACTATCCTTTTTTACCACGAAGGGGGTGTCGATATCGGTGATGTCGACAGCAAAGCTGTTAAATTAGATATTCCTGTGGGGGAGACTGTGGACGCAGGAACTATTTCTAAGGTAAAATATTATTTTAAATTCAAATTAAAGTAGTTACAGCAAAAAGGTTAGAGTATAAGCATATAGGTAGTACCCTCTCAGCGCTTTTCAGAAATTTGCTTTCAAAATTTGTTGCTTTTTGTTGTTTTAAAATTCAGTTAATATAATCACATTACGAAATTGTGTCTAAGCTTTCTATTTACTAAACATTTTTATGGCCAGAAACGGATAGTTTATGCTCACAAGCGTTTGACACATGAATACCAATCAATCAGACCTGACTTAAATTCAAATGAGAATGATTTAAAATCTTTTGAAGACTACAATTATGCAATATATTGGAATTTTACGATTATCTTTCCTCTATTTACTAGTGTTTAACTGTAATTGATTGATGTTCTCAAAGAGGAAAAGATCTGTTTAATGATATTGTGAACTATGAGTTTTTTTAAGCAATTTTAACTATGTTTGTCCCATTTCCAGGTATAAAACTTTGGGGATTCTTCCTTTCTACTTTTTCGGCTTAAAAACTCCATCGCGTAAAATGGTTGGTAAATCTCCATTGGTTACGTAAAATGTCCTTCCTGTGTTTTCCTGTATATAATCTCCACATTGCTCACTCCACACCTGTTGGTGTGTCTGGAAGCCGTAATTGTTCCTTCCGGATTGCTTTTGCGTTTTAGCATCAATCTTAATAGTTCATATTTTTTACCTATCAGAATTTCGCTGAGGTATGAGACTTAGCATTGTTTCATCGGGTTTTATTAGTAGGGTTGTGACGTGATATGGCCATTGACATTGGTTTAGCTCAGTAAGTTATTATATGTCATATGTACTAAAGTGACCAAGCTAAATGGAAATCATATTTGCAATTAAACTATTAAACTTGTTGTCAAGGAATATAGTTCTTTTTTTCTTAACTAGATGGCTTTGATAAAAACCATTTAGCTTCTGGCTAATGATATTCGTTGTATTTTTTCGTTGCAGTTCTATTTTTATTCAGTATACAACGTATATATTTTTTAACTCTTATTGTTTCTCTTTTATTCTGTTAAAATTAAAAATAAAAATGAAATGAAAATGAAATAACAATACAGGAAGTCGAGTAAAAACTGTAAAAGTCGAAAACATGTGGACCACAAGGTATACCAAACGAATTACTAAAACAACACACCATCATCATAGTCATTAACATCTTGACATGTGTCTCGTAGTTCATCATTGAGCTTTAGCAGCTCCACAGTTTAATTAATCATATTTCTCCATTGTTCTCGGTCAACTGTTATATGGTCGCCTCAGTACACTAATTGTGGAGAAGCTTTTTTGTCTGGCCATCTATGTGAATATACCGCATTGGCGCGGACTCTGAGGCCTCCCTTAGACCAACAACCGCTTCATTTTGTGATTAAGTCGATGAATCATATCAAAGAACTTTAAAATTCGAGCGTAAACTGTCCTAGAAAGACGTCGATTGGGTTTCATTTCATCTAGAACCTAGACATTCATGCGGCGATTTTGGTTTTGTTGTAGTTAACCATTTGTCCAAACTCAGCACTTTCGACCTCGAATTTTTTAATAAGTTCTGGAGACGAGGCTAGAAGTGTAGTGTCGTCTTTAAAACGCAAGTTAGATATCTTGACACTGCCTAGATTTATTCCTCCCTCCCAACCATCCAAAACCTTGCGCATTATGAATTATGTATAGATGGTAAATAATAAAGGAGATCAAATGCATCCTTAGCGTACTCCCTTGCCCAAAATTCAATTATCATCATTCGTCCATTCGAATGCATTACTCCCTTGCCCAAAATGCATTCATCATTATTTGTCCATTCGAATACATACCAGGATATCTTGATATATGACGTGATAAATATAACATAAGATGCTTTATGTTCCATTGTACTTGCATGCAATGTTTCATGAATATCGCCTCCGGACATTAATTATATATTCAGCATAAACATTAAAAAGAGTTGGAAAGAATTCCATTTTTTAGAGAATTTCTATTAATGTTTTGTGTTTATTTCGATCACAAGCTTTGTTGTTATCAACTAAGCATGTGTAGAGGTTTCTTTCCACTTCCAAATATGTTTCAGCAATTAAAGTGAGTTCCACGATTGTATCTCTTATTCCCGTACCATTTTTGAAACCATGTTGTGAGCTGCTGGATATGCATCGCATGTGTTATAAATACGATTAAAGATAATCCTCAGAAATATTGTTCTGTGGTCATTACCTTTTCTTGTCTATGCTTCTTGGAGAGTGAGTATCCATATATGTGGTTGTGAGCCAGTCTTGAGGTAGTGTCCTAATTTTATATACACGATTAAAGAAACGTGACAGATATCTGGTTTCAGCAGTACTTAAGTTTTTAAAGTGTTCAGCTACAGTTGTCTTTTCACCGGGTGCCTTCTGTGCTTTTGTTTTAGTTATTGCTAATGTTACCTCTGAGGGAAGAATGGCGAGATCGTAGTTTAGATCAACATGAGGACTTTGTTCTGGACTGTATCTCCAAGTAATTCAAAATTTGTTTTTGTTTATCAGCATCTAACTCTGTTTCATTGTTTCCATCAGTTAGTATTGACAGTTGTTTGAGTTTCCACATGCCTGAGACCTCTTTAATTTTCTTGTGTAATTATCTGTCTTTATGTTGAGGTGTTCTACTTCCTTACATTTATCCACTAACATATCTCTTCTGTTTATTTAATTCGTTGCTCTATTTGCTTGTTTAATTGCTTGTATTTACTGCTGTCTTCATTTTTGCCTATCATGCGTCTGGCCTATCGACTCTAGTATATCATGGATAATCCAGGGTTTTTTTTTGAATCTACTTTACCTATCGCGTTTTCTTCTGCTGCGGCGACGGCATTTTTAAGTATTGTTTTTAAGGGTTAAGTTAACTTAATTAATCTTTACATACGCTTACAACTATTTCAAATAAGTACAATGGCATACCAAATAACATGTGATTAGAATATTGTCAAAAATACGCACAATCTTTATTTAATATGTATTAGCCTATGTAGCATAAACAGTTTGAACTTTGTTTCGAAGGTCACAAACTATTAGAAGCCTAAAACTACGATTATAAAAACGGTCTATTCAATTTTACATAAAAACGTAAGATAAATATTTTTATGGCATATTTAACAATGTGTTTATGAAGCAATTAAATTTTCGGAACGCAAACTCCAGACTGCATAAATTCTTACATAATATTTTTTTTATATTTAATTAGTAGTTTTTGAGATACTCGTATATTACACTACGGAAAGGAGACAATATGCCTTGCATATAGAGACGAAGATGAGCCATTATTTAAAAAAACGAAATCCTCAGAAAGTAGTTAGTGTTAAAGAGACTCCGAGAATGAGAAGTTAGACGATTGTCATAAGATAAAAATAGACAAGTAATAGAACTACAGTACAATTCCAGCAAACTCGCAGAGATAATGCAGACCGAACCTCCGTGAAAATCGGATGAAATGACTTATACTACTACCCAAAAGTGTCGCTCTAGTAGTTTAGCTAGTGGAGTACTCTCGGGCACTTTTATACTCTACCTACGAATGCTCCATTGATCTTGGATCAATGAAAAAGTCCAAGAAGTCATCGACAACAACAATAAGGTATGAAAAGAACACCAAGGAGGACAAATTCAGAACTTACGGGTTAGCTTTTCATCACTTTTTCCTTTCTACTGTACACGGTGGAATACAAAATTGGCTGAAAATGAAACAATTGCAATTTTATAAGGGCAATAAATTGCAATTTTGTTGTAAAAATTGTGATTCATAAAAAACTCTCGAGCTTTGTCTTGTAAAAGTTGTAGAACCTACCCTAGCCTAATTTTTACTCTTGAAAACTTTATAGGAGAAAAATAAAACAACAATAGCTTGATATTAAAACCATTTTAACTTGCTATTCTAAAATGCCCTACCAATATGAGGACAATTTTGTAATAATAGGTTATTATTTAAAATTTATTGTCAAATAAATTTATTATTATAAAGAAAATTTACCCCACGATTAAAATTATTTTATTCACTTGTATTCACTTATTATACAAACTATTGACGAACACCTATTCTAATTCTGACCTCTTCAGATAACTGGTCATCAACTTTTATTTGGACAGTCTGGATCCAGTACAAATTGACAATTAAAGTTAAATCACGATTATCCAGGACAACATATTTAAGAGTATGCAAAGGTTTTACTTGTTTAACATGGTAGAAAGCCTTTTCATAGTTTATAAAACAAGAGTATATTAGCACTTATATATTCCTGTAACGTTAATCTATTACCGGAATACTAATTAAGGCTTCTCTTGTTCCGATACCTTCACGAAATCCAAACTGCGTGCCACCTATAAAGGACTAACATTTTTATAAATTCTACTATTAATTGCCTTAAACAATATTTTTAAAACAGGCTAATTAGGCGGTAATCCGAGCATTTCTTGACTTTAGATTTTTATATTCAATAACTTAAACAATATTTTTAAAACAGGCTAATTAGGCGGTAATCCGAGCATTTCTTGACTTTAGATTTTTATATTCAATAATGCTTGTTTTCTCAATCCATCTATATCGCAGAAGATCGAGAATCCTTCGCAATGGTGATCGCCAACGTCTGATAATTCTGATATAGCACGCGAAGAATAAGAATGCTTGTTTTTCTATCTCTAAAGATTTTCCAAGTTTTCCTTTGCTCTCCATATAGGTCTTGTTCCATGTTTTTTGTGAATTGTGTCTAATAGTTTCTTTTTATGCTTATTATTTTAGAATTGATGTTGTTTCTTATATCTTTGCATTATTGATTGGTTGCTTTGTTTTATTACTATTGTATTGTAGGTATGCTTTCCTCGACTGCTATGGTAAATTTCTGATTTTGGTGTTGAACCATGGCTTTGATATTTTTGTTGTGTGAAGGTTTTTTTCTTTGCTCATATACTTTCTTTTGTAGCATGTTTTATGATACATTTGGTTGCCTGCATCTCGTTTAAATTTTCTCCCCTTACAAACATTTTGAATGTTTGTCTTTTAGAGACTATGCTAAGATTTGTAGAGTATTCGGGTGGATTGTTCTTGGTTGGTGAAATTTTTAATAACTTCACTTATAATGCTGAGAATTCACGTTCCGAAAGGTAGAAACTTTGCTATCACATCAGGCATAATACTGGTTTAGACAATTACTATTGCCTAGACTAGAATTATTAGGCCTCGACAAACGAAGAAATAAATAAGAGGAAGAAATAAAAGATGCATTAAGGAAATTAAAAAATAGAAAATCATCGGGAGAGGACAGAATATCGAACGAACTCCTAAAGTACGGAGGATCAGATCTGACCTAACAACTATTAAAACTAATCCAAAGAATAATAGAACAAAACAGAATTTCTCAAGAGTGGAAATCAAGCATCCTAATAACCTCTCTTCAAAAGGGAGACAAATCGGACCTAGAAAATTACAGAGGACTTAATTTATTAAACACAACACAACACTAAAATTAACAACAAAAGTGATAAAAAATAACCTGAATGAAATTATAACACTAACAGATGAACAAGGTTTTACGTACGGGAAGATCAGGCACCGACGCTATATTTATAATGAGGCAAGTGCAAGAGAAATCGTTACCGGCATTTCTATATTTCGTAAACCTTAAGAAGGCATTTGAACATGTCAAATTAAAGGACTTTATTCACTTATTGTACGCAAGAAAGGTACCTCTAGGAATAATCCAAACGATCGAAAATATGTACCAAAACAACACAATAAAAGTAAATACTATTTAAATGGGAATAAGCCAGAATTAAAGGTTAAAGTAAGTTTATTGACGTTTCAATTTCCACTTCGGAAAACGATTTCCGAAGTGGAAATAAAAATATTCATTTAAGGCCCATTGTTAGTGCAATTGACTCCTGTATATATGACTAAGCAAAATATCTATGAACATTGTTAAAACCATCGATTATTCAGTATGAGACTTATGTCAGGGATTTTACACTCTCTTTCAAAAAAATAAATGATATCAGATTAAGACCGAGTGATATATTAGTGAGTTTCGAGATAGTTTCAGTGTTTACCACAGTGCTAGTGGTGTGACTATATAGTTCATAGTGACATAGTGTCACACAAGATATTGCAAACCTTTTTCATCACTGCCTTACCACTTCCTACCTGCCGACCACCTGTGGAAATATGGTTGGGATTAATATTCCAGAGAATGAACATAGCAGATCTAATAAATGGAAAGACCAAATGTTACATCTTTTGAGAAATTACCCTATAATTCCTGGACATGCTATATGTTATCATTTTAAAAGTATCTGAAGTGTTTTTTAAATAGATATTTCCAATATAAAGCCTACTTAATTATAAATCTAATCTAATGTACTATAATAAATCCGAAATAAACTTTTTTAATGTAAATAGTATGTACAGGGATTTATTTATCTAAGTAATCCTGCTGTCAGGATTACATGGCTAACAATGGTTTTACTTCCTGGTATTTGCCAATATTCGCTACGGATTAATGTGAAATCTAGATTTTCTTTATACACAAAGGACCTTTTTTAACTAATCGTGCCCACTGTCAGAATAATATAGCAAATAAATATTGAAACAGCTAATTAAGATTACTATCTACGTTAAATCAAACCTCAAATCAGGTACATTCATTTTCAGTGCAATATAGTTCAACAGTTAACGGAAAACGGAAAGCACTTATTCTAATCAATCACTCGAGATAAAATTAAGGTAATCTAAAAGTGTCACAATGATTAAAAGCAATGATAAAAGTACAAAAAACACTAATGGATTAGATAACGGGACATTTTGACTTTTATAGGAGCCTGTGAAAATTATTTTGTCAGTTAAGAGTCTAATTCTATTCTACTCTAAAGTTCACTATTATATTTTAAATTAGAGATAATAAAAAGTGTTCAAGTAGAAGATATGCAATTGAGAATTGCAAATACAAACCAGGGTCTTTAATGTGTTTCGAACTATACGAGAGGCTCATTATGGAAAAAATAAAAAAAAATTGAACACATCATTCCACAATAAGGAGGATGTAGAACGGGCAAGTACTGCTCCGACCAAGTTCTCTACTAAGAACACATTGAAGGTAATTCGAAGAAATTTATAACGGGGGTTGCGTTCGTGGATTTGACAACAGCTTACGATAACTTAATGATTACCAGCTAGTTGGTATCGTTCACTATTCGCTTCAGAACAGACTTTTTTCATCATGAAGGACAAAATGAGCGGGTCAGCAGACCGAAATAAGAGAAGCATTTTAGCAGCAATGCTTTTTAAAATGTAAATAAACTACTTATCCGCCGGCTCATTCCAAGCATTTTCTTTACGCTAATGATCTTGCAATATGGGCCTAAAAAAAGGAGATTTAAAAAGTGAAAGAAAAACTTGTAAGTGCAACAAAATCTCCGCAACTACCGGTGATTTCCACTTTTAAAGCAGTCGAAGAGGTTTATACAAATAATTCAATTAAAGCACGAATAAACGGTGAATCCGTTTAATATCATTTTGGATGAGGTAATAATGAAATTGCGCAAAGGAAAAGGTTATAAAACGAGGAATGCGGAAGTGACAATCCTTTGTTAAGCATACGATTGGAGTCTGGATATGTCAACAGCAACTGAAAAAAATAAAGTGTGTAACTACTTCTTAAGAACCCATACGACATTGAAATTAAAAATTGACATGAAAGAAATAGAATAAGCTCCGAAAGCTAAGAAAATAGCTCGGTGTCCAAAACATGATGTGGAGAAATAAGCTATACATGAAAAACGGAATGTGGCATTCGGTGAGGGACCCAGGAGTAGAAGCATCATAGCTTTCTTTTCGTCTACACACGGAGCGTTGATTTTTAATTTCACATATTTTATTAAGAAGCACGCATGTTTCTGCGTTTACTACTCCACGTAATGTGTCATGGCACGGAGTGGGTGGTCGCGCGATGTGCCGTTTCACTCGATTTATCGCTTTTCAGTTGTTTTATTATATTGTTCCTCTGCGCGATCCACAGCTCCGTCCTTACGCCGCGATAAGAAAGCTATGCTTCCAAAACTAAAGTGTACAAGGTAACAATTATGATGACCACATTAGAAATCAGTCCTGGCATGAGTTAATAATGGAAACAGCTGAGATGAAAACAAAGAAGGCGTTGCAAAATAGATTCGGAGAACTCATAATAGGTAAAAAAATAACAATAGAATGGAATAAACATATTAGTAGAATGGCGCAAAATATAATAATAAGGATATTTAGAGACAAATTGTAAATAGGGCGAAAAAGCATTGAACGACCTAAAAATGCTGGGTAATTGTAGAGAAGTTATCGAAGATTGAACACTCACTTGCCTATTGAGAATAAAGAAGAAAAAGAAGATGGGATGAATCATTCAAGGGGAGGATACATCACTACATATTTGTCATTCACACTAATGATTGATTTTACTACGTCTTTTTAGTAATCGTGTCCCTTTAAAACGTCGAACTTTTAATTTCATGTTTTTTATCTTATCTAGTGCTAGTGCATTGCATTGATTTTAACTTGTTTTTCGGTAAAGATATAAAAGTGACCATAAGAATATGGTCTGGGACTTTTCCTTTTTTGGATTATTTCACTGCTTTTCAACTTAATTTCCCATATCTAAACCACCATTATGATTGAGTTGTTAGTTGTAAATAAATAACTTAAAAACTCGAAGAATTTCATTGAAAAATCCTATCGAGTCCTCCTGAACTACAAAAATTTTAAAAAAATGTTTGAAAACCTTTTACAATTTACAACAAGAAGATATTATCAAAAAAAAATCAGTGGACGTTTATATAACTATAGTCGGTTCAACATAATTTGCTCATTTATGATTATAAATACTTTGATAGGGCGTATTTGCAATGAATATTATTAAAACAGTTATAAAACACGCATTTGCTTTAAACAAGAAATAAATGTAAATATTTGCTAATACAAGTCAATAAAATAACCTAATGAAACCAGTCTTTATTTTTATTTGTCATATATTGTATATAATACGCAATAAAACTTTTAACGACAAAAAATGTTTTTCTATACCGCGATATTACTTGTTTTAATTAATATAAAATTTTATTTAAAACGTCCGGTTTTATTATATTTTTTTAACGTCTGTCATATATACAATGTATGGAAATAAAAAAACAGAGTATGTAAATGATTGATTATAAATCATACTTGTACAGAAAGACCCAGTGACCTATTCCTCGCAAGAGTGTCCCCTGAACAAACTTTGTCTAACACATCTCCAATATTTGGAAACGATGTTGAACAATCATTTGTTTGGTTTCTTTCTTTTACTGCTCCATCTCTTTCCTCTCTTTCTCTCTCTCTCTCTCGCTCTTCCTCTCTGTTTTTCTCTCTATAATTTCAACTCTGACCCCTCGGAGGGTGTGTAGTGCAGTCAATTCATACATCATCTCTTTAAAATGTTCAAGATCAAGATGAATCAAAAAAAGAAAAATGTTTGTTTAATCAAGACCTGTATAGAGCTCTGTTTGCAGCAAACATTACATTAACAACATTGCAAATATATATTTTATGCAATTTTGGCAAAAAATAGTTTAATTTCACTACTACTAAACACTAATAAACGGTAATCTGAATGCATTTTATTACGAAGTAATTGTGGAAATTAAAGTTTCTTTAAGTGATAACAACTTTCACCTAATTGTCGATGTAAGTACAGATGTACCCATGATACTATGACTAACAAGATAGGATCTTCCCGTAGCACAAAATCGGTCGTGTTCCGCGCATGTCGTCATTGGGGAGTATAATTTGAATTCTTGTTAAAGTTAAATGGAATTTATATGCATTCTGTGATGAAATTACTAGACGAAAATAAGTTAGGAGGTTTGATAATTACAATAATCGTACACATAAGGATATCTCCAAACTATTTATTAAAGATTATTTATTGATACATACAAAAAACTGACATTTCGAACGTCAACTCTCCAATGACGTCACGACTTATGCGCAATATCTTATCTTCTTAGTCATAGTATCATGGATGTACCCACAGATTATAAGACAAGAAGATCGCCAACCTTAATGTTAAAAATTGCCGATACGATTTACATCGCCCTCTACGGTAGAATTCTACACTAAATGCTAATAACTTTGTAACTTACCTAAGGCCAAAAAAAGAAGACAGAAATCTGTTACTGAGAAGCGGGAAATTCAAGTTTACATGACGCGGGAAATTCAAAATTAATGTAGGAATTCTCTATAATTTAAAGGGACACTGTCAAGATAAATTGTAAAAATAAAAATATATCCGTCTGAACGTTTCAATCTATCAAATTTTTAACAATACAAGTGTGTTGGTCGCGTTTGAAGTTAAATTCGTTAAAAATTGTTTAGAAATGAAATAAACCGAAACGTTCGGATGCAAAGAATTTTATTTTTACCACCATCGTGAACAAGTCCTATTAAATTATAGGAATTAAAATTTAATGGTTATAAAACAAACCATTATTGCTGTAATTCATTTCACACATTTGCATAACATAATTTTAACAATGAGTAAATAAATCATAAAAATTCTATTTGGCAAATGTGAAGTTCATAGTTCATATGACAGAAGAAAGATAGAATAAGGTTGAATCTCACTCAAGCTAGGAAAAAAATAAAAATGTTCTATATAGTACAAGTGTTTTATTTATGATGGTGGTGGAGATATAAAAACATAAAATACAAATAACAATGTCCAAAGAAAAATAACAATTTTAACTATAGTAATACAAACGTGAAAATATCAAAATTTATCTGACTCATTATTAACATACACAATATCATTATTGAAAAGAATATACATAGGTTATTGAAGAAGAATTATACATACATTTATATTTGCATAGGATGACACATATATTATATCGTCTTTTGATTTGGATCACAACACAGATTATAAGACAAGAATCACATTTATCACAATAAAAACGAGATTTGAATATTCAACAATCCATTGGATGACATGCGGATGACAGATGACACTGTTTGTGTTTTTTAAAAATTACAGGTCACCATCAATCATTACCTGGAGTGACATCTGTGCTAGAAAATATTACTAAAAACGTTGTCGTTGACAAGACTATTCAAGTTAACCCCCCCTGGATGTACCTATGTGGTCGATATATGGTGCATCTTATATGGTGCCTTAAAATAGGATGATTCGGGAAAACCTTATTTAACTGCAAAACAACTAGGGACAATCGATAATATGAGTGTAAGATCTTTAATTCAGCAAACAGTCTGTGCTTTCTTTTTGCAAAAAGAAATAAAAAGGGAACATTTTTTAATATTTTTATCAGATGGCATATTATATCATAGCATAAACAGAGTAGTAAAATTTCTTAGAAGTGAATTTGACTTAGTTATTAAATTCATTTCAAATGTTAAAAAAGTATTTTTAATAATTGAGGTTAATGTTCTGTAATGAACTTCCGTTTTTATAACATGTGAAACACAAATTATTTCTTTTACAACATGTGACACCGATTGGCTACTAAATTTGGGACGGCTGAAAACTTCCCTTAAGTTGGCTTCAGATTAATTCAATAGGGTTGACAACACAGTAATAAGGAGGTAATCGCAATATAATATGACCATCACATAAGTACAAACTATTTTCATACAAAAAATCCGATATTTGTTTTTTCGTCGATCCTACAACAGGATTTTTCTATTTTGTTCGCTGTGTTACGTCGCCTTATTCATTACAATGTCAATTTTTGGAGGAAAATTTGGCAACACTTTCTTTTCAAACCTCGTCATATTTTCAAGTAAACAAGCTACTCGTCATATTTTCATGGTAATCCAGCTTTGAATCTTTAATGTTTTTTGCCGATAGTAAAAAACTTTCTCCTTCAAGCCAGCCATTTTTGGATTAAATGTTCAGAATAATTATTCTCTGGCCTCTATTAATTGGGTGCACACACTGTATTGTAGGTATCGAACCACGTTTCATCCAGATAAAATACCGGTCTTCCTTCATCTCTAAATTAGTAGTCGTTTCTTCAGTTAATAAGGCGATGGGAATCCATTATTTATGATCACTTATTAATTTTCTTGTATCTAAAACTAATGTAATTCAAAATTTTGATAAAGTTGAAGGCGAATACGTAATATCTTTCTTTAACATGTTGATCAAATTGTAAATTACTCTTCTAATTACCTCAGCGTCTTTTTCATTTGCTGCTTTATAGGTAGAAAAATCACTCCGATTTTTATGAGGTTAAATTCTATTTGTAACAATTTTCCACACTGTTGTATATGGCATCCTTGTCAATCGAGATGTTGCCTTGATGAGAAATCTACCGCCTTCTGGATTATCTTCTTGTACCGTTTGATAAGTATTCCTAATAATTTCTTTGGCATCATCAGATAAATGTAAACGTGTTTTACACTTAGCACTAGATTCAATAATTAAAGCTATAGAATAATAATTACAGGTATATCTTATCTTTAACTAACGCACTTGCTAATGATTTTTTAATTTTTTTTTTTATTTAAAGATAGAAAGCTTTATTATTGGAAGTCCATTTTGTTTCAAATGAAAACGATATAAAACAGATAATAATCTAACTGCATAAAATTCACGTAATGAGCGCATAGAACATTATAATTATTGTTTTTGCTCGTTTATAATTGATTCCAAACAACTTAATTTCAGATGAGTAAACTAATTCTTCTACAGTAAAATTTTTTTTAATACGAAGTTTAGTATTGCCACCCGTTGCAAAGGTAATTGAGGGATTAGTAACAGCAACAAATGAAAATTTCTTATATGTTAACGGAAACTATAACTAGATAATAAAGTTAGTTATTAGCAATGGCGTGTAAAGAATCGATGAGTTATACATTCTGCAAATAATTTTTTCTATCCGTATTCATCTTCCCCATGTTTATCCAAGTTTGAATCTTATTAAGGTCATTTTAAAGGTTGCTATATTTTCTGGTGATGCCTTAGTCGGAATATAGCGGTGTCTTCTACAAAAATTTGCTTGTTCCTTATTGGTGGGCAACTGTACAGGAAATGTATAAAATTAGTCCCAAGCCACTTTCTCGGCTGTTATTGATCTTAGACGTGTGTATTTATTATAGCCCAGTCTGGTTAAAAAAAGGTCGAAAAATTAAAAAAAAAAACTAGGGTTACTAGATGACGAATAGATGAAAAAGTACTCGTATTTTTACCTTGCGTTTTTTTTAAACAATAATTTATGGTCACAATTTGATTTTTTGTCTATAAGTTTTTTTCCTTATGTTTTACATAAACAATATTTATATCATTTTTTTATATCAAGAATATCTTTATTTTCCCGTTTTTTAAATTAAAATTGATAAATAATTTACAGAGATATTTACAAAAATTCAGTTTTTTTCAATAATTTATAAATTTTATTAATGTTTTTATTCTATGAGAAACTGGAACAAGAAATTGAATCTTTACCCAAAGAAGACACAATTCTGGTATTGGGAAATTTTAACGCTCAAATAGGCAAAGAAGACTACATTAACCAAGTTGCAGGTAAATATACATTACATGAAAAAACAAATGATAATGGTCAAAGATTATGCAACTTAGCAACTAGCACCAATATGATTGTCAGTAGTACAAAATTTGCACACCCTGTATACCACAAAGTAACATGGGTCTCACCAGACCAAAAAACATGGTCCCAAATAGACCATATACTCATCACAAAGAGAAAGCAAACATCGATAACAGACGTGAGAACATACAGAGGTGCACATGCAGACACAGACCATTTCATGGTTACCGCAACGATAAGACAAAAAGTCAAAAGAACGCTAAAAAACAAGACAACAAAGAACAAATGGTACATAGAAAAATTAAATGCTACAGATAGAAGAATTAAATATGCAGAAGATATAAGCAAAAAACTGAAGGAATACTGTGAATATACAGAGGATGTTGAAACAGAATGGATCAATATAAAAAAATGTATAAATGAAACAGCTTCTGAACATGTAGGGATAGAGAGAAAGAACAAAAAAGAAGAATGGTATAATCAAGACTGTCATAACATGTTAAAAAAGAAGATGGAAATAAGACAAAGGTGGATCAGAACAAATAGACAAGAATATAAAGAAGAATACAACAAATTAAGGACTGAATGTAAGAAACAAATAAGAAAAATTAAACGAACCTGGTTAAATGATAAGATAAATGAAATCGAAAAAGAAAACACAAATGGAAACACAAAAGCATTTTATAAGAAAATTAGCGAGCAGAAAAAAACCTTCAAAGGAAAGATAAAAGGCATAAAGGATAGAAATGGAAAAGTATCAGAAAATGATAAAGAGTTTAAAGAAATCTGGACTGATTATTTTAAAGAATTATTAACAGTACAAGAGGACGAAGACTATAATGAAAATGTGGAAGAAGAGACCACGATGATAGAAACTGAGCTAGAAAAACCAACGAGAGATGAAGTTGAGGAAATTATAAACAGTAGTCGCAACGGTAAAGCACCAGGTATAGACGGTATAAACATGGAACTAATAAAATATGGTGGACATGAACTCAGAGAAAAAATATACCAATTAATAAAATTCATATGGGACGAAGAAAAGATGCCAGAAGAATGGCACAAAGGACAAATTATCACAATCCATAAAAAAGGAGACCAACAAATGTGTAATAATTATAGAGGACTGACATTGTTAAACACAGCGTATAAAATCATGTCAACCTTAATACAACGAAGACTAGCCAAAGCGACAACAAATATCATGGGACAGTATCAATGCGGATTTATTAGGGGAAAGTCAACAACAGATGCCATACATATGGTAAAGCAAATTATGGAGAAAGCTTATGGATATAAAATAGAAATTGAACTGCTTTTTATAGACTTCCAACAAGCATTTGATTCAATAAACAGAGCGAAATTACTTACAGCTATGAGAGAAATGAGAATACACAGCAAATTAAGACGATTAATAAAAATGACAATGAGCAAAACCGTAGTAACTGTAAAAACACAAGAAGGAGACACAGAAGAATTTGTTATAAATAAAGGTGTACGTCAAGGAGATTCATTATCTGCAACTCTGTTTAATCTTGCCCTGGAATATATAGTCAGAAAAATCAACAAAGGTACACTTAGAACGAGAGAGGGACAAATAATAGCATATGCCGACGATATTGTGATAATAACAAAGAACAGAAAAAAAAATGGAAAGTATGTTAAAAGAATTGGTAGCAGAAGGGAAAGTAATGGGATTAGTAATAAATCAAGAAAAAACAAAAATAATGAGATTTGACAAAAAATATGAAAACAATAAGGTTAGACTGGGAGAATATATATTTGAAGAAGTAGAAAAGTTTAAGTATTTGGGAATATTATTAGCAAACAATGGAGAAAGGGAAACAGAAATTAAAGAAAGGATAATTACAGCAAATAAGGCATACTATGCAAATAAAAAGCTTCTAAAAAATAAATTACTGAGCAAAAAATCGAAAATGAAAATATATAAAACAATAATTCGACCGACTATGATGTATGCTGCCGAAACCCTTAGCATGATAAAAAAACAAGAGGAAGACCTTAGAATACTAGAAAGGAAAATACTAAGAGCAATATTAGGACCAATAAAAATTAATGAAAACCAATATAGACAAAGAACGAATCATGAACTACTAAACGAAATTAAAGAGGATATAGTTTGTAAAATAAAACAGCAAAGGGCAAAATGGCTAGGACATATATGGAGATCAGGACCATCTACGACAATATTCTCAATATTGGAATGGACACCAGCTGGTAAACGAAGACGTGGAAGTCCAAGATCTACATGGCTACAAGAAGTAACAAACGATCTCAACAGGGCGGCAAATTTTATTTCTTAATGTTTATAATCAATGAAAATATGATTTTATTAAAAATAGTCCATAACTTTGTTCCTATTGGTCATAGAAGGTTTTTCTTTTTTTAATGTAAGTTTTTTTACTAGCTAGCCAATGGTTGTACGTACAAGTCTGTAGCTTGAAAAATATAGAAGTTATTACAATTGTTTATAAGTAAAAAACATACCCCTTTTTCAATCGTTTATTTTGTAAATAATTTCGATCAAAACGCAATATGCATTTAACTTCTGAGATAGTTTGTCTAAAAGAATCCTATGAAATTTGCTGAATGTGTCTAGCATCATTAATAGAGCAAGTTCAGTAGTTAACATTTTATTTTGTTAATAAAAAAAATTAATAAAATTTATAAATTAGTGCAAAAAAACTGCTTTTTTGCAAATATCTCCATAAATTATTTATGAATTTTAATTTAAAAATCGGGAAAATAAAGATATTCTTGATATAAAAAAATGATATAAATATTCTTTATGTAAAATATTAGGGAAAAAACTTAGAGACAAAAAATCAAATTGTGGCAATAACTTATTGTTTAAAAAAAAACGCAAGGTAAAAATACGAGTACTTTTTCATCTATTCGTCATCTAGTAACCCCCACCTATTTCTTAAAAGCTTCAGATATCTGCGAAAAATTTTGCCGTGAAATCGATGATTTTTTTCATAACCAGACTGGGCTATTATTATACTTAACGAGGAAATGTCGATTGGTAATATAATGGCAATAGGAAACTTAACAAAAAGGTATGCTACACTCTGTGTGGCCCTAATCTATACACGCCTTCTTTTGTTTATTGTATTATTCTGAAAAAAAAATTGGTGACTATATATTCATTTTCTTCATTTTTCTGCTTTAGATATGAGAACTATTTAAGTAATTTTTTATTTAGAAAAGTATGTAGATTTGAAAACGTTCTTAAATATTGAAGTCAAATCCAATCAGAAGTTACTGAATAGTACATTAATATCTTGCAACAATTTACGTTTTAGGGTGATAATCACATTTTTAAAGTTACCATTATTTTTAGGTACTACTAGGAGAAGTTCCAGCAGCCAAAAAACAGATGGTAGCTGATTTTATAGCCAACCTTTACAAACTCTACGTGGACTTGTACTTCACATACTTAGAAATCAATCCGTTGGTCGTGACTGATAAGGAGATCTACATTTTGGACTTAGCCGCCAAATTAGATGCCACTGCCGATTTTATATGCAAGCCACAATGGGGCGAAATCGATTATCCTCCACCTTTCGGACGTGATGCATACCCAGGTAACGTATAGATTTTATATATGTTTAGAACATAAATATCAGAAAATATTTCGTGGCTGTATATAACCTAGGCTAAGATAAAGGTAATGTTATTACCATTAGGAAACAAATCAGATAGTCTTTTCAATAATCCGAGTCCTAGGGGCGTCGCTGCGGTGTCCCAGGGGCGTCTCGTGTGAGCGTGGACTTTTAATATAGAAAATATATTTATTTGTTTTTAAATAAGTATAAAATATATGTATAATAAATAAATCAAATAAAAAATATAACATCAAATCGATAGACCCTTGAATTAACCGAAATTATTTAAAAAATTGTTTAATTCGAAAATTATCCGATGATCTACGAAATTATCAGAAAATCGGATAATTATCCGGATGTCGGCAACACTGGAGTCGAGAGAGCGCCGGGCACATTATGTTTCGCCGATCGGCTCCCCTACCCCATGTTCCCTATTATCGCGCACGTTATGTCATTTAGTCGAAACTTTTGTTTTATTACGAACGCGGAGTTTTTTTGCTATCAACAATGGATATTTATATTTAAAAGAATAGAAAACGAAGTGAAAAATCAGGCGAGAGCAGTAACGTTAATTTAAGTAAAAAGAAGAAATATAGGAAATATGACGACCAATATTTGAATTTTCGATTTACCTGTATTACTAAAGGGAATGTAGAACTTCCACAATGTGTTGTTTGTCACAAAATGTTGGCGACTGAAAGTATGCTTACTAATAAACTAAAACGGCATTTGGAATCAACTCACAGTCATTTACAAGGTAAGCCAAGAGACTTTTGTGTAAGAAAATTGCGAGAGCTAAAATATCAGACCACAGTTTTGGTTTTAAGAGCATCAATTCCTACCAAAATATTGCTCGCCTTTTACATGGTAGATTACCGTATTGCCAAATGTAAAAACCGCATATGATCGCTGAGGAACTGATCTTACCTGTAGCGGTTGATATGGTAACAGTAATGGTTAGAGAATCGGCAAGTAAAGAAATAAAAAAGGTACCTTTGTCAAACAATACGGGTAGTCGCTCTCATCAAAACCAAGGCTCCAAGTGTAAAATGGACACATTGTCATACACAGAGAGACCTTAGCAACAAAGAACGTTACATCTGAATTAAGTATTGTGATGGATAGCATTATTAAAGTGGTGAACTACATTAAACCACGACCCGTGAAATCAAGACTTTTCCATAAACTTTGTGAAGAAATGGGGGCTGAGCAGAACTCTCTAATTTATTAATGCAACTCTTGTTGGCTGTTCAAAGGCAACGTACTCGCACGGGTATACAAATTAAGAAATTAATTTTACACGTATCTACATGCAGAAACACATGATGATGCGAAGAACTTTATTAATTCAGAGTTTATAATAAAATTAACATACCTTTGTGACAAATTTAACAAATTAAATGATCTTAATAAGTCTTTGCAGGGAAACAATATCCTGCAATTGTCAGATAAAATTACTAGGTTCCAGAAGAAGTTGCTCTTATGGAAGAGAAAATTAGATCAAGAAATTTACTGTTTCCCTGCTTGACAAGGGAAAGCTTTATTCTACAAGAAAAATCGATAGTAATTCTTGATCCCCCTTTAAAAAATATGTTTACACAACACGTGTTGTCATTGAGCGAACACTTTGAGAAATATTTTCCCGAAGATATGGAGCAATATGACTGGGTCAGAAACCCTTTCCTGTCATTCACGCCATCGACACTTTCAACAGCGGAGGAAAAACAACTAACAGAATTGTCCTGGGATTCCAGCCTAAAGCTTTAATACTACAAGGACAAGAATTTTGGAGCTTACTTTCTCATGAATATCATGCCATGAGCACTGCTGCATTAAATGTTAAAGGTACGAAACGGGTCTTTTTGCAGTTGCAGTCATAAAAAACAAGTACAGGTCAAATATAAACTTAGAAAAAGAAATGAGAGTGGCAATTTCCAAACTGGAGCACCGGTTTCATAAGCTGTGCTCAAAAAAGCAACACATTAACCAGCCAGTTACATAAATAAATATCCCTTTTCATTTTTTTTGCCAGTTTTGATTTCGTTCTCAATTTCTAATAAAAAATATAAATTTTCAAATAGTGTTTTTGTTATAACTATAACCTGTGACTAGGCTAGTACTAAAATTGGTAAGTATTATTGGGGGTTGGTAAAAATATAGCAAAGTCCCAAGGGCGTCACAGTTCGAATAAGTTTGAGAAGACCTGATCTAGCATATATAGCGAAGAATCGAATATGTAAGAAATATGTACAATAAGCCAATTGGCTAAAGTACGACCGGTGTAAAACAGTTCGTCTTTTAGAGAAGAAAAATAAAAAATACTGCAAAGGGCGATTTCTATATCCGTCTCACTGGGTTTTGTACTCGGTAAGTTATTGTTCTGTACTTCGCTACTGATTTTCAATACTTTTCATAATCTAGTTTCGTATTAATATCGGTTTTCCTTTTCTGAGTTTCCAACATACACTACCTTTGAACGAGCAAACCACTCAATCGACCAACTAATTTTGAACCATGAACGTATAAATAAAGATTATATTTAATAAAGATCTTTATTTATACGTCCATGTTGTGAACCTATTAAAATTATAAATATAGTATTCTCTTATTCAATTATATAAATTGTTATTAACTTGTCGGTTAATTGCAAGTAAAAACATTTTTCTACATGTGTATGTAAATTTTTTTTCATTTAATTCTACAAGGCTAAATATATTAAATTTAAAGTTTCCAAAAGTAACAAATTATTCAAAAAAATTGTTTAGTTAGAATGTTATTCCAAGTCTCTATACTTTTTTCTAATTGTATATGTGTCAGTATATGTCATTTGTGTTCAATAGTATTGATTATTGTTTTTTTTGTTTCATAAATTTTATACCCTCTACCGATAAGAATTGTTATTAGAACATGATGAAAAATACATTTAAATGAGACTGGTTGTCAATTCAGTTATTTAAAAAGTCCTAAATATCAGCAGTAATTAATGATTTGTTATTATAAAGGTTATTTGTAAACATCACGTTTTATGATATTTTTACCATTTAAAATCGTCTTCTTCTTCTTATAACTTCTTGTATCTTTAAAGTCTGTTTCTTCTTCAATATTAGCCTCCTAAATTGTCGCCACCACCTTTTTCTTGGTCTGCCAATACTTTGTCGTCCATTTGGTGACTTATCTCGTGCTATTCGTACTATTCTATCCTTTGCCATTCTACTGATGTGTTCGTTTCACTCCTGTTTTCGTTTTGTCACAAATCCATTTATGTCTTCTATATTGCATGCTCTTCTTATGTTTTCGCTTCTCTCCCTATTTAACAGACTTTTCCCTGATATTCGTCGGAGTATTTCCATCTCTGTTGTTTCTAGCAGTCGTGTCTTGTCTTGTCTCCGCTGTGTATGTTAATATAGGTCTAATTGCTGCTTTATAGCTTCTTGTTTTTGTGTCTTGTCGTAGGTGTTTGTTCTTCCAGATTGTGTCGTTAAGAGATCCCGTTGCTGTATTTGCTTTTAAGCTTTGTTCAACTTTAACTTCTTCTTCAACATCTCCGTAACTAATTATATCTATTCCCAGATATCTAAACCTTGCTTCCTGCTTTATTATTTTCCCATCAATTTCAATTTGACATCCTAGTGGGTATTTAGATGTTGTCATACATTTCGTTTTTTTCTGCTGATACTTTCATATGACCTTTATGACCTTTACGTACTACTTGTATTATTTCGTCCATTATTATATTAAATAGAAGTGGGCTTAACGAGTCACCCTGTATGACTCTGCTTTGTACTGGTATAAACTGTGTTAGGTTTCGGTTTATCTTTGTCTGTATTCAATTATGGAGGTAAATGTTTTCGATGGTTTGTATAATATTGATTGGTATATTTCTTTTATACAGTAGGTGTAAGATGTCTTCGACTTGGATGCGATCGAAATCCTTTGTCAGGTCTATAAAACACATATGCTGGTTTATTGTACTGGATGGCCTTTTCTGTGATTTGTCTTAGTTAGTACAAATACGGCGTCTATGCAGGATCTTCCGGATCTTAATCCTTGTTGTTCATCTGATAAAGTTGTTAGTTTATTGATTTTGTTGGTTACGACTTTTGTGGTAAACTTAAGTGCGATGTTCAGTAGATTTATACCTCTTTAATTGTTGGGGTCTTCTTTATCTCCTTTCTTGAACATTTTTATCATTATGCTGTTTCTCCATGCGTCTGGTATCTTGCAGTGCAATATTAATTATTATATAATATATAAAAATTATTTTAAATATAAGTATTATCTCATATTGTGTAATTTTGTCCTACTATTACAAAGTAGCATTTATTAAATAGATAATACGTTTCAATGTGTGTTTCACCTAACCCAACCTTAACCCTAAAGGTCTCCTCCAACATTGGAAAAGAATCTATAAAAATTTTACACTTTCCGTTTTTTAACAAACACTTTTGGGAGTATTAATGAAAAATGGTATTCAACACATCAATTATTATTAACGAATATTAACAGACTAACGAATATTAATTAATATAGATGTAAAAATAAACAGCTAGTTGCAAAACAGAGTAAATTGTAAAATAGTAATCTATTATAGCTACACAACAGATAACCTGGTAAACAATTCAGTTTTTTTTCATGTAGAATAAATATAGAATTCGAATTAAAATTCCGTCTCAAACTAGATTTTTAATTAAGGTTTAAAAATATCCAATGTTTTTGTATGGAATTTTTATTTATCATCAATTCACAACCTGGAAAATATCTCGGAAAATGTTGAAAAAGCATTGTTTTGTTTATTCAGAAAAGAGTTAATGTCTTTAGACTAAAATTAACGCAATTTTCAATAATTTTTGTAGTGTTATCTGAAGTTGGAATGTAATGTTGTCATTAAAATTGGTACTTGGTTTTTTTTTTAGTAGTAACCAGACATATTCTGGTAGGTTGCTAGACTCGCCAAAATAACATTTTTTGTGACTTTTGGTCTACGGATTTTTTTCTCATCTGATCGACGGCCAAGACCGATGAGAACGTTCGCCTATCTACCCTACCCACCATCTGGGGCGCGCCCTATGAACAATAAACTACGCACTGGGCGAATTAGACTGAGACGACTGATTAACTATAATTTCAATATACTTTATTTTCCTATCTAATGGTGTCCTTTCTCTTTGTTTCTTCTTTGTTTGATCAGCTTCAGTTATCTATTTGCTACTCTATGTATACAGTTTGCAATAATTTATTATGTGAAATGTTTAGAAGAAAGTAAACTCTTGGCATTAAGTAAAAAGCTCGATGTGTTTCCAGATACAACTCCATTTTTACTGAATCCTCACGAAATAGTGCATTGCGATCCCGCATCTCCCCGTTACAAAATCGTCACAAACAGAAAAACACTACTGTCTTTGGTCACCTTATCCATCATTTACAATATCATTTTTTTTTCTTATTCATTCATTATTTCGTTTTCTTACTTTTTATTTCAATTTTTATTTTAATTATTCCTTTCTAGCTGACATTTACCACATCAGTACTACATGGTGTGCAGACATTGCAGACGAATAATTGTAACAAAAAAGCCTGTGCTCTCTAATTTTAATCTCGTAATGTTGCTGTTAATTGAATTCTTCAGCATTATTAACACATGTCAAATTTGATATTACAGAGGAAGCCTATATAGCCGACTTAGATTCAAAATCTGGAGCTAGTCTTAAACTGACAATTCTCAATAAATCCGGTAGAATATGGACAATGGTAGCTGGAGGTGGAGCTTCTGTTATTTACAGTGACACCATCTGTGATTTAGGAGGAGCTAGTGAACTCGCCAACTATGGGGAATACTCAGGTAAAACAGTATTTAGAAAATTATCACTTTCTTGCTAATTTCTGACTGATTTTTAGGTGCACCAACTGAACAACAAACTTACGAATATGCCAAAACTATTCTTTCCTTGATGACGCAAGAAAAACATCCTAAAGGAAAAGTTTTGATTACCGGAGGAGGTATTGCCAATTTCACTAATGTAGCTGCCACTTTCCGCGGTATTATCACCGCTTTGGTAGAGTTCAGAGAAAGGTTGATAGAACACAAAATCTCCATCTTCGTCAGAAGAGCTGGACCCAATTACCAGGAAGGTTTAAGGAGAATGAGAGAAGTCGGACAGACTTTGGGTATGTATTGGTATTTAGGCAGTTGATGTGAAAATTTCTCTTCCTATTATTGGAAAATGGTAATTTTTTAATCAAAATCGTGTTTTTATCGATTACATACAGTCCTCTCTCTCTATAACGATATGCAAGGGACCGGGAATTTTCATCGTTATAAGGAGAGATCGTTATACAGAGAGAGACAAAATTCGGTACTGTAATATTAATAATACTGTACTAAATAACCTATTTTAATTTAAAAAAATTATCAAAACGAATATAAATGACTTAACATTGTATTCCACATAGATTTATTAACGAATAATATAAGCAATACAGTATAAAAAATGACTGTGCAATTAAAACATGTGTACTGTACAATAAAAAAATAAAATGCTATTGTAAAATATATTTAGCCTACGTTATCAAAAAAATCTGTCACCTTGGTCTGTCTTCTTTTCCCTTTCCACAGAACTGACCTGATCTTGTCCTGAAGACGCATCGAATCTTCTACAGCACTCATATCGTCTTCCTGGTGGATGAAAAATCGATGCAGTACTTTTGCCGCATCCAATGCCTGCTGAGGGGTCGGAGCTGGTTCTGACTCTGCTTCCACTTCAGAGTCACTGTTTTCTTCTTCTTCTACACGAACTGCTTGCAGGATGTCCTCGTCAGAAAGTCCAGATGTTGTAGCTACATTTTTATCAACTTCTTCAAAATCTGTTAGCTCTTCCGGTCCGTAGGTGATAGTAAATTCAAACTGTCTAGCCCAAACATCTAATGGCAGGTCATCTTCATCATAAGCCAATCCTTGATCTTCCAGCCATCCTGCGTGTTTGAAGGAATGTTGTATTGTATTACTCGTCACCTCGTCCCAGGATTTACTAATCATTAGGATGGCGTCAAGAATGTTTAGTTTAAGATCGCCATTATTCTCAACCAATTCCATCAAAAGTCTTCTCCTGTAATGGTTTTTTAAACTCTTGATGACACTTTGGTCCATGGGCTGAAGGGCACTGGTTGTGTTTGCTGGCAGAAAACAGAGTTTGATGTTTTGAAGGTCGTGCAATACAAGATGAGCAGGACAATTGTCTACAAGCAAAAGAATTTTTTTTCCCTTTAAGCTCGATATCCCACTTTCTTATCGCTTCTTCAAAAATTTCCGGGGTCATCCACGCACTCTTGTTTGCTTTATATGTCACCGGTAGATTTTTTATGTTTTTAAAGCAACGCGGGTTTTTCGACTTCCCTATCACTAACAATTTTCGCTTCACCGAACCTGTCATGTTAGCGGCTACTAAAACTGTAATGCGTTCCTTAGAGAGCTTTCCACCAACGCACTTTTCCAATTTAAATTTTATAGTTCTATTGGGTGTCATTTTAAAAAACAATCCAGTCTCATCCGCATTGAAAATGTCGTCTGACGCATATCGTGCCTTCAGTCCAGGCCACACGTTTTCTAGCCAATGATCCGTTACGTTTTTGTTAACATCGCGAGCCTCTCCGCTGATTTGGCCGTAGTTGATCTTGTGCCGCATCTTCCACTTGCTCAGCCAACCCTCAGATGCCTTAAAATTCTCAATTCCAAGTTCAGTTGCAAAAAATTCAGCTTTTGTCCTGACCACAGGCCCAGAAAGTGGAATATGGTTCATACGCTGCTGCTGGAACCACTGAAGCATAGCGCGATCTAAATCTTCGTGCTGAGGTTTCCGCAACTTCTTCCTGCTACCGCCCTCCATCTCCGCTTTAAGCCACTTTTTTCTGTCCTTCCATATCGTAGCCACAGTTGACTGAGACAGCCCCGTCCGGCGAACGACATCCGATTGCTTTTCACCTTTCTCTATTGCTCGAGTTATCGATAGTTTTTCCTCCACCGAGAGCACTTTACGCTTTTTTGAAAACATGTTGACTGTTGGCACACTAAGACGCAACTCAAACTGGTAATTAAAAGTCGTCAATAGATGACAACATCTGTGTGATAACAGTTCATTACGCCGCCCGAACAATAAACGTCACTTAACCCTCTCATAAGAAAGAGTGTATGCCGCATTCCTTAAACGCAAAACAAAACAACCGCTGAACAATGACCTTTTCATTCGTGACTCAGGTAGTCTGAACTTTAAATACAATAACATATTTGTCGACCCCCTCTGTGGCTCAGTGGTAAGAGCGCCTGCCTTTAAATCTAAAGGTCGTGAGTTCGAATCCCACCTGGGTGGAAATTTTCGTTTATTAAAAAAAAAAATTAATAAATGAAAATAATTTCTATCCTTGTGTGATCGGTACACACCGGAGGGACCGCAGACGTTCGGATACAATTAGCGTCTCTTAGCAAAGACAATGACGTCGACTTTGCTAAGTATCAAGACAATTACTCTACACCTACACACACACACACACACTACACTAGCTTACTGTAACAACTCACTGTACCATGCCAATGACCATTAGTTGTCGACGCATTAAACTCAATAAAAAAAAAAAAAAAAAAATATTTGTCATCAAATATTGAACGTTAAAAAAGTTATCGCTATAAAGAGAGAACGATATCGGTATAGAGAAAGAATTAATACATTGTTCTTATGACGAACCAACCAACGTTTACTATTTTCATCGTTATAGAGGAATTATCGTTATATAGGGAATCGTTATAGAGAGAGACTACTGTATTTCTTAATATTCAGAGGGAGATGAAAGACAAACGAAGAATTAAGTAAACAGGGGAAAATCTTTTACAAATAAACCTTTGTGGATATTATAAACCCATGGATTTTGAGACATTTTCATCATGTCTTTTGTTTAAGGAAATCAATTCCTTTTAATTATCTTATTATCTTAAAAATTTAATTTTTACAGGTATTCCTTTGTACGTATTCGGACCTGAAACTCACATGACTGCTATTTGTGGTATGGCATTGGGTACTCGTACAATTCCACCAGAAAATCATGTAGAAACTGCCACAGCAAATTTCGCTCTTCCTAGCGGTGAAAAAGAACCCAACAAACAGCATCTAGCAAGCAAAGATGGCGCCAAACCAGCAGCTCCTCCGGCAAGAAATTTGGTGGTATGTTAATTTATATTTGTCTTCCATTTGGAACCCAGTGCAAGTACAATAATGATCACATTGGACCGTGATTTTAAATAATGAAGTAAAAAACGATGTGTACGATTTTTTCCAAATTTAGAAGTACCTTGTTTCCGAGCTATTGATCCAATAGGAATAATTTTTTTTTCATTGATAGCTTGATTATTTTGTAAATTTACTGATTCATGTTTCTACGATTATAGTAAATATGTAATTTTATCTTCAAAAATGCAGATGATTGTTTGTAATTTCAGACTGTGTTGCTGTATAAAAGCAGCATATTTTATTTTGTGCGGGGAAAGAAAATCTTCAAATGACACTATCCTACCTATACACACGATAGTAGAAATTCTACCCACTAAAACATTCATCTGTCGAGAAGGAACACGCATGAGCTAGTACTTTACCATACACCTTCCACTCCCTCATCCGCTTTCTATCGCAGCCACTCTACTACTGCATTCTAAAATTACAAAATTCTGGATATGTTCTTCCGCTCCCTCTTCAATCTCTCTTTGACCACCGTTACCATGATATCATTCATGAAATTCCAATCCCTCTCGTTACGGAGCATTAGTTCAACCACCACCTCCACTGTAAGCCTCTTTCCTAACTGGACCTCACACTTCCGTCCTTCATTTATCCATGCCTTGCATACAGAGAGTATTTATACTCTCCTTTCGGTGTCCAGCGCCCTGATTTCGGAACACCTAGTTAGACTGTATCCGCGCTGTCTTCACTCTTTTTTCTGCTGTAATACCTCTCTCGATCTTAATAAAAAGGTATTTCTTAAACACATTTGGCTTTTCCCATCTCTCTTCTTGTACTTTTCCACTTTTCCAACTTTTCTTACCACCTTTGACGATATTCTACGACCAGATATTTCTACGACTTGTCCTGCAGTTTTCCTCAAATGACCGCGAACTTAAATCCAACGCCGCCACCTTCTGAATGTTTTCCACTACATCATCAAGTCATCTCTTTCGTGGCCTTCCTTTGGATCGCCGGTTAATGGTGAGCATTTTTTTCTTTTCTTTGATTTTTCGGGTTTTAGGTCAGATACCGCCACGCTTCCACACCAAGCTGATGGACATCTAGAATTACGTCATCTAGCCAACTCTAGCCTTCAAGTTTATGTTACTCAGTCTTTTTGGTGTCATTAATGCGGACATACGCTCCAGACGACCCAAACATTTTAACACTTTTGATGTCAGCCACAAAATTGGCTCCGATTCGGAATACCGAGCTCTTTTGTGCGTGTACGTCATTGCTCTTGCTCTCTTATTTCCCCGTATGTTTTACTTTTCCATTTTTTAGATGTAAATCGAAGAAACCGTCTGGATTGTCTTAAACCTTGAAGCCATTTTCTTCAATGTCCTCAATGTTACGTAATAACCCGAGGTTCCCTAAATTTCTTTATAGGTTCTTAGTTTCTTTTTTTTTTTTTAATATACTTTTGTTCCATCATACCGTTGAACCATAGACATCAGGAATTTAGATAGCGAAAGAGATTCGAAATGTGATAACTTCGATGTTTATATATTTAAATCAT